>OX421454.1:33476503-33511503 GCA_949126865.1 Montipora capitata
AGCTAAGATAGGGACCTGGTACTAGTTTGGTAAGATAGGGATCTGGCTCTAGTCAGCTCATGTTTGCTATGTTTCAACTCATTTCGCTTTCTTACAATGTATCATTGTTTGTGCAAGCAACAAAAGTTGATCTGTTAAAATATCTGTGGTACACAGTTTAGCAGATAGTTGTTTTCTGCACATCCCTAAAAGAATTCATACGTCTCTAAGAGTTATTGTAATCAACTTTTTTGTGGTATTGTTTTGCATATTGGTATAAATTGTATCTTCAAGGTGTGAGTTCTTCCTTCAGATCAAAAACTGTTCGAATGACACATCACGTTTTTCTTGTGATGGATTATCAATCTACTCCCGGTCACTCCGAAAGCATTCCTCCTGTTAGTATGGAGGAAATGGTAAAGAATGCTGTGGAGAAGTCTCCGGAATCTCTATCCCATTCTCTTGATGCCAAGTTCCACAATTTTGCAAAACGTTTTTCCAAAGAGAACACGTCTGTCATCAAGCAAGCATTTAAAAAAGCTAAGCGAGAAAACTTCACTTAAGAAAAGTAGAGGCAATCAGCAGCAGTATGATCATTGCCAACAAGTTCTAGAGAAGTTTGATCATACATGTAGTTAATCGAGGGACTGGTTATGAAACCTTAAAACTTTTAAAAGCGAAAACAATGTTGTCGCAATCGATGTTGCATTGACCATGACATTGCACAATCTACTGTTTTTGCTTCGCACGGATTCGCAAATTAGTTACACATAATTTAACTGAAAGATTTTATTGGTTATATTCTCTTGTGCACTGTCAAGGCCAAAAATACAGACAAAAACATGAAACAAAAAGACTTGTTGAGTTTCATAACCAACTCCATGCATTACCAGGTACCTGGTTTGATGAATCGTTGGAGTTAATGAATGCTGGGTCTCTAGCAAAAGCAAAAAGATCCTTGGAGGACGGCTCCAAACTCGTAGTGAAATGGATCAAGGCAATCAAATTAGCAGATAACAGCAAATTTGGTTGGTAAACAGTGAGCGAGTATTTAAGTGATGACTTGGCTTCCGATACTGACGACAAGAAGCAGATGAGTCAAAGAGAGGTAGAGACAGAAGAGGAACAAGAGGTTCAGCTACAATGTACCACACAGCTTCATCATCATCCTCAATCCATACTCTTAATTTTTGTAACAAGCATAGTCATTTGGGGCCTTGCTTCAAGATAAGTACATGTATTGAGTTTGATTTTCTTGCCTTTACTTAGGACATTCTTTGTTTTTGTCTTCACTTCAATATAACATTGTCTGTTGATTCTTTGGCTAGTGCACAACAATAATGAAATGGATGGAATCCTATTTTCTATTAAAGGTCAATCCCTTTTTCTTTTTTCCTTGAGTGAATAAAATTTACATCATGAGAAAAAAGAGGCAGAGTTTGTATGTCAAAAGCTTAATCATAAAATCAGATTAAGGGGTTGATGAGCAGAAAAATTCTGGAAGCACCAGTTACAGTATTAAACAACCACTGCCCGTACACTGTACATCAGTCCCCATTTCCCAAACCTCCCGTGGCCATCTCTCTCAATTGTGTGACAAAACTTGCCTGTGACTTAACTGACAAATGGGACTGCTCCAAGTCTACATTGCAAAGCTCCCTTGTAATTAAAAAGATCTTTGAAAACAATACTGTATTTCCCCATGTATAAGTCGACTTTTTTATGACCTCAAAATAAGCTCCAAAAATCGCCCTCGACTTATACATGGGTCAAAATTCCAGCTAAATAATTCATTCAGAATTAGCATAATTATACAATTCGGTATAACAAATGCAGTGGGACAGGTTGGTTTTTGATTTGGCGACAAAAGACTTAAAATGCATACGTAAGCAATTCCAGCTGAAATGAAAAAGGATTTGTCCAACTCTAAATGGGCAGAAAGCTCAAAAGACATCTGTGTTTCTTATGAACGTTCATCTGCTTAGTAACCTAGCATTATATATCATGTTTGCGTGCAGAAATTGTCTCTCGCTAAGGCATTTGCTGGTTGGTGAGGATTGCTTTTTATCATTACACACTTGGCTAATTTTCAAACATCATTGTATTTTGTTTATGAGTTTCTTGTTTTGTTTGTCATGCGAGAGAACCAAGTTTTAACATATGTGGGCCAATTAAACTATGCATGTTTCAAATCATTTTTCAAGTCATTTTGAAAGATTCTCATACCGCTTCTGTGATGTTGTGCTTGTCCTCTAAAGCTCTTTCTATCCCGGAACAACGAAAAAGGTTACCGGTACTTTGAGGTTTGAAATTCAAGGACAAAATGCCTGGATGTGCAACAAGTGCTGAACTAACTAAAACACTTGGTATTAAACTCTGTATTGAGAACTGTCTTGCTGAAATTTTTTCATGTACATGTATCTACAGTTCCTGAAGTTAAGTCTAAGAAATACAAGATTACTATCCAAGTAAACATTTAACTCATAAATTTAAAAAAAATCATTTTTTGCCATCAAAAATGGGGAGTCAGCTTATACTCTGGTAAATACGGTAATGATTACAATAATTATTTGCAAGGTAAAATCAGGAAAGAGCTCAAGCCTCAGAGGCATGGGTGAAATGAGAGCTACATGTAGCTTTGGTAAAATCACATACAGGAAAAGGTTGATGCAAAAAATGGTAAAATATCTTGAAACATTTAGTAAATAAAACCTCTCAGGCGGCTGGTACACGTATGTTGGCTGATAATGTCAACGGCTGAGAGAATGTCGAAAGAAATGAATATTTTGAGGACAAACTCTCAGCCAAAGACACTATCTATTATTTATTTATTCTATAATTCTCCATTATTAAGTTTCACGTCACATAAGAACCACTCATACAGTGTAAACAGCCAGTGTCAATCTGAAGGTGAATGGGATCTGATGGCAAGTGTGTATGATTGATGTACAGTAAACTAGTTTGATTAACTTTGTTTCTTCTGTGATTGGACCAAAATATGATTAAGTGTTAAGTGAAAGAAACATTCATACACCTTCAAAGACGTTGACAGGAAACTCTTTTGATGTCACTGTCACACTAGTTCGTTTCTTTGATGTAAAACAATAAAGATGAAAGGTGTGAAATAATTGTTGTAGTGCTGGCTTTGTTTCTTTTTTACAGAAATAATCAGATGCCAAATACATGGATCAAAGCAGACAGGTTATTGATTGTTATCAAATTTTGAATCCCATATATTAAATTTCTAGCTTTCTGATTGGTTCACTTAATCTCAGTTATCACCTCATATACATGTACCAAATGACCTAATATGGAAATTGATTGGATCAAGTGTTGTCAAGCTGGAAACTTATTTGCTTTAATTTTCAAGTGTCCAAGTGCTCAGATTTTAAACAAAATTAAATAAAACAATGATAATTTATTCCATTCGCACTTATTGGATATGAGACCGGTTATAGCCAAATTGGCTATTTGCCATCTCGTAGGAGATTTTGACATAACTTCATCGTTGCCATTGGTGGATGAAAACAAAAGATCTCTCATTAGCTTCTTTTTGTTCATCCACCAGAAGTCATACATTTCTCTATCATTATTGGTGTCTCTAGAGGTTGGTTGAAAACGTCCTATACCAACGTGCACTCATGGATGAATTGTTTTATTAAATTTTCCATGTGACGTAAAGTAGCCATGAAAATGGTGCAAAAATCAATGGGTGGGTGATAGATTTATCTTACCAAAAGAAAAATTAATGCTTGAGTTCGGGTAAACTTCAATAATTTCTCTCTCTCAACTCGATTCCTAACCCTCACCCAAACTAACGCCTCCCAAGAATAATATAAGTGGAAATTATGTGGCTGTCGACTACATAAAAACCATCATGATCATAAAAGTAAACCAGTTTGCAAAACCAGTGCAATCATGATTTAGTTAGTGAAAAGCACAAGGCAATAATTATTAATTCAAACGACATGTAGCTATCTACTCCCCTTGGTTCGACAATCATTAGTTTCTTTTAAAAGTCTTAGGAAGCTAGACAACAAAATAATATGCTGAGCCTACCTGAATGTTGCAATACAAAATGGCGGAGACCATGACTGGGTTCAAATCCATAAAGCAAACCAACCTTTCTGAGCACAAAAGCGTGACATTTTGGTACTGCAAATCCTTGCGGTTTCAGCGAGTTTCTCAAATGACAACTATCCGCTATGAAACCCAACAAACAGCGATTAAAAAACGGAAACTTCTGTTCTTCGTACACTCAACGCCGCCATGTGCAAGAATATTTGAATATATTTGCATAATATTTGCATTAATTATTGCATGTTTAAGGAGAGGGGAGGGTGATGAGACTTTCCGTCGAAAAGACTACAGCAATTAAATATCCCCACCAATAAAATTCTCCCATCTGTTCTTGAGATTTTGCTTTGAGTTGTAATTTACGGTGGCCCAACTTATTGATCCATTCAACTCATATCATGCAACCACCCAGTGAGGCCCTGTGTCCATGTTGACAGAAGGGCGTTTCCTGGGTCTTATCAGAATACCTGGACGAGAGGAGTGTGGTGTTTATCCATCACCCTGCTGCGTTCCAAGATCTGGGAGTTTAATTTGGCTGATCAAGCTACAGCTGGTCAGGTATGAAAGCAACTGAACTACTTACCTACCTTCACAATGAGAATCAGAAGGTTATACATACAATCAAAAAGCCATCCGATTTTAAGATATATAATTTTGTATGAAATTTGGCCACGGCAGCAAAGACTATGCTTTCGAGATTTGATTTGCAGGATCGAGATTTCCTCCAAACTTTCATTTTTTTACGCGTATGTCAAGTAATGAATTCTTCGTTCGTTGGCTTTTAGCATATCTTGAGTTCCGTTTTATTTTTGTTGTCCTGAACAAGAGATGGGCGTTGGGCGCAAAGTGCATCACGCTCGTCTCGCGCTGATGGCGAACACGTCACGCTCTTGTCTCCCGTGAAAAGTTCTTCCTCCCTTATAAATTTCATCATAGTATTAACGGGGAGGGAGTAGCTCTTAACTACCAAACCATTGCTATGGACCCCTTCAAATAGTAATTTCTCGAATTCCTTTAACTCTACAGTTATCCTTTTGTGCCAAGTGTGTTTCTTGTTTGACTCACATCCATATTTGGTAAATCATGTGATCATGCCTACAAATTCAGTGAGTTAACTATGTTTTTCACAAATTTTGTAATGCAATAGTGTGACAACATTCTAACACAAAATCTCTAGCATGGATTTTAAAAGAAATTATTTCTCAAAAAAATTATGACGTAGCAAGACCCAGCCCTATGATACACCTTTCAAAATATCAAAACTGAGTTCCATTTTTCTTTGTCCAAATAGAAATTCCATGGTAAAGTTAACAAAAAATGATAGTACAGTTGCCATCTTAATAAGAAGAGATTTTGTATATAACTTCACAATAAAACATTGCAATAATTAAAATATTAAACATGGCTTAAAAAACGGTTTAAAATGGTTTAAAATCGGTAGATACAAAACATAGGTTACACTGGTCACTGTTTTACCAATACAGAAAGTATCCTAAACATTCATAAATGCTAACCTTAGGCCTAATTAGGCACTATTTTTAGGCCTATTTTAGGCCAAAGGTTTTAAGCTTTTATGAATGTTTGGGATACTTTCTGTATTGGTAAAACAATGACATGTGACCTGTGCTTTGTACCTGCCGGTTTAAAATGCGACGTTTCGACTTAACTTAAGTCATTATCAAGCAATGAAAATAAAAATGAACTCAAATATATAATTAAATTAACTTCATGCTTTAATTTTATAATAATAATACGATATTGGCAAGGCATGGCTGTCTACACATGAGGATCGAGTAATGTTGCCAGACTTTATCTACCAAGGAAGGAAGGGGGGTGGAGAACTAATTGTCATTGAGGAGTGTGTAAAGAGAGAGAGCAAATCCTTACATGGCTACTTGAGAGATAGCACAGAGTGGATGCTGCAAATGGTTTTGAAGGAGAAGGTGCTTTTTGAAGAAGAGAATCTTCAAGACTATCAGAGGAGAAGAAAAGAGGAGAAAGTCAGGAACTGGAAGGAAAAGGCCCTACATGGAGAGTTTGTCCGACAAACTTGAGATGTGGCTGGAGAGGAGTCCTGGAGATGGTTCAGGAATGGTTTTTTTAAGAAGGGAACAGAAGGCTTGATCCTTGCCGCCAACGAACAAGGTTTAAGAACAACTTTGGTAAAGCACAGCATAGAAAAGACCTCTGAAACACCACTGTCTAGGTTGTGCAGAGACTCCACTGAAACAGTATGGCATATTGTCAGTGGCTGCAGGGAGCTTGCCCAGAGAAAATGTAGGAAACACCACAACAAGGTGGCTCCACGGGTACACTGGGAGCTGTGTAGAAGTATGATTTAGAGTGTACCGACAAGTGGTACGACCATCAACCCTTACCAGTTGCAGAGAATGGAGAAGTGAGGATAACTTGGGACATGACTATCTAGTACACACTCAGACAAGAGGCCAAAGCATGCAGTCAACCAGATATTACTGTAGTGCACAAAGACACACAGGAATGGACACTTCTTGACATACATGTAGCTGTGCCAGCTGACCAAAATATCCTAACTACTGAGAAGGAGAAGGTGGGAAGATTATGTTAAAAGGATTCACAGATCTAGCCCCGAAAGTGATAGTAATACCCATCGTCATTGGTGCACTTGGAACTGTTTCTAAGAATGCAAAAGCTTGGTATGGGAAGTTAAGTCTGCCAGACTTTTTTGGGAGTGCACAATTGTCAGCTATCCCTGGTGCAGAAAGTGCTGTGTCTCTAAGCAACAGGAAATTGCCAAGACATGGCTGGAAAAGACCCAGGAAAATACCAGAGAACTAGACAGAATTGCATAATAATAATAATAATAATAATAATAATAATAATAATAATAATAATAATAATAATAATAATAATAATAATAATAATAATAATAATAATAATAAATAAGAAGAAGAAGACAGAGATTTGTGCCAACGTTTTATCCAGCATCCTTACTCATGTCTCCCTTCTTTCTTTTGGTCTTTCCCAATGTTTTAAATGTCCTTTTAACCCTCTGAATCCTAGGAGTAAGACTCAGAGATTTTACTCTGTCTAATGCCAGACGATTTTACTCGTCAGTGAAGGGCAGTTTAGGAGTCAATGGGATAACAAGTTATGTCCCCTTTCACCCATTGATTCCTCGGAGGGAGACTGCAGTGCAGGGCTAGCATAGTGAAGAGAGCACTCACCTGCCACCAACGTGACCCAGGTTCGATTCTCAAGCTCTGCGCATCATATGGGTTAAGTCTGCTCTTAGAGTTTTTCGATCCTCTCCTCAAAAAACTAACATTTCATCTGATATGCATTGATTTGTTGATTTCAGTTTACAGTGTCCCTTTGTGCTTCAGTGTAGAAGACCAGTGTAGAAGACTAGACACTTAAATAAAATTCCTTATCCTTTCCTTTTCTTAATATATTTTAGAGGCGACTTTAAGCTTTTCTTTTTGTCATTCACTTCAAGAGTTTTTTCTGTCACTTTTCACTCCAGAAACAAAGGAATCCCCAATGAAAAAGTCCAAGAAGATAAAGAAACGTAATAAAGCAATGTGGTTCAAGTGCTGCACTTGTCGCAAAACATTTAAGTTTCATTCAAAACTTAAAAAACACATGAGGAAACATACAGGTGAGGGTCAACAGCAAAACCAAATGACTGTGAGGACCACTAAGGCAAGCAAGGCCTTCAAGCCAAGGGAAAGCTACGGCTGTAAACATCATAGGAAACACCGAGGAGTACAGCCCTACCTCTGCCATCAGTGCAAAAAAGATTTTGAAACAAAGGCAGAGGCAGCAAGGCAACAATCAAAAAGGGGGACACGTGCGCAGAGTAAAACCGTCACCAAGTTCCTGGAGATGTTTAGCTGTACCTCAAAAGGGACCGTGAACCACTTAAAGATGCCATGGCCACATATTAGTGAAAACAGACAATGATTCCTTAGCATTTTCTAATGTTAGCTTAGGGACCATTTTACAGTTGAGTGGTGACATAGCTCTCGTATACTGCGTCTTATAGATCATATTCATAAATGACAGCCAAAAATTATTCTTTTGTCTTTGTGCTAATCATCCTCACTAAGCGTTGTTAGCACAAGCAAAATTCAAAAGAATGTTTGCTCCAAAGTGAGGCTAGCGAGGATGATTACACAGACTAAAGAATATTTTCTTGACCACCATTTATGAATATGATCTATTTGGTATTGCAGAAGCTTTTTTCTATTGTTTCTATATGTTTAAATTATTGTTCCTGTTAATTGTTTTGCTTTACCAGGCCAAGCTAGATGTGACCTAGTTTTGATCCAAATCTAACTCCTTTTCTGCAGTAAATTCAAAGTAGTTGACATCAGAATATCATGATTTACGTAATAGTAGTTGCAAGCACACGGAATAATAATAAGGCAACATGGTCACACATTACTCACACAACATTTTTGTAGCAGCAAATCAAATTGGTTTCATGAAATTACACAATAGAGCAGGTTTCAAATGACTGTCAAAAGTAACGATTGCAATATCAACCAATGAGAAGGAAAACCAAAACCAATCGAGACTTGCGCGCACGATTTTTCCCGCGCTTTGAGCAAGTCACACTGGTAATTGCTGCGAATTCGGATTGCTTCATTGCGCCGTTTACACTTGCTGTTATTGGTCGAAGCTGACCTGCAGCTTTCTGATACAACTGGTATTCTGCAACAACAACAACAAAAAAAAAACGACACCAGTCAGCTACCCATTCCTTAGTGGTGAACCCCCCCCTTAAGAAAAATCCTGAATCTGTTCCTGATTGTATGAGTTGGTGGTGTGCCGGGGTCATTGTTAGTATATATAATCGCATGGGGCCAAGTAAAATTAAGCATTAATGTCACACGTATTTTCAGAAGTTGTAGATATTGCGCGACTCGGCCATTTTCTGCACTTATGAATGAAAATACGAGTGATATTAAACCTGCTGAGTAAATAAATACTTAAGATGTTACTCACTTATTTTGAAGTGGAATAAGTAAACTGCGATTCAAAAACATTTGTAATTTTGGGGAACCCACAACATAGTTCAACTCGGATTGGTCAGTAAGTATCAACACGGCACCGACAATACTTGACGAATATCGAACACTCACGAAAAATTTGAACAGAAAGCCCGTTCCTTTCGATCAAAAAGCCATGTTTTTACTCACAAGGTTGTCACAACCATAGGCTGTGACTGCAACATGTTAAATCCCTTTTAACGTACCGGTAAATTGTTTTAAGTAAATTTCTTAATTAGCTGAAATTTGACAATTCCTTTTTTAGTCAAGCCTACAACAAAACTTGGCTCTGGCTGGCCTTAGCACACCACTATTTTCATCCACTGAAACACGGAAAATCTAAAACTTTTTAGACATCAAAAATGTTCAAGCCACACATAGATTGGTCAATAATTAATTAATTTTTATAAATTAAAATTTCTTCGGGGGATCCCCTTCGTTCTTTTGAAACATTTCTTCCAGAGTAGTTAATCCCGCTTTTCATGTTTATAAGTTACATTACCACGTAAAAAACGAATCTAATTGCACGATATTAATCAATCTTCGATTTGGGAATTAAAATTCAATTTTGTCCGCTCCAGTTGTGATAACGAGCTTTTCGTCTCAAGTCCTCAATACTTGTTTGCTGATGAAAGTGGCGATCATAGTCCACGTGACTTGCGTTGCCTAGGACACTAACGCGGTTGCACATGCAGAGATGCTCAATGCAGCGCGACCCAAAAGAACCATGGGAAAACGGTGGTAACAAATCTTGCTGCAGATGAGTCACGTGAGTTGGAGGTTTGTAAGTCTGTGACGCAGGTACGACGAAGCCTCGTTGAGTTGGTCCATCTTGGCGCCGGCATTTGGCTCGTCGATTTTGAAACCAGATCTGCGAACAAAGAAACATAAAATAAGCTTAATTATACGTCCCATGTTTGGGCCTACGTTCTCCTACGTTCGTTTCCCCATCTTTTCTACATTTTTAGTTGCCCACGCTTTTCTCCGAAACAAGGCGTCATCGAGTCGAAGCCGCTTGTTTTCCCTTTAAGGACGTCACCTGCCTGTACATGCACAAGATACCGTTTTAATTTGCTCCTCATTGCCGTGATTATGGGCTTTTGTAAGTTTCATTTGGGCGATGGAAATGTATTTACTCACTGAAGATGATTTTCAAAAGTTCATCGTGGAATAAGAAATCAAATCGCCGCTCATGCGCCCGACTCTGTCCCAGGCCATAAATTCGTAGTACCTTTTTGATGGGGCTGTCTAAACCTCAATCTTAATCTCAGTCATTATCATTATCTTTATCGTTATTCGTTATCGCTACCTTTATCCTTATCGTTATTGTTATATTAAAATTGCCTAATGGTACAACTTTCACTAAGTAAGGAAACGTCACAGAAAAGATAAGACAAAAAAGGCAAGGTCACACGCTAACACCAATCCGGTGTGGCCAACAGATCACGCATGCGCACAACCATTTCACCCGGTCAATTAGCAGCCATGGACATCTGTTTCGGCCTTGCTGGGCCTTTTCAAAATGGCGTAACTAACGTACCGGGTGGGTGATTTAGGAACCTATTTAAGTGGCAGCTTCACAGAAAAGATGCAGTACGATTAGCTAACAAGTGGACCTTATACATGCATTGGATAACATGAACTGACAACAAGCCGTTAAGATTAAAGAAAACACAATGGCTGTTCTCGCTGAGAGTCGGAGTCTCGCGGATGTTGCAACTGCTTGAAGCGTAGGCCAATCAAATTATTCCCCTCCTCAAGTTCTTGTTCCCACTAAGAGCCCATAACTAGGAAGGACAACTTTACAACTTTATTGTATTTGTGGAAGGGCGTTTTTACAGACCGAATTATTTTTAGACTGATTTTCCCGCGAAACCAGACCTTTCCAGTTAATCACACCTAGTCTTGCCTGAAAATTATTTCTCATGAGGTTGAGAATGTTCACTCGTGCAAGCCAAATCTTATTTAAGAACTCGTCTAAAAATAGCTTGATTTGTGAAAATACCGTTACCTCGACCTCGCATTGGAGCTGCACGCTAATCAGTTTTGGACTCCTGTTCCAGCCCATAAGTTTTATCTTTTCCCTGTGTTTTATTCTTACACTTCTACGTCTGTTTAAAATTACGAATTGCAATAAACTGTGTGATATTGCACACAACCGTGGACAATACTCCGGTCGGTGTACTTTGGATCAAACTGCCTCGATCTGATCAGCGTAATTACAGTTCAGTTCAGTTCAGTTCAGTTTATTTCCTCTTGATGTAGTTACTTAGTGTAATTACATACATTTGTAGTTGCTGACGATGTTACTATTGTATTAAGTAAAAGAGCTTGAGCATGGTGGCCAAATAAACCATTCGGTTTCCTAGTTGGCCCCCATATACAAATTGAGACAATAAATATTTTGAGCAAGAGCCGATACAACGTCTAAAAGGACTATCGCTTTTCATTTTTATGTCATGCAACCATTATTCATATGCATCTCACTAAAAGATAGAGCGACTTTCATATCTGCGGGTCTAAAACACAGGTCACATTCCACAGGTCACTCGTAGCAGGTCATTGTTTTACCTTTTAGAAAGTAACCCTAACCCTCAATTTGCCTAACCCTAGGCCTAAGGTTGGTTTTTAGGCCTAGGGTTAGCCAAATTGAGGGTTTTTGGGTTACTTTCAGAAAGGTAATACAATGACCTCCAAAGAGTGACCTATGTTTCAGACCCGCCGCTGTCATATGACCTTGAAATATAACGTAACGTTAACGTAAAAACAGAACGCAAACAAAAATGCAAAACATGATTTAATTGGCTTATCGAACAAAAACAAACGAGCGCGAAGTTTCACTGGCTTAGCGAACGAGGATGCCAACAACGTCATCTCCCTATGGAAATTTCTGGAAAATTTCGCTTTGACGTCATTTGAAATGCAGTAATGTGATTGGGCAATCGAACTGTTTGCTACCCATATTACGAGTTTCCTTGGCGGGAATAAGAAGAAGCCAAACATTGGTCCGTGAAACAAATTGTGAACACTTTTTCAAGGTCATACGGAAGTCGCTCTAACGAAACGAGAGACCTCTTAATTCTCTTTCTTATCGGCTATTATTGGTGACTCCTCGTTGATACGAAGTGCCTCAGTGTTTTCAATGTCGTCGTGCTCGGGTTGGATAAATCTCTCTTTCTTACCACTTTTACAAACACAGAAGATGGCAATATTGATTCCCGCACAAGTACAGTTTCACATTAGAGCCACTATATTGCGACCTCACAACACCAGCTTTCGCAAAACTGAACTCACTATAAAGATTGCGTAACAGTTTCCATCAATAAACTGAAATAATTATTATACCTGAACTCTTGCTTCTGATAGGCCCATTCTCTTGGCCAATGCCTCCCTCTTTGAAGCATCGGGGTAGTGGGTTTGATCAAATAATTGTTCAAGCTCTTTCAACTGTTCTCTTGTAAAATTCTTCCTGTTTCGCGGAGGCTTGCAGCGTTGAACACGCTTAAAGAGCGGTTCATCTGTAAAGGAACAAGGCCGGCCGGAAATGATTTAGAATTTCAGCTACTACCTTAAAGGAACTGTTTCATGAAGTTTAGCAAAATCCAGTGACTAGGAACTGACTGGCAGCTAAGTCTAGCGAAACCTAACTATAACTACAGTCTGTACTTGAAACATTGGCCGTATTTATACTTGAGAACTTCTTAGACGTCTTAGACGACTACTATAAAAGCGGGAAATAAGGTGGACGCGTTAAACGTCAGACGAATTAAACGACGCACTTAACAGACGTCTTAGTCGTCTCAGACGTCTAAGCCGTCTAGTATAAAGACGAGACGCACTAAACTTGGATGCACTTAGCAATGAAGTGCACACGGTCTCTTTGGTGATTAAATCTCAGTATAGGGAGTTTTAGCAAAGACGACGGCTACAGCAACGAAAACGTTAGTCCAAAATATAACTTAGCGCTATCGCAAGTATTTCGCGATTAATCCGTCTTGTTCACATTGTATAATACAGGCGAACTATCTTGTAAATGGATGGGTACGAACGGTTTTAAAGTCAAAACTGAAAATGACTTTTTCATTGTTATATGCTCACGTTATCGTCAAAACCTAATATTTGGTGATTTCACGTTGTTGTTTTGTGGAGTATGGCAGAGAATGCACGGAAATTCGTGTTGCACGTGCAGCACGAGCATTTTTCCATTTTCAACCAATAATATTCTTGCTTTGTGGCTTTGCCGTAGCCGTACCCGTCATCTTTGCTAAAACTCCCTAGTATCCTTTTTGAAGAATTTGAATTTGATTTCTAGCCGTCGAAGTTAAGTGCGACCCGTATTTATATTAGTCGCACTTACGGCCAGACGTTTATACTAGAGGACGTCTAAGACGTCCAGACGCATTAAACGTCTGGCCGTAAGTGCGACTCATAAATATGGGACGCACTTAACTTCGACGGCTAGAAATCAAATTCACGATTTTCTTCAAAAGATACTGGGATTTAATCACCAAAGAGACTGTAATTCATTGCTAAGTGCGTCCCAGTTTAGTGCGCCTCGTCTTTATACTAGACGGCTTAGACGTCTGAGACGACTCTGAAGATGTCTGTTAAGTGCGTCGTTTAGACGCACTTAACTTGAGACGTTTGACGTCTGACTTTTAATGCGTCCACCTTATTTCCCGTATATATACTAGTCGTCTAAGACGTACGTCCTCTATAGTATAAATACGGCCAATAAAATGAAAACAGCAAATACAAAGATGAAATGGTATATGAAATGACCAAACCTTTGAAACCAAACCTTCGCAGTTTTTTAACTGCGAAGATCATAGCTTCACTTGAGCAAATACAAAAGGAGGAAGGAATGGGCAAAACTGGAGGAGATTAAAATGGATTGCAATTGGGTGTTTGAAAACTCTTCGGTCTAACAGTTTTTCAAGGTTTATCTCTGTTTTTTTCGTGTGCTCGACAGACATTTTTTTGTCAGCCAGCCTTGATTTGTGTCGTTTAAAAGTAATTTCTGGGTTAACGTTAAAATGCAGAGCGAATAAGAGCGAGTAATCCGTAAAAACATACAAAATGAACTGCACTGCTGTGACACAGGTTCTTTGATCGAGTACACGCCTTAGAAATTTCCGTTTGGTCCGGCGTCAGTTTCTTTCGGCCAGTTTAATTTCTTGAAAGCGCCTAAAACATTTTGATCCCAAAAAATAAATTCTAAAACAACCATCAGTGCACATTTTAAAGAAAATACTGGTCCTACAACATGTTTTCGACTAAGATATATAGGAAAAAGCGGGAAAAAAGCAAAATTTCAAGAGTTAAAACGTACTCCTTCTGAATTTGCAGAGGAAACTGCTTTAAAACGTCAAAAATCAGTGGGGTCTTCGGCCCTCTGCATGCGGCCCACTTTTTCAGGTGATGTGCTTTGATCCCATCGGTATGTTTCAAAGGTAAACTTTGAAAGTTACGAAACGCGCAATTATTTTTGCTCCTTATCTGAAAAATACGGTTTGGATCATATCATTTCTTTTTTCTAAAACAAGCGGATTCAGTGAGTTTTACGAAATGCCTTCCAGAAAGGTAGCGCATGCCTACAATATGCTTTTGATGTAGTATTCCGCATACTGAAGCTTTACATGAAATTTGCTTGCGGTTGGAACCTTATCTTGTTCAGTTAAGGTTTAACCTTGAAGATTTACTGGCCTATGAAAGTGACAAATGAAGAGATAAGATTCAAGACGAATATGGAAGAGATCACTCAGCAGGATAAAACGTAGACGCTGGAAACTGATTGGGCATGTGCTGAGGAAAAGTGTAAATGAGAACACGAGGATAGCCTTAACATGGACCCCAGAAGGAAGGAGACATGGCGAAGAACGGTAGAGAGAGGACGAGTTGAACTTGGGTTCAAAGGTTGGGCAGAAGCCGGTAGTTGTGCGAAATACCGAGAAGCTTGGAGAGAGAGAACGCAAGGCCCTATTTCCCTCAGAGGGAAAAGGACAAGATGATGATGACCTTCATTACGCCAATATTACCTCTCAGTCAATGTAGTAATGATGTAATGAGACGAGTTGCTGAATTTGTTTTCGCAGACGAAGTTAAGTTTCAGGTTTTCAAGGCCGAGGTAAAACCGGCTTTGTTGCTGGTTTTGGTTGAAAACTAAAAAACCTTATCGTACACGAGGCCAAGGTAAAGAAAAGAAAAACAGATTTCTATCAAAGTTAAATATAGAATCAGGAAATTCAACGCCTCTAAAGGTTTGTTCGAAAGTCATTAAAAGGTAGCAATATTTTTTGCTCCTACTAAAACGCTTCTGAAAGGTTCCTACGCTGTAGTTTCTTGTTAAATTATAATGTTACTTCGCTTGTACATCATGTATCTACAGAAATCGTTATTCTAGAGTGGCCCTTTTTTTTTCGCCGGAGGCGTCACTTTTTGAATGGTAAATGTAGTTGGTTTGTGGTTCACGAAAAGTCACGATTCGTTTTCGTCCCATGACTGCTTTGCATCAAACTCTTTGAGGCATCTTTTAATGCCTCATCCTTTATTGGATTGATTGCGAAAACGACTCATTTGTGATCTTCGCTCTAATTATATATTTTGATATAGTCCGACTATAACCAAACCATTGATGCTAAACTTAACCTTGCTGGTTTTGCAAGACCGACAGAATCTGGTAAACTTCAGTACATATTTTATAGATCACCTTTTTCCTACATTCCTCCACGAAATAACAATTAAAGAAAATCAACAGATATAACTGATTTAATCTGTTGATTCCGCAAGAGCTTTCCGAATAAGTTCTTCATCTTGTAGACAAATTTTAGTTTTTGTTTTTCAATTTAGCAATACGGCACTATTGAGTTTCCTCGTGCAAGGGAAACGTAGCATATCAGAACGGCCCGGCTGATCCTATAACAAAACGAAAACACAACGAGAGAACTTTGTTTAAAACAAAAAATTATCATCATTTAGAAAACACAAACCGTTAAGTAATAAAACTGAAAACCATTCAGTAAACAACCGGCAATAAATTCATTACTTAAAATAAAGGTAATAAGGGGAAATAAATTCGTTAAAATTAACGTTTCGCAAGTTCTGTGTAATTGACATGATTTTGCAAGCAAGTTTCAAAGATATTATTAATCTCTCTGCTAGACTCGTTTGGGATTCAGCCTAACCTCTGAAAAAATGTATTACAAGCATAAACTAGACAGCACTTTCCTTGAGGCTGTTGAGGCTATCTTCAAACTAGAACTCAATCATAGAAAGTCATTGTTCTTAAAGTCAACGCCCGTCTTACCTTCGAAATGCGGAAAGTCATGCTTGCTTCCACTGACATCATGAACAATGTTGCTTGGCTGTGGCTGGCTGCCATGATCAATTATCCCTTGTCTGTCCCTTAAGATCTCGTCGATGCTAAATGGTAGCAAATTCGAAGTTGATGTAGTTGAAGGCATGTAGTCTTTTCGGCTTTTATCTGCGGCACTGAAAGTGTCTGGTCTTAAAGGACAAACTTCCAGCTTTCCGTCCTCAAAACTCGATACAAAAGCGGCTAAGCCTTCCATAAAGTGTAATTATGCCTACTTACAGAGTTAATTGCCGCATTATCGCTGAAAAGTAATTGATTGTGTAGGATTTACATGCGAAAATTTGCAGGCATTCAATCTAACACTTGGTCAGAGTTGGACGCATGCCGCATTCTGCACCAGCGGGGATGACATGGTTAATAAAACACACAGGAATAACAAAGATATTAGTTCTTAAGGATTGTTAATTAAAAGCTCATCACTGATTAATCAACGTTATTATTTGGCTTATTAGTGACAGTTTATTAGGCTAAACTTTTGCCCCCCGCGAGCCAGCTTTTGTACATTGATGACCTCGTGCGGCGCACCACAAAACGCTAGAAAAAATTATTTCAAACATTATTAAACTTAGAATGTCAAGCTGCGATTTGTCGCAGGCTAGATGAGAATACTGTGTGCCTTTATTTCAGTACAGGAAAAATCAAACTGTCTCTTTCACGCTGGGAAGATTATTTCCTCGTTAATTAAGTTTTTCCACTGCTGTCAAGAGCTTTGATAAGTGGTTCACGCCTTTGATAATACGTTTTAACCAACGCAACCGCTTGGAAAGATGTTTAAATGGATTTTCTCACAAAAGTAATATATTTCTGTGTCATTCTAATCGCAATGCGCAGTAACTCTAATTCAAATCGTTCTTTTGGTCATAAACGTTCAGCTTTCCTATAAATCAATTAAAATACCTACTGGTGTACAATACCCTTTGGCCTGCAGAGTCAGTATTAATTGCGCCCCTTCGTTACAATTCACCGACAACCGTTTCATTGTGGCAATAGATTTTCCAAATTCAAAGCTCTCACTGGAGTCTTGTAAACAAATTTGGGTTGTTAATAATTCAAACAAGAGCTGTCTTTTTGGTTTTGGCAAAAATTTGTCCGAAAGATTGCGATCGACGAGAGACCCGCCCAATTTTTTCGTGGTGGATCGTGGCTTATAAAATCTTGACATCTCAAGCCGCAACTAAAACTGACATCAAGACGGAGCCACATTTCATTTACTTGGAAAGATTTAGAAGTAAACTACAACGCTAAGATTCCAAGAGGCTCCTAAACTATACCCAAATTGACAAATATTGTTCAAAGAGTTAATTTTAAACTCAAAAATTCCCAGACAAAGTTTCCCCACACAGCACGCTTTGTGTAGAACGATTTGGTTAAAATTCTCTTTCTTGTCTGCTATTGCACAATTGCGCATGCGGCCATGTTTCCCCATTCAGGTGAACGAGTTTGTTTTTACTCGGAAAGGGAAGCAGAAAGTTCTTTCTTCAGCTAAGACAAATGCTCGCACCTCCTCGTTTATTAACATATCAAAACGGTGTTGAGAACACCTTGTTTTCCGTTCGAATGTAATTTGCTGTAATTAAAATCTCGTGGTTTCTTTTCAAGATTTCTTATCAAGTATTTATCGGGCCAATTTTGTAATCGGATAATTAAGATGAAATTCGAAGGAATCAAGAGGGAATATGTGTGGCAGATGTTGTGGGGGACAAAATCACGGACTAATCCAGATGACGATATTAAATCAAAAGAAAAAAACCACCATACCTATTTTGCGCTGTCTTAGTCACTGATCCTCGCTCTCCCTTCGAGAAAACAACGATGAAGGCGACCAAACATTTTAATCAAAACAACGCGCTGCACGTGCTGTATTTACTTTAAATACCAACGTGCATAGAACAAATGGTTTATTTGAATGGCAAGAACTGAAAATAGAGTCAAACGGCATAAAGTTTTTTTAAGTTGCTCTTTTTGGGACAAATTCGAGTATCGCAGGTAACGGTGTAAAGGGAATAACGTTAACATTTTATCCTGCTGTCGATAAGAGATAAAAAGACTGCGATTAGAACACGCAAAATACGCGTTCTTTTCAGAAAATCGAGAGCAGCTTTAAACATATATTGGGCCCTGATTGCAGTTCAAGTTTTCCTTTGCTTTGGTTGTTGGTTGCGCATATAAAACAACCATAGAGGGAATTGTGTCTTTAGCGGAAGGTCTCAGATAACGGGTTTGCAGAAGGAACATGAACAATGGAGCAATACCGTTTAATTAAGCACCAAAAATCAGCGCCTATGTCAGCCCCGTGTTTGGTTCTTTGACTTCTTTCTGTGTTTGGTCCTTCTTGAAGACAAGGCCATTGCCTGGAGAGGATCATCCATAAAAGTGCAATAACGTATCTGTCCAGATTTAAGTTCACAGACTCAAAACTCTTAATCACCGTGAAAGGCACAATAAACACTTGACCAAGAGAAAATACGAGAAGTGACGAGAAGCTCCCAGTTCGTCATCTTTTAATAAGAGATCTTCAATCGGCGTGGACTTGCAGAGGATGGAATCCCAGAAGATAAGAGGTGCCATGATGTCTCAAACCGTGAATGCCACCGTTGCACAGAAAAACCCAAGAGAGTGGACACGGTGATGATGATGATGATGATGAGATCACTTGAAATAAGTGAATTCGATAAGTAGCTTTAGTTTTGGACCGAAATGGGGGCGTCGGCGTAAAATAACCCTTGCTCTGCGGGTAGAGATCTGATGTGACGTTGGCGTTATTTCATTGTTTTGCTGTAGTCGTGATAGTATGCTTTAATGGCTTTTACTCTCAGCGGCGCAGATTGAACTCTTCGTTCCTTGCATGCTTTTCTGTCTGTTCTCCACTCAGCCGAATGCCAGCGCTCAATGCTTAGATAATGTGGATCAGTGTTTGTGGCTCTGGAAGAGAATTTACTCTCAACACTGTCGTCGTTGGTTTGTTCTTCTACGACAGGCGATCCGTCGTCAGGAGTGTCAGAGGAAATGCTGCGAGCGATTGAATCTAAATAACGAAAAAGATGAAAAAGAGAATAAACCAGCACACAGAGTTAAGTCAAATACACCGCTGACTTGCAAGTATTGATGGTAAATGGTGAAAGGCGAAGTAGGAGGAATGGTAAGTTCGCCTTGAATTTTTCACATCATCCAGTTGAAGACACCCGAAATTCTCAAGTGACAATTGCTTAAATTGTCCAGTTAAGTGTTAGGATCACTTCTATCTTTCGTTCACTGTGCATATTCACAGCTACGTGAGCAAATACTTAAATCTCTGCCGCAGAGGCTGGTCAGTGGTCAGTGTGGTCGACTCCGGATCGAGTGGTCCAGGTTCGGGTCCTGGCCGGGGACATTGCGTTGTGTTCTTGGGCAAGACACTTTACTCTCACGGTGCCTCTCTCCACCCAGGTGTATAAATGGGTACCGGCGAATTAAATGCTGGGGGTAAGCCCTGCGTTGGACTAGCATCCCATCCAGGGCTACCCCCAGGTATTAAATTCGCCGGCGGTTTCCCGTAGCTTCATGCTACGGAAACTGGAGATAAGCGCCGGCCTGATGGGACTTCCTAGGATCGTAACTGAGACTTTACCTTGCTGCAGATAAAAATTGTCGGATAAGGTCGCATTTATTCCGCCTTTAAACGACAAGGGCCAGGTCAATCAATTATCAACTCTTTGGCGTAAAAGGATTCACACAGTCACACTGATTGCAAAGAGTACGGAACGAAACACAACTAGCAGTGACAAACAAAGTGAAGCAACGCATATTTATGAACTTAAACTACTTCTAAGAACCAGAGTTCATATGGTACAGAATGAAGTTACGGGTGAAATGGTCCGTCCTTTGTGCTACGTCAGAGACAGTCCTGTGAATACAAGGAGAGTTCAATTTTGTTTTGAGCATGCGCACTTGCAAAAAACCTGGCTAGCAATATTTTAATGCGCATACGTCTTGAAACGCTCTCGTGCGACCATGATATACCACAGAAGACAGACCACAACACCGGGAACTCCATGCCCTTCTCTTTGCGAATAGCGTGTGGGTTCTTTTACGTCCCACAGGGTTCTGAACATTGAAGGGTTGTGAGACGAGAAGACGAGAGAGTCTAACCATTTGCAGATGTCATTGCAAAGGCAATACTTTCTCCTCAGTAATTTTAAGACCATGAGTGTTGGTCCGGCCAGAGTCGAGCATGGCAGCCCAGTGTTGAACCAACTGAGCCACCAAACCAGTGGCAACCTTGTGACAACCACGCCTGCGTGTGTGATGTGTGAATAGAACGCTTTGTTTTTACTCCAGAGTTTGTCAGTTTTCGTCTCTAGCTCTCACACGGGTAATAATTCTTAAGAACAGATTTAAATAAACAGAACAAAGTAAATTAGTAAATGACCAAACAGACGTATTACAAAGTCTCCACTGTACCTACCATCAACGTCATCTCTGACGAAAAACGTGTTGAGGTCAGATTTGGGAATGTACACTCCTAGCTTAGCCAATGCACGCGAATCCAGATATCTTGCCCTTGAATAAACGAATAACTTATGTTACGACTCTTCTGCAGTGATTATTTCTCCTTTACCTTTCAAGTTACGTTTTCTGCTACCTAGACGATTAAGTGTCCACAAACCATACGTCTTCTTTGCGTGCAATTATTTCTTATGAAATTTTATTTTTTTATTCCGTGGAAAATGAACAGTTCGCAAATTCGCGTCCACGTTGCCTCTAGAAAGGTTGAGGCATACCTAATTTTATTATTTGTCTACTGAAGACATTTTTGGGCACCCAACGTCAATTTTCGGAAAATATCTGTTCGGGAGATGATTTGAGATCTAGAATTTTCGGAACATTTGTTGTAAAATTTCTTGCTTGCCTGCCTCTCCTAGGATTTTCGAACATCTAAAAAATGGTATAATTGCCCATTTTTAACGGATTTTTACCCTAAAAAGGTCACCTAGAATTTTGAGGAGCCTTGTTTCTGCCTGAAATTTTCGAAAAGGTAAGTTCCGATCCCTATAATTTTCGGATCACTAGACTTTCAGCTAGGGAATCCGAACGGATAAAAAATTTTTAGGGGATAAAAATATGCCTAAATCTACCGTTTAAATACTAAAATACGTTTAACAATGCTATATTTAAGTGGTTTTGAACTACATTCTCGTTGCGTGCCCCTGGAAATTGTCTCATCCTCTTTGGAAACGGGTGCTTGAATTTTCTTGAACGATATTACACTCGGCAATTTATTGCAATGTTCGTCCACAAAGGAAAGCCTTAAAGGAACTTGTCTTCTAGTGCTGGAGCTGAAATCAACTGAGGGGAAAACCGGAGTACCTGGAGAAAAGCCTTTTGGAGCAGGGTAGAGAATCAACAATATGGTGTCCAATCTGGGAATCAATCCCAGGCCACATTGGCGAGAGGCGAGTGCTCTCACCACTGCGCCAGCCCTGCACCGCATAAAACCCTTAAATCGTGTACCATCCAGGCCCCAGTTGTTCAAACGACAGACAGCGCTAGAGCGGTTTTCAATTGAGTGTCGAAAGTAATTAGTGAATTGCATTGGTTTTGCATTTACTTCGCTCAGTGATTGGTTCAAAGTTCTCCCGCCACTCTTTCAACCAATCAGAAGTGAAACCCAAACAAATTGTGGCTCGCGCGTACACATTTTCCCGCGCTTTGTGTCGGCTACGTGTAATTACTTCGAGTTTTGATTGGTTTACAGGATTGTCTCCGTCCTTTTTGATTGGCTAAAGTAATTACTTTGGTTTTGGTTTTACGACACTCGATTGAAACTTGCCCTATCCTCCGGATAAGTCACTATCCACTGGATAACTCAATTGGTTTTGTTAGTGTTTATCTGCTGGATAGTGATTTATCGGCTGGATAACGCTATCCAACGTTTGAACAACTGGGGCCAGTATTTTATCAGCTGTTGAAACACTGTCAGCTCTTGTTTTTGGTGGTTGTCAAATTTGACATCAAATACTAATGTTAACAGTGTAAACATTGCTACAAAATATTGTATGTTATTTTCAACCTGTTATATCGTGCTCCAGTAAGAAATCCATGAAGAGAGTCGCCATGAGGGGGTACCCTGTGGAAGAATGACATCAGTGAATAGAAAGTTCTTCAATATTATTACCATGCTACTGTAAGTGGCTGCCTTAAAATCTCTGTGATTTAATTGCATGTGCGAGTTTTCCACACTTAGGGCTACCTCCAAGTCAGTATTTGCTATGTTCTGATTGGCTTTTTTGACTTAATGTCTGTTGTGACTGGCAAAAGAAAATACCTTATCACGAGATTGCATACCAGTTAGCAGTAACACTTTTGCACAACCACGTACAATGTTACTGCAAACTGGCATTAACCAATACATAAACACTAGCAGTTACTGTACTGAACACAGTCAAACACCTATTCTCCTTGTATATACTAAGGTGGAAACAATATACCACAGTTATGTAAAAGAGCTGATAACAAGATGAAGAATTCAAATGGCTTAGCAGTTAAAATTCACTCGGAATCATGGTCGCTTAATATACCCCATTTCCAGAAACATGAAAACGCTTTGAATAATCTATTCAAGATCGACAATGAGTAAAAACAGTTAACCCTAACTTGATAACATGTTAAGGTTTTTTTCTACACTCTTAGTGCAGAACTTTTAGCGTAGCGTTGAAGAAATATTCAAAAAACGAGCAGCAGTGTTCTATTGGGTTCAAAGACACGAGGAATAGCTGAGTGTTTATAGACCTGATAAAACATGTGCTGTGAGTGTTTTAAACAATTACTTCAACCCTCCAAAGCTACAAGTGCATGCACGTGACATTATTTTTACCTGTGATATGCTTTGGTAAAAGACTCGTGAATTATTAATGAATTCTTGAAGGGGATAAAGGGGTATAGTTTTTCCACAAAACAGATGCTTTTAACCGTAATTCAATTAAACAAAGAAACAACGGAAAGGGTTAAACATGTATTGCACTGTCATTACAGGAAATTATAATTTCTATTTATTAAATTATAATGTTTTTGAAACTCACTGTGTGGGGGCTGGGCTGCTCTGAAAAAATCTATAGTCATCACCTGTTAAGAACAAAGTTGCAGGTGCTCACATCACACCATCAAAGTTCATGTTTCTTTTCGGCTCAGCAAATTCCAACAAAAACAAACAAATTATGGACTGACAAATACTTAATTTAGCCAAAAAAAAAAAAAAACACTTACGTATTTCACAAAGACGTTTGTTGTTTGACACCTTGAGAGAGGATGCTGATTTGGAGGAGGATGTTGATGTGGTTGAAGACAATGACGATGCTGACTTTGATCTCAACAAGCTAACAGAAAAGGCACAAAATTAAAGTTTTTTAAAATTCATCCACCATGCAGTTGTAATGGTTCCAGTGACGAGCTGTCTCTTTTTAGGTAAATAGTTTTTTGATTTTTGTATAAAAGCATTAATTTTACATTACTAATCCGCATATAACAAGACACAACACATGTCACTACTTAATTCCTACACACATGCATGCACCCATGCACACGCTCATACAATCCCTCAATTGAAGGAAATACCCAAAGTAACACAGCGACGATGCAGGTCGGATCAGTTCTTAATATTCCAAATACTTGGCCCATTTATCACTATGGGCGGGAAACTTACAATTTGATTTGGTGATAATTGATTCAAGTTGACAAGTCATGTCATGTCCACTTTAGCAGAAAATAACTAAAATTGGGATGAGTTGAATTGTAAACTAAGACTGAAGGTAAACAGCAATAACAATATTAGGTAATTGAGATGGGTGCCCAAGGCTGTTGCCTAACAGGAGCCCGGTAGGCTGGGGCTCCCAAAGAAGAGCTCTGGGCGCCTTAATTTTTTACAGCAACACCTTTCACTTCATATGTTGGGCCCCTAAGTTCTCAGCATTTAGCTCTGAGGGCCCCTTTAAAATTTTCTTAGGCAGCAGCCTTGGTGCCAAATTGAAGTTAAAAGAGATAAAAAAAAAAGTATTAAAAGGAATAATTTATTGGTGGCTATATGCAGGAAGGACATTAGACAAGAAACAATAATAATAATAATAATAATAGTAATAATAATAATAATAATAATAATAATAATAATAATAATAATAATAAAGTGAGTGTTAATTAGCATTTCATCAACTAGCAAAATATTTAGCTTTTCCAGCAAAAGGATGTTTACGTTACTAATCTTCATACTTTATTACTTCAAATTTCAAAATATGTTTACATCATTTCTCATGCCTGGAAAATTTGAAGATTTTACTTTGAGCAGATTGCTCTCTATTTTGAGTGTGAGTTCTGTCATTCAGTCGATTTGATACTGACTGGTAGACCATGGCTTGCCAAGTCTTGTCAATGATATTACCTTGTCTTAGTATGTCTTCCCAGGTTAGAAGGCTGTTCCCTTGCTGAGAATGGAGAGCCTGCATAACTGTAAACTGTACATGCTGACTGGGGGCGATAAGGTTGTCGAGAAATTTTGCCAACATCAGGCATGCTCTGATAATCTAGAGGTGAATATTCAGTTGCATGTGGCCTCCTTAATGCAGATCCCACCAAGATGTGCTGCGATGAATCACAACGTATTTTTCATTAATAAGCCTTTCACTTTATGTGGGCATTGTAACTAACATTACTAACTAATAACAGCTAAATTACATCACTATTACTTTTTCTAAATCCTAAAATTGAGACCATTCCTAAGTTTGTTCCTTTTTAGATGCATGGTAGTGCCTATCACATCATTCAGTTGCAGTCTTTGGTTATTAGGGAGCTTAAGCACACGCGTTTTTGAGACGCGGACGGCAACTGGAAGTGAGCTGTTTTCCCTTTTAACTTGTCTTCACACAACCACACTTACATTGCTAAGTATCTTTTCTCAATTAGAGATGATTAGTATAAAAATCTGGGAGACACCACTGCCCTGGTATGCGAAATGTTCTCTTCCGGTTGTCGTCCCCGTCTAAAAAACGCACAGGCTTAAGCTCCCTATTGTCAGGGTACAACTTTACATTAATCAGTTCCACTGATCTTGCTTGAACTAGGTGCTTTTGGATAGCATGGATAATGTCACATTAGTGTAATTAGGTGATTATTGAAAATTCTCTGTGCTGATTGGTTGCACTCAAGGTGCTTATTACGCGATAATCACCTAAGCCGGTTTTTTTCAAAATGGCTACAAGCCATTTTGTCGAGGTGACAGACAAAGAAATTAATAATATTGCTTTAATGAAAATGCTTATTTTTCAAAGAATCACTTATATAATTATACTAAAACAATAATATTTATTCTGACCTCAGGCTTGGTAAATACCCATGAATAATAACCTCAACTTTGTCTCGGTTTTTACTCACTGATATTCACCTCACCTTTGGCAAATAAGAATTTAACAATTTACCAATTATTGTTAAATTGATGATGATGATGATACTCGCGGAAGTCAGATTAAATTCAAAAGGACCCAAAGAAAGAAAGGGTAAACGTTGATGTGCCCTGATTCGCAGAGGTTTTATTGACTTCCCTCCCTAGTGAGAAGGATGTCGTCCGGAACTTTGGACAAATAAATTAACTCTTCACCAGTTTAAACACGAAAGCACACTATAAAAAGGGTCACTTCACACTCTGCTCTTGTTCAAATTCATTCAAGCACGACTGATTAAATTTCCAAGATGGTGATCAACAAACAGCAACAAAGAGACGGAAGCCCTAAAAGATATTTCTAGCGAGTGAAAACTAAGGGACTGGGGATTGAAAAAAGAACGACAGATAACATTTTATGATATATTACAGACACATTGCCATAAGGGGCTTTTTTATTGAACACATTACCACAGAGCTTGGTTGCGTCCATGGTTGATTGATAAATCATTTGCGTGTGCCTAAGGCATCACGCCTTTTATAGTACGTCTTTGTGTTTAAAACCTGGCCTATAACCAGTATAAAGTTAAACAACTGCCCACTGGTGGTAGAGTGGAAATGACATGCGTTAATGCATTAACATCATTATGCATATGCGTGACAGAACATCGAGGAGATCTGAGTAGAGGTTTTCTTTCATCATCACTTAAGGAAACCTCTGCCAAGCAGGGTAAGGCCCTTTATAGACTGCAAAACATTCATATTTTTTGTGAACACAAGCAACGCGGTAAATATTCAAAGGAAAGGTCTGGAGTGAGTGTAGCATGCTTCAACCGCGAGGATCACGCTTACAGTGCTTCGCGCCTTTCGAAAATGGAAGAAAACAACTGTTTTGCAGTCTAGGCCCTTTAATGGAAAGGAACTACCTATTGCAACCTAATCATGATTGTTGTAAATGTTTGACCAAAAGTTTGGTCATGTTCTTAATCCTTGTTTGAACAACATCCTGATCATAACCCTTTTAGTAGTGTCCTTACACGAAGAAACTGAGGCCAACTTAAATCCTCGAGAAACTGAACTCTCTATTGCACAACCATTTTGGTTTTGTCAACTAGCCCACTCATCCTGTGAACTTGAGAAAAACATATAGTAATGTATCAATTCAAAGCTACAACAACCCCCCAGGCATACCTCGGGCATTTGACACCTTTGCCGTCCACCGGTGGAGGGAATTTGATAATCGGATTCTTCTAAGGGGAGGGGAAATTAATGAAATAACCTATAAAAATGGACCTATGGGGCATTTGAATGGCTTTTTGGCACGGGGAGAGGGGAATTTAAGAAAAAAAAATTTTTTTCAAATAAGTCAGATGCCTGGGGGGATGCCTGAGGGTTTGCCCGGGGGGTGTTGAAAGTTCGATTTCACCGATACATTAAATAGGTGCTCTATCAGATAATTTTCTCTTCGAGGTTTCCTTGTATTCTGCAATTGCAATCCCTCCGCCAGGTAATTTCCCCATTAATTTGACACTTCTTATGAAGCTGTTTTAAACAAATGTACAGTACCTGTGAAATTTGGTTATGTGTGTCTTGTTCCAAACTGACACAGCTGTGGCTCTGTCGACTGCATGGTCGACTCGGTGGACAGGAATTTAAACGACTTGTGTTCCTCGAATCACATCTACTCTGGCTTTTCAAAGATGAATCTGGTTTAAAAATCAGTCAAAGATAAATTTGAGGAAAAAAAATTGGCTGAAACTAAATCCTCAAATGATTTGCGACTTTAATTTTATTTTAAAGTGCACAGTCTTTACTCACCAGGTCTTCTGTTTACGCATAAGTCTTGCACGTCTTCGAAAGGCAACTCTAATTGATAAAAGCTAAAATTTCCCGGCTGTTGCCGCATCTCACGAATGCATCTTTGCACTGTTAATAAATCTCTTAATAAAACAACAAATCACTCACCGACAAAAGTATCTAAAGGTCGCCATGTTGTTTTTAGTTTGACAGCTAATGTACGTCGTTGCCTTGGAAACCTCCCGCGCATACTTCAGCATAGAATTTCAGCATGGTGTGGCTAGGGTTTACCCTGGCAATAGGGTCCTAGGGACAACTCGCCTACTCAGGACAACTTTTTAGCGGTTTCCATTGTGTTTGCGATGCTGGCGGTTACCAAGCACGCAAAGTTGTCCCGGGTGGTAGGGTAACCCTACCTGGGAAATTTTGCTTGTAAACCCAGGCTATCTTTGACCCTCCTGCTAGGGTAACCCTAGCAGTAAGGTTACCCTACCTGCTTGTAAACAGGGCCTAAATCGTTTAGAAATGATCAATTTTTCTTCAGTAAGGCAGGTTTTCAACATGAAGTGCTTTTTATTACTAGCAAGTGTTTTTTTGACATTTTTCATGAAAGCCAAACAGCTTTCTTTTCACATGCAATTCTCAATGCAGGAAATGGGTGTAGTTCTCTTAACTTTCAAAGACAATTGACTTCTGTTTCGAGTGCTTTTCAAATATACAATGATTCTTTTATTTATCTAAAATTTTCAGGACTTAATCGTCCTACTAAGCGTAAGGGCACAAGTTGCTTGTTGCCATGGCAATTTTAAACTCTTCTGTATAGGGGCTGGGAAGGGAAGTATACCACCTCATTCATATGGAAGCTGTCTGCCACAAAGTGAGCTGAGGTAAAAAGTAATGTTGGCTTCTAATTTAGGTCCAATCCCAGAATTTCTTGAATCATTACATCAACTGCCCCCTCCCCCCCCTCCCCCCCCAAAAAAAACAAAACAAAACAAAACAAAACAAAACTATTTTACAAGCAAATACACATCTTTCAGCATTAATTTATTTGATGTATTAAGCGTATCCCAAACATAATAGTTCAAGACTTTACAAAGGGGACCGGAGTTGACAGAACTTCAACTATCAAGCTTAGTAACTTTTGCTTATTAAGCAGAAAAATATTGTTAGCGTACAGTATGCATGCATTGTATAGAATAGTATGTCTAGTGCTAGTTTTGTAATGACATCTGCAGACCCTAATCATCTCTGGTAAGGAATAGGATGGTAAACCTTAGGCCCCCTCCAACAACCCTTAAATCAAAGTACCCACACTCCATGTGCAAGTCAAAGGGCATGGCAGTGCTGGAAATAACAGTCGGTCATCGGACATTGTCCGACCAAATTTTGAAAATGTCCAGCCAATTTCACATTATGATCGGACATGATGACCGAACATCTCACCAGCACATCTTGAGTTATCTTCTACAAGGCGTTGTCAGTCAATGTTTTATGTCCAGCCCAATTTGTCAAATGTCCGACCAAAAGGAAGATTTGAAAGGACATATGTCCTGTGAATAAAGAAAAATTATTTCCAGCACTGCATGGAGTTCCTACTATGTTATACATGGTGCAAGGGTAAATGATTGGGGATACTAACTACAACAAGCTAAATTATGTACAATCCAAGTGTATAAATAAAAATTTAAATATGATAATGATATCTTCTATAATTGAGTTAGATTTCAGCAAATACAATCCCTTTGTGCACATTTAAACACATTGTTTAGTACTTTCGATAATAATAAGAACCCATTTTGAAATTTGAGCACAAAATTTCCAGGTTTCCTGAAAAAGGCTCTAACAGGTACATGAATTTTGGAATCATGGTTCTCATGCAGATGTTTTCATGTCAATGTCAGAAGTAAAATCTACAAACTTTCAATGATTTGCTGAGATTGGTGAATGGGTTAAGAACGTCTGCGGGTCCACTCAAAAATGTCCCCTTTATAACCACATCAATCCTGAGAGTGATACTTACAGATTTTACTCTGTCTAACACCAGATGATTGATTTGTCAATGGGGACCACTTCAGGGATGAAAGGGTTAACAACATCCAAAGGAATGTAACCACTTTTCAATTTTCCCTACATTAATTTGTGTGTAACTTCTCTGTAGTTATCCGGCAGCTGTCAGTGCCAAAAGTACTATCCATTACTATTTTATTGACTCAAAAATTCCCATGTTACATCCTCAACCAATGAAAAGCAATATAATTATTAATTAAAACCAACTGCTACTTTCCTGTGCAATGAACAAGTTGAACGAGATTGTCTCCCTTTCTGATAGGTCAAACTAAATTCTTTAGTTTTAATTTTACTACAGAAGTTGAAAACCTTTGTTATCCTGTTTGTGTATTTTCCAAGTATTCATACTCCAGAATGGCTAAAATAGAAGTTGTCCTTAACCCATTGACACGTAAGAGTGAGACTTAACAGACTTTCCTCTGTCTAACACGAGACGATTTTACTCGTCAACTGAAGCCGTTGTGGGGTGCCTGAAAAGTGAATGGGTCAACCAGTCAAAAACTATGTCCCCTCCATTAAACCATTGACCTCCGGGAATGACACTCCCTGCGGTGCCTGAAGAGTGAATGAGCACGAATGAGCACACACACACACAACACTGAAAAGTTTACGATAATAAATTTACTAACTAGAAGGTACAATAACCTAAGTTCTAGAAACTAAACTAAACTTAAAGGTACAATAAACCAAGTTCCAATAAACTGCATCACAGTTTATGAAACATCCTTCTTCTTTTTTGCCTCTTCATATTGTGGTGTCTTTTTGATGAAGCCTGCATCTATTAAGTTGTAAGCCATGTCTATGACGGTTTTCTTAAAATCAGTTGGCTGAAATCCAAGATCTGCTTTAATCTAAAAAGGAAAAATAGTAGAATTAATGAGGTATGAGACAGGGTACAAGGTACAAGACAGGGAGAAGGGTTAATTGGTCCAGAAGAAAGATCAATCACATTTCACCAATATTTCCTAGGTTCATTTCCAGTAATCCGCATCATATGGGTTGAGTTTGTTGGTCCTTCACCCTTTCACACCTAAACCAGCCTAAACCAGCCAGACTTAGTATTTTACTCTGTCTAACGCCAGATGATTTTACTCGTCAATGGAGAACCCCCAGGAGTCAATGAAAAACTAGGTCCCATTAACCCTATCACCCCTGAACCAGCCTAAACTGGGCCATACCTAGGGTGAGTTCGATAGACCCTATCCCGGAATAAGAATATGTGGAGTGGTGATATAAAATGGGATGTTTGGAATTTTGAAACAACAAGAATAAGAAAGATACGTTTAAAATAGCATTTTAGCAGGTGTTTGACAATTTTAATGTGAATCTCCTTAAAAACGATGGATTTCTAACTTCTAGTCCACATATTCCTATTCCGGAATACGCGGTCACTCAAATTAAACACACCCTTAGTATTTTACTCTGTCTAACGCCTGACGATTTTACTCGTCAATGGGGAACCCCCAGGAGTCAATGGGTTAAGTCTTTTACCAAATGATTTCCTCTGGGAACTGCGGTTTTCCCTTCTCTGTCGATTGATTTTGATCTACTTTAATTACTTTGCTTTGCACGACCAGTTACCAGTACAAACACTGATGCCTGGGATTTAAGCTTTATTTATTCATTACTGAACATGTTGGGGCTGTTTCTCCAAAGCGTTGACAATTTTTCGCACTCAAAAACCATTTGAATGTGACAGCTTCAATCCTCAGATTATTCTTATTGTGATCTTTTATAGTGTCTTCAATTCAATTCGTTAACCACAATTCACGTAATGAGATGTCTTTATTCCTTTAATAGTAGATAAGAGGAATTTCTGACACCTGAAATGAAAGGCCCTAACTAGTTATTCAAAGGGGGATCAATATCCACTGGATATAGTGCTATCCACCTCTTCAACAACCTAAGCCTGTTATTTCTGTATTGGCCTGCACAGGCACACCAGAGACGTTTGAGATGGATAACCTACTGTAAGGTGTATACTCCATTGCCTCCAATACTGATGGATGTTCATGAGAGTCAATGTTGTGTATAATAATAATTATTATACATGACATTGACTTATTATCATCTGTATTTCTGATGACATGTGATGTCAAAGTTAAGATGAAAGGTCTGTGGACATTTTGCAACATTTATCCAAATTTGGGAGATTTGTGTCAACAAATTATTTAGTAGGAACCTCTTGGATACCTTGTGTTTCTACACTGGGAATACTATTTTATACCTTTGAGTTGTCCAGACGAAGTTCATGACCAAGATGAGGAATCATCACTCTCACTGAGGCATCAAACCATGAGATAATTTTCAGTCCAACTGTGGGAATGCTCCAGGTAGGAACATTGTAGCCTACAAAAATAATATTAGAACAGTGCAATAGGCCTTTTGCAGATTGAGGTCACATGCCCGCTCATACCACATAGCAACACTATACTGAAAAAACAAACAAAAGCCATCAATCTTTAAGGTCAAAAGGTTGTCTGCATTTCAACAGTGAACAAAGAATGAGGCTTATTAATAACTGAAGGAAATTCCAGTTTTACATGCCTAGTAAATATAATTCAAAGGCTTGTACACATGTTCGAAGTAAACATTTTTAATCCTCAACGGGAGTGGATTTCAGTGCTTTTACCACAGACTAGATGATGTAAAACTAGAATTTGTTCGCTTTTCGAATTCTTTAGTATTCTTTGTTGAAATGCAGGCAAGTATGACCCTTTGATTGCTTTTGTTCGCTGGAGAGCTCTCCAGTATGGCATTACCATGTGGTATCCAGGCACATGACCTCTATGTAGCTGCAAAAGGCCCATAACATCAGCTCAATGTACAAATAACACAGAGCAGGGTAGATGTTACCTGACATGATCAAGGCTGGTAGTTACTCTGAGTCGTTGACTATCGGCGCGGGGGTAGGGTTCTGGACAAAAGTGTTTTGCAGTGTGTGCAGGGAGGTGGCATTCAGGTCCAAGATTGTGGCCGCTGCATGTTGGTATGTTTGGATATCATGTATGATCATAATGCCCAGCTTCAGTTTCAGAAATTGTCTTAGTTTTGGGAGCAACTTACCAAGAGGTCGAAACTCTTCATCCAAAATTTTTGCTATTTCTTGGAGCCATACGCATTCCGTAATGGTGACGAATCTGTTACCTTATTCAAAACAAAGAGTGTGTGTTATGGTCAGAAATATAAAAGCATTATTTCAATCTATACCAACCACTGAGAAGTTAGCACAGGCGGCAGGAACCGGGTATCTTAAGGCCTATATTGTTGAAGAGATTGAGTGGGTACTTATACAGACCACTTTTATGGCGACCACCTTAACATTCTTTTTTATTTATGTTAACAATTTATTAGACCTACTGCCCTCATTTTGAAACAAATATTCTTTTGAGATTTTCTCGTCGTAGTGAAGCCAAGAAAGGCTTATTAGCACTAAAACAGAATAATATTATTTTTATTTGGCTGCCATTATGAAAGAGGTATATTTGGCCTAATATTCTATGGTATGGTTAATATTTTGATATGGTGGCATCTTCAGTCCTTTTGATCGTAATAATTATAGCAAGAAATTACATTTAAATTGCCTATGTTTTACATAGATTGAAAACCACTGAGCAGCCGTAATTTGCCTTTGAACATGTTCCTTTAAAAAATGTGTATTAATATATAATTATGTTGTGGCTCCAATTTTTTTCCGTGGTTTGTAATATTATTTTTTAAAACCAGTTGTCTAATGTTCATTGTCTTAATCTGAAACAAAGGAAAGTAAAAATCAAACTCAGGTTTAAACAAATTTGACCCAGAAAAAAATTTGAACTGGCACAACAAATGCCAGAAAGTAAGAGTCAAGTTTAGATACCAATAACAAAGCATCATCCTTTCACCTCCTGTTTTATGCCTAATTAGGCCTAAGGTTAGCACTTCTAAGGGGTTTGGGCCTTTTCAACAGTTACATCATAACCTTAGTCTGCATTTTACTCCTGGTCTGCCTACGGGTCTAAAGCATTGGGCACATTCCACAGGTCACTCGTTGGGTTTTAGGCCTACGATTAGCCAAGTTGAGGGTTTTGGGTTACTTTCCAAAGGTAAAACAATGGAATGTGGATCAGTATTTGTTCCTGAACAACCGAGTACGAATACAAGAAACCGAGCACTTTAGACCAGCCGCTGGTCTGTAGTTTGTACTTTACACTGCCCAACTTGAAAATCCAACTCGAAAATCCAACTCGAAATCCAACTCGAAATCCAACTTGAAAATCCAACTTGAAATCCTAACTCGAAATCCTAACTCGATAATTAGTCTGTCTCTTCCTTTCTTTTTAACCCAGCAACAAACTTACCACCTATAAAGGACGGTACCTATTATAATTGTTATCGCGCATACGTTCAGCACATCTCTAGATACTTGAGTTTCCTTTTGGTGATGCTTACTAATACAGTGGGAGGCGCGGTGGCCTCATGGTTAGAGTGCTCTACTCTGGATCAAGTAGTCCAGGTTCAGGTCCTGGCCGGGGACATTGTGTTGTGTTCTTGGGCAACACACTTTACTCTCATGGTGCCTCTCTCCAGCCAGGTGTATAAATGGGTACCGGCGAAATGCTGGGGGTAACCCTGCGATGGACTAGCATCCCATCCAGGGGGGAGTATAAAAACTCCTAGTCACTTCATGCTACGGAAACCGGAGATAAGCGCCGGCCTGATGGGCCTTCTGGCTCATAAGCAGTGACTTTCATGATGAGTTTCAGTAATAACGGCCAGGTTAAAGGAAAGATTCAAGTATGTGTTATGCTTGATTGCTTTGCCAAATGGGTGTCTCGAAAACAAAGACTTTAAGCCCCCCGAAAACTTGAAAACAAATAAAGTAACCCAAAACCCTCAATTTGGCTAACCTTAAGCCTAAAAATCAACTTTAGGCCTAGGCAGGCCTAGGGTTCGCCAAATTGAGGGTTTTGGGGTACTTTATTCCTCTCTGAGTTTTCGAGTTTTTGGGGTCTTTGGGTCTTCGTTTTCAAGACACCCTTTGCCAAGTTCTTCCTCTAAAAGCAAGTCTGCAACATGATCTCAAGTGAATAGAAATTAGGTGTCAATTTTTAGCTACCTGGTGCCTTGGGTGAAGTCATTGCAGTTATGTGTGCTGCAGCCACATCTCTAACATCACAACAACAAATGCACAGTTTTGGGACTGCAGGCATTTCGCGTTGAAGAAGACGCCGATGAAACTGAAAATATAAAGTTCAATTTCAGGTAAGGTGTCAAGAAATGTCTC
>OX421454.1:33516503-33526503 GCA_949126865.1 Montipora capitata
ATTTATGATACTTCATCACATGCGTTGTTTAAGTTGCGAACACAGCAAATGTTATATTCATGCATCTTGAATTATAGCCATTCTCTCTACCTATAAATAAATGTTTGACTATATGTTGGCAGAAGTATTAATCTTGCCTGAACTGAGGAACCACAAGGCCTTGTTACAGGCTAAGTTTAAACCTTATTTGAAGCACATCAATTACGGAAATCCCTTGATTTCCGCTCAATGTACCCTTACAGTGATAATCTTCATTGCACCTACATAAGTTATGAGTCACTTAATTTGATGGACTGTGCCTTGAAACAAGAAATAATTGACAGTACTGAACAAACTCTTGATTTGAGGCCAATATACTCTCACAATAAGAAACTTGATTGCACCAACATCAGGGGAATATTCCCTTACTTTAATGCTATTCCACGCCACGAGATGAAATCTCGATCGCCTCTTAAAACGACTCAGCTGGAATTCTAGATTGTAAACATTTACCGCGGATTAAACTTAAATGTGGCGCATATAATTAGGCTCAAGCTTCTCGTTTTTTATTTTAATAAGCGTAGAAGGACTTATCTGTAAGCAACTGATCAAGCCAAGTCGTTGAAAAGCTCAGGTTCAAAACGAACAATTTTTACGCGGTTGCCCCGAAGATTTAGTGCCATCGAACGAAACGTGGTGACAGAGGGCACCTTACGAGAATATTATTCAAAACCACTTATACATAGCATCGTTAAACGTATTTTAGTATTTAAACGGTAGATATAGGCATATTTTATCCCCTAAAATGTTTTCATCTGTTCGGATTTCCTAGCTGAAAGTCTAGTCACTGTCTAGTGATCCGAAAATTATACGGATCAAAACTTACCTTTTCGAAAATTTCATCCAGAAAAAAGGCTTCCGAAAATTCTAGGTGACCTTTTAAGGGTAAAAATCCGTTAAAAATGGGCAATTATACCATTTTTTAGAACTTCGAAAATCCTAGGACAGGCAGGCAAGCAAGAAATTTTACAACAAATGTTCCGAAAATTCTAGATCTCAAACCGTCTTCCGAACAGATATTTTGCGAAACTTGACGTTGGGTGACCCTGTGGTGATTGCATGCAACCAAGGTACTCCTGTTAATTTGAGTGCTAAGCCCGCCGTACACGGTGAGGAAACTTGAAAGAGGTCTGCAAACTGCCTAGCGAGGCAGTTTGCTCAGCTCTTTCGGCGGGCTTAGCCTACTTCTAAAAAGTTACAATTTGCCTGCTAAACTGCAGCTGGGTCACGTACGAATAAGCACTGTGACGCCGCTTCATGATTCTGCACGCAAAGATCACGCGATTAAATTTCTTCACACCAGAGTGGATCAAAAGCTCGGTACACTACTGTACATCATAAAAGACACTCACTGTGGCCAAGTCTCCTTCTTTGTTAGATCTGCTTCGACCAATTCTAGAGGATATTTAGCATTTTCTGAAGAGAGATCTTTTAACGGTTTCACCTTTTTATCGTTAGCCAGACTACGAACTGTGCCTCTTACGATGTATTCTCCTGAATCGACCAATTGCTTCACTACGTGCATAGCAAGGTAGCCAGAGGCCCCCGTTACGAGAACCCGTGACATTCTTGTCACTTTAATACGGAACGACTAAAGGTTCTAACCCGCACACTTCTTTCCCACTGATCTGCCACGCCCATGCGATCACGGGGATGAATAGCCACAGGTTACCCAAGCTCACAGTTAACTGCTAGCTGAACTTTGCATTTTGCAAAAAATTAAAGAAACCACTGTTTCAGCTCATTTCTTGCTTGTCACCTGCAGATATCGAGTGACTTCGAAAATGATGAGACAAGATGGAATAAGAGAAATTTCATTCTTCCATGACAAGCAATCTACTTTATCACGGGAACGCAATGCTACAATGGTCTTCTCGATGTCAAGAACATGAGCTACTCTCAGCCCTTTCAAAAACCCTACAAACAAGAGCCCGTCCAGCCGATACTCGGCGGCTGTCCCCCAAAAAGGCAGTGAGGGAAGTCAACCCCTTTATCATGCAACAGTTTACTCTCCAGAGGCACTCAGTTTCCCCTCTCTCATTTTCTATGATTTTGATTATCGGGCGGAGCACGAGTATTGTCTCCCTTCAGCATCACATTTCTCTCAGTTTGAAAGGGTGTCCATTGCCTGAACAGCGACAGACAGGAGACAATGTCCGGGAAAGTGTTCAGCGAGAACTTTTCTTCAACAAAGAAAAAACCACGGAAATTCATTTTCAACCCGAGACCAGTATTCACAAGACTTAAATATTTAACACTCAAATAGAAATATCTTATTATCCAACTTTTTTTGCACTAAATTTTTACCAGATCTGTGCGTGACAAGCGCGGGGCAATATTAGCACCGACTAGTCAATCGGTTCTCCAAGTGTACAGTAACTAACCGTACAATATCGTGGAATACTTGTACTCGTTTCGTGCGTTTTCTGTACAACAACTCATGCAGCTGGATAATAAGAATTCGCATTGCTCCAAGGAGCTTCCGACACTTGATTTCAATCTTTAATATTTTTTTTTTGCTGAAAGACACACTGTAAAGTGAATTTAACCCCGCGACTTTTATTAAATCTTTGGCTTTCAAAGTGGTGTAGCGCTTCTTACAAATCAACAGAATTAAACTTTGAACAAAACTAACATCTCAATTTCAGTTTTACAATGAAAATTCTGTAGCATACGAGGCTGTTTGTCACAAGTGCCAATTTGACTTTGAAAATATGGTCCTCAATAACTTCAAATGAGGTATAAACTCCACTACAGTTATTATACCTATCACGGATTAGCAACTACAATATCTAATATTTGCACCTCTTACACAAGAAAGGCGGTTCACAATGGAGGCATAAGGTGATAATAAATGAGGAGTTTGTAAAATTATCTTAATGAGTGCAACGAGCTTCAATATATTAGCTTTAGTAGAAGTCTTAAAGTGCAAGTACATGTAACATAGATTCTGTTTTATAGTCAGACCCAGTCTCACTCTTCAGCAAATTTGGGTCGCATTAATGATTAAACTAAGCAAGAATTAAGCAAGGATTTGAGTGAATCTACTGTAATTGTTATGTTTAAAGATAATCATTTTTCATTTTTTCTGCTGCTTTGTCTATTCTGCTTGTTTCGTTTCCTTGTATTTTGGTGTCATCTTGACAAAACCAGCATCAATTAGGCTGTAAGCCATGTCTACAATGCTCGCTTTCAGTTCAGTTGGCTGGTACTGCAAACCTTGTCTCGCCTGGAAAAGAAATTAATAAACTGATTATAAAAGATTTGAAAACTAGGAGGTCCACCAGTTGGTTTTAGTGCAGTGTTAATAACTACAACATCTACATGTTCCAGCACTCTGAAAAAGTCCCTTTTTGACTTATGGCTGTTTCTGCTTAGGTGGCGTCATATACCATAAGCCTTTAAGAGATGTCACGCCAAGCTGTCCACTTCTGCTGGAAAGAACAGGACAGCCACAACACCAGTGACTCCATCCCCTAATCTCCCCAAGTAGTGCGTGGGTTCTTTAACATCCCAATGGAAACTTGCATGAACATTGAGGATATTTGTGAGACAGGCCTACAATGTATGTTTTATAGTCCTTATAAATGAAGACTTCAAAGTCTAACCATTTGCAGATGAAATTACAAAGGCAGCAATCAGCAGATCCTGAGCGGGATCTGGCCCGGGGTTTGAACCCGCAACCTCCCGCATGACAGGCCGATGCTCAACCAACTGAGCCATTGGTGCATGGTGACAAATCTAGTCACATAACAGTATGACTCTTCTTTTCCATATAATGCCAGTCAAATAATGAATTTATTTCCTTATTCCAACAAAAAAGGCTCTTCATATGTTTAAATCAGGGCAATTTCTACTTGTCGATTAGCTAATCTATCAAGGAGCATCACACCTTCATCTCGACAAGTATGTGAGTTCAAAGGTCATCTGTGATGCTAACCCTGACCTTTTTGAGAAAGACAAGGGCAGACTTGTGTTACCTTTGTGTTATTAAACTTGAGCTCCTGGTTAAGTGCCGGCAGAATGGACTTTACTGTACCATCAAACCAAGAGTAGATTTTTAATCCAATCTTGGGGGCTGCACATGTAGGGATATTGTAGCCTGAAAGACAAGGAGAAGTGCAATGAATCAAGGAAAAGCACAAAACTGATGACAACAGTAATAAATTATTTTGCTACTTGAAATAATGATATTAGCATTGAAAAATATAAAATTTTGTCCAATAGGGACAACTGTTAATATAATTAGCCAATATCAAAAATACTCATAATACTCTTTTGTCCCTCCAAAAGTTTCTCTTGGGACCATTATAAGTCCCTAAGAGAAAAAAAAATGCTTACGCAAAATTTTGGAGGGACAAACAAAGAGTATTATAGTATTTTCTATATTGGCTAATTTACCATTTTCCACAAAGATTTGTTACTTTTACTGCAAAATCTGTTTTAGTCTGCCAATTGATAGAAATTAAAGAACTTTTTAACACATACCTATAGAAATTTCTGTTGCCCTTTGGCAGTTTTAGGAAGACCTTTACACTCTAAACTATGACCATGATGATTCTTGGGATTACCCAGCCCTGGTGATACTATGACTTCCTGCAAGGTGGTGCAGCACTCTACAGCCTAAGCAATCACTACACACTGATCATAAAATGATGTCCTTTCGGTGAAAACTTTAACAGAATGCCATGTCACATCAAAGGGGCGTGGGCCACATTGCGAAGCTCACACTTCATGCTTGAAACATCACCTTTTGAATCTATCTTCCTACTGTGGAATGCCGTTTGTTTTAATAATAATAATAATAATAATAATAATAATAATAATAACAATAATAATAATAATTGCCACGGTTAATCGCCGTCGCAAAGTATAGCAACGACGGAGCTCAACAAAGTCATAATTATATAAAACTTATCATTAAATATATAAAACTTGTGGCTCTTTATCTTAGCTTATACATAAAACTTGCTACAAAATATAAAACATGTTTGAGAATATAAAACTTGTCACACAGTATATAAAACTTGTCACGTCATATATAAAACTTGTTGCAATAAAACTTGTCACGCAATACACCTATTGGAACCCAGTACCGCGCCAAAGGGCAAGAACAAGGTGATGAACTTGAGTTTCCAGGATTATAAACTCTATAAAGTTGCATGAAATGCTTCGACAAATAACTCAGAAATGCTGTAGCGCACAGACCTGAGAATTGGTGAGGTGATTTATATGAATTTTTCTCCCACAACATTCCAAGTTTTTGGCTTATTTCATTGAATGGTTTCGATTTTTTTGTTGTTGTGTGACAGTAGAAACAATCTATAGTTTAATGCGACAACTTTCTCTCTCTTATAATAATTATTAATACTCCAGAGGTGGTTTGATGCAGTCTGAAAATAGCTTGAAGTGTGGTGGATTGCAGAGGAGATCTCAGGGGTTATTCAGGGCAGCTGGTCGCTTCTTCCACTTCTCTTTGCGTGGCATCTGCTGGTCCACTACATCGATGAACAGCTGGTACCACTGTTCACAAATATCATCAATGTCATTGAAGATATATGCAGTATGCCAGGGGATTTTAGCAAGATCAGCTAGGAAACGATCATTGTCGAAACCCTTCATACTACGATATTCAATGAGCTTAGGTTGAGGTCTAGTGGTCTTCTGCTTCTGTATAGCATAGATCGGATCATGATCACTAAGGCCCAGCTTCATTGTTCTACTTGTAGGAAATCGTCCCGGGTTGCTGGCAATAAGAGCATCAGTGACGCAGAGCTGTTGAAATGATGACTTCTTGTAAGGCTGCCGATGGTGATTGCCTCACTTTGCTCTAATAATCGAGACAGTGACTCATTTATGTCCTTTTGATTACCTCTTTGCCTTTCCACTCTGTTTTGGTCTCTAAGACCATCAGCAAGACTTGATGGTCTCTCAACGAGATTCTTGCCCTTTGGTGCGGTACTGGGTTCCAACAGGAGTATTGCGTGACAGGTTATATTTTATATATTGTGTGACAAGTTTTATTGCAACAAGTTTTATGTATGACGTGACAAGTTTTATATTTTCAAACAAGTTTTATATATGGCGTGACAAGTTTTATATTTTGTAGCAAGTTTTATGTATAAGCTAAGATGCCACAAGTTTTATCTATTTAATGATAAGTTTTGTATGACAAGAAGTACTTTTGATACAAATGGCATTCCATATCCTACAGTGGCCAATTGACCTGATCAACCCTATAGATATCAAATTTTAGGGCTTAGCTTCCCATCCAGGCAACACCACTGTTGTCCTTAATTTTTTAGAAACATGCCCATTGCTAGCATCCTTGTTCTTTAACATCCACCATACTCACCCAATGGTTTGAATTCCTCACTCAACACCTTGGCCATTTCTGTCACCCACATACAGTCTGTGACTAACAGAAATCTGTTACCTACAGCAAAAGGTTGGTGTATGATAATGACCTTTGTGCTAAATCTTAATCTCCCATTAACCCCTGGACGTCCAAACCGGCCTAAACCGGCCAGACTTAGTATTTTACTCTGTCTAAGGGGAGTCAATGGGTTAACTGTTTTTTACTAATAAGGAATACAGGTACTTTACAGCAACTGGGCAACATTACATTCTTTAGAGGAAGTAGTGACTACCAAATAAAAAAATAAAGTTGACTGTCTCATTAAAGTAAGTGAGGCCCGAAAAATTACCAATAGCGCACCAGAATGTTTTTTTTTATCTTGGGCTGTAGACTTTGCCCTCATCAATATCTTTTTCATTTTTTAAGTCGTGAACATGTAAAATATCTTCTTTTAATCAAGTCTTGATGGATTGTCCAATTATGTTGAGATACATATTTTGAGCAAACACCAAAATTAATTATCCGACAGGGTAATAAATAGTTTTTTATGGTAAACAAATTTACGTAAGTGTGATCAATGCATGTCACGTCCTAATTACTAAAATCATGCTGCTCATTATAGATGGGTTCTGAAGGCCAAGTACTTTGACTTCTCTCTCACAGAACACCTTTAACATCACAACATTACGGTATTAAAGGGAAACTGTCACAAGAAGCGCATGCGCTAGCGTCTTGTGAAAACTTTATAAGTGTTAGGTTAACTTTTTTCAACTTGAATCGACAAATTCAAAATGGTGTCCACTGGGGAGGGCCATGGTGGACAAAAGAGAAACTCCAGCGAATATACGTGACTCACGCATGAATCCATGATGACGGCTAGAATTTTCTGTGGGCTCGAGAGCAAACGAACTCAAACATGCGCAGCTCATGACAGTGCCCCTTTAAGCAGAGGGTGTACAGCGTAAACTGCACTGAGGACTTGCAGGTTGCAGGTCATTGTTTTACCACAAATGAAACAGCCCAAGCCCTTACAAAAATGCAAACCTTGTGCTTAAACATTATCTAAGGCAAAGTGTTTAGGCCTAATGTTAACATTATAATAGTCAGGGTTTGGGTTGTTTCAGCTATGGTGAAACAATGACCTGCGACTCTAAGCTGCAATCTGCAGTTTACACCCTCCAGATATCGAGTCTGAAATAAACTTGTTAGTCTACACGTACATGCATGCAAAGTACAGTGTACCACAATGCTCATAATGCAGCTGTATTGATGATGGATGACATTATTATTATATCACATTTTTGCTAATTTCAGCCTTAATTAATTAATGTTGTTCTTAAAGACTTTAAAAGAATGATTAGCTCCCATAGTGTCATAATTGCCTTTCAAGTTGGTTGAAAACTCAACCCAATTGTGAATTCATTTTCTACTGACCTGGAGCATTGGGTTCCTTCAAAGCGGTGATATGTGCCGAGGCAACATCCCTGACATCACAGATTGGCAAAATGATTTTGGGCACCATTGGATCTTCACGATTTAGAAGGCGTCTGTGAAACTAAAAATCAGATGATACAAGTATTAGTTGTGTATTTAACCCTTTGATGTCCAAACCAGCCTAAACCGGCCAGACTTAGATGTAGTATTTTACTCTGTCTCACGCCGGACGATTTTACTTGTCAATGGGGAACCCCTGGGAGTCAATGGGTTAATCCAATGAACATTCTGACAAGTCCCACACTGGAAACTACATTCAACTGCTTTGGGTAGTTCTGTTCTGCTTTTCAAGCCACCACACGTATTTCCTGCTTGGCATTTTTGTGCACAGTAAGCATTTTAACTCATTGACCCCTGGGAGTGACACTTAAAAGATTTCACTCTGTCTAATGCCAGACGATTTTACTCATCAACTTGGGGCATCCTGGGATTCCTGGGGTCCCTGAGGAGTGAATGGGTTAACTAGTCCCCTCCATTAACCCATTGACTCCAGGGTGTGGGAACTGGGCCACAAGTGGTGAGAGGGCAAAATTGCTACGTGTACGTGTATCTTGATAGCCCTAAATTATTGATGGATTTATCCACTGGATAGCGTTATCCAACTTTGAACAGCAGACAACAAGAAAGAAAAAAAAAAAGCAAAGTTCACATTGAAAAAAACAGCATGATAGCAGAGCCAGGATTTACCACTGACACTCAGTTAATTGGTCCCCTCACTCACTCCCACCCACACACCCCAAGGAAGACCAATGTATCCTAAGAGGGCAGACATCATACAATGCACTTTACTTTCCAAGCAGTCATACATACCTCCATACTTGTGCAGGCAGTTCCCTTCAATACAGGCCCAAGCATGTAACCAGGATTAACAACAACCAGCTCAAATTTTTCATCATCTGCAAATTAACAGCAAATTCAGTGTAGGTGCATGAATGCAATGGAGTCAGGCCACTCATAGAATAGTTAACATCTCTAGAACTGCAAATGCTATGGATGTCCTCAAAAATAATGCTCTGCCATTATATGTGTCACAAAAGAAGAAAGTAAAAATGGATGCAGTTGTGATAACATCTACCCCCACTTTATGTATCCTGGATGATGTCTCATGAAGACTTTGTCTAAATCTACCTCTATACAGCATTTGCAATTATTTTACGGTGCATTAATGGACATTTAAAGAAATACAAAGGATATTACAGGGCCATGATGGGATATGAGTGCTGCAGCATCAGCACAAGAAAATAAAATTCATATGCCCACACTCCCATTCTTGGGAGAATTCGAGACAACTCCCCCAAGTGTTTAGATGAAGCTATGGAAACACAGAAAAAAGTCCTCTATTGCTTTTATAAAATATTTCTTAAAAATAATTCAACAAATGAAGGAAAATACTGGTTTTTTTTTACTTCTTGATTGAAACAGATTTTCTTGACACATGCCCATCTTTCCTACCAACCAATCAAAACGCACGTCTGACCATACATAACCAATCAAAATTCATGTGATGTCACAGCCGTGTTTTCATACTCTTATCTAAACACAGCTATTGACCAATGAGAGTGTGCGTACCATCCCAATTATTTTATAATGGTTATACACACACATATACATAACGCACCTGGTAAGTTCTTAACCAGATCCCAGGCTGCTTTCTCAGCTTTTGCCTTGCTCTTCTCATAAGGGGTAACGCCCTCCTCTGCTGCCCAATCTTCTTCAGTGAAAACATTACCTTCACCAAATCTTCCAGCTCAAAATGCAGAAGAGAAAAAAATGGACAATTCAGTACACTTAAGCTTTAATAGCAAAAGTCAGAGTGGAATGAAATTTACTATACTTAATTCAACTACTGCATTTGAGAAGAAGGGCTCAGAGGTTAGCCCCATGAGGGGTCTCCCAACTCATCTTAGAACTAAAAGGTCTTTACCTTAAAACTATTTACACAAACTCATATAATTTAACATTATTTTCAAATCAACAAGAAAAACAAGGTTAGTAACTAGATATTTACTGAGGCAATATTTATCTGAGGTAATGAGGCAAGCAGGAAAAGAAACCAGTTGAAGTCACGGGAAATGTTTAAACTCCCACAAACGATAAGTATGTGTAATC
>OX421454.1:33534003-33551503 GCA_949126865.1 Montipora capitata
ATTTTTTCCCCAAGGAAATTTCTCCATTGCTGTTTCCATAGCAACCTGATGACCTGTTTATTCATTTGCAATATTCTGTTTAGTAGATGATCGTATGCGAGTGCAATTTGAGAACTTTCAAACATCACGAGTGACCATAAATTAGAAAATGCACGAGCAAGTGCATAAAATTTTCTATTACTTTGTGTGATTCGGCTCTGGACTTGGACTTAATTTTTTTTTCTTTTGAGAAGGTTGGGGGGAAAGGGGTTAAGGGGTTAAGGAAAGGGGTGTCGCGATTTGGCTGCGTACGCGCAAGATTTCTTTGCCTCGTAGAGATACCTTTCAGCGAAAGCACCGCATTCGGAGGCGATCGCCATGACCACTAAACCACGAAAGACTACGTGACAAAACTACAAAAAAAAGTGTGCGTGACCTGAAACGAGTTTATGTGTTTTCGTTCCACACAATGTCATATCCGGTTATCGTATGACTCAGTAACACGTCTTGGAGGGCAAATTACCCAGCAGAGGATATTACATGGCCGCGCGGAGATACGAAATGTTGAAAAATATTTCACGAGTGAGCGAAGCGAACTCGTGAAATATTTTTCAACACGAGAAGAGAAGTTTCGTATCTCCAAGAGGCCATGTAATATTCTATTTATTGTATAAACGCCAATGAAATGCTACATCATTTCACAAAAGGCATCGAAAGGCGCGATTTTTATGTAACCACAGCAACAGTGATCTTTTCACGTGTCAAGATAACATGTTATGTGGTGAAGATATCATGTTTTCGCGCGAAAGCTCACTTGGTATTTCGTTGGTGTTTATAGCAACTTCCGTATTGTACTCTGTACCCTATTGATGCTTTCGTCATTGACCAATCACAAACGCGATATTCTGTTAAGTATATAATAAATATATTTAAAATATTAAAATTGGAATCAATTTAAGGTGGCTCTGAATCCACTCTAGAGTCTGTTTTTTTGTATCTTTGCAGAGCCGTTTATCTTATTCTGCCGATTGCTTTCCAGCAATAAACAATCGGGTTAATCAAGTTCGGTTTTGAGATACTGAAAAGCATTACTGTAAAAATCCAAAACCCGTGAACACTTCGATTTGATTTTGACATTTCCCATTGTGCGGCAACCAATCAGAGGTGACATGAAACCACAAACTACAATAGACCACTTTCGATATATTAAAATTCAGTCCTAAACAAAAGGCATCATCTCGAGGCTCTGGGGAATAAATATAAGGATTTGTATGAGTTTATTCCCCAGAGCCTCGAGATGATGTCTTTTGTTTAGGACTGAATTTTAATATATCGAAAGTGGGCTATTGTAGTTACGATTGTTTTATCAGGATATAAAGCTCACGCACGTGACGTTTTATCGGGGTTTTGATAGGATGCTAGGCTCATGAATTATGAATAAGTAATTTAACGGAATAGCTTGTTTTTCTGGAATGCTAATATCCTCCTGTCACAATACGCTTTTTTCGATATGTTAAAATTCAGCTTAATAGTAAGGCAGTGAGGAAAAAGAAAAAGAAAGTGGATGATATGTAAATATTTTTCACATTCATTCCAACGTGTTTCTATTGTTTTTGTCCTCACTGCCTCACTATCAAGCTGAATATTTGATATTTCGAAAATGCCCTATTTGAACCACAGTTTTAAACAATATTGTTTAGAAAGAAGCGTAAATGTAAATAACCGAGCTATCCTTAATTGTTCTGGAGGATGGGGGATCCACAACAAGAAGATTCACTTCATGGAAATAATAATAAATAAAGAAGCTGTGTGCATAACTAACCTAAGTGACTTTTCCCGGGTATTTTATTTTATTTTATTTTATGCCCATTATAAAGTTTGAGAAGCACATGATTTTAGGCTAGTTTTTAATTAGACAAAAGACCAGTGAAAAACATTACCCGCCCGTGATAGTTACAATTACATAAAAAAGAAAGGAAAAACTAATTTTACCTTTCCTTTCTCGTCATCTCTGTCTTCCATGATTGTGCTTTCACAACAAAAGACCTAGCCGGAGAAGCCCTCATTTGCTCTGCCAAAACCTCTTTATCCTCAATCGTAGCAGCTGAAAGGACTCCATACCTGCCCTTCGACCGGATAATTACGTTTCGACATATTGCGAAGAATAATGAAAGTTTTCAATAAACATTTCCGGTGCAACAAAATTTGGCGGCAAAACACTCTCGTCAAGTCTTGGTTAATTTGCGTCACCCTTACCCATTGAGTGTCAAATGATGGATCGTTCGCTTTTTCCCCGATCTTTATTGCTTTTAATTCAGAGGAGAGAAAATAGGAAACCTGGTTTTCTTGCCTGATATGAACGTGTACGGTAGTGACGTTTCGGTCAGGAATGAAAACTGGATCATATTTCAGGAAAATATTGTATTACTGATATAACGGATGAAGTAGCTATGCTACAGATATATTGGTAAGGTTGTTTTAGGGGGCAACATCACATGTTCAGCTCTTACATGATTCATCTCCCCCGATGTTGTGTTATAACTGTCATTTACGCCGTGACGACATTGTTTAGATATGGAGAAGGAAGTAAAACGTAATGGTCTCAATAATTTTGACCCGGATTGGAGATGAACTCTTACTAATATAGGTATTCTGAGGAATTCTACCTTTCCATATAAATTTGTAATAATGACTCGTTATAATTATTTTTCACTTTTTTTTTCAAATAAATTAATAAATTTATTGCTGTTTTGGGACAGGGTTGGTTTGCGTTGCTGGAGTCGATGATTGGTTTAAAAGATTAATTTCCCTTCCCAGTTTGAGCCAATTTTTGGAAGTGAGCAGTTTGTTTGCTTAAAGCTCTTATATATACTAAAGTTACTAGGCTTGTTGTTGAATGCGAGACTGAGAGAATTATGTCCCATTCAGATGGTTTCAACATCTGTCCAAACAACCTGTTGAAAAGCACCCAACATGTGGTTAAAGTGTTCAATGCATTTTAAAGCAAATGTTGAAACTGTTTGAATGGGCCTTTAAGCCAATCAAGTTCAACATCGTCTTAAGTTCTTTTATGTAAATTAAGTAAGTCGTTTTTTCCTTCTTTTAAACCAGAACAGTTAAATTAGTAATAATGCCCCCACTGTTATCCTGATAGTTTACAAACTGCTTATAGCACCCCTCCTTCCTTGATGCATGCAAAGCAATGCTCCAATCAGCAGAATGTCTCTTTCAAAAAAAAGCAAAACCAGCCACGACTTGTTCTCGCATGACATTGTTTCCAGCATAGAGCTGGCTGCATGTTCTCTCTTTGTGTTCTGATTGGCTCATGGGATTGTCTTAGTCTTTATGAAATCCGTCCTGTTTAGTTCGAATCATAACGTCCCTTTAGGTGCAATTTTAGATGAACAAGTTTTGCAATGCCGACTACATACAGGTCCTTTTGTGGACTTTCCTTCTTGTGAAATTCCCCTGTGACTACTGTTTGGCACATGCAGTGGTGCAGCTAAAATCTAGAACAGAAATGTGGACACCACTTTTTTTTTCTGTGGCAGGGAAACATTTGTTGCAAAGGTACATTATGCAGTAAACACCCACATATAAGAACCTAGCATTTAAGAATCTGTTAGGCTAACAAAGGCATTGAAGAGGCTCGACATAGAGCGAAATTAATTTGCCAAAACCTTTTTTAATAATTCTTCTTTTTTACCGAAGTTTTAAAGAACATTTTAAAAGAATTTTAGGAAATTTTAGAAGATCTTCACAGGGGCCAAGAGTTTGGAGTGTCGAAGAGATAAACACAAGGTTAAAACATGGTTTCATCAATTTCATTTTAGATCCCCATTACATAAGAACCAGTTAAGCCTTAAAAAATTGGACAGGTTCTTATTTTAGAAAATGACCTTGAAATTCCAAGAGTCTGGAAAAAATTTTAAACTGTACAGATCTTGTTTAAAACCTTTTTTTTTTTTCATGGTTATGATTGAAATATAAAGGTATTAGCATCCTCATCAGAGGAAATCAGTCATACCATATGTATCATAGAGTAGATATCTTTTGTGGAAATAAGAACCAATTTAAGAACCTAGATAACCAAAAACTACTGTAAATACCATTCTTGTAAGAACCTATTTGGCTTAACTTGGGAAAATCTAGGTTCTTATTATTATGTGGGAGTTTACTATATACATTTATTACATGTATTCAGCTTTTTCATTTCTCGAAATGATCACAACACTGTCAGTTTTTAGTCTGTAGACAAAATGTCCAACTGCAGGGCTAACAAAAGCTTTAGGGGTCTTTAGGGATTTCGAATTCTGATTAGGTATTGTTTCACGATTTTTGTTCTATTTTTTTACGTCATGTGTGTCTTCTACACAAAGTAAAAGCCAACTGCAGCTTAGATGTATATTGATTCTAACTTTTATTGCTGGGAAAAATTAAAAAATTATTTTCCTTAGTAATGGCTGCCCTCAATAACAACTGTACACATTCTTTGGTTCTTTTTAAAGAAACTGTCCAAAGAATGACCTAATTGTCTTCTTCTCTAATTTCAGTAATTAAATATTTTAATACTAGATAGACAACTGTCTTACAAAGTGTAATCAAGTTTAAGGCTTATCACCTTTTGTGATGCTTATTGAAATCCCCATGCACCTAATTAGGGGCCTTTCTAATGACAAATCTGCAATTCCAATCCAGCAGATGAAGTGTCCTACCACTAAGGTGAGTCCCAGTAATTCAGAGGAAGGTATAAAATGCAGGTCACAGGTCATAGTTTTACCAATACAGAGAAAATCCTAACCTTTCATTAATTAAAAGCTACCCTTTAGCCTACACAAAAGTTTTTAGGGCTAATGTTAGCATTGGTTAACAGTTAGGGTTGTTTCTGTATGGTAAAACAATGACCTGTAACCAGTGTTTTTTGCACCTTCCCCTAATTCAGGGGCATTGCTAAACCACAAAACAGCGAAACGAAACACTAAAACACCATGTATGACCCCACCATAGATTGAATACTAATCGGACAAAGGTTGGATTTGAGATTAAATATCATTTTAGGCCTAATTATGCCTAAAACGTTCTTGCTCCTAATTCATCGAGATTAAGATTAGGATTCAGATTAAGACTGAGATTAGAAGCAATAACTTTTTAGGCCTAAAATGATGTTTAATCTCAAATCCAACCTTTGTCGGTTAGCATTCAATGTATGGTGGGGTCACACATGGTGTTTTGGTGCTATGTTTCGCTGTTTCATTGTTCAGTAATGTCCCCCTAATTCAGCTCTGAAAAAACAAATGCTTTTCCATACCAATAAGAAGCTGTTTACACAAGGTCTATGCTTGGAAAAGCTACAAAAAGTTTACAAGAATGTTAAAAGCACAACTACACTGGGAGATGCAGTACAAGGAAGGGGTCCAGCTTTTATTGGAGAAGAATCTTGGCCCCCAACCCAATGCAGCAGTGGACAGGGAAAACCAATGATGATAATGATATCACACCTCCCAATGTCAAAATAAACTTCCCCACCTGACTCCACCTGATCTCCTCTTCAAGTTGTCGCTGCTGTTTTTTATTGTGCACCAAACCAAATGCCTGTTTCCTCAATGTATCCTCAAACTTTTGAATCTGATGACAAAAAGTATTCAACAAGAGGAGCATTCTATAATGTTAGTGCCATTTCTTGAATTGGCCTCCCAATGCAGACTCAAGTTCGTTTGCTTCATGTATTACCAATGCATTAGGTTGATTATGGTTTAGAAAATGTTGGTTACGACGGTTTTGCCTACCCTTTTCGCCCTACCCTTTCATTCGGTTTTGAGCAATTTTGGGCAGTTTTGGGGTTTCATGCCCCCCTCTTCAAAAACTGTCAAGGAATACTCCTTACAAAACAAAACCTTGAATTTCAAGATTGGAAACAACAAGCTTGTAACCAGGACTATTAACAAATAAACTGGTATGCATACAACATTCCTTTTATTGGTAGTACCTGCTCCTTGTATCTGCGCAATTTCTTTTGTAGTTCGTCTCTGTCTGCGACACTAACTGTCAACTGATTCTGAAACAAAAAAACACCCCTTAAAGCGTTCCTGACCATAAACTCAAAGAGAAAAATGATTACAGGTTCCTAAAACTAATTATTATTGCCTTCATTCCTGTTTATGGGTATAATGGGAGGAATAACAGAGCTTGGTAAAACAAATTAGACCAAAAAGCATAGCCTAAATGAATGCTTCCCATAGGAAAACAATAAACAGGACCACAGGATAATACCGAAAGAGATTGCTTTGCTTTGTTAAATTGAGCTCAGTTACACCGTATTAGCTGACAAGGGCTGACAAGCCCACCTTTTACAAAGCATTGTCATACCAACCACTTAGGTTGGCAAGGTACCTTCCAGATAATAATCATTATTATTATCTGGAAGGTGCCTTGCCAATCAAGAGGGCTGGCACACTGTGATGAGAGCAATCGCTTCCTGCTTAAGTGGCCCAGGTTCAATTCCCAGACTTGGTGTCATATGTGGGTTAAGGTTGTTGATGCTCTACTCTTCTCCAAGAGACTTAACTAATTAGAGTGTAATGTCAAGTGCTAGTTTTGTACCCCATATGAGCCATGTGAGCGTTAGCCCTACTAATGGAAATGGGCCCACACAAGGACAGAGAAAAACTCTGGCCAGATGGGAATTGAACCCACGATCTTCGGGTTAGATCACCGCTGCTCTACCAACTGAGCTACAAGGTCAGTTAAGTCTGTTGAAATATAAAGTGCTACACGGTCAACGTTTGTAATAACGTAACCCTTCCTTGTTCTTCTCCAAGAGGTTTTTCTCTGGGTACTCCGGTTTTCCCCTCTCCTCAAAAAGTGATGTTTGATTTCATTTCGACATACAGTCCCCCAGTGCTAGAAGACTTGACACTTAAATCAAGTTCAAAAGTTCAAGTTCAACCAAATGTAAAATGTACAAAATGTAAATGCTTTGTTTGTAGTGGAAGTGCACTTAACTATCAAGCTAGTTCACAGGCACCCCACTTTTAATAATCTGAAAGAAACAATTCGAACTAAACAGAAAGATTATAATTTAAGAACCCCAACTGGCAGGAGGTAACCAGTTGCCTATTTACAAAGAGTGGTATAAGAGTTGAATCCGGGACAATCGGAAACAAATCCAAACCAGCAATTAGAACAGGATTTGAATTACCGTAATTTCCGGACGATTACCCGCACGGCAGATTACCCGCAGCGGTCTATTTTTGTCACAAGGGGAAAAAACGTTCAACAGATTACCCGCACTGGCCTATTACCCGCACCCCAAAACCGAAAAAATCTTGCTACTGCCATGAAATATGTCGGCATCTTGTTTTGTAGCTTTGAGCGTGCTTTCACAAAAAATGCTTTCAATCTTTCATATACAAAATTGAAAGGAGTGCAGGTGAGAAATGCTTTTAAATTAAGCAAAGAAAAAAGCAGTGAAATACATTAATCACTTAAACACTATTGATTTGTTTTTCATTCAATTTGCATCGGCTTTCATTGAGGGCTTTTAGAACACTAGAATAAAACATCACACAAATCTTGAATAGGAAGCGTTTTCAGATTGAACTACGGTAACAAACAAGCTTGGCAACACACAAGTTTTAAGGAAGCATCAGTTTAATTAAGTAGTAAAGGTTTGAAATTATTTAAACAAGATCGTAAAAGATTTGTTTTGAACGGAAAAATTTGTAGCATCAAAACACATTCGCATCTTGTTACTTTTTCAGCATTGAATTGTGTCTCACGATAAACTCTTTCTTAAAATTGAAAAGGATGTGTTAAAGTGAGAAATTCGTTCTCATTTACTTTTAATTCGGTGACAAGTTGTGACATGGTCGAAGGGAAAGATTACTGTTTTTCATTCAATTTGCTTCCGCTTTCATCGAGCGGTTTTACAAAGACTACGGCAAATAAAGCATCATTTTAAAGATTGAATCAACGAACGAGGCAACACACAGATTTGAAGGAAGTGTTGGTTTCATTATCCTCATTTTAACTTGTTTCAATCTGTCAAATTCTTACCTGAGATTTAAAAATTATCGCATTACCCGCACCTTCCTATTACCCGCAGCAACCGCGGTTTACTGGAAAATTAACGCATTACCCGCGGGTAATCGGCCGGAAATTACGGTACCGCATGCAGACCCAATGCCATAACCATTGGACCAGTCGCCACCTCCCTAAATAGCCAAATCTTAGTCCCTTAAAGGTTAGTAAAATATTGGTTATACACTGTATCTCTTGGCAATTAAATTGAGAAGGTGAGCACAACATGAAGTGATGAAGAAGGCTATATATCCATTCGAAGGTTCCTCTTCTCATAACGCTTTATCATCTTTAATTGCAAGGGTAACGTATTTATAACATCTAATTAGCATCACATTCCATTATGTGCATCAATATTTCAAAAGGTTATGGAACAAAAATAACAGTACTCAAGCTACTTTAGAACAATGATCCTGAGATCTCAGATGTTAATTCCTCGCAATTAATGTTTCGTTTCTCATCTTTGCCTCATTGTGTGGATGCAGTGATGACTTTGAAACATTACAACTGACCTTGGTGTAAAACAACTCAGAGTTAGCTTCACTGGATTGCTTTCTCAGAGCAGTGTTTTCTACTTTGAGGGAGTGGATCTCTTGTTTCCTTTGATAGATTTCATCAATAAGTGTCTGAAAATGTAAAAAAAATTAAGAAGTGCTGGGTTGATGTGAGTCAGTGCAGAAACAAGTTGACAGAAAAAGGGTAAGCACAAAATGTTTTGGGGGCAGAAAACAAAGACAAAGATTGTTTCAGATATTCAATGGTCTTGTTGAAAAAGATATGTGAGCAGTGGTTATAACATTCTTAAATTCGAAATTCATGCATGCCCAAAAATGCACGCTGTCATGGTAAATTGGTGAATAAAACCCAGAATTTCTTAATATGTTACTTAAGTATTGACAATCTGAGGTAAGTCAAAGTTCATGTAAATGTTGTTGTCCACTTCAGGAGCATTGTGTTGTGACTTCCACAGATTTACAGTTCACCTTTTTGATAGTTTGAGGTTGTTGATGAGTGGGGTTAAAGGAACTTTAAATTTCTTCACGTTTATCATAAGAGGCATACATCTGTCCACTGCTCAAAATGTAACAAAAAAAAATTCCAGGTTGTCCCTGTTTCAAAAGCCGAAGGACCAAACCTGTGAATTTGGTTGCCCTGATAAACCCTTGTTACCCCATGATTAAATGTACACTGTGTTGAGTCAAGCTTGAATATTCCATAGTTCTTAGCGTGTGCCTCTGATTTTTCATGGATGTCTGGGTTTAACTGTTGACATTTTCAAAATGGGGTCATCGGTCAGCTGTTCGATCTCCATTGCCTACATGTTTGTGATATACACCTTATTCCAAAATGCCACCATTTTAGTATTCTTTTGTTTCCATGCAAATTGCATGGTCCTTATGGCCTAGTTCAAGGTTAGATATTCTTTTGAATTTTACGTTCGAAAGTGAGGCCATAAGGGCCTATTTGCATGGAAACAAAACAATACTAAAATGGCGGCCATTTTGGAATAAGGTGTATTATCCCTTAAATTTTCACATCTGACTATGTCTTATAAAAGCTGCAGATATTCAAAACACAGAAAATTTTCAGCTGCAAACAAAATAGTTATTATTTATTTCACAGTACTGTTATAGTATTAAATATATTGGTCATTGACAAAAGGAAACCAACAAGTAAGTCCGGTGCTGGTTATGATTATTTCATTTTCTATTTTTGGTTGGGTTGTTCGTTGTTTTTTCCTCGGGCAACCAGCCTTTTTATTGACAAAAAACTGGTCACCTGGTAAACTTTTCGTTTGTCTCAGAAAACCAGACGACTACTAATCTCAAGCAATGTAGGTCATTGTGCATTAATGCGGACATCACATGACAATTATGCCTAATATTAATGAAGTAAATTGCAGCACAAAGAAACATGTATACGATCTATCACCCTCATAGCAAACCTCAACAGTATCAGTTGTGGCCCCGACTAAAGAAAGGGATGGCAAATGGTACTTCCAAAATCTTGGCATTCGCAAACTCTTCATCTGATCTCGAAATCTCGACAGCGTTTGCAAAGATTGTCGAAGTCTCATTTATATTGCATTTATTTTGGTGTGAAGCCTTGCATGTTTTGGTCTCGGTCTCAGATTCACAAACAAGGGTCTTGGCATCTCGGCGAGTCTCTGATTTTACCATTCATCACCCCTAAAGAAGTGTGAGGAGGTGGAAAAATTAGAATTTCATCATTGACACAAATCTGCAATATTGCGATGTAGTCCCGTTGTGGTGTTCAGTTTGCTCCCAAGCTTTGGTGGCTGGCAGGATATTTAAACACGTGTGAGTAAAAGGATGGTTGCTCCATTGTGTTTTGGCTGTGAGAGCAAGAGGGCTACAAAACAGCAAAGCCTCAATGACTTTACTCAAGGCCCAATTGAGGCCAAAACACATAATTGTATGATAAAATATCCCACCAGCTATGCAGGCTACAGAAATGCTATGATGTTATTTGCAATATCGCCGTTTGTCAGTGAGGAGACTGGCAGAAAAATCTCAACTGTTTTCAGTTTCGTAAAGTTACTGCATCAACATCTACAGGCCGAAGAGCCTAAGGATTTTAAGTGAAGGGATTGGTTCACCGTAAAATAAAGATATACCAGTACCTTGTGAATTCTGAGAGCCTGTGCTTGTCGTGTGAGAAGCAATGCCTTAGCTCTTGAAACAGGTGCAGTGGCAACTCGCTGCCGAGTGTTGCTACTTGCTGTTCGGCATGAAGTTTGAGGTCTCAAAGACAACAGATGACTGTGCCTTCTTTGGACTACTTGTTCATGTTTGTCAATATCTACAAATGGCTAAAATGTACATGAAAACAACAACAGTTTGTATTATTATTATTATTATTATAATTATTATTGTTATTGTTATTGTTATTGTTATTGTTATTGTTATTGTTATTGTTATTGTTATTGTTATTGTTATTATTATTATTATTATTATTATTATTATTATTATTATTGTCTTCCTTGATACATCTATGGCAGAACCACTGAACTACCACCAGAATGTACCGCTGGTAACTCATTGACTACTAGGAGAGAGACATGATAGATTTTACTGAGTATCAAGTATTTATGAGTCAATGAATCATGAGTTGTGAGTCAATGAAAGAATGAGTTAGTGCAGTTACCCTAACCCATAAAATGAAAGCTAAAATTTCAGAGAGTGCTTAGGCCTAATCACTGAAACGAGGGCTTATGCTTAATCAATAAATTATTGCTATATTGACTGTGAGCCTCATTGACTCATGACTCATTGACTCATTAACCATTTGACACATAAATCATGGGACCTCGATTTGACTCAGTGTAACGCCAGACGATTTTACTATTTTCTTTATTTATTTATTTATTTATTTATTTATTTCATTTTATGACATTTTTAGCAATGACAATTCCAGGGAGGACAAAGAAATAGAACATGAGGTCCCTTACAAAGCCAATGCCTCCTGGTCAACGGCCAGAAAAATTAAGAAAAAAAAACAGACTAGTATAATTTTACTCTTTAATGGGGCACGGTTCAGGAGTTAATGGCTTAATTGCCAAAAATTTGACCATGATGTGACGACATAAAATAAAAACCACACTACTACTGTTTACACTTACAGCTCTTCAAGAAGATATAATATATAAAAAATTTATACACATTTATCAACTTTGTATACTTGGCTACAAAACAGTTTACATTATGGATTATAAATTTCTTACTGAGGTAAAATCATCGCTGGAGTCTCCTTCTTTTTCAACCTTATTGTGGTAACGTTTAAGTCCTATTGGCTCAGTTTGGCATTCCGCATTTTGCAAGATTGGTCCCTTTTCCATTTCAAGACTCAACTTATTTTCAAGCATCCAGCATCCAACTGTTTGGCATCCAACATCACAGAATTCTAAAAAGGAGTTACATTCAAATGTCATGGAATTTAATTCACATTCATGGGCCCAGATAACAACTTCTCAGGAGGGACCTATTTTGCCTTTTCCAACTGACAGACTAGTGTTGATGATGAAATTAGCAATGAAAGAAAACACGAGAAATTGACTGAATGGCAAAAGACACATTTACAAAATCTGGTTCGCTCAACTGTAAGTCTAAAATGTGGCTTTAAAGCCATACAAAGAACAAAGAAAGTTAGCTTAGGTGGAATTTCTTTTATAAGGGTGTTAAGAGGAAAGTGTAGTCCTGTCTAACTGTAACATACATATATGAAGGAACAATGTATTAAAGACAAACATAATGAACTGTGGAAATAAAACAAGTTAAGTTTTGAGGTCATCCCAGTTATGAATGCTACTTTAGCAGTAAGAAAAGGAAAACCTGAAAATTTCAGTCTTGAATGGCATTTGAACCCATTTATTCAGGATTTTAACACTATGGTGGTAGATTTTTCTACCGGATACAGAAGGAGATGTTAGGCCACAAGCACTTTCGATTCCTGCAGATTAGGAATCTTACTGTTCAAAAGATGAAAATCATACCTCCCTTAGCCCACTTTTTCAGGTGTATAGGGAATGTGATACTGGGGGGACCCCAGGTCAATTTTTTTGTTGAGGTGGTGGAAGGAGTTAATTTAGGGGGTGTCAAGCTATAGGGGATCCAGTTTCTCTGGGGGGGGGGGGGGGGGTGGGTTGATTGAAAGAAAAAATCTCCAGATTTTAGATCTCCAGGAGTTGACATCTCTGCTGTGATGCAGGGATAAGGATCTCCTAAGAGGTAACTCCTTTGTACCCTTGTTAGCTGAACTGCAGAATACCCGGCCACATACTTGCATGTAAATGGTGTGTATTCTAATATGTGGTTTTCATGTTACGTCATTGCCGCCATATCAGTTGGTGGACGAAAACAAAAGATCTCTCATTAGCTGCTTTTGTTCATTCACCAGCAATATTGTACATTACATCACCATTATCTGTGTCGCTATTTACTGGTTGCAAACCACATACATGCTTCATTCTTCAAATAATGCCAGGTATTCTGCAGTTATTCCCGGGCATTACTAAACCAAGAAACAGCGAAACAACGAACCACCGAAACGAAGCACCAAAACACCATGTGTGACCCCACCATTCATTGAATACTAACCGACAAAGGTTGGATTTGAGATTAAATATCATTTTAGGCCTAATTAGGCCCAAAACGTTATTGCTCCTAATTCATTGAGATAAAGATTAGGATTCAGATTAAGACTGAGATTAGGAGCAATAACGTTTTAGCCCTAATTAGGCCTAAAACGATATTTAATCTTAAAAGGTGTTTTGGGTGCTTCGTTTCTCTGTTTCGTTGTTTAGTGATGTCCGTTATTCCCCCTTGTTTTGAAATCATTTAATCCATTTTGTATATTTATGATGCCCTTGAAGACCCCGAATGGGTCCTTGTTATTTTGTTTTAACTCACCCATTGGGCGTTCTTTCTTGATCCCAAAAGGCCCTTGGTGGCCCTAGAGCATATTGCTTTTAAGTGCCTACCATACCGGTATATTAAAGCGCCTCTAGAGGCATTCTAATATCAAATATCTAATATCTTTTAAAGTCCTAAAGAAATGCCGTAGCAAACTCGATTGTTTGATCTATAAAATGCTGTGGATTAAGAACAAAGGACCGAAACTGAACACGCAAACGGATTCCATTCGCGCAAAACTTTTTACCTGAATGCTTTCATGCCAATTTATTTTCTCACTTTCTAAATCTATAAATATGCCTTTCTGTTATTTCTAATTTATTCATTTGACAATGATGACGTGAAGTCGTCGAAACGTCATGTTATTTTACTATCGTTAATTTTCTTGCTTAAATGTTTATCTAAATCGTTTTTTATTAATATGAGCTTAATGATGATATTGTTAACTCGGATGCGTACTTACTATTTATGACAGCTTCAGTACACAAGGCATTGTTATTTTCTCCTTTGCCACCCTCGAACTCCCTTTCTCGCTCAATTGATCCATTTGGCCTTTCACCTCTGTTAAATGTTGTATCTTCTTCACCTGGCATTTTCCCCACTTCTAATCGAAGAGCGTCCAATTCCTTGCGCTCTAAGTCCAACCTCTTCCTCTCGGCCGCTAATTCTCCTTTCTCGTACCATAATTTATCCCGATCTGAGTCCAGCTCTTTGGCCTGTAGCAGAGAATCCCTTCTTATACTTCTAACGCTCTCGTGACTTTGAAAAATCTCGTCCAGAAAAGATTCCAGATCCAACTTGAATTTCACTAGCTCCGTCGACAATCTCTCGTTCGGACCCTGAGAGGCAGCAAGCCTGCCTTTCAAACTTCGAAGAATCGGATAATCTCCGTTTTGCTCCGTGTATTTTGATTGCGAACCTTCAATCGCTTCAAGAAGGAGTCTGCTTTTCGCGATCGCATCCTCTAGTTTTCCTTGAAGACTCGATACGCCATCGAGAAACGGACCAACATCAAAGACCGCCATGTTGTTTTCGACTCTCGGTTGCGTTGACTACACTGAAATTGACATATTTTCCCGCCATATTAGTGTGAAATTTTTGATTGGTCGTTTGACACCATTATCAGATTTATCGTTTAAATATTTTATTCACTCCGTCCTGTTTTGTCGCTGTGACGTTATCTAAAACCACAAATAAGACCATGAAGTAAAATTTTATCGTCGTGCCAAGGAATTCCCTTGAAAGAAAAAAATCCTTGTCGAATGTTCATCTTTCTCTCGTTCAGGCTTGTTAGATTGTGGCAAGAAACACGATTATGACGTCATCATCAAGCGTAAGTCAATGGTTCGTGCAACTGACATCAAACAGAAGCCCAGTTCGGGTTTAGTCAATTCCTATAATTTTTTTGGCTTGAAAATATTCAACCCACTTTTAGTTTACTTTTTCAAAGGGCAATGAAATTCTCGTTGTCCTATGATTCCTATCAAGAAGGTCAGTTGCAACACAGGCAGCCCACCCTCGTCATCAAGTATTTAACTGACGTTTGCATGAATGTCAACCTGCCTTTCTCCAATTTCGTGACCTTTGGCTGCCTGTTTTTCAGTCAAAAAATCACATGGAAAAGGTACGCTCCAGGATTACAGTTAAGGTTCATTGGGAACATGAAAAGAGCCACGAAAGCTAATCGCAAGATTGCATACAACTGAGAGTCAAGCAGAGGCTGATTGGTAAGTAAGATTCAATTTCCTATTGCTTTACAAGTTATCACTGTGGACCCGAGCTCTCTTTTTGCAGAAGACCACATATTCCGTTTCCTCCATCTAGTATGTTTCATATATTTCGTTGTCTTGCATACCTTTGCCAAGGTGGCCTTTCATTTTACTTCTTATTGAAACTGGACATGTCCATATACATGCAGTCACAATCCTCTTCCAAGACTTCTATATTGAACATTTTAGGCTTGAGAAAGTAAAAAAATTCGTTCCTAGGAATTGATACAATAGTATGGAATTTATTACTGTAAGATTTTCAGAATTTTCCTAAATTTATATTTCAAAGCAAATTTAATTCAAGGCGAATGGAATTTCTTGTTAAAATTGAGTATTATTTATTAATTAATAATTCATGAGCCTAACAGCCTATCAAAACATCGATAAAACAATCCTCATTAGAATTCTTTATATAAAAAATTATAATATTAAGAACCAGGCTTGTTTATCTTGTATGCTAATATCTTCCTCTCACATTTTGAACCCGTGTTCGGGCTCCCGAGGAGCACGCTTTTTGAGGAATATTTTTGAGCCGTTCAAAAAACTCGCAGCACGTGTTTTATCGGGTCTAAAAACACTCGGCTACGTCTCCTGTTTTCAAACCCGCTAAAACACTGCTGCTCGTTTTTTAAACAGTAAATCACCAACATCATTCATGCAATAAGGTAACTGTGTCATTTTCCAAGGTATTGTTCTAATCCACATGCTATACTGCTCTTACAATCGTGTATGATAGCTCTGCTCTCTCAAGTTTTATTTGACGGTGTTCTTTAAATCATGTTGTTCTCTCTTGCGTAACTTTCCAGTCATTTCTTCCCCTCGGCCAGGCAGGGAAAACAAAGAATCGTGGCGTTCCGCAACTACAGAACCGCCTGCTTCGCAGGGTAAACAGTGCAATCTCAAACATCACGGGATATCAAAAGCTATATAGCTCTGCATCCTATCCTATCAATTCAGATTTAAGTTGCTTTTATTGTCGTTGCTTTTACTGTCAAACATTTTACGTTGTATCAAGTTTGTTACGAGGTAGAAGGATACAACTGAGAAGATTACGATTAGGTGAATGAGACTCCCGCAGGAGCCCGATGACCAATTACAGGAAACTAACTTGACGTCATAGCGTCACCGAAGCGAAACCGCCTCTTTTGTTTTACGGCAAAGGTAGTCCAAAGATACAAGGAAGGGTTACGTTTTCGCAAACGTTGGCCGTGTAGCACTTATCTTTCGACATAATTCACTATTAGGGGGTAATGTGAGGTGCTATAATCTACTTATGTAAACCATGTGAGCGTTAGCATGATAGAATTGGGCCCACACAAGTCTTTGTTTACATGTGTTTACATGGGTAGAATATAGCGGCATGTACTAAGACCAGGAACACCGGAACACCCTGGGATGTAACCCAAAACCCTCAATTTGGCTAACCCTAGGCCTAGCTAGGTCTAAAGTTGGTTTTTAGGCCAAGGGTTAGCCAAATTGAGGGTTTTGGGTTACATCCAGGGTGTTCCGGAGTGTTCCGGTGTTCTGGGGTGTTTCGGTATTCCTGGTTTTAGTACATGCTGAATATAGCACTTCAAATTACCCTCTAATAGTTAATTCTAGTCCAAAAATAGATTGGTCTGTAAAAATGCCGTGACATAGGCTTAGCATGGGAGTTGCTAGCTCCTATCCATGGGCTCCTGTTTTAAAGTTATTTTTTGGTGTGGAGGTTTCTATAATATTTCCCTTCTCTCTAAGTAAAGAAAGACTCAGCATGAAATCGTGGACTAATCATAAAAAACCGTTAAAGTGCCCCTGTGATAAAAAAATCACTTTCAAAGCAAATTTCTTTGCTTTGATTTTTATCCAAAGGCAGTTTACTTTGAGTGTAAGTTATGGATTTCACGGTCCTCCATTACTCACGTTCAAAACTGACCGATTGGACCTCAGAGGTTTTGGATCCAGGGAAAAGTGACGTCAAAGTCTCCCTAGCTCAAAATTTCAGCGTGTGAATGCAGCTTATTATATATGCAAAACGCGAGTTTAAAAGTCTGAAAGCCCAAAACTCCCGTGCTGCATATTTATTCTTCGGCGTACACACGCATTGCATTCTTAAACTAGTGAGTCTTTGACGTCATGTTCTCCTCGATCCAGCTCTCTCAAGGTCTTAAAGTTAGTTATGGTGGATCATTAAATAGGAAAATTCCAGTTAAAATAAACAGGTGTCTTTGAAATCAAGGCTAACGCTTTGGTCGCTTAGTG
>OX421454.1:33561503-33564003 GCA_949126865.1 Montipora capitata
ATCGAGATTTTGACAAATTGCACCCAAACCACATAATGATATGAATGTACATGTAGATGACGTCAGCACCACAGCCAGAGGTAATTAGTTGAAATTCAATTTGGACGAGGGATGAAAACCAAAGTACCTAACCAAAGTTAGGTTTGAATTGACTGAAACATGCTCCAAGTACAATCGCAGAGTTGACAGATGCAGACAATGTCCTCAACTTCACCCTAACTTCTCGTAAACACAGCATGTGGTTTCCTCACAGCGTCACCCATCAAGATGTTTTCCCTGTTTCAACAGGACTTAACTTCAATGAATAGACAAGAACAGGTGTTTTCCTTTCATTGGGCAAGCCAACCTGAAGGTTTCCATGGTATTCAAGGCTGCTGCCTAATGGTTGCCCGGTCGCCTGGGGTGCCTTATTTGCGAGTGCTGGCGACCAAACAAGTAGCCCAAACGGGCGCCAAACTTATTACAAGTTGATTCATCCTCACTTTCTTGTAAATTTGATCCCGGCTGGGGATTAAACAATGAAAAAAGCGATATGCTTGGAGAGAACGGCAGCTAAGCAAATTCCACAAATAAATGACTCTTTACCTTGTAAAATTAACATCTTCATCTCCTGGTAATGCAAGGACATTCCCAAATATGGAAAACCGACTGGGTCAATTAATTAATTAATTAATTCTTTAGCTCTTGAAAAAATGACTTGGGCTACTAACTTTTAATGTTGCAAGCCCAATGGGCTCCCGATAATTTTCTTAGGCAGCAGCCTTACATACATACATACAAACTTAATTGGCCGCTCCCCATAGGGGCTTTTCAGGGCCAATGAAACACAACGAAACGATGGAACAGAACAACAACTTTGGTATTAAATGCTGGTTAGTGCTAACCATGCTTCGAGTAACCTGGGTGAGATTGGTTAAACTTGATGAGCCAAGCACCATTCCCCTTTGATAAGCTGATTCAAGAGAAAAAAATGGCTTGAAGTCTGGGAGTCCAACCAAAGCCACATTGGTGGTAGGCAAGAGCTCTCACCACTGCGCCATCCCCACTACTTAGTCACATTGAGGCTCATTCTTGTCCCTAGAGCTCTCCATTTCTTTTGATCACATGGTCAGTGACAGACTGGGGAGCAGGTATGGCGCAGTGGTGAGAGCACTCGCCTCCCACCAATGTGACCCGGGTTCAATTCCCAGACTCGGCGTCATATGTGGGTTGAGTTTGTTGGTTTTCTACTCTGCACCGAGAGGTTTTTCTCCGAGTACTCCGGTTTTCCTCTCTCCTCAAAAACCAAAATTTCATTTGATTTGATTAACTTGTTAATTTCAATTTACAGTGTCCCCAATTAGTGCTCTACGGCGTTAGAAGATTAGACATTTAAAGTTCCTTTCCTTTACTGTTATGCTCATGAAAACCTAACTAACCTTAACAACATCTATAGGATTAGATGCAACTGCTCCAGCAAAACCAGCCACACCACTGGCACTGTGAAACAAAAAATGTTAAAAGAGAAAGCAATTAATTAACCTGTAATCAGGCTCTATTTTAGTTTCATGTGGTACACTGTGGAGTTGGTGAAATACAATTCTAGCAAGCAATGACATAAGAGAACATATGAGCGATGCTACCTTAATTGTAAAACTCTTTCTTTAAGTAAAGTACGATTGTCCGGGTCTTTTGACGATCGTACTTTACTTAATGATATGACTCCTGGGTTCAAACCATTTACAATTTTCAACCTCTTTCTGTTGCCAATTATTGTCACTCTAAAATATCTGTGCTTCTATTGCATTTTTACCCCCTTTAGCAACATCTGAATATTGCTGTCTTGTGTACAATTGACTGAAAAAGGGTGATTATGATTTCCTCTGACAGCTAAGTCAATATTATTGATGTCTTGACATCCACTAGGCAGTGCTTGCTCTTACCAAAAATGTGTGTATGGGTTGTCATCCATTATCTTGTGGTCCAAAATATTCTTTTTTACCCAGTCATATACAGCCAGCTCTACCCCAGCAATAACTGCAGCTCTCTGTGCTGTTGGACCAACACCCTGTCCAGCACATTAAGAGGGCATAAAATAATTATTAATAATACCACTAAAGAGGTAGCTGATTCACTGTACAGTTGCATTATGCTTAGTTCACACCTCGAATTTGGCCATCTTTATACTGCATAAAAATGGCTCAATTTTCGACTATTTTCTTCAATAATAATAATAATAATAATAATAATAATATTAATAATAATAATAATTTAATGCTTCTAATTAGTGTGCAAATCATAAAAAGATGCTGCCATGCACTTTACAATACAAATCTTTACAGTTCAACCACTCAGTAATACTGTTTGTATTCTTTTTCTGCACAATCTGTTATTGTTTGATACAATAATGCTATGTTAACTATGGTGAAGTCATTTTGCTTCGACTTCATTACAACACCAAAAACGTATAATCTGTTGTTTACCCTATAAAGCCCTCTGATTCCTTCTGCTTTGAATATAG
>OX421454.1:33569003-33614003 GCA_949126865.1 Montipora capitata
TCGTGACTACGAGAGAATGTTTGACCGATTCAAAGCCATCTCTTACTTTACAATTCATTGATTTTGATACCTTACTTAACAAAAAGCAATTTCCTAATTAGCGGTAAGGAACTTCAGCTGAGAACAAGATTTTGAAAATTGTAAAATAAAATTACCAATTTCTGCTGTCATAGAGGATAATCCTCCATAGATAAACGGTCTGTAATCCATACAATGGATTCTCCGAGATAAAAATCTTTTAAATAAATCATAGGCGAGCAGGGTGAAGCGGTCCAAGCTCGCGTTACGCGCGAGACGTGACTGTCAAAGTGTCACGTCAGCGACAACACTGTTTTAGACCAGACAAGTATGTTTGTTTTTTTAATTAGTTTCACTTCAAAGGAGCAGAGAAGCAAAAAGTTATTAATGAAAGAACGAAATAAAGTAAGTTAATTCACCTTGTTTATTTCGTTTTGTTTTATTCAGTGTGATTGCTGACGTAACGCGAGTTTGGGCCCATGATTTGTCACTAAATGAAAGAACTCAAGGAAAACTGGGTGCTAAGAAAAATTTAAAAAGAGGCTGTTGTTTCTATGGAAACGTATCAATAGAATAAATTTCCTGCTTGGTGATTGGTTTATAGTAAAATTCCCAGCCAATCAAATAACGTGTCCTTTTAAACCCGCAAAATCTGAAATCGTTTTCACATACAAATCGAAAAAGTCGAAGTGAAAGGAGTGAATAAGACTTCCAACAAGAGTTCAAGCAAATTTTGGAACGGAGTTAAGTTCTTTTTCAAGAAAGATGGTCAAGACACGTTCAAAGGTGCAAGTTACCGCGGTTTTCCAGAAAATATCGAAGGTTAGATAGCGGTCATCTTCGACCACGTTTTGGGTGTGCTCGTATATAAATTTTTTTCTGAGCGTTCCATTTCACTCCAGTATAACACCGACCCATGAAATTTTCTTTTTTGTAAGCAGAAGAGAGCTTCAGATGAAAACGAAGTGGTGCAAATTGCTTTAAAAGCTGTGGAACAAGCAAAACGTTCGGCCGAATGTTCTCCAGACAATGCCCCATCAAGGAAGAGGTCTGCTTTCGGTGATATCACAAATGTAAGTTTCTTCACTATTTCAAAACATTCCTTTCTGTTTTGATTTGGTTGAGATAGAGAGAGAGAGAGAGAGAAAGCTTTGTTCACGCGTTTTTCATCGGTTTTCAGGCAACCTTAGAACCGCAGTTGGGCAAGGGTCAAAAAAAGAAACCCGCGGTAAGCGGTGTGATTCGGAAAGAACTTCAAAAGCAACGACAAGGCAAGGCGAAGGTCACCTGTGTCAAGGAAAAATCCAAGCGAAGACCAAGCAAAGAGACGGAATCATTCGATACCAAACCAGAGATTTCTGAAGAAGAGGACAACTCTCCCTCTGGTGAAATCAAATGCTCGTCACCAGACTCACTTCAAGACTCTGTGGCGACAACTCAAGACACTCTGCAATCAACAAGGTTTGTCAATTTCTGACAGAAAAAAGAAGAGAACATAGTTGCAGAGTTTGTCAAAGGAACCAACTCTCAAAAGTTTATATACTGTTGCTGTTAATTTCTTACACTTTCTTGGCTGCATAGTAAAAGAATTCGAACTTTTTAGGGTTCAGGATAGGCAAGTGCCAGCGGATTAAACTTACTTTCCCATGACATAATATTATTCCTGAACAGGAGCAGTACAGGAGAAGTTCTTGATGATGTCAGCTTGGCTGTAAGTGGCAGTAATTTTGCAATTTCAAGCTTGGGAGAAGCATCCTCCAGGTATTAAATACGTTTTTGTTATAGAAGTTTTAAAGTGAATATTGCTTGTAAAATTCTCTTTAACTTGTCCCTCATTTTTAGAAGTTTCTATAATTATTTGTAGGTAGCACTAGGCAAGAAATGAGCCAGAATCAAACAAGTTTCTTTGCCTTTTGCAAAACTCAAATTTCAACCTAATAAATGTTTCAAATGTCTTGATTGCACTAATGTAAAGGTAAAGTCTCTGCTTAAGAGCCAGAAGGCTCATCAGGCCGGCGCTTATCTCCGGTTTCAGTAGCATGAAGCGACTCGGAGTATTTATATTCCCCCCTGGATGGGATGCTAGTCCATCGCAGGGTTACCCCAGCATTACGCCGGTACCCATTTATACACCTGGGTGGAGAGAGGCACCGTGAGAGTAAAGTGTCTTGCCCAAGAACACAACACAATGTCCCCGGCCAGGCCCCGAACCCAGACCACTCGATCCGGTGTCGAGCACACTAATCACGAGGCCACCGCGCCTCCGCCTTGCACTAATGTGGTGGGCAATTATATATCATACATCACATAATTGCAAGGCCAAGGGTTTTTAATGTCATTTAGGGTTTCATTGCCTGAGCAGTCCATTGCTGACCATTGTTTTCTTTTTTTTTTAGTTCAGATAAAAATGAAAAAGATGAGGCAGAAAACCAACAAAAGGATGAAAAGGTAAGATGGTAAAGCAAGCTATTTTATACTGTACACAAACAATAATCATAAAGTATTCTCATTTGTCCCATGACGTGGTCACTTGTGATGTAGATCGTGACGTTTTTACTGCATACTGCTAGTCTTCATCAGGTGATGAGGTTGAGTGGTTACACGTCACATTTTAAGCAGGATGCTCTGCTGTGATTGGTTGGTTTTTAGCACACGTCACCACATCGTGAGACAAACGAGAATACTTAGTTTATTATTATTGTACTTCACCACGATGAACAACATCAATCTTTTTTACAACATGTACACAAACAATTGTAAAAAATATTATTGTCAATTACTCTACTTTAGGATTAAGGACACACGTTACGTCAAGGACAGATTCAAAATGAATATCCAGTCTTCTACATGTATGTTTTAAGAGGTGGTGTGACCTTTTAGTAAGGGTTTTGGATCTGCATACTGTTACTGCACATGTAGGTTAAACTCCTTCTGTAAACATTGCATAGAAATAGCATTGTGATGTACCTGATCAAGTTTTGCATTATTCCCAGGCTGAGGATTCAGCTGAAAACCAAGTGATTGATATTGATGCAGACACATCGGATCCTGTTACAGTGTCTGAGTATGCACACGAGATCTTTGTTAACATGAAATCTAGAGAGGTGGGTCCATTTAGGCACAAACATGCAATAAACTACAATAGTTTGAGAATTCATTGGACAGGTATCAACTGAGCTGATAAAATAAATTTGCCCCTGAAGGGAGGTTGAAATTGCAATCATGTAACTGAGGTTTCGAGCATTTTAACCCTTTATCACAGTGAATTAAGGGACAATGTGGGTTGTGAGGGGCTTTTAATCTTACAAATTGGAGCAATGCTATTGGTGGGAGATCTGCCTGATGTGAGAAAGTGACTGGCTAAAATGATTGGCAACCTGGCAAACAATAGTACTATTTATTGGGGAAAAAAGCACATTAATTAATTTTATGTTCCCTTCTTAAAATTGAATGATTTTTTGGTTGTTCAGTAATTTATAGTGATGAGGAAAAACTGGTCCAATGTGGAAAACGTTTCTTAAATTTTAGGAGTTGTTCCCGCTGTGCAACTACATGGAGACTCGAACTGACATAACTCCTCAAATGCGTTCCATTTTGGTAGACTGGTTAGTGGAAGTGCAAGAGTGTTTTGAACTCTACCACGAGACTCTTTATCTGGGAGTCAAGCTTTTTGATCATTTTCTGGACCAGACACCCAATATCAAGAGAGATGAACTTCAGCTTGTCGGTGCAACCACGCTCATCATCTCTTCTAAAATTGAGGTAATTCCTTTTACAGATGGAGCTCTTAGTACTGATGAAAGAACATTTCATTCTTGCCAAACTATCTAAAGCTTCAAAATTTTTGCTGGAGATTTGTTGGGATGCTGGAATAGTCCAGCAGTGATAATAATAATAATAATTATTATTATGATTATTATTATTATGACTATTATTATTATCTCCAACGAATGCTCTACGTTCTTAGAAATGATGAATGACATTGGCATTGACAAAACGCAACAACACTATATAATCAAAAAAATGATAAGTCTAGCCATTAGAGTGACATATTTTATCTTCTGTCATAGAAATAAGACTTGGGGATAGCCCAGACTTAATAAAACTGTATTTTTTTTTTCTTTTTCTTTTTTTTTTTATTCATTTGTAAATACAGTATACAAGTATATCACTCAATTTCAAGTAGCCAATTGTTAATTGCCTTCATGTAGAGAGATTTACAACTGTATTCGAAGACAAATAAAGTTTCTATTATTATTATTGTTGTTGTTGTTGTTGGTGTGTTGTGCTTTCTGAAAATGATATTACTAAACTTAAATAGTGAAACAGAAGCTCCAATGATTCTCTTTCTGTTTTCCAGGAGCGGCACCCACCCTGTATGGATGATTTTATTTACATCTGCGATGATGCATACCAACAGCATCAGTTTACTGCTATGGAGAGTAGAATAATACGTAGCCTTGGGTTTGATATAAACATTCCAATACCATACAGATTCCTTAGAAGATATGCCAAGGTAAGAAAAACCTTTTTAAATGCTTTCTCCTCTTTTAACAATCCCCCTACTGTTCCACATTAAGGTTTAAATGTTTATTTATGCTTAGGATCATATGATTGTCTGCAGGTAAACATTTTAAAGAGCAAGTATACATGTATGGAAAACTCAGGTATAATGAAAGGAAAGGAAAGGAACTTAAATGTCTAGCTGTTCTAGCACTGGAGCACTAATTGGGGATAATGTAAACTGAAATTAACAATGAAAGCAAATCAAGTAAAATGTTGGTTTTTGAGGGGGTCATGCTTGGGTCATCACCAGTAGGTCTATATAGGTCTATATACATTGAAACAATTTTGTAGCTTTCAGTCACTTTCAGGCTTAAAAATCAAGCAGGGATGGCCATTACCATCATCATCATCATCATCAAACAAATTTAGCATATAAGGGCTTGTGTTTTTTGGCGTACAGGGGCGAGGGGGGTGGCTACATTATTATTAAATCAGCTCTTCCATGATATTTATGCTCCCATTTTAGCTGAAGAGTGACTCAGGTATTTATTAAATGCCATGAAGAATTGAATCATTTAACTTCTTTTGATACATGCACCTATGATCTGTTGAATTGTTTTTGTAGGCTGCCTTTGCAGATATTGAGACCCTTACGTTGGCCCGTTTCCTTCTGGAGTCTTCTCTCCTAGAGAGCCGCTTCATTGCCTACAGGGCTTCGCACATTGCAGCATCATGCCTTTACCTGGCCTTGCTGATGAAGAATTGGCACACTGACTGGACGCCAACCCTAGTACATTACACAGGGTATGAAAAGAGTGAGCTGCGAGACTGTGTATTGCATCTTAATGCAATGAATGCCGCTCCACCACACAGAAACCTCATGACCATAAGAAACAAGTATTCTCACAAAGTGTTTCATGAGGTTGCAAAAATTCCTGCTGTGGACATATTAACGATTCAAGATAAAATATAGACGCCTGTTAATTTTGTAAATTTGTCATAGCCCCATTGTAAATACTACCACACTACATTAGAGATATTTTTCTTAGAATAAGCTAGTTGCAGTGATAGGTTTAAGATAAACAGACATGTTGCCAGAAAGTTATTTTAATTTTGATCATTTTATTTAAGGGTAGTGAATTTTATTATTTTGAATGAAGAAAAAGGCAGAAATGCGGTATTCCATTACCAGCATGATTTTAAATACATGCTGTTTTTCCTCTTCGTTACTTATTAAATGTTTCATTAGGGACCTTAAGATCTACGACGGCGACGTCAACGAAAACGTCACCTCAAAATAAAACTTTGCTCTATTATAAGTCTTTCGCGATTATTCCATCTCGTTCACGTCCTACAATATGGGCGAAGTATCCTAAAAATAATTGGTAAGAGCGATTTCAGAGTGAAAATAGAGAATGAAAGATTCTCTGTAGCATGCTCACGTTGTCGTCAAAACCTAAAATTTGGTGATTTCACGTCGTCGTCATACAGAAAACCGCAAAAATATGAGCAATAATCCGTGCCGCACGTGCAGCACGATTATTTATGCTATTTTAACCAATGATATCACTGTTTTATGGCGTTGTCGTCGTCGTCGTAGATCTTAAGCTCCCAATTTAGTTGGTTGCAACTCCTCTATTTTGTGCATAATTATAAGGTTTATAAAACTGAAACTGCTGTAAGTTTCAGTTTGCATCCTTTTAGCTTGTTATTTTAAGAGAACCAAACATCCCAAGCATTAAGCTATAACTTACTCTAGTATGGTTTTTATCTTTTGAATATAAATAAAATTATGTTAACCTTGTGAGATGAAATTTCCTTGGTACTTAGTTTCTTTGAAATTTCTGTTCATGCACTGCTAGCTTAACTACATCCTAGACTTGTACTATGCAAAAAACCGGATGAAAAAAGACCTATTAGACCAGAAATAACAATTTTTCCAAAACTATCGAAAATGACGCAAAATACAAAATGAAGACCAAGGGAAAACTTTCAAAAATGGCCGATTTTTTGGTCGAACTTCCCAAGCCTAAAAAACTAGGAAATACAAGTCGCCTGATGGCCTAATTAGTATGGATTGAAAGCTAAACTATCCTTCATTTGTGCTATGCAAAAACCGCATAAAAAAACACCTATTAGACGATAAATAACATTTTTCCCAAAAGTATCGAAAATGGCCATTTTTCGCAAAATAGCAAAGGGGGGACCAAGGAAAAATTTTCAAAAATTGCCGATTTTTTTGGGCAAACTTCGGAAGCCTAAAAAAATAGGAAATACAAGTCGTAGAATAGCCTAATTGGTATGGATGAAAAGCGAAACTCTCCTAGATTTCTGCAATGCAAAAAACACCTATTAGACGAGAAATGACATTTTTTCCAAAAGTGTCGAAAACCGCAGTTTTTGGCAAAATATCAAAGGGGGGACCAATGGAAAACTTTCAAAAATGGCCGATTTTTTGGGCAACTTTCGGAAGGCTAAAAAAATAGGAAATACAAGTCGTAGAATAGCCTAACTGGTATGGATGGAAAGCTAAACTATCCTAGATTTCTAAAATGCAAAAAACCGCATGAAAAAACACCTATTAGACGAGAAATGACATTTTTTCCAAAAGTGTCGAAAACCGCGGTTTTTGGCAAAATAGCAAAGGGGAAAGGGACCAAGGGAAAATTTTCAAAAATGGCCGATTTTTTGCTAAACTATCCTAGACTTCAGCTATGCAAAAAACCGCATGAAAAAACACCTATTAGACGAGAAATGACATTTTTTCCAAAAGCGTCGAAAACCTCGGTTTTTGGCAAAATAGCAAAGGGGGGACCAATGAAAAATTTTCAGAATGGCCGATTCTTTGGGCAACTTTCGGAAGAGATCCAGAGATCAGCGAATTCTGTGTGAAGACAACTTGGAGAATTGAGTCGCAAAATCGGAAAAGATATCCATCCCGTGTACACAAGCCGAAAGATCGGATCTAACATCAAGCCAAAAGAAAGAAAACCCCCCATTGTTAACCAACAATGTGTTGTTTACCATTTCAAGTGTGATCTGTGCGATGCGGATTATGTCGGCTACACATGCCGACACCTGTATCAACGCATTGAAGAACATAAGGGATCTGCCATCGGGAAACACGTCAGAGATCAACATGGGAGGGACCCAAGGGACATACTCGTAGTTTTAAGATCTTACGGAAGTGCCAGAGCAAATTTGACTGCTTAATTTATGAGATGCTTTTTATAAAAGAACTAAAGCCAACTTTGAACACGCAGTCTGACTCCATCCGTGCAAAGTTATTTTTATAGCTCGGAGTATTTCATTTATTCTTTTGTAAAGCTTTTTGTCCTATTGTTATCTAGCCTTTTTTAGTTTTTATCACTTACCTTTTGTAACGCATAGTACATGTTTCCACATTTTTATCGCTTTTAATATTCTCACGTGTGATTTTACTTCTTATAGGCAAAGTTTTATTCATTTTTTTCAAACTTGAAAATGATCTCAGCGAGATCGAAACGTAGAAAAATTTTATCGCTAGTTTTTATCTTAAAATACTTTCGGAAAGCTAAAAAAATAGGAAATACAAGTCGTAAAATAGCTTAATTGGTATGGATGGAAAGCTAAACTATCCTAGACTTCAGCTATGCAAAAAACCGCATAAAAAAACACCTATTAGACGAGAAATGACATTTTTTCCAAAAGTGTCGAAAACCGCGGTTTTTGGCAAAATATCAAAGGGGGGACCAAGGGAAAATTTTCAAAAATGGCCGATTTTTTGGGCAACTTTCCGAAAGCTAAAAAAATAGGAAATACAAGTCGTAGAATAGCCTAATTGGTATGGATGGAAAGCTAAGCTATCCTAGATTTCTAAAATGCAAAAAACCGCATGAAAAAACACCTATTAGAAGAGAAATGACATTTTTTCCAAAAGTGTCAAAAACCGCGGTTTTTGGCAAAATATCGAAGGGGGGACCAAGGGTAAATTTTAAAAAATGGCCGATTTTTTGGGCAACTTTCGGAAGGCTAAAAAAATAGGAAATACAAGTCGTAGAATAGCCTAATTGATATGGATCGAAAGCTAAACTATCCTAGACTTCAGCTATGCAGAAAACCGCATGAAAAAACACGTATTAGACAAGAAATGTCATTTTTTCCAAAAGCGTGGAAAACCTCGGTTTTTGGCAAAATAGCAAAGGGGGGACCAAGGGAAAATTTTCAAAAATGGCCGATTTTTTGGGCAACTTTCGGAAGGCTAAAAAAATAGGAAACACAAGTCGTAGAATAGCCTAATTGGTATGGATGGAAAGTTAAACTATCCTAGATTATTGCTATGCAAAAAACCGCATGAAAAAACACCTGTTAGACGAGAAATGACAATTTTTCCAAAAGTATCGAAAACCGCGGTGTTTGGCAAAATAGCAAAGGGGGAACCATTGGAAAATTTTCAAAAATGGAAGATTTTTTGGGCAACTTTCGGAAGGATAAAAGAATAGGAAATACAAGTCGTAGAATACCCTAATTGGTATGGATGAAAAGCTAAACTATCCTAGATTTCTGCTACTTAAGAAACCACAAAAAAAACACCTATTAGACGAGAAATGACATTTTTTTCAAAAGCGTGGAAAACCTCGGTTTTTGGGAAAATAGCAAAGGGGGGACCACGGGAAAATTTTCAAAAATGGCCGATTTTTTGGGCAACAACTACTCAAGACAATGCTTCACCGGGCGTACAGTCTGTCCTCAACGACCGAGCTGTTTGAAAAAGAATGTGAAAACATAAGATCAACTTTTCAGAAGCTACGATACCCGTCTGAATTGATTGAGGCAACCATCCGTAACTTTATCAATACATCAGATGTCGAATCACAATCTACCAGCAATAATAATAATAAAAACACCATTAGAATCGTCTTGCCATTTATTGACCAAAAACCAGCCGATATTGTGAAGCGCCAACTTACTCAGCTAAATAAGAAACTGGATATAGATCTACAGCCAGTTTTTGTCAGCCGCAAGCTCGAGGATGTCCTTAAATTCCGTGAGCCCAAACCATCTTTAGTCAGCCAACAACTAGTCGTCTACAAATTTCAATGTGGCTCGTGTGATGCGAGCTATGTTGGCTATACAGCTCGTCACTTGCATCAACGAATTGAGGAACATAGATACTCAGCTATCGGGAGGCATCGCCTAGCAGATCATGGCCAAACAACAGCACCCCCAGCGGCGAGTTTTAGTGTCTTAAAGAAATGCGCATCGAAATTTGATTGCTTAATTCATGAGATGTTCTACATCAAAGAATTAAAACCATCACTTAATGTGCAGTCAGACTCTGTCAGGGCAAAACTATTTACTTAGATTTCACATTTATTGTTAGCGTACTATTGTATATATTATTCTATTGTTCTATTGTTCTTGTACTATAAGTTATGCTTCATCCGATTAAAATTCATTGCCTGACGATGACATCGGACGATGTCGAAACGTTGTCAAAATGAATCTAGTTGCGTTTGTCTTTTTAAACAATTTTATCACAAGATCTAGACTTATTAACTTTCGGAAGGCTAAAAAATAGGAAAAACAATTCGTAGAATAGCCTAATTGGTATGGATGGAAAGCTAAACTATTTTAGACTTCAGCTATGCAAAAAACCGCATAAAAAAACACCTATTAGACGAGAAATGACATTTTTTCCAAAAGCGTCGAAAACCGCGGTTTTTAGCAAAATAGCAATGGGGGGACCAATGGAAAATTTTCAAAAATGGCCGAATTTTTGGGCAACTTTCGGAAGGCTAAAAAAATAGGAAATACAAGTCGTAGAATAGCCTAATTGGTATAGATGGAAAGCTAAACTATCTTAGATTTCAGCTATGCAAAAAACCGCATAAAAAAACACCTATTAGACGAGAAATTACATTTTTTCCAAAAGCGTCGAAAAAAGCGGTTTTTGGCAAACTAGCAAAGGGAGGACCAAGGGAAAATTTTGAAAAATGGCCGATTTTTTGGGCAACTTTCGGAAAGCTAAGAAAATAGGAAATACAAGTCGTACAATAGCCTAATTGGTATGGATGGAAACCTAAACTATCCTAGACTTCAGCTATGCAAAAAACCGCATCAAAAAACACCTAATAGACGAGAAATGACATTTTTTCCAAAAGGGTCGAAAACCTCGGTTTTTCGCAAAATAGCAAAGGGGGGGGGGACCAATGGAAAATTTTCAAAAATGGCCGATTTTTTGGGCAACTTTCGGAAGGCTAAAAAATAGGAAATACAAGTCCTAGAATAGCGTAATTGGTATGGATGGAAAGCCAACCTATCCTAGATTTCTGCTATGCAAAAAACGCATGAAAAAACACCTATTAGACGAGAAATGACATTTTTTCGAAAAGTGTCGAAAACCGCGGATTTTGGCGAAATATCAAAGGGGGGGCCAAGAGAAAATTTTCAAAAATGGCCGATTTTTTGGGCAACTTTCGGAAGGCTAAAAAAATAGGAAATACAAGTCGTACAATAGCCTAATTGCTATGGATGGAAAGCTAAACTATCCTAGACTTCAGCCATGCAAAAAACCGCATGAAAAAACACCTATTAGACGAGAAATGACATTTTTTCCAAAAGAGTCGAAAACCGCGGTTTTTGGCAAAATAGCAAAGGGGGAAGGGACCAAGGAAAAGTGTCAAAAATGAACGATTTTTTTAGGCAAACTTCGGAAGGCTAAAAAAATAGGAAATACAAGTCGTAGAATAGCCTAATTGGTATGGATGGAAAGCTAAACTATCCTAGACTTCAGCTATGCAAAAAACCGCATAAAAAAACACCTATTAGACGAGAAATGACATATTTTCCAAAACCTTCGAAAACGGCGGGTTTTGGCAAAATAGTAAAGGGGGGACCAATGGAAATTTTTCAAAAATGGCCGATTTTTTGGGCAACTTTCGGAAGGCTAAAAAAAATGGAAATACAAGTCGTAGAATAGCTTAATTGGTATGGATGGAAAGCTAAACTATCCTAGATTTCAGCTATGCAAAAAAAAAGCATAAAAAAACACCTAATTGACGAGAAATGAAATTTTTTCCAAAAGCGTCGAAAACCACGGTTTTGGCAAAATAGCGAAGGGGGGACCAAGGGAAAATTTTCAAAAATGGCCGATTTTTTTGGGCAAACTTTGCAAGGCTAAAAAAATAGGAAATACAAGTCGTGGACTAGCCTAATTGGTATGGATGGAAAGCTAAACTATCCTAGATTTCAGCTATGCAAAAAACCGCATAAAAAAACACCCATTAGACAAGAAATCGCATTTTTTTCAAAAGTTTCGAAAACCGCGGTTTTTAGCAAAATAGCAATGGGGGGACCAAGGGAAATTTTTTAAAAATGGCCGATTTTTTGGGCAACTTTCGGAAGGCTAAAAAAATAGGAAATACAAGTCGTAGAATAGCCTAATTGGTATAGATGGAAAGCTAAACTATCTTAGATTTCTGGTATGCAAAAAATTACATAAAAAAACACCTAATAGAAGAGAAATGACACTTTTTCCAAGAGCGTCGAAGACCACGGTTTTTGGCAAAATAGCAAAGGGAGGACCAAGGGAAAATTTTGAAAAATGGCCGATTTTTTGGGCAACTTTCGGAAGGCTAAAAAAATAGGAAATACAAGTCGTAGAATAGCCTAATTTGTATGGATGGAAAGCTAAACTATCCTAGACTTCAGCTATGCAAAAAACCGCATCAAAAAACACCTAATAGACGAGAAATGACATTTTTTCCAAAAGCGTCGAAAACCTCGGTTTTTGGCAAAATAGCAAAGGGGGGGGGACCAATGAAAAATTTTCAAAATGGGCGATTTTTTGGGCAACTTTCGGAAGGCTAAAAGAATAGGAAATACAAGTCGTAGAATAGCCTAATTGGTATGGATGGAAAGCTAAGCTATCCTAGATTTCTAAAATGCAAAAAACCGCATGAAAAAACACCTATTAGACGAGAAATGACATTTTTTCCAAAAGCGTCGAAAACCTCGGTTTTTGGCAAAATAGCAAAGGGGGGGGGACCAATGAAAAATTTTCAAAATGGGCGATTTTTTGGGCAACTTTCGGAAGGCTAAAAGAATAGGAAATACAAGTCGTAGAATAGCCTAATTGGTATGGATGGAAAGCTAAATTATCCTAGACTTCAGCTATGCAAAAAACCGCATGAGAAAACACCTATTAAACGAGAAATGACATTTTTTCCAAAAGTGTCGAAAACCGCGGTTTTTGGCAAAATAGCAAAGGGGGAAGGGACCAAGGAAAATTGTCAAAAATGAACCCAGGGACCAAGGGAAAATTTTCAAAAATGGCCGATTTTTTGCTAAACTATCCTAGACTTCAGCTATGCAAAAAACCGCATGAAAAAACACCTATTAGACGAGAAATGACATTTTTTCCAAAAGCGTCGAAAACCTCGGTTTTTGGCAAAATAGCAAAGGGGGGACCAATGAAAAATTTTCAGAATGGCCGATTCTTTGGGCAACTTTCGGAAGAGATCCAGAGATCAGCGAATTCTGTGCGAAGACAACTTGGAGAATTGAGTCGCAAAATCGGAAAAGATATCCATCCCGTGTACACAAGCCGAAAGATCGGATCTAACATCAAGCCAAAAGAAAGAAAACCCCTATTGTTAACCAACAATGTGTTGTTTACCATTTCAAGTGTGATCTGTGCGATGCGGATTATGTCGGCTACACATGCCGACACCTGTATCAACGCATTGAAGAACATAAGGGATCTGCCATCGGGAAACACGTCAGAGATCAACATGGGAGGGACCCAAGGGACATATCTCGTAGTTTTAAGATCTTACGGAAGTGCCAGAGCAAATTTGACTGCTTAATTTATGAGATGCTTTTTATAAAAGAACTAAAGCCAACTTTGAACACGCAGTCTGACTCCATCCGTGCAAAGTTATTTTTATAGCTCGGAGTATTTCATTTATTCTTTTGTAAAGCTTTTTGTCCTATTGTTATCTAGCCTTTTTTAGTTTTTATCACTTACCTTTTGTAACGCATAGTACATGTTTCCACATTTTTATCGCTTTTAATATTCTCACGTGTGATTTTACTTCTTATAGGCAAAGTTTTATTCATTTTTTTCAAACTTGAAAATGATCTCAGCGAGATCGAAACGTCGAAAAATTTTATCGCTAGTTTTTATCTTAAAATACTTTCGGAAGGCTAAAAAAATAGGAAATACAAGTCGTAGAATAGCTTAATTGGTATGGATGGAAAGCTAAACTATCCTAGACTTCAGCTATGCAAAAAACCGCATGAAAAAACACCTATTAGACGAGAAATGACATTTTTTCCAAAAGTGTCGAAAACCGCGGGTTTTGGCAAAATATCAAAGGGGGGACCAAGGGAAAATTTTCAAAAATGGCCGATTTTTTGGGCAACTTTCCGAAGGCTAAAAAAATAGGAAATACAAGTCGTAGAATAGCTTAATTGGTATGGATTGAAAGCTAAACTATCCCAGACTTCAGCTATTCAAAAAACCGCATGAAAAAACACCTATTAGACGAGAAATGACATTTTTTCCAAAAGTGTCAAAAACCGCGGTTTTTGGCAAGATATCGAAGGGGGGACCAAGGGTAAATTTTAAAAAATGGCCGATTTTTTGGGCAACTTTCGGAAGGCTAAAAGAATAGGAAATACAAGTCGTAGAATAGCCTAATTGATATGGATCGAAAGCTAAACTATCCTAGACTTCAGCTATGCAAAACACCGCATAAAAAACACCTATTAGACGAGAAATGACATTTTTTCCAAAAGCGTGGAAAACCTCGGTTTTTGGGAAAATAGCAAAGGGGGGACCAAGGGAAAATTTTCAAAAATGGCCGATTTTTTGGGCAACTTTCGGAAGGCTAAAAAAATAGGAAAAACAATTCGTAGAATAGCCTAATTGGTATGGATGGAAAGCTAAACTATTTTAGACTTCAGCTATGCAAAAAAGCGCATAAAAAAACACCTATTAGACGAGAAATGACATTTTTTCCAAAAGTGTCGAAAACCGTGGTTTTTGGCAAAATAGCAAAGGGGGAACTAAGGGAAAATTTTCAAAAATGGCCGATTTTTTGGGCAACTTTCGGAAGGCTAAAAAAATAGGAAATAAAAGTCGTAGAATAGGCTAATTGGTATGGATGGAAAGCTAAACTATCCTAGATTTCAGCTATGCAAAAAACTGCATTAAAAAGCACCTATTAGACGAGAAATCGCATTTTTTCCAAAAGTGTCGAAAACCGCGGTTTTTGGCAAAATAGCAAAGGGGGAAGGGACCAAGGAAAAATTTTCAAAAATGGCCGATTTCTTGGGCAACTTTCGGAAGGCTAACAAAATAGGAAATACAAGTCGTAGAATAGCCTAATTGGTATGGATGGAAAGCTAAACTATCCTAGACTTCAGCTATGCAAAAAACCGCATCAAAAAACACCTATTAGACGAGAAATGACATTTTTTCCAAAAGTGTCCAAAACCGCGGTTTTTGGCAAAATAGGGGACCAATAGAAAATTTTCAAAAATGGCCGATTTTTTGGGCAACTTTCGAAAGGGAAAAAAAAAAAGGAAATACAAGTCGTAGAATAGCCTAATTAGTATGGGTGGAAAGCTAAACTATCCTAGATTTCAGCTATGAAAAAAAACCGCATAAAAAAACACCTATTAGACGAGAAATGACATTTTTTCCAAAAGTATCGAAAACTTCGGTTTTTGGCAAAATAGCAAAGGGGGGACCAAGGGAAAATTTTCAAAAGTGGCCGATTTTTTGGGCAACTTTCGGAAGGCTAAAAAATAGGAAATACAAGTCGTAGAATAGCCTAATTGGTATGGATCGAAAGCTAAACTATCCTAGACTTCAGCTATGCAAAACACCGCATGAAAAAACACGTATTAGACAAGAAATGACATTTTTTCCAAAAGCGTCGAAAACCTCGGTTTTTGGCAAAATAGCAAAGAGGGGACCAAAGGAAAATTTTCAAAAATGGCCGATTTTTTGGTCAACCTTCGGAAGGAAAAACAAATGGGAAATAGAAGTCATAGAATAGCCTAATTGGTATGGATGGAAAGTTAAACTATCCTAGTTTATTGCTATGCAAAAAACCGCATGAAAAAACACCTGTTAAACGAGAAATGACATTTTTTCCAAAAGTATCGAAAACCGCGGTGTTTGGCAAAATAGCAAAGGGGGAACCATTGGAAAATTTTCAAAAATGGAAGATTTTTTGGGCAACTTTCGGAAGGCTAAAAGAATAGGAAATACAAGTCGTAGAATACCCTAATTGGTATGGATAAAAAGCTAAACTATCCTAGATTTGTGCTATTTAAAAAACCGCATAAAAAACACCTATTAGACGAGAAATGACATTTTTTCCAAAAACGTCGAAAACCTCGGTTTTTGGCAAAATAGCAAAGGGGGGACCAAGGGAAATTTTTCAAAAATGGCTGATTTTTTGGGCAACTTTCGGAAGGCTAAAAAAATAGAAAATACAAGTCGTAGAATAGCCTAATTGGTATGGATGGAAAGCTAAACTATCCTAGACTTCAGCCATGCAAAAAACCTCATGAAAAAACACATATTAGACGAGAAATGATATTTTTTCCAAAAGTTTCGAAAACCGCAGTTTTTGGCAAAATAGCAAAGGGGGGACCAAAGGAAAATTTTCAAAAATGGCCGATTTTTTGGGCAAGTTTCGGAAGGCTAAAAAAATAGGAAATACAAGACGTAGAATAGGCTAATTGGTTTGCATCGAAAGCTAAACTTTCCTAGATTATTGCTATGCAAAAAACGGCATGAAAAAAAAACCTATTAGACGAGAAATGACATTTTTTTCCAAGTGTCGAAAACCGTGGTTTTTGGCAAAATACGAAAGGGGGGACCAAGGGAAAATTTTTAAAAATGGTTGATTTTTTGGGCAAATTTTGGAAGGCTAAGAAAATAGGAAATACAAGTCGTAGAATAGCCTAATTGGTATGGATGGAAAGCTAAACTATCGTAAATTTCTGTTATGGAAAAAACGGCTTAAAAAAACACCTTTTAGACGAGAAATGACAGTTTTTTTCAGAAGTGTCGAAAACCGGATATTTTGGCAAAATAGCAAAGGGGGAACCAAGGGAAAATTTTCAAAAATGGCCGATTGTTTGGGCAAACTTCGGAAGGCTAAAAAATAGGAAATACAAGTCGTAGAATAGCGCAAATTGTATGGATGGAAAGCTAAACTATCTTAGATTTCTGCTATGCAAAAAACCGCATGAAACTACACCTATTAGACGAGAAATGACATTTTTTCCAAAAGTGTCGAAAACCACGGTTTTTGGCAAAATAGCAAAGGGGGGACTTTCGGAATATCTTCAAAAATGGCCCATTTTTTGGGCAAACTTAAAGAAGGCTAAAAAAATATGAAATACAAGTCGTAGAATAGCCTAATTGGTATGGAGGGAAAGCTAAACTATCCTAGACTTCTGCTATGCAAAAAAAACCGCATGAAAAAATACATATTAGACGAGAAATTACATTTTTTCCAAAAGTGTCGAAAACTGGGGTTTTTGGCAAAATAGGGAGCTTAAGCAGGCGCGTTTTTGGGACGCGGACGGCAACCGGAAGTGAGTTGTTTTCCCTTTTAACTTGTCTTTACACAACCACATTTACATTGCTAAGTATCTTTTCCCCATTAGAAATGATTAGTGTAAAAATCTGGGAGACACCGCTGCCCTGACACGCAAAAATGTTCTCTTCTTGTTGCCGTCCGCGTCTGAAAAACGCGCGTGCTTAAGCTCCCTAATAGCATGGGGGGACCAAAGGAAAATTTTCAAAAATGGCCGTTTTTTTGGGCAAACTTCGGAAGGTTAAAAAGATAGGAAATACAAGTCGTAGAATAAGCTAATTGGTATGGATGGAAAGCTAAACTATCTTAGATTTCTGCTATCCAGAAATATTAGACGAGAAATGACATTTTTTCCAAAAGTGTCGAAAACCGCGGTTTTTGGCGAAATAGCAAAGGGGGGGGCCAAGGGAACATTTTCAAAAAAGGCCGATTTTTTGGGGAAACTTCGGCAAGCTAAGAAAATTGGAAATACAAGTCGTAGAATAGCCTAATTGGTATTGATGGAAAGGTAAACTATCTTATATTTCTACTATGCAAAAAACGCATGAAAAAACACCTATTAGACGGGAAAGGACATTTTATTCCAAAGGTGTCGAAAACCGCGGTTTTTGGCAAAATAGCAAAGGGAGGACCAAGGGAACATTTTTAAAAATGGCCCATTGTTTGGGCAAACTTCGGAAGGCTAAGAAAATAGGAAATAGAAGTCGTAGATTAGGCTAATTAGTATGAATGGAAAGCTAAACTAGCCTAGATTTCTGCTATGCAAAAAACCGCATGAAAGAATACCTATTAGACGACAAAAAACATTTTGTGTCTGTTGCTGCCGCCTTTTTATGAATATTTTGTTCGCCTTTGTTTTTAAAATAACTTTCTTTCACGCTTATATGTCGTTTCCGTAATCCTTATTCTGTTAGTTTTTTCCCTGCATAATTTTGCCTTTGTTTAGTTCATTAGTATAAATTCGCCGCTTTGCTTAAAAATTTATTATCATTTTGTACTTCGGAGAGTCAACATTGTTTGTTATAAGTTTTATCGTCCCTTGGTTTAGTTTGTTCCGTTTAAAAGCCATACAACGTTTGTAAGTATTATTTCCACTCGTCGTTTGCGATTCTTTTGTCGATTTCTGTTCACTTAGCTCATTGCAATAACGTATTTGTGTTTGCTCTTTTTTAACAATCGCTTTAGTTAATGAACTTCGAGCATCGAATTAAAGTTACTGCGTTGATGTAGCAAGCGCGTTGGAGCTTTGGCTTTGGCCCCAATATTCGTTAAAACGTTAATTCTGGATGAATATGGACGCCGGGAGTTGCAACGGACAAACTGACGTCGACGAGCATCTATCGAAGGAGACTGTCACTGACACAGTTTGCGTATCTAGGCCGACGCGACGCTTAGAAGGATCCGGATATGTCGCACGATTTCGATGGATGGATTGTTATACGCTGCAGGGGAAAGTTAAAAGGCATATGGAGCGTATAACCGAAATGACCAAAAAAAAAGACAATGTTAATACTGTTGAAAGCGAGCTGTCCACATTTCGCGCGGCCAGCGAGGAGGTGAAAAAGGCGGTCGCAACCCTTATGAACGACCTTGAAACTGAAGAAGACCTTGACGTAGCTAGCAACTGGTACGCTCTTCAAAGCGGTCATATAATTGATTTTATCGAGACAACGGAACAGTGGATTTCTTCCGCGAAGGAAAAGATTTTAAACAGCCTAGATGACCGATCAGAAAGTTCGAGGCTTTCTGGATCGTCCCGCCGCTCAAAGACATCGTCCACATCTGTTGCATCCGATCGGGCGAAAGAAAGAGTAAAAGCGGCCGAACTGATGGCGAAGTTCGCGATGTTAGAGCGTAGGCAAGAACTGGAGAAGAGAACAGAGCGTTTACTATTAGAAGAACAACTAGCGGTAGCTCACGCGAGGGAAAGGGCGTATGCTGAATTTGAGGATGGTGCCTTGGAAGAAAAGCCGCATGTTTTACCCGTACATCCACCGCTAACGGTCTCTCATGGTTCACATTTTGAGCCTTTTCCACGCCCACATCCACCACCTGTTCCTCAGGCATATTACCCTCCTGGACAAGTAGAGCCAATTGCAGCGCCTTATTCACAGTTTAACCCTTGTGTTCCTAAATTTAAAATGAAACAGAGCGAAAGGCAGAACGCTTCTGAAGGTGTTCAAGAAGTTCTCAGTCAGCAAAACCGATTAACCGAGCTCTTGCTGGAACAGCAACAGCAAACCCTTTTGCCAGCACTATCACCAAATTCACCGGTAATCCCTTACACTTCTACACGTTTCACAGAGCGTTTGAGTCACAAATAGAGAGTAAACTGAAGTCGAACGACCTACGTTTGCGCTAATTAGAGCAGTACCTGGAAGGGGAGCCGAAAGAGTTGATTAAAGGTTGCCTCCATCTCGACAGTCAGAACGGATACGCAGAGGCTATGAAGCTTTTGGTTGAAAAGTATGGAGACCCGTACAAGATTGCGAACGCTTACATAAAGAAGGTTAATGACTGGCCTTGCATCAGACAAGGGGACGATCAGGCTTTAGATCGGTTTGCTACGTTTCTCACTCAGTGTCGGAGGGCGATGTCCGAGCTTACGTTTCTTGTCAAGACTGAGGCGGGTATTGCCACCGATCCAGTATTTTCACGAGAATCGCTCAGTCGTTTGGATGTGTCACAACGCCCCGATCGCTTCAACAATGGTAGGAATGCAAACAAGCCGAGAACATACGGAGACCTTTCCCGCACGACAAGCCATGTTTCTAGTCACGCAACGACAGTAGTTACTGCACCCAAGAACGAAAGATGTGACCCTGTAAACTTGTGTGAGATGTGTGGGAAGAGTCATGACCTTGATGACTGTAAAGAGTACTTAAAGAAATATTTACAAGAAAGGAGAGAGTTTCTTAAGGGGAAAGAGCTGTGCTTCGCGTGCTACGGTGGTGGTCATAGGTCAAATGGGTGTGCCCAGAGAAGAACTTGTAAAACGTGTGATAGACGTCATCCTACCGGACTTCCCGATGACAACTTTCGTCCTAATCAGCCAATAATCAGGAATCAAAATCCCTTAAACGAGCAATCAGTGGATGTCGTAACTACCTCTCATGCTGAAACTGAGGAGGCCGTTTGTAGTGTTGTTGGCACAGGGAACCCAGTAACTGCCGTACCTATAGTCCCTGTCAGACTAAAAGCCGCCGGAACTGAAGTGCTTACCTACGCCATGCTCGACAGTTGTAGCACCGCAACCTTTGTTCTTGAAGACGTAGCTGCCTGCTGGATGTTAAAGGTGCCGACACGAAGCTGATGGTGAGAACTGTGAACGGTACTAAGTTACATGACGCTAAGGTTTTGAACGGTTTGACCGTTACGGATCTGAATGGTGAAAATGCCATCACTTTGCCTAAGACATACACCAAAGGAGATATTTCTGCGATCGAAGTAGATGTGCAAGCACCTGAACTCACTCGCCGGTGGAAACACCTCAACCGGATAGCTGAATTTATGCCCTCTAAGCTCCACGGTGCGAAAGTCAGTGTTCTCATTCGATCAAACTGTCCAAAGGCCCTTGAACCGATGGACATCCTAGCGAGTGCAAACGGTGGTCCCTATGCGTTAAAGACTTTTGCAGGATGGGCAATAGTTGGGCCGCTGCATATGACCAGCTCACAGCAGCAGAAAGTCGACTGCAATAGAATAGCTGCCTTTGAAGTAGGATCAGAGAAGCTCCTTGGCCATAATTTTGCAATAGAGGACAAAGTTAAAGAAATTATTGTGCCACTGGCTATGAACAAGATGTTCGAACTAGACGTCCACGAAAGATTTGACGAGAAAAGTCGACAGTACTCACAAGAAGACAAGAAATTTCTTAAGATTGTCCATCAAGGCATCCGACGCACAGATGACAACCACTACGAGATACCTCTACCCTTCCGCTCTGACGATGTGTGTTTTCCGGATAACAGAGAGCAGGTGTTGCAAAGAGCATGCTGGCTGAAAAGAACGTTTACAAGAAACAGCAAATTTTACGAAGACTACGTTAATTTTATGAATGACATCATCCGTAAGGGATTTGCTAGAAAGGTGCCAGAAGATCGAGCTTCCGCCAAGTCAGGTCAACTGTGGTATATACCTCATAATGGTGTCTACCAGCGAGAGCATCGTGAAGAGAGTCGTGATTTCTCAAGAGCCAGAAAAGTGGAAATCAAGAAATCTCGCACATTGTATCAACTTGATCCTGTTCTAGACAAGAATGGCTTGCTGCGTGTTGGGGGAAGACTTGGCAAATCACTAGTCTTTCCGGATGATTTCAAACACCCGGTTATCCTCCCAAAGAAGAGTTTTGTGGTGAATCTCGTTATTCGTGACGCGCATGAAAGGGTTGGCCATTCTGGTCGAAGCATCACCTTGGGCGCGCTTAGGAGCAAATATTGGATCATAAACGCCAATCCCGTTGTAAGGCACTTCATCTCAAAGTGTGTGACGGGTCGCCGGCTTTGTGGTGTAATCAGTGAGCAAAAGATGGCCGATCTTCCCAAAGAAAGATTATCACCAGCCCCTCCATTTACGTATTGTGGCGTCGATTACTTTGGGCCATTTTTTATCAAAGAAGGACGCAAGGAAATGAAGCGTTACGGTGCGTTGTTTACCTGCCTATCAAGTCGGGCCGTGCACATCGAGACTGCGAACTCGCTAGAAACTGATTCCTTTCTGAATGCTTTACGACGCTTTGTTGCAAGAAGAGGGCCAGTGCGTGAGATCAGATCTGATCAGGGTACAAATCTCGTTGGGGCAGAGAAAGAATTACGAAGAGCTCTAGAAGAGATGGATAACGGCTCAATTCAGAGAAGCTTATGCAGAGAGTTCAAGGCTGATTGGGTACAATGGAAGCGAAACCCTCCGTCTGCTTCCCACATGGGTGGCGTGTGGGAGCGCCAAATTCGTTCTGTACGCTCAATTCTCATTGCGTTAATGCGTGAACATGGCCGCGGTCTTGACGACGAATCCTTTCGAACCTTAATGACGGAAGTAGAGTGTATTATAAACAGCAGACCCCTAACCACACCTTCCTGTGATACAGACGATTTGGATCCGTTGACCCCCAATCACATCTTGACGATGAAATCCAAGGTTGTGTTACCCCCACCTGGCAACTTCCAGAAAGAAGATGTTTATTTGCGCAAAAGATGGAGAAGAGTCCAATACCTTGCCAACGTATTCTGGTCAAGATGGAGAAAGGAGTATGTTCAATGTCTGCAGCAAAGAGTGAAATGGAATCGCCTAAGAAGGAACTTCGAAAAGGGAGACCTGGTCCTCATCGCAGATGATCGAGCCGCATGAAACGATTGGCCTATGGCCCGAATAGTCGACACCTATCCCGATGCAGAAGGAAACGTGCGTTCCGTCAGAGTCACTAGGGGAACAACAACACTAGATCATCTAGTCCACAAGCTTGTCCTAATCCTTGAAAAAAATAGCAAAGGGGGCACCAAGGGAAAATTTTCAAAAATGGCCGATTTTTTGGGCAACTTTCGGAAGGCTAAAAAAATAGGAAAAACAATTCGTAGAATAGCCTAATTGGTATGGATGGAAAGCTAAACTATTTTAGACTTCAGCTATGCAAAAAACCGCATAAAAAAACACCTATTAGACGAGAAATGACATTTTTTCCAAAAGTGTCGAAAACCGTGGTTTTTGGCAAAATAGCAAAGGGGGAACTAAGGGAAAATTTTCAAAAATGGCCGATTTTTTGGGCAACTTTCGGAAGGCTAAAAAAATAGGAAAAAAAAGTCGTAGAATAGGCTAATTGGTATGGATGGAAAGCTAAACTATCCTAGATTTCAGCTATGCAAAAAAACTGCATTAAAAAGCACCTATTAGACGAGAAATCGCATTTTTTCCAAAAGTGTCGAAAACCGCGGTTTTTGGCAAAATAGCAAAGGGGGAAGGGACCAAGGAAAAATTTTCAAAAATGGCCGATTTCTTGGGCAACTTTCAGAAGGCTAAAAAAATAGGAAATACAAGTCGTAGAATAGCCTAATTGGTATGGATGGAAAGGTAAACTATCCTAGACTTCAGCTATGCAAAAAACCGCATGAAAAAACACCCATTAGACGAGAAATGAAATTTTTTCCAAAAGTGTCGAAAACCGCGGTTTTTGGCAAAATATCAAAGGGGGGACCAAGGGAAAATTTTCAAAAATGGCCGATTTTTTGGGCAAACTTCGGAAGGCTAAAACAATAGGAAATACAAGACGTAGAATAGCCTAATTGGTATGGATGGAAAGCTAAACTATCCTAGATTTCGGCTATGTAAAAAACCGCATGAAAAAACACCTATTAGACGAGAAATGACATTTTTTCTTAAAGTGTCGAAAACCGCGGTTTTGGGCAAAATAGCAAAAGGATGACAAAGGGAAATTTTTTAAAAATGGCCAATTTTTTGGACAAACTTCCGAAGGCTAAAAAAAATGGTATACAAGTTGTAGAATAGCCTAATTGGTACGGATGGAAAGCTAAACTATCTTAGATTTCGGCTATGCAAAAAAACGGATTAAAAAACACTTATATTAGACGAGAAATGACATTTGTTCCAAAAGTGTCGAAAACCGCGGTTTTTGGCAAAATAGCAAAGGGGGGACCAAGAGAAGATTTTCAAAAATGGCCGATTTTTTGGGCAAAATTCGGAAGGCTAAAAAAATAGGAAATACAAGTCGTAGAATAGCCTAATTGGTATGGATGGAAAGCTAAACTATCTTAGATTTCTGCTATGCAAAAAACCGCATGAGAAAACACCTATTAGATGAGAAAAAACATTTTTCCAAAAGTATCGAAAATGACCATTTTTCGCAAAATTACAAAGGGGGGACCATGGGAAAATTTTCAAAAATGGCCGATTGTTTGGTCGAACTTCGGAAGGCTAAAAAACTAGGAAATATAAGTCGCCTGATGGCCTAATTAGTATGGATTGAAAGCTAAACTATCCTAGATTTGTGCTGTGCAAAAAACCGCATGAAAAAGACCTACTAGGCGAGAAATAACATTTTTTCCAAAAGTATCGAAAATGGCCATTTTTCGCAAAATACCAAAGGCAAAGTTTTTTCGCAAAATACCAAGGCAAATTTTTCAAAAATGGCCCATTTTTAGATTGAACTTCGGAAGGCTAAAAAAAATAGGAAATAAAAGTCCTATAATAGCCTAATTAGTATGGATCGAAACCTGATTTATCCTAGATTTGCACTATCCAAAAAACCGCATGAAAAAAGACCTATTAGACGACCAATAACAATTTTTCCAAAAGTATCGAAAATGGCCGTTTTTTTGCAAAATGGCAAACAGGTGACGAAGACAAAATTTTCAAAAATGGCCCTTTTTTTGGTCGAACTTCGATAAGCTAGAAAAATAGGAAATACAAGTCCTATAACAGCCTAATTAGTATGGTTCAAAAGCTTAACTATCCCAGATTTGTACCATGCAAAAAACCGCATGAAAAAAGACCTATTAGACGAAAACAATAATATTTCGATACTTTTTCTCGTCTAATAGGTCTTTTTTCATGCGGTTTTTTTCATAGTACAAATCTAGGATAGTTAGGCTTTCGATCCATACTAATTAGGCTTTTATAGGACTTGTATTTCCTTTTTTTTTTTAGCGTTGCTAAGTTCCATTACAAAATCGGCCATTTTAGGAAATTTTGCCTCGGTCCCCCCTTTGTTATTTTGCGAAAAATAGCCATTTTCCATACTTTTGGAAAAATTGTTATTTCTCGTCTAATAGGTCTTTTTTCATGCGGTTTTTTGCATAGTACAAATTTAGGATAGTTAGGCTTTCGATCCGTACTAATTAAGCAAAGTGGGGACAAAGGCAAAAGTTTCAAACATGCCCAATTTTTTGGTGGAACTTCAGAAGGCTAAAGAAGTAGGAAATATAAGTCCTATAATAGCCTAATTAGTATGGATCGAAAGCTTAGCTATCCTAAATTTGTACTATGCAAAAAATCGGATGAAAAAGACCTATTAGATGAGAAATAACAATTTTTTTTAAAGTATCGAAAACAATTCTCTGGATCGGATTGAGAGCCACCTTAACAGACATGAAACTAGCTTTGAATCCAGTCCAGAGGATATTTTTTCAATTTTTTCAGAGAGGTCCATTTTAACCTTATCTCTTTCTAGTGATAACAATTGGGAATACTGGGGTTTTTTTTTAGATTTAAAGATAAAGTGTAGAGTGTTTTGAGATGGCTTTCTGTTGCTATGGCAACCTTTTCCGTCACTATATGGCGCGCATTATTCCCGCAATGTTTTTTTTTCTTTCACGTGGTACCATACATTTTTTCAGAATAGCAGTCAAATAAACTATTCTCATTTTTTTGAGGGTAATAAGCCTTTCTAGGCAAAATTCAAAAGAATATGTAAACCAAATTGAGGCTAGCTGGACCAGGTCTTACTCGTCACTATATGGCGCGCATTATTCCCGCAATGTTTTTTTCTCTTTCACGTGGTACCATACATTTTTTCAGAATAGCAGTCAAATAAACTATTCTCATTTTTTTGAAGGTAATAAGCCTTTCTAGGCAAAATTCAAAAGAATATGTAAACCAAATTGAGGCTAGCTGGACCAGGTCTTACTCGCACAAATGCAATGAAAAAATAAATCGGTGCCATTTGTAAAATTGGTCAAAGTGGTCAATACAATCTTTTTTTATAAGAAGGTCTTATGGGGTCAGCTGAGGATGAAAGTTCTTATTTATTGCGATTTGAGCCTGAAAACGTTCTTAACATATTTTTAAAGTTGTGTGGTTAGGGTCGTTGATGCAAAAGAAGATATATTAAGGACCTGCTAAATGTTAATTTGAGTTAATTGTCCTGTTAGAGCGGTTTTCAATTGAGTGTCGAAAGTAATTAGATAATTACCAATCAGAAGTGAAACCAAAATCAATCGTGGCTCACGCGTGCACATTTTCCCGCGCTTTGTGTCGGCTACGTGTAATTACTTCGAGTTTTGATCTTTGGTTTGCCGGATTGTCTCAGTCCTTTTTGATTGGCCAAAGTAATTACTTTGGTTTTGGTTTTACGACACTCAATTGAAACTCGCTCTAGACTACAGTTTTACATTTCTTTTGCCTTTATTTATACTACTCATAACAACAAAAAACAAATGGACAAAATGAAGACGTTCTTAATTGACTGTCATACTGGGTATGTTCTAAGTGTGGTCGTAAACGTTTGGTTCATCTATAAGCCCGAACGTTTTTATAAAAAAATTCTCATGAAAAAACAAGGAGTGACTGTAACATAGCTGTTTGGTGATACAGTGTTGTAGAATCAATTAAGTTTCTTGTAAGTGCATGAGAATTAAAACTGTTTTTAGCCTCCTATACCATAAGCTTTTTTGATAAATCACTACCAAGCCGGCAACTTTTTGCTGTTGAAAACTCTGCCAACTGCCATATTTATTGGAGCCGGAAGCCTAGGCAACATTCAAGGATTTCAATCTAGCCACATCTTGCCATCTCGCCAGACAACAACACACCGGGAAAATCGCGCCCCTGCTATAGGCAAATAGTGTGTTGTTAATTCTTAGCATCTCGTCCCAAGATATGGAGCACGTGCATTTCAGAGCGTTCTTGCTTCAGTTTCTTGCACAAGTCCTACATGCTACAAAAGCGACCTCAGTTTTCTAGAAACCCAGTCTTCTGATTTCGAGCATCACTGATGAGTAGCTACAATAGCTGCTCTCGTATAGTACAATGTATTTGGCTTGCTAAACCAAACAAAAGACTAAACTTCGGAAATAATGACAGTCCAGTAATAGCCAACAATAGATATTACACCACCATTTTTTTGTTCTAACGGTCTGATTACGGTGCCACCACGTTTCTTCAATCATGTTAGTGGCCTAAATTCATCCACTGCTGAGTGAGTGTGACTCGGAAGTCTTAAGTTATTTTCTCCTCGGATTCACGAATAAAAGAAATGGCGGTAAAACTTTCTAGTTTCCACCACAAAAGTTTGCTAATGAAGTCGCTTTTATAAAAGAAGCTAATAGGCCCGATCGAATACGCCTACTGATACGAGTCGTTCACTGTTTTGCCCCCCCCCCCCCCCCTCATTTCCATAGCGCTATCGGCGACGAAAACCAGATTGAACGTAACGCAAGGATAGAAAACATATTTTGACCTCAAAACGCAGGCAAAAAAAAACTCTCTTTCTATTACTTCGCTCTTACTTTTGTCCGTCACAGATTTCCGAGGTAGAGAGAAACACGCTTGCGCATGCTCTTTGCTTGGCTTGCGTTCTTTCTGTGTGTGTCAAAGCATTCTCGTTCCCAGAGGATCGCAGCTCTGAGAACGAGAATGGTGTCAGAGCTCATATGCAAAAGGGGCTCACAGGAGACAGGTGCCACATTACGTTGATTGATATCTGTTCCTTCCACGAGTCTACGTGGACCCTTTATCCAGACAAGAATAATAAGTAAGAGCTACAGCTGGCTTTGTTCGGGTGATTTAGGCCTCCCTACCCGGCGCCTGAGGCAACTGATCTAGGTACAACTCATCTACCAACTGCCAAAAGTTTTCCTCAAACTTTCTCACCACTTCCCTGGGGTTTGGAATAACACTTTCATCTGAATAAACTCCGACACGAATTTCCCCACCGTAGCTAAATATTGATAACCCTACTCCGATATTCGCTCTTTGGGGCACCCAGAAAATTCCCTGGATAATTTTCTGACCACCAAGGAACAGAGTCTGTTGAGGTCCAGGAACATTGCTAAGGACACAAGACATCTTACAAGAAAAGAAATCTATAAGAGACCTGGATACCCAGTCGGGTAACATCATTAGTATCTGGACAGTAACTGCAGTCACCAACGGTTCAGCGGATGTCTTGATAGCGTCCATGCGTTGCTTGGTCACCAAAAGCCTGTCAACAGCATTGTTGGCTACAATTGGTAGCCTCAGGAATACCAAGGCAAAGTTATTTTTGAGTTTCATCGAGCCTGTCGATGCGCGGGTATCTACGGGGACTGAAGCCAATATATCTTCTACTTTTGCACCGTCACAATCCTTTTTCTCTTTCAAATAATCGTGCAAAGCTCCAGCCAAACAAGAAACCATTACATCATTGACCGTCGTGCCAGCTATATTTTTAACTTGTTTGACCAGTGACAAGTCAACATTCTTCGACCAAGCTACAACTTTCTTGCCACAGAGTTCCCGGCCGTGAATTTGTGATGAATCAGCTCTCGAAAAGAACTTTGCAAGCACAATGGAGGGACCGACAAATATTGCCTTACACCACATGTAGAAATTCTTTTTAGTTGAAAATTTCTTAGGTTCAGGTGTTTGGGGGGGTAGGTCAAAGAGATTTTTCACAAAAACCCTTGTCAAAGCTACTCCATCTGCAATGCTATGGTGAACACGTAAAAGAACGCCAAATAAATTTACTTCAAGCATTGGGACGACAACAAATTGCCAGGGTGAGAGAATATCAGGCAAAGGAGTAGAGCAAATTTCAGAAAGTGTCATATCAAGATCTTCTAAGGATTTAGGACAATTACCATTCCAGTCCAAAACGTGATTTTCCACGCTGAAATTTTCATCTTCTTTCCAAACAAAATATCCCAAGTGTTTTTGCACAACTTGTGTAAGTCGAGCGCAAATTCGGTCGCCCTTTTCGTCTTTTCCGAACACAAGTCTTTCATTAATTATTTCGCGGAGTTTCTGAATGTCTACAGTTCCCTCCAAAACCATTAAAGCTTGAATAATGTGACGATTCGTCGGGCGATCTTGCTGCCACACGGCATCGTCTTCGCGAAAAGAGACGCACTGACGGGTGTACGATATATAACACTCCATGACAGATTTTCCTAGCTTTAGAATGAACAACATGATCACAAGAACAGGGAGTACTAAACAAAAAACAAGAAAAGTCATCGTGCACTGAAGCTGGTACACGAAATCATTTGCCATGATGGACAACCAGAATCGAGCCCCCTGTGAATCGGTTCAACAAAGGCTGTGAAATCTTTATCGATAATCGACAACCACTTTTTCTCTTGGTTGGGCAAAGTAGCGAGCGATGGAAGAAAATCCACGCAGACTTCTAGTGTTGTCTCGGTTGAGACGCTTGGCGAATTTATACATTCTACATTCATTTCGTATGCGATATAAAGAGAATTATGCTCTGATGAAACGTCAATTGGTCAAGCCAAAGGCTGATTTATATCGCATTTTTTTGTACCGCAGAGTCAGTTATCACTCACTTTTAAAGTTTGCAGAGTTACCGAGTTATGCTCTATTGTGGCAACGTGTAATGGTTTGTATTTGATTGTATTTGTTGTAAGCTAAAGGAATAAAAAGAACTATCGGAAATTATCATAACATCTGTCCGTCTTCCCGTTACATAATCAAATGCTAAAAAACGATAAAATCTGACGTGGAAGTAAAACTTTTTTTTTTTTTGCTCGATCTCTTCAAATCCAGCAACATTTTCTGGAAATTTCTTGCACAGCAACACTTAATTAATATTATATAGTATTCGTTTTCAACCAGGAGAAAATAATGAGACGATTGCAAATGCACCCGAGAAATTATTTAAAACTCACGAATCAGTAGACACTCAATTATAAATGATATTTCCGATGAATAACTAAAATTGCTCATTCTTACTGTGTGAGGAAGTTATTTGCGGTTAAATTTGAATTACCGGGATATTTTCTTGGAAAATGGAGGTCTTTTTCTCTGTGTATCAAAAATCTCCGTCCACACGTAGCATTTTCGAAGCGCACCTGCCGACTACACTTATACGCGAAATTAATTTGAAAACGCTTACTTTCACCGTTTGAGCCTACGCGGGCACGCTTGTACTCTCTGTGGTATCTTGAGTCTTTGATGTCATCGTATTAAAAAACTTAAACGTTTTCACCCGTCCACACGAAGACGATAAACCTCCGCTTTAAAAAGTCTACAGTCTAGAGAGCGTTTTGAAAAATTTTCGTTTTGGTGAGCGAACTGACGTCAAATTCGAGTGGACGGGAGGAAAAAATAGGAAATAGTCTCCGTTTTCGAAAATATCCAGATACGCATACACTGGGTCTTTAAATGATGAAGTTAGGCCATTTAGTAATCGCAGGGGGTACGGCTAATGCGCAGGCGCTGTAGGAAGACATTCCACTTGGAACTGCTGATTGGCTGCTTTCAGAAACAAAATGGACACATTGGACTTTCAGCACAAAAGAGAGCTGAGAACTACAGCCCATATAGATATCCATACAAACGCCCACATCCATTATTTCGTTGTATATACGCTGCGCTAGTTTTCTAAATGTTTCAACAGTTTTCATTTGCGTATTTCTTGTTCTTGTTTCTGCATAGTGCTGTCTTGGTGTTAGTTTCGTAATCGGCAGGTTTTGTAGAAGTATTAGATTCGCAGTATTTGTCTCGCGTTTTTTCGTTAGTTTTCGATGTAGGGTGAAAACCGCAGGTTGCAAGCCATTGTTTCACCAAAGTTAAAACAACCCAAACCTTAATTTACTAATGCTAACATTAGGCCTAAACACTGTGCTTTAGATAACCATATGTTTAAAGGGGCTATGTAATGTTATTTTAGGGTGCTTGGGGAAGATCATTGGGGTATTTACCGGCAGGGAAAATCTTTAGTTAAGCACAAGTTCAACACTAGAGAACGGTAATGTGGAATTCACTGATAAAATTATCGTTACAAAACAAACAAGATGATTCTGAGCAAAAACAAGCTTTATCATAAACTTGCAAAACGTCGGGCCGACTTTTGTTCAAGATTACTCAAATGCGATCCGTTTCAATCTTGTCGGCCATTTGTGTCCATATATCCATCCTTCTCTTTCTCTTTTACGCCGTTCAACAGTTTTAAGTGGTTATTGCATTGTTTCATTCCTCAAAATCGACTCCCAGTCAATTACATCTGGCTGGGTTTGCGGTTCTCCGAGATCACACATGGATCGTATGGCGGCAGCCGTGGGCGCCTTCACATGCATTCGGTCCGATCCCATTGAGCCGGTTGATCCTGAAAAGCCCTTATAGGGAGCGGTCAACATCGCGAACGAACGTTGAAGCTTAACTTGCAACCTGCACTTTACACCGTCCGAGTTTTCGATAAATTCTCAATACTTGCTGAGTTACCGAGTTAATTATTGTGGCAACGTGTAATGGTTTCTATTTGATTGGCCCTTTGCTATGGTGTGAGCTAAAGTGCTCATTTAAACAGGCGCGCAAAGAAATTTAAAAAAACTATTGGAAATTGTCATAACATCTGTCCGTCTTCCCGTTACATAATCAAATGCTAAAAAACGATGAAATCTGACGTGGAATGAAAACTTACTCCTCAGTACTTTTTGCTCAATCTCTTCAAATCCAGCCGAGAGGTGGGCGAAAGACGGAGTTTGTCTCGTATTTCGGGTTAGCGGGTTATTCCTAAATTTCCAAAAAAACAAGCTGCAAGCGTTGATTTTGGAAGTAGTTGTACAGTCGAAGATTTTTCAACTTATCAATCAACTTGTGCTAAAGCTGCTCTGTTTGTAAACGGCCATTCCTCTACCTGGGCCGTGGACACATTGAATTACTTAACAGCGGGAGCAGCTATAGTGTCAACTATTACTAGTGCAAAATGGTAATGACTATTATTAAATTCTCAACCTCGCATAATGCATTTCGCGTGCTCTCATTGGTTCACTTAATCTTGGGTTTCAGCTCATGTGCCTTAGTTTGCCGTTATTTGGTAAATGATTGCGCTAAGCGCTGCTAAACTAATTTTTTTTTCGCCGGAAGGCGAAATTTTTGTTTGAATAAAGCCAAAAAAGAAAAAAAAAATTGTGGAAAGTTTGAATCAATTCTGACTCTTAGAAGTACGCGAAAAGACAAGAAATGTTTTTGTGATGAGCCTACGTCTGTCTGACCAGGTATTACACAACATCGCATCTTCATCAATTAAGTTTTCTCGATTTCGATCGGATTTTCTCACTTTTTTCGCTCGTATTGCCTTCTTCCAAATTTAATAAAACAATTATTCCATTCGCGCTTGTTGGATATGAGACTGGTTATAGCCAACTCGACGCTACGCACCCCGTTGGCTATTTAACATCTCATATCCAACGCGCGCTCATGGAATAATTGTTAATTATATGTTGTCAAGGAAGGTTTTACATGCATTGGCGGTTTTCCTAAGGCGCCAACAGCTAATGAAAACATGTTTAAACATGTTATTAGCTCGCAAGGTTTTTGACCATGTTGAACCAAGATGGAGGGCGACTGAAGCGCTTTCCAACTAGCTCGCACGTGTGGGTTGTTTATACCGGTTGTTTACCATTTGTAAGCAGAGACCGGTTGGTACTAGGTTTGTTCAAATGGTAAGCAAAAACTCCCGAATGGGAAATTTAGTTGGGATCGGCGTGTACCATTTACAAAATCCGTTCAAGGTTACCGAGAGAGTCTGGAGGGAGGCAAAATCATGGAGGAATGCAAATGGTAAACACATTTTCCATTTGGAAATTCCGTTTGGGAATTTTGGACTAACTTTCAAGAAATCCCGTTTTCTCCGGGAATTTTCCGTCTGGGAAGACCAAAATAGGCTTACCATTTACATTCCAACCGAAATTTCCGGATTTTTTCGGTAAATGGTAAACAACCACCATTTACCACAAAAATCCGGAAATTTCGGTTGGAATGTAAATGGTAAGCCTATTTTGGTCTTCCCAAACGGAAGATTTCCGGAGAAAACAGGATTTCTTGAAAGGTAGTCCAAAATTCCCAAACGGAATTTCCAAACGGAAAACGTGTTTACCATTTGCATACCCCCATGATTTTGCCTTTCTCCAGACTCTCTCGGTAACCTTGAACGGATTTTGTAAATGGTACAGGCCTATCCCAACTAAATTTCCCATTCGCGAGTTTTTGCTTACCATTTGAAAAAACCTAGTACCAACCGGTTTCTGCTTGTAAATGGTAAAGAACCGTAAACTCAAAGAAGATCAAAGGAACTTAATTAAGCGGTGCGACAGAAGTTTGTGGAGGGCAAAATATGCAATAACAGGGTCACCTACCTTGAAAGAAATCTCCAATTTTCCAAATTGGCTTTTCTAAAACTCCATAACGTCTATCACGGCACTCGTCTACATACTAGCACATTTAAAAGTTTGTCAAATTTGAATATTCTTTAGCAACACGATGGAATTTTTTATCGAGCACGTGCAGTCCGTGCAATAGAACTCAATCGTTTGTGCACGCGTCGCGCAGGGCACATGTTTTGCTTGGCGTGAAATTTATTGAATGTTAACAACTTAGAAAAAACGTTGAGCTTAATGTAGTAAAGTTGGTGTGAAGGGACGTATACAAAACAGGACCCCAGGTCCATGGACCACCCCTTCGGACCCGGTGCATGGACTAGGCATTTATTGATTATGCTAGTAAAAGTGGCATATTATGCTAGTAGCATTGCTTTTTTTTGGCCAAATTATGCTAACATAATGCTCTTTTTTCCAAATTATGCCACCGTTTTTTTAAATTATGCTCTTTGAAAAAATGCAAATAAGTCCAAAATATATATTTTTTAACTAGAAGCCGTTCGTCTACAGGAAAGAAACGCAACAAATCCACAATTAATTTCAAATAAACATGTGGTTCAGGTTAACATGCACACTAGTACTAGATAAATGTGACTTCCGGTTTCGGTGCACCTCAGACCCGGGCTCAGTGCTTCACAGTGAACTACAAATGCTACTAGTTTAACTAAAACTTTAAATATCGATTAAGGTCACCAAGTGCTTGGGACTAGAGACAAAAAATTATCAAATAATGGCATCAAAAATGATCTGGTAATTATCAAAATGCGCAAATTATGCTAGCATTGCTACTTGGCAGAAATTATGCCAGTTTACTCGAATTATGCCAAAAATTATGCTAGCTAAGTATTGATTTTTTAAAATCATCTTTTTTGAAAAAGTTATGGGTATTTCAGTATCGTTTATGTCTTTAAAAAGAACATTTTTCAAAATAAAAAGAAAACCATGCTTGCCTGGATGCAAAAACGAATAAAAATTATCAAACATTCGATTAAAGACCCAAATTGCGTAGCACGGAGACAAATTTAGAGTTTTCTTTTATTGGTCACGTGACCATAGGCGTGGTATGATGACGTCATATTTAGGGTCACTGGCTTACAAAAGTTGAAAACTGACCAAAATAATGCCAAATTCTCTCAAATTACTTAACCATTACATCCTTAGCAACGCACCCCCAAAAATACGTCAGTTGGCCCTTAAAGAGCCTACACTGGCTACCTGTGGAAGGATTAACTTTAAGATTCTTCTTGTCTCATATAAAATCTTGAATGGACAATCTGCTTGATATCTGGAACCCTGATTGAGAAATATCATCCAACAAGAGCACTACGATCGTCATCCCGTTCGCTACTGTGCACCCCAGTCATAAAATCCCAAACATACGGAGGACGTGCATTTTCTACTGCAGCACCTCAATTATGGAACGCTATCCCTGAATATGTCAAAAATGCTGAAAGTAATGTTTCGTTTAAGACAAAACTCAAAACGTTTTTATTTAGGAAATTTTTCTATTGATTTTTGTGCTTAAGTTTAATGTATATTGTGTCGCATAGGCTATTTTTCTTATCATGATGTAAAGCGCATTGGGATATAAAAATGAGCTTAAAAAAACCTATGTTGTTGTTATTATTATTATTATTATTATTATTATTATTATTATTATTATTATTATTATTATCATTATTATTATTATTATTAGTCAATCGAGTGGGCTAATCCCGTTCGAGGGGCTTAAAAATTAGAGAGATTAAGCATGACGTTTGCGTGAAACGACAAACGCGAAACAGTGGGCTGCTGCTTGTCATAAAAGCATGAAAATTATGTTTTTCAAACTTCTCTCTCTCTCTTTTCAAAAGATGTTTGTCTCTTTTCAAAAGATGTTTGATACATGGTGCTAACACGCAAGAAATAAGCTCATATCAACAGAGTTTCTTCCATTTTGACATAACGCAAATTTTAGTCCGACGTTTGCCGTAAACATGATGCTTAATCTCCCTATTAACAATAGAAATCTCAAACTCGTACAGTAAAAGGTCGTAAAACGTATGTAATTCTCAATCAATTTTTTTTTTGCGCGGACGAATCTGGTGCTTGTCGGAAATCTCTACTAAAGTTACAAAATGAAAAGAATGCCTGTATTTGACTAATAGAAAGTGGTGTAATAGCATAATTGAGCCTTTGTGAGGATAAAAGCAATTTTCCATAATAAAAAAGCGTCGTTTTACTTTCCACCTCAGTCTGCGTTTTATTGATCACACTAAAGTTCTAACAACGTCTATAAACAAATTCAGCCAGAGCGTTAAGGTGCTACTTTGACCAAAAAAAATCAATTCTTCTTTTTCTTTGGATTTCAAAACTATATTAACTAAGCACCAAATGACCCAGGTTTTAAGCCATTATTTCACAAGATACCTGTTTTTACTTTAACTCGAATTATCCTTACCACCTTAAAATTCTTGAGAGAGCTGGATCGAAGAAAAAATGACGTCAAAGACTCACAAGTTTAAGAATGCAATGAGTGTGGACGCGGCTGCATTAGATATGCATCACGGGCTTTCAAACTTTCAAACTCGTGTTTTGCAGATATAATAAGCTGAATTTACACGCCGAAATTTTATAATATAGTGAGTAAATGACGTCACGTTTCCCCAGATCCAACCCTCTGAGGGCCAATCGGTCAGTTCAGGGGACTGTGAAATCCAAAAGTTACACACACAAAGCAAACAGCATTTGGATCAAAATCAAAGCTCAAAATTTTGTCAGTCAGGTGTTTAAGCAAGCACACTTTCAAAATCTGAAGAAAAAAAGAAAGTGATGCTTTGATCATAGTAGCAGCACTTTAAATCTTACTTGAATGTACTCTCCGATCATTGCCTTTCGTTTATGCATATGAAGCGTCATTACGCTAAAACCAATGTAACTACTCTTACAATCACAAACGAAGCGTACGATCAACCAATCAGAATCCGAAGATATTTCATGAAAATGGTATAAATGCTCGAAGCGCGGTAATGCGCTTGCTTGCAAGTGGAAGTGGTTTTGGTATTCGTTGGTTGAAAAAGTGGGACGAGATCTCTAGCCAAACAGTAAGAGAAATGTGTCAATATGACCATTAAAGGAACGGTCATCCAATGCGTGTGCACGAGTTGACCAGAAAGGTCTTGAAAATATCGTCCCGATTTTTTTCAAATTTTGTCGAAGAGTTCGAGGGCTTATTGAACTGAATGTGCTTGAATAGGCCTTATCACGGTTTTCGACGCCATCTTGACGGGTAGGCAAAGCGGTCAGAAATTACAGTGTTTGTATGGGAATCCGATAGCAAATAACTTCTTCCAAAATTGAATTTTTCACAATTTGTGAATCGCAACGTTAAAATACTAGGTAGAAGATTGTATTCACCAAGTTTGAAGGATGTAGCTTGGTTAGAAGACGCTCAATAAACTTCTTGAATTTTCCACACATTTGTCTGTAAATTTGGCTGGCTAGGCGCGGTTCGCGGGAAAAAAAATTAAAGACAAATGTATGGAAAAAAATATATATTAGCCCAGCGACTTATAGGAAAGCTACATCCTTCAAACTTGGTGGATACAATCTTCTACCTAGTATTTTAACGTTGCGATTCACAAATTGTAAAAAATTCAATTTTGGAAGAAGTTATTTGCTATCGGATTCCCATACAAACACTGTAATTTCTGACATCTTTGCCTACCCGTCAAGATGGCGTCGAAAACCGTGATAAGGCCTATAGCGTTGATCGTCATCAGAACTGAGTTTGCGGAATTTTTTGCTTACAGTATTAAGTGATTATAGAAACTGAGGTTTTGTGGGCGATAATCAATTAAGATTTTGCGTTTGCAAGACTCCTGCGATGATTATTTTCGTGGAAATGTGATGTTAACTAGCACCGGCAGTCGGTTCCTACTGCGCATGTGCTTCAGCTGACACAGTCCCTTTGAACAGCGATCTATTGAAAGATGTACTCTCGCTCCTCCACTACAATATTTCAGCATTGACATAGTTGGTTTTGAAATAGAGCCTTTGCCTTATAAAGAGAAAACCTCATAAACAAGATATTCTATTCCAAAGCTTTGCCTGGGGCGTTTATTATGAGAGACTATCCTCAGTCTATCCTTTGTATACTTTTATCATTACCAAAATACATTTTGTAAGGTGGCACTATCAAATTTGTCAAATGCACAAATGGAACAAAAGTCAAAATGTGTTATTTTTCGTCTCCAAAATTAACTGTGTAATGATATAGACCTTATTCATAAATGGCGGTCAATTTATAATTCTTTTGTCGAAGTGCAAATTAGCCTACCAAGCCTCGATACTATACAGTGAATTGAAAAGAATTCTTGCTCTAAAATGAGGCTTGGTAGGCTAATTTGAACGTGGACAAAAGAATTATAAATGTGACTGCCATTTATGAATAAGGTCTATTGGTAAAACAAACAACAATTTTCACAATAGAGCAACCTCGTTCTCACGACCTCTCCCTTGGCTTCGGGGCCCGCCCCAACCCAGAAGCCAAGGGAGAGGTCCTGTCCTGGGAACAAGGTTGACAATTGGTACAATAGGTCGTTTGGAACTACGTTCTTGACTAAGGAACTATATGCTCGAATTTTTAATCAACAGGTGTTCGATGAACTAATGGCATGCGTGAAATAACACATATCTATACAAGATGCAAAAGTAAAGGCATCACAGCAAATTCCACTCAGTTACAGTATAAAGGCGTTGTCTTTCTTGACTCCCTTTCTGTTTGCCCTTTTTTGTACCAATCAGGTGCTCACTGTGACATTTAAAGCATGAGCGACTGATCCACCTTCGTTTGTAGCCCGGCAAGTATATATTCCTGCTTGAGAGGTCGTGATGCTTGCAATATGGTAAAAATAGTTAGTCGACGAGTTCTGCAATACTACTCCATTCTTAATCCATGCCACATACGGTTGAGGGTAGCCGTCTGCATTACAATGCAGATAAACTTGATCGCCACTTACAACGTTCATCGAACTTTTATAAATTGTGATACTTGGAACACCTATGCATATGTGAAAAGTTAACGAAACGAAAATATACTAGTGCTGTAGAAGGCAAGGGAAGGGAAAGTGAGGTTAGGGAAAAAAGGGAAGGGGAGGGAACAGGAGGCAAGGGGCAGGGAAAGGAGAAGTGGGAGAAAGAAGGGAGGGAAGGGAGGGCAGGGAAAAAGGGAAGGGGAGGGCAGGGGAGAGGAGAAGAGCGAGGGAACTGACATGAATAGGCCACTTTCGATATATTAAAATTCAGCTGGAAAGAAAGGTTTAGAGGACAAAGAAAAAGAAAAGTGGATGATATGTTAATGTCTTTCAACTTGTTTCTACTGTTTCTGTCCTCTCTGCCTCACTATCAAGCTGAATATTGATATTTCGAAAATGGCCTATTGAAGTGAAGTCAAAAGTTAATAACCCAAGAGTAAGATTTACCCAAATTGGCCTAGTCCCCCCATCAGCATCAGAAAAGTATCTATTATTAAACCAAGTTTTGCGGGAAAATAACCAATAGACCAAATCGGCTAACTCAATTCAAACACATCACATCATTTGAATGGAATGCTGCATTATAATGCAAATACAATACACAAAGAATCTTAACCCCGGGAGCTTAAAATTGGGTACTACATTGAGTTAGCCGAATTGGTCTATTATCTATTTTTTCGCAAAACTTGGTTTAAGGACGGTGCCTACTAATTCAAAGGTGTTTTTGCGCGGTTTACTGAATATGCGGGAAAAGCAGATCTTTACAAGTGTTATTGAAATGCAAAAAGAAAATTTTGGGTAACCACGCATTTTTCGAAGATAATTAATCAACAATATTTGTAAAAAGTTGTAAAATACAAAGGGATGTATGGCGTTCTTTTCCAAATTGAAGCTCAATTATCTCTGAAAAATGCATGGTTCCTCCCAATTTTCTTTTTGGATACCAAGATCACTTGCTAAGTTCTGCTTTCTCCGCATAGTTTGGAACCACGCAAAAAATATCCCTGTATTAATAAGCGCTAGCAATAGGAAATCCGAGTATCTAGAGATGTGCAGAACGTATGAGCAATAACAATAGTAGGCACCGTCCTTAAAAATAGATTCTTTTCTGACGCTGATGGGGACAAACCTGCTACCAGATTCTTACATCCAAGATAATGGACTCTTGAGCGTGAAGTGAAGTGACGAGAAGTAAAGCAAAACCAAGTAAAAAGGATTCACGAGGGGTCATGTTGCAGGGACATGTTGCAGCGACAAAAAACTTGTGTAGTGCACTCTGAGGCGACACCAGGAGCCCATCACCCGGAGCGTGCAACTTACCTATTTTCGTAAAACGGCGTTTTCACAAGTAAGGTTATTTTTAGATTGAATTTCCCGCTAATTAGACTCCCACAGGAGCCCGATGACCAGTTACAAGAAATTAACCTGACGTCATAGGGTCACCGAACCGGAACTGCCTTTGTTTTTTGACCTAATTCGCGGGAAGGGCTGGTCTAAAAATAAACCTACTTGTGAAAACGCCGTTTCACAGACGCTGTATGGAAGTTGCACGCTCCAGATGGGCTCCTGGCGACACGTAGCAGCGACACGTAGCAGGGACGTGTAGCGGGGGCATGTAACAGGGACAAAATCGCAACATGTGCACACTTGAAAATGTTGCGGGTACATGTCTCACGATATGTTGCAGCGACATGTCCCCTCGTGTTTTGATTTGATACTTTTATAATTGTGCAACACCAATTTGGGGGTGATCTTGTCCCCGCGACGGGTCCCATGAAGTCCAACAAGTTGAAATTCGTGGGACACGTCGCTGCAACACATCGCTGCAACATATCCCTGAAACATGTACCCGCAACATTTTCATGCGTGTGCAAATGTTGTGATTTTGTTCCTGCTACACGTCACCGCTACACGACCCTAATGCGTGTCGCCTCAGGGTGTCCTACACACCTTTTTGTCGCTGGAACATATTGCTGCAACATGTTCCTGCAACATGACCCCTCGTGTCTGCCCACCTTATGGGGCATTCGAAAATAGAGAATTAGCATTGTCATGTTTCACCCACTGTCAGGTGGCTTTTATTTGTGCATAGCATTCAGGGATGGGTGGGGTCACTCTGGTCTGCGACAACTCCGACAAACCAGGAGCAATTAAAAAAAGTGGTAAACTTCAAGCGCGACTCACTCTAAGGCGGAGGGGAATGGACAAAGTTTTCCTTGAATCCTTTATTAACCAACTCCAACGGCCTGCCGCAATTACCTATCCGTTAATTGGGACAGAGTCCGTGTATTCCTTTTTATCTACTATATGCAGAACCGATACTCTCTCTATTGAAACTCACCGATTAGTGAAATGGGACCACTCTTGTATTCATCACCCCAGATCAGCACTTTGCTGCCATAAGTTATTGATGCATCATTGCGATTCACTTTTTCGATTTGGAATTTGATATTCATTTCCCTCGAGCTTATATTTTTAGCAAGCACACTCAATCTGTCTTGTATTGATTGTGCAACACTTGGATTTTTGTACGAGAGAAAGTCCTCGAGAACTGATATATATTTGTCTAACATATAACCGTTAGAATCAAATTGTCCCCACTGGATCTCCTCGAATAAATTGCGTTGGCCGGTTCCAAACTCAAACCTCCAGTAAAAGACCACGTTGCTGCCCAACCTCACACGTTTGACACTGGAAGGTTCCCTCAAATATCTATTCGCGCTGGATTCTGAAAGAAACCAAAAGAGCTAAAGTAACAAGCATGAAGATTACACACGAGACCGAGGAGCATCCCGCCGTCTTAATTCAAAAATGAGGCCGACTTGAAATCCCTAGGATTGCAAGAAATGCTGCATTCCGACAATTTCATTCGTCGTGGTATACTTGAAAACAAGGAATCGGAAGGTCACAGGTTCCACTCGTGTGAGGGCGACGGTCGACGAAAACGTTACCTCAAAGTATAACTTGGCTCTATCATAAGTATTTCCTGATTATTCAGTCTCGTGCCAGTCCTACAATGTGGGCGAAGTATCATAAAAATAAATTGGTACGAGCGGCTTCAGAGTTAAAATAGAGAATGAAGGATTCTCTATTGCATGCTTACGTTGACGTCAAAACCTCAAATTTGGTGATTTCGCGTCGTCGTTATGCAAAGGACCGCCAAGATACTTGCTAAAATCCGTGCTGCACGTGCAGCACGATTATTTATGCTCTTTTAACCAATGATATTACTGTTTTGTGGCGATGTCGTAGTCGTAGCCGTCGCCGTTTTTCAAATTCCCTAAGGCCTGGAGGTCATATTCAGAAAATACTTTAACACAGAGATAAATAGAGAAGGGGTAACTTACGCGCTCCTGCAAGAATGACCAGTGTGCAGACAAGAACACAACTGGTTGCAAGGACTGTGGTTGCTTGGAGAACGGGCATTCTGTTTCAATCCAGTTTGATACGTAACTCTATAAAGAGAGAGAGAGAGATAGAGAGAGGAAACGATTGAAAAAAAGACAAAAAAAAAAGCAAACAAGAGAAACAAAAATTATTGAAAAAGGTTACATAGGCTCTGAAATTGTTACTTTTGACCAATGCCTCGAGCTGGCTTAAGGCCTTCTCTTCGTACAATACAGGAAAAGTTGACGACAGAAATGAAACTGTCTAGTGCAATAGAGCGACTTTGGTATGACCTTGAAAAAGTGTTCGCAATTTGTTTCACGGACCAATGTTTGGCAAGATTAATAAAGCTTCTCCTTATTCTTATTATTGTTTGCATCCGCGTTCGCTAAGCCAATGAAAATTCGCGCTGGTTTGTTTTTGTTCGATAAACCAATTAAATGTTTTGCATTTTTGTTTACGTTCTGTTTTTACATTTACTTTTCGAGGTCATGTGAAAGTCGCTCTAACACACCTGAACCAAATTCGTGCTACGCGCGAGGTAACCCTATCGGTTAAAAACACCGAACTTTAATGAAAAACAACGGAGTGGAAATCAAATACCTGTCATTTCGACAAAAAGCTACTTGGACGCAATCCCACTTTAAATTCCACAAGTAAATTCCGACACCAACACACACAAAAAAAATACTCTATTCTTTTAACTCCCCTCCATTCCGTTTGATTTTTCGTTTGATGAGAAACTTTAATTAAGCGTCTAGTCTTCTTGCACTAGAGTACTAACTGGGGACACTGTAAACCGAAATCAACAAATTAACGCAAATCAAATCAAATGTTGGTGTTTGAGGAGAGGGGAAAACCGGAGTACCCGGAGAAAAACCTCTGGAAGCAGAGTAGAGAACTAACAAACTCAACAAACATATGACGCCGAGTCTGGGAAAGGAACCCGGTCTTCAAAGCGAATGCTCTCACCACTACGCCCCCAAATAATTAATAATTATTTTATGCTGCGCTTTCACATATCAGTCACACTAAAAAGTTCGAAAATGCGGAAGAAAAAATGAGTGGCAAATAAATGCAGGGTTTCAGGGTGGAGAGGGATCTGCGGTGACTGGTCAGGTAAACAACATTCAGTTTGCAATATGAAACACTTACTCAAAGGCCTTTACGTTAAAGCTCATCCCAACGATTTCACACTGAGCTGCTAACTCCAAGATGGGTATGTGTTTCAATTGTCGCACTCAAATGTCCGAAACTTAACGTCGTAGTTTGACAGGTGAAGTGTTTTTTCTCTTGATAGATGCAAGACGTTACCCTTTCCATATAACTTTACAGGTTAAAGGTACTATCCAGGACAATTAAATAACAGACTTACACCGTTATAAAGTTGTTCAGGTGTTAAGTGTTGATTCAAACCCTACAGCTACAAATACCCTTGATCATGTTCTCATCAAGTTTTCGCTTTTTTCAGAAATTTGCATTCCGATGGGAAAAGGTACACAGTGAATTAGTTTCACGAACAGAGGGAAAATGATAAAATAAATTGTCTTGTAGGTTTGGACGTTTCAATTGAAACTTACCTCTTTATTCCAATCTGTAAACCAATATATTGGATCACCAAAGTCGGATGTCTTTTTCTTTTTCTTCTGTTATTACTGGATCTGGGATGTGTCGGGGGATGGTATCGGAGCCTTTTATATCATTGGTCAACATTGTATGAACTGAAGTTTAAACTAGTTAAGCCTGAAATCCGAACTGCATCCGTCTTTGTGAACGTCCGAGGTTCAGTGTTTTGAATACCGGAAAGACTGGGAGGTCTTTCGCAAGTGAGTTTTAACTCTCTTCTTCAATACTGTGTCAACAAAAGAGGTATTTGAGGACAAGAAGATAAAAACGCGTTTTTGAATTACAGATTCTACTGAATCCACGTTGGTATGTAAAAAGGTAGTACAAGAGCGCTAACAAAACAAATGGAGGGTGAAATAAATGTAGAGGGCTGTCTATAGGAGAAAATTGCTTAAATTGTCCAGATAAGCGTTATGTCAAAATGGGTGTTAAGTTACGGGCATGAGTCGGCCAAACCCCACATAACGACCCCTCCAAATATCCATTTACGACTGAGAGCGTTCGTCTCTAAAAGGAAACAGGAAAAAATCGCAGTAATTAACATTTTTGCTAGGATTTTAATAGATAAACGCCTATCCAAACCGGACTGCTTTTTTAATTGACAAGAAGAGACAGGGTCATCATATTCCTGTGGTGAATCACTTTCAAGGTGTTTGCTCTTGGAAATTCAGATGCCATTAACTATGTTTAGACACATGTTTCGTTGAAGCTCTGGACACAAAAAACGACAAAGCACAATGGGACATCAAATAATCACACACACACACACACACAGACAAACACACCGAGATCGATATGAACGACTGATTTCTTGCCTAGAAGAAACGTGTGATGTGTTTGGAATCAAACCACGAAACGATCAGTAGCGTTTCCTGTGTTTGTTTTGAGACAAGGATGTTTGCTTTCGACCAAACCCCCGCCAACACCCCCAAATCCGCCCAGTTGTGCGCCGAAGTTTTTTCCCCCAACTGTTTCATTAAAAGCGATTTTGATTATGTCCATAACATTCGCTTAAACTTAAAAATAAAAATTGTGATTATGTCTAAAAACACACATTATGTCCATAACATTCTCTTAAACTTAAAAATAAAAATTTTGATTATGTCTAAAAACACATTCCACACTGGATGAACATACTTGGCATATTGAGTGACATCTTAACGAAGAGCACAGGAAATAGAAGCTTGGTCAACATTTCCGTACGGATTTCGAGGCATTAGTTTATCAGTTCACCTGTTTATTTATAGTCTAAGTCTCTTGCAAAAGTGTCATCTCCTTTGCATAAGGTCATTTACCTTAAGAGGCAATAACTAAACTTCTCCATCTCTAAAGCGGTCAAATCACCTCAATGAACTTGATAGATCTCTTCTGTTACCCATACCGACTAATTTGTAAATAGGGAATTAATCTGCGAAATTGTTCCAAATCCATTTATAACCTCTTAGGAACGCATTGTCCTTAACATTCCCCAAGTCCACAAGGTCAAGCAAACCCGTCTTTCTACTTTTTCCTAAGAAATGAGACAGCGGAAAAAGACTCCCAAGTGCACCGAAAGAACGCATCGAAGGTATTTCAGTTGGAGATTTATATCTATCAGAAAATGAAGTGATTCAACCTTTCTTTAAACAAAAAAAAGGACACATTCTTATCCCACCCGGAATATTATCCGCAGTGTTTCGTTGCTTTGTCTCCAAAACAAACACCAAGCAACGTTTTGACTGCTGACCGTCGACT
>OX421454.1:33619003-33624003 GCA_949126865.1 Montipora capitata
AACTAGATCTCTTCCGTTATCCATACCGGCTGATTTCTTAATTAAAAATTGCGAAAACGTTCCAAATCCATTTATAACCTCTCAAGAATGTAATTTCCTTAACATTCCTCAAGTCCACAAAGTCAAGCAAACCCGTTTTTCTACTACAAGAGAGCGGGAAAAGACTCTAAAATGCACCGAAAGATTTATCTTTCAAGGTGTTAAGGTAGGCAAGCCTTCATCAGAAAACAAAGAGATTCAAGGTTTCTCAAAAAAACAGACATTCTGTTTGGTTGCTTTGTCTCCAAAACAAACATCAAACAACGTTTGACTGTTGACCCTCCACTTTGTCAACAGGCGAAACAGGAAATATGGTAAGGTCGGCAAAGTATTGATGGCGAGTGCAACTACTGTTGTTGACTAGTTGTGACTGATTGCAAGATTACGGAAAATTTGCACTTCAAGTGTATTAGAAGCTACTGTGTACTATTAGGGCATTTCTGTTATTGAGGCTAGGAAACAATTGGAAGAAATTTACATTTAATACTAAAGGATGCACGTTGTTGTAAAAATCGAGGCAAACCTAAACCCTGCTCTCGTTTGGTGAGTAAATCTTCGCCTTGCTGAGTATTTGTTTCACCAAAACGAAGAGGTAAAGAAAACAAAGAGATCGCAAACGGTAAAAAAATGTAATCTGGTTTCTCAAAGACACATCATGCAACTTTAAAAAACAGACGTCACTGCAGATTTTGCCAAAAATGGCAATTGATTTGAAGCTCTTAAAAGATAAACATGTCAAAGAAATCGCCAAAATTTCAAGACATTTCCAGAGTTCAGTTTTTTTTTAAAGGCTGGTTCTCCTTTAATTAGCCCAATCGTTTCGCTCACTGTCTTACTATCGGGACAATTATGTGAGAACAATACACGGACGATCCTTTTGACGTCTGTGACGATCGCCGCTGCTCGGATAGGCCCCACTCAAACCGTGCAAAAGCGCTTTGTGGCGAATTTTTCCCGTATTAAGTAAAAGCACTAAGTCAATTCCCCTGTCACTGATTTGTTTTATCTGATAGCCGTATAGTCTGCGAGGAGAGTCACGGGTAAAAACAAACTGAAATAACTAGTGATGCTCTCGCGGGATAGTAGACTTGATCCACCCCCTACCACACCCATCCCATTTGCGACCCAACGTCCATTGCTGGATCTGACTACGAAGTGCTGCGGTTTTTCGTCCTCGCATTTGCACTGATTTATTTTATGCTTTATTCAAACTAATTCTTATATCTAACTGCGTTAATTTACAAATGCACAAATAGATAAGTAAATAAATTAAGATTTCAATTTGTTGGCGAAACGAATGTTAGTAACAGAATCCTCTATTCACTCTCGTTAAGTTAAACGCCATGTGGACAACGTCATGCGAAACGTTAGTATTTTCAATCTACTGCGCTACTATCACTCTTCAGTATGCGTAACTCTTTTTGTAGGTTCAACAATCCGCAAACTCCCCTTAACTTGTGGCCGTATTTGCTCATGTGTCATACCCAGGTGAGCTGATGAAGTAATTTGGAGGACTGGGAAAAAAAATTTAACGCCGTATCCCACAACCACGCGCGGCCTTGTTTCCAAATTTCCTGCAGTATCTCCATCGCCAAAACTCAACAGATCATTCCGTATCTCCCACATTTCTTGTTACTGAATGAACATTAAAGTGGAAACCGCCGAGATCTAACCTCGCCTCTGCCATGTTGAATTCGGAAATAACATTCAAGGCCGCGAGTGGTTGTGGGATACGGCGTTAAAATGTTTCTCCCCAGTCCTCCGAATTACGTCACCAGATCACCTGGACACCATGACCCTTTTTCAGATACAAAAACGTAAGCCGAGTGGAGATGCAGTGAACAGGGCTTTAAAGATCATTATCTGTTTTCTATTTCATCTTCATCTGTTTCCTCAATCAGTGGCGAGTACGCAGTTGCCCAGTGTTGTTTGTTACCAGAGGAAAAGATGCAATAGAAGATTGCTCCAATGATGTAGATAAGTCCACCAAGATAAAAGACTACCCTCCATTCACCGGCACTCTAAGGAAAGCAAGTTAGCAAAAAGATAGCTCTAAAACGCCAGTCCGCGACTGACTTAAGAGGGAGGCGGGCAGGGAAGTCGGCGAAAGTACCGAACCCAAAGGGGAAATGGAGTCCTCGCTCACTCCCCTTTCTTCCGGCCCTGATACCCAGTATTCGCTCAATTAAGCACTAAGGGGGTAAAAAGATTGATGTATACCATTTACAAAGTCCCAGAAATTTCACGCCCGAAAGTCAGTTATATGACTTCTAGTTTCTCACGGCGATGACTCGAGCCCGATACGAGGCTTTGCATTTAAGTTTCGTTGCCTGCAACTTGTCATAGAAACATCCATTGTACAGAGGCGACATACCCCTGGCTCTCCCATCATCGGGATACATGTACCAGGTTACCTCCAAAAAACTTTTTTTTACGATACAGAACATATTACCCAAGCGAGTAATGAGAGAAATACATGAAAGATGTTATGCATCAACTGGGAACTCGGAAAAATTCCGAGCCCCAGATGGGATTTGAACCCACATTACTCGCATTACATTATTAAACTCTCATTACTCGCTTGGTGGTTGGTTGGTCATTTTGCATCTCTGATATGCCTTAACGTGACTGCGCGATGCAGTTAAGAGTCATATATGGTTAAAATTTGACTATCTGACTGCGTGATGCAGTCGTAGTCTATAACAACATTTCACCCTAGCTCACCACAGAGTCTCCAGTAGCTCAGCCGTTAGAGAATCCGTACTAGATCACGGAGGGTCATGGGTTCAAATCCCATCTGGGGCTCGGAATTTTTCCGAGTTCCCAGATTAAGCATAACATCTTTCACGTAGAGAACATATTATTGAGAATAATGTATTGTCAATGCGATACGTAACGATGAAGCGAAAGATACTGATCGCAATTGAGGCAGCAACTTAAACAGATGCAAACAAGACGAAAGAATAAGGCTTTTGTGGGACTGGACCTATCACAGAGCGATTGCAATGAACGCTGTGTTACCAAAGTGCAGGTACCAAGGGATCTAAGAACTTCGTTTCATGTGCTGTAAGAGGAAATCGAGAGTATGATAAGACCGGCATTTCCCACATGGCTTCAGTGGCAGATACTGATAATGACACTGGCACTATACAGTTTACTCTGTGCCCCAAAAATAAAGTGTTTCAGACGAGCAGTAAGATTTTTGGTGCCTACTCAAAACGAGTTCCTGTAAAGCAGCACTCTCTTTTTAGTGTCTGTGTTATTGTCTTATGGCACTTTCCGTTAGTCAGAACTGACCGGCCAGACCCGTCAGTTTGCAAAGAAAATGAAACAATCTGAAGGAACACTTGCATGATAATCCCTCGCATTCTTCAAAAGGATTATACATCAACGTCGAAGTGTGTTAATGTGAAGACTTTCTAGAGTTAGTCTTTCCAAAGCCCGGTCTGGCCAGACATTTCTTTTACATGGAAAGCGCCCTTAGTGTCCTTAGATCATGACTGTTATGCCGGTTGGAGTTTCAGTGAACCCATAGCCCCCCCAATGGAAATGAAAAGCTCTTCGTACTTACATGATGCTGAACAATAACTCCGGTTAACAAAGGACTTATGATTCCGGGCACTGTAGCAACTGTATTCGAGAGTCCTATTAGAATCCCAGCAAATGGAGGAGCAATATCCAGATGATTGACAAAAAAGCCGCTGAACGCAAATCCACCACCACCGACAGCCAGGGTTAGACACACAACGGCAACCAACCAGTTCGTAGTATAGCCTGCAATGACTAGGCAGATACCTTGGCAAAGAAACCCTAAAAATGAAATGGAACCGCTTAGAGCGGTTTTCAAATGAGTGTCGAAAGTAATTAGTGAATTACTTTGGTTTTGCATTACTTCACTCATTGATTGGTTCAAAGTTCTCGTGCCACTTTTTCAACCAATAAGAAGTGAAACCAAAACCAATCGTGGCTTGCGCGTGCACATTTTCCCGCGCTTTGTGTCGGCTACGTGTGATTACTTCGAATTTTGATTGGTTTACTGGATTGCCTCCGTCCTTTTTGATTGGCCAAAGTTACTTTGGTTTTGGTTTTACGACACTCTATTGAAACTCGCTCTAACTTAAAGTTAAGGTGCATTTATACAAGGTCCACTTCAACCTGACGAAAATAAGTGAAAATTTTCAAACCTCGTGTATTGTCTCTTTTAAGAGTTTAAATTTTTTTTAATCCGAAAAATTGGTTGCCAAAACGTCAGTCACCACTCACCAGGAATATAAAATTTCACCAACGCACTTCCTACTGGAACTTGTAATTATCTTTTTCCGGGCGAGGCTAACCCTGTTTAGAGGACTATTTCATTCTTTTTATTCAACCCCTAAACCAACACTTCTCGAATTTTCATTGACCCAATTGCAAATATTTGCTGATTTTTCAATAAAGGATAAACATCACTGTCTCTCATCTATTAAAAGTATGAAAGACGTAATGCAAATGAAGCATTTCAATATACCACACAATAATCTGAAGTTCAGTAGTATGGAGGACTTGCTTGCTGGTAATTGCTAGCATGCAAGTTTGCCATCCAGAACCTCACAGTACTTCTTGAAACAGATTTAAATTTCCAACTTTGAGATTCCTAAAGGAGCTATGGCACGCAATATTATCTGCTGTACTATTGTTATTTTTGTGTAATTATTGTATAATTGTTATTAGTTTATTGTAACTATGGGGTGAAATAAAGTATTAGGGAGCTTAAGCACGCAAGTTTTTGAGACCCGAACGGCAACCGGAAGAGAACATTTACCGTGCCAGCGCAGTGGTGTCACCTAGATTTTTATACAAATCATCCCTAATGGAGAAAAGATACTTAGCAATGTAACCATGGTTGTGTGAAGACAAGTTAAAAGGGAAAACAGCTCACTTCCGGTTGCCGCCTGCATCTCAAAAACGCGCGTGCTTAAGCA
>OX421454.1:33636503-33661503 GCA_949126865.1 Montipora capitata
AAGCAGGGATGAGCCGTAATGCAAGATGTGAATTTTTTTTAGCTAGCAACAACTGAAATGATAGAGGAAATAAAATGAATTCCAGTTTTGAAGTAAGTTACGAAGTGTACCCTTTCATCATGTCGTACAAACTCTTTTTCTTTGGCCAATCAAAAAGGACGGAGACAATCCTGTAAACCAATGGAAACTCGAAGTAATCACACGTAGCCGACACAAAGCGCGGGAAAATGTGCACGCAAGTGTTGCGGTTTTACTTCTGATAAGTTGAAAAAGTGGCGCGAGAACTTTGAACCAATCAATGAGTGAAGAAATGCAAAACCAAAGTAATTCGCTAATTACTTTCGACACTCAATTGAAACCGCTCTAGTTAATAGTTAATAAGTTATTGATAGTGTATATTGAAATTCCAGCAAAAAAACGGCAAGTAAACGATAATTTCAAATGATGCGTTTCAAGTATCTAATGTTGGTCCCTTGCAGTTCTCTTTAACATGTAAATGTATCTTCATCATCCACAATCACTATCATCAGTTGCGTGATCGATATCGTCATCATTATCACCACCATTATCATCATCATCATCATCATCATTATGAGCAGCAGCAGTATCACCATCGTCGTTTCTATCATCATCATCATTTGTAAAACATCTAGTACTTAAAGGATTTACTACCTCAGTGGCAAAATATTCTCTTCTGAACTCAATACTGCTAGCAAAGTTGCAATATCCCGTTTCATAATTCAACGGTTCATCTTTACTGCTTCCCTGGTAGCAGAAGTCTCTTTTCTTTTGCCTTCGCTGGGCTGACGAGTACGCGAAAAGAGACCTCTACCATACACGTTTTTCCAAAATGGCCGCCATTTATATATTCTTTTGTTTTTATTCAAATTAGACCTTGATGCCTCGTTTAAGGCAAAACACTCTTTTAAATTTTAAGCTTAAGAACGAGGCATCGAGGGATAATTTGAATAAAAACAAATTTGGAAAAGGGTGTATGGGTCGAAACTCTGATGTAACCGACGTCCATAACCTTGGACGGGTATATACTTCGTGCCAGTATACTTGAAACTGCATGCCCCATGATACGTTTGCTGACTGTGATTTGAGTCCGATGTGTCCCACGCATTCCTTTCCAGTAATTCCGCTGTTGTTAATTGAGCTCACACAACATGAAATTCGGTAATCGCCGTACATGCGCTGTAGGGCGATTTCGACCAATGGCAGAGGGGTCTCTTCCCGTAGCCCAGCGAACGCAAAAGAAAAGAGACTCTGCTAGCAGGGAACTTTACTGCTTATAACAAATCCCGACACTTTGGAAACGTCTCGAAGGTTTTGCAGATACCTCATTATTTTTTTTCTTCTTTAACGAAAAGGCTTGCCATTTTGGCAGCTCTTGGCTCCACCTGGTCTCCAGTCTAGCAAAGATTTAACCGTATATTCCTATTTGCTTTTTAATCGGATCATATTTGTTTATAGATTCCTACAACTTTTCTTCTTCTTTGTTTATGTTTTCTTTACCTCCTGGCTTTTAGTGAATCTGATATCCAACGGGGCGAAGAACTGAAAATAACTGCGTCGGCCCTCACTGAAATAATCTCGCTCGCCGTACTGCCTTTGGTTATTACTTGTCTTACGATGCGGTTTCAATGATAACATCCGCTGTATTTTTACTGCCAGGGTCATGCTTAGTTATTATAAATTTATTGATGCAAGGAGGTTTTTAAACCTTTGGTAAATAGCGCTCTATAAATATCGCACTACTATTATTAAAGTGAGATGGTATGTTGCGCTGCCTTTAAGATCCTTCGACGACCGCATCCAACCCCGGGGGGGGGGGGGATTTCTGGGTGGGGATGTGCCGCTGGGACCCTGGAACCCTTAGCCTATACCAGAGCTACAATAGTTCAGCTGAATTTTGCTACCCTATACTAGAGTAAACTCCCACCGATTTCCGTCTAAATACCGATACTTGACAGTTAATAATATCCAAAAGAGTTTCATGATAGCCATTTATCGACACTGTTGAGGCTGAGTTGGGTAAACTTAAACTTTGCCGACTCGATGTTTTTATATTTTGGAGCGGGAATTTCTGGTTTCCTTAGTCTTGATAAAATCTTCAGCCGACTGGTCAGTTTCGTGAAAAATGATACTCTATTCTAGACCCAAACGCTCTGATTTATATACCCTACGCTAGAGTAAACTGCTTGAAAACCATACCCTTCACAGCGGCACATACCTATATAGCCCATATATGGCAGACCCCCCCCCCCCCCCCCCCCCCTGGCATCCAACACGTTCACAAACCGGTTTGCTTAACCTTACGAACAGTCTAGCGGGCATGTTGAGGAAACTCTAAATTCTACTTGTGCGCTTTTATCCTTCACATTAAATTAAGAATGTCTGAGTATAATTAGTAGGAATGAACTTTATTGGTTTGTTAAGATGGAGACAGTTACAGACGGAGCGAGATTGACCTGCTTCAACGTCGTTCGGAATATTACTCGAAAATAATGGTTCTTTTGGTAATAAATTGGTTTTATTTTCCGTGCACACGTACTGCGCACCGAAAACGCAAACAGCATTATGTTGTGTCAGAGAATATAAGGCCCAAATGCCTTGACTAAATATTGAAAGTAACAGGATAACAGTAACGGGACAGCTTCTGCAGCTGCTAGAAGGATCTGTTTCAAATAAGACGTGCTGTAGTCGCTGAAACAGTCTTAGACGGAATGCTTAGTCAGTGTGGCATCGTTTTTCAGACAGGATCGGAATTGCTTTTATTTAAAGAGATGAGCCTGAACACTTGGCGAACAAGGGGGCGGATTTGGGGGTGTTGCTGGAGGTTTGTCGAATGGTAATTGTCTTAACATTTATTCCCACTTCCTGCTTTAAGCACCATATGCAAGCCTCGCCGCTGGAAAAGGCAGCACTTCGACACTACTTATCATTTCTTGGCTTACATATAAAACCTACTAATACTAGACTACTGTTCTTTTACAACTACCTTAAATGCAATGACGAAAGTGCGAAACGTGTTTTATAATTCTCATAATGTCGTGAGTGCATCTAATTTTAGGACGAATCTCCCGGTGTACGGTAGAAAAACTGACGTGTCTTACTTTACATACTGATATTCTTTTATCGTTGATACTGATATACATACACACTTAACTAACTAGTCCCCATAGGGGCTTTTCAGGGCCAATGATACACAACAGAGCAGAATATCAACTGTGTATAACTTTGCAGACCCATGTAGTCATCACTTACAGTGAAAACTCAACATAAGAAGACAAGGTGTTTTGGCTATTTCCCCCTGGTTTGATTGTAAAAGGCTCTTAAGTTTAAAAAATAACAATCCTGACCGGAAAAACCCAGTCATTCTTAGAAATCCGTGCAGAAATGTTAATCAACTTTACGCTTCCTGTATTTTTCTTGAAAGACGGTAAATGGCATTATAATAAGTCCTTCAGAAGATGTCTCTGATGCCCGGCAAAACGCAGAAGAGATCAGTAATTGAATGTTGCTACGCGGAAATTTTCATGCAAGACTTGTTTGGGATTTTTTTTATATTGGTTATTTACCACAATGAGATCAAATTCGCATAGAAAAAGTAGCTTACATAAGCAAAAGACAGATGCGTGTGGGTTTGTTTTCAGTCGAATATCAACAAAAACTTCCAAGTGGTGGGTGGATTTGGGGGTGTGGTTGGGGGCTTGGCCGTCAAACGTCTTAAAGCCCATTTGCACTTCCTGTCAACATACCAACGCGGATTCAGTGAAATCGCCGAAACTACGATTCAATCGAACTATTTCCAAAGAAATTCATGTTAAACTTGGCGTCTTCTTGTCGTAATGCCGCTGTCGTCTTCAAAAATACCTTTTTGCCGACACAATGTTGGGATAGAAAGTAAACATCCACAGGTACGAGACCTCCCAGTCTTTCCGACATTTTCAAAACACTGTAATTCACAAGTACGCAAAGACAGTGAGGTTTTACCTTTCACGATTGATCCCTAAATTTAAGTTTAAATTTCAGTTCCCACAGAGATGACCAATGATATAAAAGGCTATGAGCCCGTCCCCCGACACATCCCACGTAACAGCAACGGCTGCAGCAGTAACAAAAAGAGAAACGAGAAGACATCACTTTGGCGAACCGATTAAATTAGTTCACAGATAGGAATAGCGGTAAGTTTCACCTAAACAAGACCAAATTAACAAACTATGACCTACAAAAACTTTCGCACATGACCGGCTGACTGAGCGGTTCGTGAAACAATTTCTAGTTCCTTTCTTATCTTTCCAATCTTATATGGACTTGGGTTAATATTAGAGAAAACCATTGCGTAGATAAAGAAAAGGAAAACACTGAGTTATTAAGTCTTCATCTACAACTACTGCGGCAATTACTGTAGCGGGGTAGGTGAAGTCACGTTCGAGCTCAACTCTTTGCGATTTGTGTGTTCTTTGATGTCTTGAGACGGGGACTACCACTTGTCATCCTTATACTTAAAGGAAAACCATTTGCAAATGTAATTCGAAAGGCAGCACTTTCCACTTAGTTGTTTGAGACCCTGAGTCTTCGTCCGGCCGGAATTCGACCTCCAGCACAAAAGTCCGATGCGAGACAACCCGTGTTATTTCACTCGGCTGTTTCTGGGTGGTACATAGTTGATGATAAGTTAAATCTAAAGAGTACTTGTTTCGAATCAAGCGCGAGTGTGCTCGAGCACTCGACATTTGACCCATGGGGAGAGTTCAAACTACACATTACCTTTCGGACAACCAGTGACAATTTAATTCATTGCAAGCTGGGTTTTGAAAAAGAAAAGCTCCAAAGTCTTGACAGCTTTATCGCTAATGACCAAAGGTTGCAAAGTGTATCACGTTAGAAGCTAAGCGAATTTAGATTACCTTAAACACGATGCTTTCCGCGATTGACCAGGTGATGAATCACGCGAATGAAGTCGAACCGAGGTATGAACAGTTTGGGGGAGGGATAGGAGTGAGAGTAGAAAGAGATCGCACAGCAAGCGGACACCACAACCATTTCCCTCTCGCAAAAGCAGGTCAAAGTTATTCATCGAAGTGTTGAAAGACACTCATCAGTTTCACCGAAATCATGGCGAATAATTGCTTTATTTTTTACCGCGCAAGTTAAGTAACAACGGGACCAAAAACATTGTCGATATGGGAAGCAATTTGTTTTTCTTCGCGGGGCTACTTAAAGCTGAATAGTACTTGTTTTATACACTTTCGAATTAACCAATCAAAACACGCGTAAAGCGTTAAAAATTAGATTTATGTCAGCTTGTCTCTTGTTCAATCTATAAGTACATACTCAACTCCTTTACTACCAATCCAGCATACTTTATCATCATAATTTCCTACGTTATCAGAGGAAAAATTCAATGGGTTGTTTATTTAAGACACAGCGCTGTTATCGCAATTTACGCGAGGAATTTAAAGTGGGATTGCATCTAAGCATCTTAGTACCCGCGTTCAATTGTTATTGACGAGTAGCTGCTTCAAAGCTTCCCGTATTTGGTGTGTTAAATAGATAGAATTACTTCACACATCGCACGGACTTCGCACAGGTGTGTTTAACACGGCCGCCTCTATAAGGATTCAGTTCATTCGGCATTGAGTTGCCTATGGTCAAGAGAGGGACACTTACAACCTTGAAGCATCGGTAAAACTACAGTAGCATCTGAGTTTAGGACCTTTTCAAACTTTGGGACCTTTACGAAAATCAACATCCTTCTTGTTTTCAGATTGACGTATATTTATTGGATTGAAAGCAGAATGCCTGTTCTCCACGGAACCAAAGTTTTTGCGACCTGTTGTATGCTTCTCCTCAAAGTTACTCTAGGACGTAAGTTCAATAAAGCATTAAGTTTTCATTTGGTTAAAAGGAAACTTGGAATTAAGCTTAAAGGAGAACTGAACATAAACACAGCATTACCCCTTAGCAGTTCATTCATTGTCCCTTAATGACAATTCCATTGTGACTACGACGAAAGACTAAAGAAAAGAACTATAGGTGAGAAATATTTATGCACATAACTGGAGGTAGAAAGCATTTACTTAATTTTAGAAAAAAATCACTGGTTCTCTCCTCCCCGTTGGGAAATAAGTTTTACCTGTGTTAAAAGTGTGTGTAAGTTTCACACTCTATTTTTTTACGGTATTGCATTGCATTGGCGAGCAGAAAAGGATTAGCCCTTTATCGTCAATTGAGTGGCATTACTTTCTCTTAAAAAGCATTTTTTCGGGGATATTTTCACGATTGAAATCAAAATAATGTCTCACAAAACGTATGCAAGTACTTTAACATCATCATCACCATAACCACCACTATCATCATCATCATCATCATCATCATCATCATCATCATCAACAATAACAACAACATCATCATGACTGTCATCATCACCAACGACAACAACATGACCGGCATCATCATAAGATATCTTTCCACTGACCAATAGATCAGTTGAGAATAACCAAAACCCAACACTGTTGTCCTTTCTTGAGAGATGCTTCCCTGTCGGACACATTGCATAAATTGACATCCTTGCAACCTTACAGCGAATGATGACAGCGATCATTTGAAGTTCCTTTCATTTTTTAAGTCAACCGTTTAAGAAAATGAGATTTACACTGTAAACATATGTGTGCGTGTTCTTGTTTGAAAAGAAAAGAAGGAAGAGAGGCTACAAAAAAATGATAAGAGACCTTGGACGCTTGTTTGGACAACGCCATCAGTTGCAATATTTTTCTCTATGGCTCTTCCGGGTTTTTCTTTTCTACTAAAATGGAGAGAATGCAATTATCTACAAAGTTCAAGACAGTGAATTCAAACCTTACAAGACAACATTATACCTTAAGTCCACATAATATAAATCCATATTATAAATTTACTTGGATTGTTGCCATCACTGTCTTTATTTTTTTCTTGCTTTCAGAGGGCAGCTCCATTAAGTTTACAACCACACCTCCAGCTAAAATAAATGTATTGTTCGGCCAGAACATCACATTGCACTGGAGGTTTGGGTTCGGAAACAGCCCCAGCTCCTACTTTGATGAGATGATTTTGGGGGTTACAGACAACGACAGAATTAAAGACAAATATTTAACAATTGAAGGAAGTGACTTAAACGAAATACCAAATACCAGCGTGGACCAAGCAATTCTATCCAGGCTGAGTGTTATTTCAAAAACTATAAACGCGACAGAAATCAATGTTGTGTTCCTTTTACAAAATGTGCAAAGAGCTGACGCATCCCCGAAAACGTATGGCTGCAAAGTAGAGTTTGACTTACATACATACAGGAGTGGTCCCATAGAACTTATTGGTAAGTTCTTGTAAAATGTATTAATAACCACTTCAATCAATTTTCATCCAAATAACATGGTGACGTAGCATAGTTTTTATACTAGCTCCTTTTCGACCCTTTCGCCTAACACAACGGTGTTCCCTGATCCTCTTCTAATCCGGTGTCTTCCTCGAAAACTCCATTCAAGGTGATATCGGAGTGAACAACCCCCAGTCCTCTTCTTAAATCCGTTTTCCATAAAAGTACTGAGCTTACTAGTTCGTTGTGTCTTCATAATTACGTTGCCAGCTGAAGCAACCTCTTCATGTCCAAAAGTCACCGAAATTAATTTTCACGTGGTTTTAGGGACGACATATCCGACCTAAGGAGTCGCTGGCCAATACACTGCATGATTTCATAACTATCACTGACGAGACTGTATCTTGAATTGCAAAGAATTTAACTCGTAGCATTGACGCCCTGAAATCAACAAAAACATACCTTTTTGTGCTCTGAAGAACGAGGGCTGTGCACAAATACGGTGTCTGAATTGGAACTGAGCCCGTCTTTATTCCTGATTAGATCGGCGACTGCAAGATACCATGCTTCACTTTCATAATGAAACTCCTTCCCCAGGTTAAATTCTCTCACTGGCTGAAAGATTTATGTGCACACTGCTCCGGCGAAAGCTTGTTGGGCCAGGCCTGTGAGCTGTCGTAAATTTCTGCTTTCATGAGATATCCACCCACGTAAATTGCATCAAACCATGAAATATTTAACTCCGCAATGTCGGTAGCTTTCAATGCACAAATGTTTCAACGAGAAGACAAGAAACCTTCAGAACTGACTGTGCATAGATTGGAGCTAAAAGGATCCAGGGAGTGGAACTTCAAAAATCGTTTCGGAGTTAAGTGTCACGGAAGATGAAGGGGGGTTGGGTTGGATATTTGGTGCACGTAAGTACGAGTTGATTGACATCCTGAATTTTTTAATGTAATCATCATCGCGGTTGAGGAAGCAGTCACAGGAAGTTGCAATATAAAAGATCCTGCGGCCTCATGTTGTCCTCACCGTCGGACACATACGAGCCCGAAGATGTATGTTGGAAAGAGACTTCACTAGAAGTTTTCACTCCACGGGTTAAAAAAAAAAAAACGTGTTGATGAGGTTTTACCTGTTACGTTACAGGGCACTTTTTCAAAACGGCGATACTGTTTCGGCGGATTTAGTTTGACCTCCTAACAAATGTAGCAAAAGGAAGGTACATCAATTCCAATGAAATTCATATTTATTTTCATTCTCGTCACCTTTTTAGTCTCGCCGAGTATCACCATTTGGAGTAATTCAGTCAGTGCTGTGGCTGGCGATCAGGTTGACTTGTTTTGTGACGCAGACGGGGCACCCAAACCCTATGTGACGTGGTCCCACAAAGGTATAATATTGCAGAACTCGACAACTAACTATTATTACCAGATTACAAGCATCACGACTTCCCAAGCGGGAATTTATAAATGCACGGCCGGAAACAAAGGTGGAACAGTCTCTAATGGCGGCATTGATGTCCAGGTCGAGGCTAATTGACGCGAAAAGGGGAAACTATGGACAGAAAAGAGGTTAAGACGATTTTCACGACAAAAAAAATGTAGTGATAGGATTTGTTTTGAAGGTCTTTTTGTTTAGATACCGATTTTGTACTACCTTGAGCTATTACATTAGTTAGCTTCACTATATGTGTATAAAGGTGTATACACACCTTTATTTCACCTTTAATTTCACCTTTATGTGTATATTTTTCCAGGCATCGTTTAGTTCATCGAACAAATCACTTGCAAATCTTCGAGGGCAGAATTAGTCAGTTTAAGTTCGAGAATATAGTTTTAGCCGACATTTTACTACATAAGACAGTACTAGAGGAAAATCTAATGGAAATTGAAAATTAGCGTTTACTGTGAACATTATGGTTAACTGAAGTAAAGTGAAGGAAATAAACGAAACTGGGTGATCCAATTATACATGTATTGCTAATTGAAGGTTCCCTTTCACAAACACCACTCATATCTTGTGACAAATTGAAAATGAAATAAATACCGCCCACGATTTCTCTGGCCGATTCTCAAAACCCAGCTGCTCAGAAGGCGACATAACTGAGTTAAACGGCGTAAAGAATTCCATTAAACTACAGTAAGGGCTTTTATTGCAGAAAACACCCGCAATAACGTAATTGTCGGAAGGACTTGAAGCTGTTGATTTCCAAGTCAAATAAGAACGCCGCGTCATACCAGCCGCGAAATTTAAATTCTTTACAAGTACTTGACAATTTTTTATTGTATATAACTCGTGAACTTTGCGGTTGGGAATCCTTCTGTGATAGAAGGCCAGACTGCTAACATCTTGACTTCGCGAACGGGACTTTGAGCGCGATGCTCAACGAGTTTGCTGGAATTCGAAAAGTATCTGATGAGTCTCTTGGCCGAGACGAAACGCCGCGACATGCCAGCCGCGAAATTTAAATTCTTTACAAGTACTTGACAATTTTTTATTGTAAATAAGAACAACGAAGAGAAATAATAATTCACGCAGTAAAGAAAATGGGGAGGAATTCCTGATTCCTATTTCCAAGAGTCCATCAGTTTTCTTCCACATCCCGCTGGTCACGCTGACAAAACAGCCATCCCGGGCCATTCTCGAACTCAAATCCCAGACCCAATTATCTAAATCTCATGGACCTTACTCTTAATGTCGCAAGGAAACATAGACCTACTATCCCAGTTACCATTCACACAAAATCAGTCACAAAATCAGCTTATCCACGCTTCTCTTCTTTCTAACGTCCTTGACTGAAGTGGCCGAATGCCCAAGCTGAGCGCTGCAAAACACGTTACAGAAGTTACACAGATAAAAATTAACACAATTTTTATTCAGAAAACCATCCTCCCTGACTCTTTAAAAATCGACTAATTCAAAGCGATTTATACACTCTTTTTAGAATCAGTCACGAAAAAGCCATCTTATAGGGAAGACTTTACAGACTGAAACAAAAGACCCCTTGTTTCGACAGTCAAAGAGGCTCTGGTTGGTGGACGTCAACGATATCTGCCCTATATGATGTTAACTTAATCTTACAGTTACAACTTAAAGGAACGGAAGAAAAAAAAAATGGAAAAGAACCGAGATAAAACATTGAAAAGTCCTGTTTACGCATGCGCTGGAAAATAGAGACCAGAAAAAAAGGAGAAAGTAAAGTCGGCTATACCACTAGCACGCCTAAAACATCAACAGCGCAAAAAAAATCTACCCTTGGTTTCTATGACACCTAAATCAAAAAAGGTCATTAAAGTTCTGCTCCCTCGAATCCATAGTTCCGATTTATGTCCAACATCTTCGCATTCGTCAACCTGACACAGTAAAGATTCATACCGGAACGTGACGCAACGGGTTATCACTTAAAAGTCCAGAACTATACGAGAAAATAAATGCGACAGCGGAAGTTCCAAAAATGTTCGACCTCAGGATAAGTGGAATTTTTTTCATGTCTATGATTCTCTTTCTCGTATTAGTTGGTTCAACGACAAAAACTGAAAAACTGCGAGGCCATTCGTTAGCTTTCTCGTAGCGTATAGTTTTGGGCCAACACCGTATACTGTTTGCTAACCAGTCTTTTGGGCTCCAAAGTCTATAAATAGTCTTCTGGAAAGCGTTAGAAAGTGGGGAAAAAAAAGGAATTAAAAGGCAAACACGCCGTGGTTGGTGTCGCAGGTAGCGTGACTGTTCCCTTGTAAATTCCTTTATGAACCCTGGAGTGTATTGGCAGAAACTTATCAGTTGTGTCAACTGTCAATCAAACTTCCGGAGTATCGACGTCATCTGACCCTCCTCCTTAACGCCCCACATTGAGAAATGTCGAAAGAACGTTAATACTCAAGCTCTGTTCTGTTGGTTGTAATGAGAAAGTTATTACTTCCACAGCACGAAAAGGGTTTCTTCGCCGAACTTTAAGAATAAAGCTCATAGTTGTCGCGGAGACGTGTTTACAAGACGTTTTGAAATACAAGACCTAATGAATGGCAGCGTCAGATTACGAGTTCCTTTCGACCTGAATATCGACTTGACGAGGCCACGCATGAGGTTTTGAAGGTAAGGTAAAGCCTTATTTTTATAAGCGAACTGTTAAGTTTGTAACTTACTCAAGTATATTTCATAGCTCTGTTCTCCTTTCTGTGTAAACTGTTTATCTCCTTTTGTCTGAAGGCATTACATTTCCGGAAGGGGTAGGGGAGAGGGAAGAGAGAGGGGTGTAGGAGGGGAGTCTCCATTTGAACTGTTTTATTTTTATAAGCAAGTTATCTGGACGATCACTGAATCTAATTTTTTCTCACGATGAAAACGATTATTTTTAATTTTTACTTTAACATTGTTGCTATTGATTGAAGAAAATCCTGACTGGAAACAGAAGGAAAATATAGCAGCATCAAACTAACGGACAATATGTAGATCTCGATGCGGCCGGAGTAATTATTCTCCGAGGTACGCGGTGAGTGAATTGGCGTACAATGGGGAGTTTTTAAAACAGGGAAGATGCGGCATTAAGTCTCGCAGAAAACTTTATGCCACTGTCTAGATGTAGCTGCTTCCCGTTTCCACAAGGGAGGCCGTGAGTAAATTGACCAGAAATTGAGATTATTCAAGACGTCGAGTTTTTTCGAGGAATTCCTTCAGTTCTAAAATTAAAGGGATGTCTGAAAATCTGAGACATTTCATGACGGCCTTAGGGTTAAAAACAAAGACAAGCATTTTTTTCAGGAGGGACTTTCGGGAGACCTTTTGATTTTCATCAGACACATTTACGTACAGGAAAACTGAGTATTGGAACAAATTTTGAAGCCTTTGGCCATATATTGTAAGAAACATTCGAGTCTATTGTTTTATCTATCAGGCAAAAGTACGCAATGATGTGGAAAAATCCCTTTCTTCTCTCTCACGCAGAGAGGTGATTCACACCTAATGGTGCTTCAGAAACCTAAGTTCACAATTCTCCGCGATGTTGCATTCAGTTGGTGCGTAAGTTCCTAGACCGATCCCCGGGCTGTGCATCAACCTGGTGTTGTAGGCTTCTGGTGGCTAGCACGCGTACTACATTAATTTTCCATCTATTCGTTATGAAGTTAGCAATCCAAGAGGATGTGATATTTGGCAATAGGCATAGCATAGCATTACCGTGAGAAAAGTAGGCTTTCAGAAATCAGGTGATCTCTGTCTGGTCAAAGAGGAACCGCTGCTATAATTAACAATCAGCGATCGTTTGTAGCACAATAAATGACCGAGGACGAATTGAAGCTGCAGACACTGAAAAGAAATGAATTTCTAAGCTTTCCTGTGGCCTTTTTATGAGCCTTGAGATGTAAACAACACCAGCAGTGAAGTCCAAACAATTGAGACATCTTAAAATGTCGGAGAGCCTGCCTTACGGTTTAATTGTTTAGCTCAAAAAGATCGGAAACTAGGTTTTTTAATCCAATTAATAATTCTGCTTCCTTATCAAACCATGTCGTGTAAGTAACAGAAGGCGGATACCGAACAAACTTAGGAAATTTAAACGCAGTGGTATTCAGTGTACGGTTTTCAAAACGGTATTCATTATATTACACCACTTTCCTTCACTTTCCTTAACTTGAAGCCCGACAAAAATGCGAGTCAGCATGTCTGAAACTCGTCAGATTTCAACAGAAGAGATAGACGAAGAAGTCCTCAGCCAGAGGCCAAGGTGTACGCAGAATTGCTCTCGATTTCCAAAAACAAGCCGTGTCTTTGTTTGAATTATAAATTGCACAGGAAGGAAGGTGAAAAACAATAGGAATTAAGGTTCCTTGTAAAATATTTTTAATGTAGGCCAGAACCAGAACTAAACGAACTGTTTGGTCTCCTTCCTATCAAACGTCATTTTGTCTCCAACTCAAAGAGTTGCATGGTTTTGGGTGGCGAGAAGCCGATGACATTCCGAAATGCACTTTTCATTTAAGAATTCGTTGGAGTTACAGTTGAAAGATTCAAAGTAATCGGGGCTAAATTACAGAACTTCATGCTATGCCACATATGGCAAGTTAACGAAATCCTTTGCACTCAGCAAGACACCCGTTGAAGGTGTGAGAAAAACACACGAACAAATCAAGAGCCGCCCTAGGCTGGTGGGAGACATCGCCACCCTGCGTATTGGAAGACAGATTTCATTTCATAACTTGCTTCGAGACGTGTGATGAAGAAACAAAGAAGTTGCAAAGTACAACTTCCCTTACACAATTCTCCTGATGTAGAACTTAATTTAAGGGACTCTAGTTAAATTCTCCCCCGGGGATTAGCCTTCGTTAACAGTCGGGGATCGTGGGCTATTCTCTTAGCTGACTTCCCCGTTTTGATGGAAATGTTTTGTTGAAGGTCAAGGCTTTGTCTTTGCGTCCCGCTTTATCAAATTAACTGGTTTGAATTGTTGTGTCATCATAAAATATCAAATTAATGAAGTAAATTAATGAGTCGCACCGCTTGAATTGCTGCTAATACGACATTGCCACTGAGTGTGTGAGTGAAAATTCTCCATGACATGCAAGATATGTTATGAATTCGCTTTTTATTTATTACTTACAACGTAGTTTTGAAAAGAGACTTCTACTGTAATGGATCGGCAGTGTAATAGCAGTGAGCTTTTCCAAAGATGATCGATTTTCTTTGACAACATGTACCTCTCATATAAGCCTTGTAGGCATCAGACAACTGAATTTCAGTGTGCTTTACCCATTTTATAAAGAGTCGTTTTTTCCAACAAAATTCAGAAACAGTTTCAATAAACCTTTCCGTGGGGTTGGCATTAGCGATTTACGAGACCTTTTGGGGGTCAAAAACTTGCAAAATGAAGACACAAGAAAAAAACCAGACACACATTATCTTGCACTTCAGTTGTAGTGGGCCTACACGTATTTGGCTGGTTGCTTTCCTTTTCTGTTATGCACTACCGGTAAAATATGAAACATATTTAAGTAGCTAATGAAGCACGAACCAAGTTTTCAAGCATATCATCGATCAATTATCAAGTAAAGACAACTTTTCTAGCTTTAATTTCGTCGGAATAACCACACCTAATAATAGAGGTCGTGTGTCGACAGACTAAAAAAACTAGAAAAAAAGCCTTAATAAATCGTTTCAGTGATTGTGCTTACTGTTTATTTGCATTTAAAACATGCTTTAAAGTTTCAACTCTAGTCAAGCGTCTGAACGGCATCCTTGGGGCTAAGCTTCAATCAGTATCATCAATGAAATTGTTAAATCAGGGATACGTATGAAACAAGCAGTAGGGAAGAGAAGGAAGTCTGATAAAGCATTAGCCTCCTAAAGCAATTACGATCCACGCTCGGGTTAAAGATGGAAAACCTATTCCTATTGTTAAATCTCCTTACGCCGTGAAATGTAATGTGGATTCTGATGGATTTAAGGTCGATACCATGAGCTACAGGCACGAAATGCAAAGCTTATGCTGTGCTTTTCAAGTAGAAAGTTGGCCTAAGACTCGCGACATTTTTATTCAGTTTATCTTATCACAGGGGTTTGACTCTCTTAGGTCATTAGCGTAGATGTTTTTATGTCGTGTAATGTAATTTGAATTCTGGTGGATTTAAGGTGATACCATGAGCTACAGACACGAAATCCAAATGCCTATGCTGTGGTTTCAGGTAGAAAATTGACCTAAGCGGACTACTCTCTTGGAATCCGCGACGTTTTTATTCAGTTGATCTCATCACAGGGCTTTGGTTCTCGCAGTTCAGTATCTTCAAATATCGCGTGCGCTTTTCCTTTCGTTCAAGTGTTTGAACCAGCGAGAGCTAAGGTTACGGATGATTGGATTTCCCGTTCTGGTCTGCACAGTCACACCAATTGGGGGTTTCTATAGCTCTTGGTATAAGGAAAAAACAACAAGTCCATTTAAACTATTCACACTAACTGTTTTCTTCCAGATGAACTGATGCATAGTTTCCTTCGTGATCTTTTGGTTTATTCCCGGTGAATCAAATTCAAATCTTTATACGGATTTATGAGAAGAATCGTCGACATGTTTGTGTGACAGCATGCCCAAACCTTACTGTTTTTTCATTGTTATTTAGCGTATTATTTTAATGATCCGTTCCAGTATTTAAGTCCTGCCTTTGCCTCCCACGGTTTGTGGAACGCTGTTGGTTTACCGGATAGTTCAATTAATTAAGAGCGAAAAATTAAGATCAGAGCTGAATATTTGTCATCGTCGAAAATCCAAATTTATCCGTCGACTTCGATTAATGGGAGATGTTTGCGCAAGAAACTCTTGTAAATCGAACAAAACAGCATACCGAACTTGAAATATAAAGATTGTTTTATAAATTACCATGCAAGAGCTTATCAAATGTCCACGTGTTTCACTGGAGGCCTTTAACCTTCAGCTGTTAGGCTGTTACGGTCGTGACGATATTTTATTTGTTTACCCTTAATCCTTTCTTGAGGAATTCTTTGCTCAGCGACCTCTCAACCTTTATGAGTCTTAAACCGTGTGATGGGCAGATATCCAGTGACGAAAAATAGATTCTGACAATCAAACACCGCAACACTTCGACCAAACCCCCAACACGCCCCACATTGCCAGCGAAATTGGAACGCGGGACGGATGTAGCAGAGTTACGGCGGTTTCAAGGACGTAATTACAACTTAAAGAACGAAACAAGGTCGCTGATTTTCTTATTAAAAAGATATATTCTGAAATCGTGCACGCAGCGAAGACTTTATGATAAAGGTTCGAGTTACATTTTCTGTCTTCAGACGGTCGACGCAAAATACTCCAAGAGGCGAATAATTCAAATGAAAGAAGGGCTATGCAAGGTAAGGGGTCTTTTTGTTCTTTTCAAGTGACAATTTGTCAGTTTAAAATGGGCTATTTATTGCTTCTCCCTACGCTGTGCTAAAACAGCTTCGGCGTAACTTTGTGACAGGAGCCAAATCGACATATCAACAGCACAGACGGCATTGATGTCACACAAAAAGTTATTTGCGAATTCCCCTCCCCTGCCCCGCCTCTAAATGTCGAGTGTTTGGCCGGATATCTTAGTCAAACACATGTGGTGAATGTGCTTGACACAAGGATTAAACAGCCCAAACCGTTTGAAATGTGAAAAACTGCAAACTAAAGGCTGTTTCGGTGATCCGCGAGGGCAAATTTTAGGATAACTTTCAAGTTCCATGTTCCTGGTTTTTGAGTATAAAGTGACAAGCCTTATATAATGTTCAATTTGTACTCTTTGTCGATTTACTGCATTTTGCCGAACGAATCGAGTGGCAGCTTTCGCAAGAACAGGCTCTACACAGGATTATCATGGTCTCTCCGATGTAATCTCGAAATTTTCGGTGAAGAGCAAATGGATTGAATTTGCTCGCACCACGGGGGCAACTTGTCTCTTATGCAAGCTGCGCAGGTCACCCAGTGGATGGGGAGGGAGACTCAATCCTCTCTGTAGATGAAAAGTTGTGTTACAGATGGAGCAGGAGCAATGAACTGGACTGACATGTAGTTTGATATTAACTCGCAGTTGAACATATATAGAATTGCGTAAAGTTTGAACAATGGTTTGGCTTGAATTTAGGCGGTACAGCTTAAAATAATCCTAAAATACGAGCTAATAGACCATAAATGACGACCACCTTTACATTTTCTTTCATGTTAATTGGCCCTACTGCCCTCATTTTGAAACAAAAAATTGATTTTGATTTGCTCTTCGTAGCGAGGCTAGAAAGGCTTATTAGCATTAAGAATTTTATTTGGCCGCCACTATGAGGTTGTACAGGATAAAGGTATTAAGAGACAAATATGTGGTGAGTGCCAAGATGAAACCATATTATCTTCTTAGAATTTGGTATCCAGGTCGCCACAAGTGTTTTTAAGAGTGTTTTTTTCTCCATGCATGTATTTCAACTGAAGTGCTTGTTATCGTTGAAATACCCCGCATTCCTCTGCAAAGGACGTCCAAAAACCGAATAGGTTTTCAAAGCGCTTAAAATTTGATTGGTCAAGTGTATTTATCTAAAGCCATGTACGCCGTATAAAGGACTTCTACGTAGCTCTGCTAAGAAATAAAATGCTCACATCTGACCTTGCCTTCCGGCGCTGAGGCCAGCCGAAAGGCGGAAATCACGAATGTGAAAATCGATCCAACGAAAGCGGCATCATAATAAAAAAGTAAAAGTTGCAAAGGTTGCAGGTGAAAGAATGCCGGAAATGACGACTCGAAAAAACCACCCACATATTCACTATAAACAAAGGAACCTAAATACGCAGACAGCTTATCCAATGAATAAACAAGAAGATTGGCAATGAAGGAAGAGTGGAAGGATGGGGGATGGTAGGGGAGGGGGGGGGGGGGGGCGGGAAGGGGTAGAAGTTTCAATAAAAAGACGGGTACTTAGTCGATTAAAAAATACCGTGAAGAGTGAAAATTTATGCGAGTCATCGCGGAAGATTTCTGGGTGTTCAAGTCGAATTACCACATGTTCTCTAATTGATTTTATTTCACGTCCTTCCAACACGTGATAAATTATCCAAGGGATCTAAATCTCTGCACTTTCAGAAAAGGTTACGAAAACGACAAGTGAAAAGTTCAGCAGACAAAGGCTGACAACTATCATCAACTGAATGTGAAGCTTTGCTGGGCTGAAGATAAACATAAACAATCAGAAACCGCACCCTCCCAGATCGATTAGTGTTAATCATCAGTAGCCTTTCGTTTTATTCATAAATGTGTATTCACCTTTAAAGGTCAAAGAGCCATTTCTAGAAAGATCGACATACATTTTGGTAACCTGAGGTTTGCTCTGAAGTTGTTTTTCTTCTCCTCCTTCTTTATCAGTCAGCGAGTCTATTTTGGTCAGAACGTAGACTGACAGTAAACTTCCTTTGTTTAGAAAGTCTGTCGTAAGAGTAAGTTTTTTTAGTCAAAGTACTATTACAACGTTCAACTGGAGACAAAGAGATCAAATTCATTACAGTTCAAAGACCCTTAAAATATTTTCTAAAAAGCATGAGGTTAAATAGTGTCAAACATCGACAGAATATTACCATGCACCCAAAGAATTTCTTTGGCAGTGTTGGTGCAGTGGCGACAGCACTCGCCTCCCACCAATGTGGCCCGGGTTCGATTCCCAAACTTGGTTTGTGGGTTTCTACTCTGCTTCGAGAGGTTTTTTTCTTCCCAGTATAAAGTCATCCGTGAAACGTTTCAGTAATGTGACCATCAACTTTTTTCAAGCCTCACTCCTCTTTCTATACACTGTACACCACAACGACGGAACGTATTTCCCGCCACATATGCTGTTTACTCGACGCGCTCCCGTTCGGGTGTACGGTACGGTTTAAACGGTACACAGATGATTTGTATATCCACCGACATATCGGGCAATCTCTCGGCATAGAAACACCACCCTTCACACACCATTGGGTTGTATTATCAATATTGTACACCCAGTAATTGCATGTAATTGCACGTCTGGTTATCCTGCCTATACTTCCACCTCTCTTCCCCTCCAGCTTCTAACAACTTGCATATTTACACAATTTTTAGTTCCAGCAGAAATGAAAGAAAAACAACAAAAATCATCATTTGCCAGACTGAGGTAAGACCAAGACAAGTATCATATAATCACTTTTTCCCCTTTTCGGTTTGGCGGTATAAGCTTTCCACCGACGCAAAAACTTAAGCAAATCAAATCATCACTACACAAGAAAATATTACATTTTTGACTCTCTTTGAACAGCAACAAAAACCGTGGTAAGTAACTTTATAGGACAATGGTTAAAGTCGTAGAGCATCGTAAACAAGACTCTCATGCAGAAGGCCTTTTTTTCACTGTCGTAATTCTCTTTTCTTTGGCCATCTCAGCTTTAGAAGGAACAACACACAAGCAAACGTGACAAGCACGAGATACAACAGGAGTCCTCATACAAGCGCATCCTTTGAAATTATATTTTAGTTAAGTTTTTTTCGCTGAACCATGTTTGAAATGCATTTGTGCTCATTTTAGGCAGCGTGAGAAGCGTTCCCGCGCGTTGAAATGCATCAAGTTTTGTACTCGATATCAGTAGTAGCGTGGAAAGCGTCGCCTTTCACTTCTATGATGGATTTTATTTTCCGTACCTCCAGCGGTGGCACTGTGAGGTCATCCGTGAGCCATCATTTGTTAAATGACTAATGTTTTAGTAAGCAATGGTCGCAGATAGTCTACGCAGAAACGTTTTAATATTACATAATACAGGAAGAACAAGCTACAAAGATAAGTGAAAAAAGCGCATTTTACCCGAAGCAGACAGTATCCATACCACAGTTTTGCAGGGACATGTTCAGGGTTGGGTCGACAATCCCTTTTCTCTTAGATTAATCTATGATGGATTCTCTTTTCAGCTGTTCGATTGCAGTCTGTTATAGAACAAATACTATGCAGAAATGAAAGACTACACAGCCACGTGACAACTCCACACGAGGCTGAAGTTACTCAACCTTGATTTATAAAGACAACCTGTGTTTAGACTGCCTTAAAATGAACAATCGGGTGAGGTTTTGACAATTGCAGCAATTCTAGACGTAACTAAATGCGTCTTTACAAGGTCACCGAAAAAAACAAGCACAAATATTTAGGACGCGTCGTCTGTTACTTTGATATAACAGAGTTGGTCTGTGAAAGAAACCATGCTGTGCGGTTGAAGGTGGCGAAACAAATCCGTCCGAAGGTGAACCGACCGTTTCAAGAGCTCGTGATCATTGCCTAAATTCATAAGTTATCAAGTTATATTCAAAAAGTAATTAATAAAATCGCAATTCCTTATCTAGCGATCGTAAGTTGTGTTTTGTTAGTAACGAATACTACCTGGGAAGTGTCATATACTTTCTGGTTTACCTTTGACCTAGAGATGTAAAGGTAAAGTGAACCGCACATAAGAAAGAACAAAATAGTTTTTCACTCATTTCAATTTGCCACCTCAACAGTCTCTGGAGGCACTGAATTCACGCAACACGCGACAGCTTCCCTTGGAAAGGTCTGCTTCGAAGAGAGAGAGAGAGAGAGAAGTGTTCTATCTCCCGATTTGGCACAAGACACCAAGAGATTTGCGTAAGGAATAAATCTGCTAATTTATATGCAATATATATGATTTTAGCCCCTCCCCCTTTAAAAGTAGGTTTAGCTAAAAAGTAACAAATCTTTAAACTAACTTGAACTGTTCACTTCCAATCCTAATTTTCAAATCAGTGCACCATCCGTAACTGTACATTAATTTTATTGTCTTACCCTGAAATTAGTCGCTGTAAGTTTGCCCTGCGTAAACAAGGGATTGAACTCCTTTTCTCCTTACTTCAAATTAAGTTAACAGTAAAAGTCTTGCTTTTGAAACAGTTCAACTTGGCAAGTATCTTTTCTTTTTCAAATGTGCAACGACCAACAACACGTTTCAACAATCACTCCTTCGCTCCACAGTTTGAACGCACTTCAAGTTTAAGAAAGAAAAGCCACACCACACACAAAAAAAGTGTTAAAACCAGATGAACGAGTCACCAGTCTACCAATTCTTTCAAAGGTCGCGTTCGAGGCAATGCAAACATTCTTAAAGTTCCGAAAATGAAACGAATGCACAGGTTGTAAAATAGAAAGGAGAGACATTTGATTTTAAATGATTCAAGAAGGTCCAAAGGTACCTTTTTCAAAAGTTAGTGTAACATGTTGCGTGCATGCAGAACGATTGAAGAAAAAAAAACAGTCTGGGAATTTTCTTATGTAACAAGAGCTGTTGAAGTATTCCATCTGGAGAAGACAAGAGTGACAAGATGATACGGTACCAATCTCAAAATATAATAAATCATACTTACATTGAATGCACAAGTAATCTTTAGTTCCACAACATGGTACATTATTTCTCAGGGATAGCTGCATACGGTTAGGCTTAAATCAAATTTTTCATTTCACTTAATTTTCTACTAACCTTTCTTAAAAATATTTTTTTACCGATTTACGATTTACGCCACACCTAGGATACACACATCTCTTGAAAACTGATAATTATCCGTCATAAGTCATGTTGCCTTTCATTCCTTGTATGTTGGTTTTAAACTAGTATCGTTTCCTCTTCATTTATCGAATAATTTATTCAATGTTTATGGAAATCTTTCATGAAGGCTTACAAGGTACAAAGTATTGCAAATAAATCCGAGGGATGAGCTTTCAAAGAAACTGCGTTGCGGTTTGCACATGCGTCGATGAGATCACCTTGCGTTTTAATATTTCTTGAGGCAATCCATTGTTCGAGATTATAAGCACTTGGGTCTAGGCTCGGCAAGGGCTACGTCCAACTTGTAGGCATTGAATGCTATCATTCAATGCTGAATTATCCCTGTTGCTCGTTCGAAAAATAGAAATAAAGCTAAGCCGCGGATTACGCTCACACCTTCAAGATATCATGAAGTGCTTCCTTGACAAATAGCAAACCACTGAACTCGTCAACGCCAAACGTTAACGATTGTCATATTCGTATCCATCGTTGAATCATCTTCATCACGCTTTTTTTCTAGGCAGTCGTTACGCATTTTCACCTGAATGTTACAAGCAAAATGATAACTTTCATGTATTATTAAACTATTCCGGCTTATAACCTTAAAACATTTTCTTGAGTCGTGTTAAATGGACAATTTCCAATTGATGTTACAGCAAGGGAAGACGGAAGCGAAGAAACTGAAACAACAATCTTATGTTTCTTCTTGAGGAAAGAGAAATCGTTTGTTCTTGGACAACGTTTGTCATTCAGGGGAACTCTCGATCTGTCAGCTTATTCTTAAATGAGTGGATTTATGCCAGACTTTCTTTCTTTCTTTCTGGGATAGATCAGTGGCATGAGGTCTTTTTTGCCTTTGCCAAGGGTTCGTAGTACAAAGTTCGTTTTCTACGGACAACAAATCTAAGTTTTCTTTTGGTTCAATCAGAGTGTCTTTCATTTCCTTGAAGAAAAGAGAAACTAACCTTTAGTTAGACTTGTTCAGTTGTTCATTCTTCGGACGTGCTTCACAAGGTTCACGTTCCCTTCAGAAAAATTAATGACATGAATCAGGGCGGAAGATTGCCAATATTGAGTCTGTTTTTAGTCGACACCAACTCTCGAGTTCGTTTTGCGAATGTCACCATCTCGTGCCAAAGGAAAATTATATAACGAAATTAAGTAATTTCCTGGTTCAGTTCTTGGGCATGATACTTGCACAAAGGTCTGAATCGATCTTCCTTTGCCATTTTAAATTTATTATTAGAAAATGACTAAACTCAAGACTTTAAGAAGGGGGTAGTTTCTAAAGAAACTGTGGTGCTGCGTCGGTGGGGAAGTAGTATACAAAAATTTGGTTTTATCAACGGAGTTGATAATGTAAATTGGCCACCGTACAGAGATTCTAAAAGCTGACGTTTCGAGCGTTAGCCCTTCGTCAGAGCGAAGATTCGGATTCGCTCTTACGAAGGGCTAACGCTCGAAACGTCAGCTTTTAGAATCTCTGTACGGTGGCCAATTTACATTATCAACTCCGTTGATAAAACCAAATTTTCAAGACTTTAAGATCTGCTTATAATCGTTCCAACTTTTTATTAGAATTTTTCTTGCTCTAACCCTAACCATTGTACTCATTTCCCTGTCGTAATACTCCCCCTGGTATTGCGTTGCAATGCTTGCTTGTAGAACTTATTGCGTGCGATAGTCGCCCAGTGAAATTCCTTGCTGTCTTTATTCGTTTTTGTCACTCATCTGAGGCTATATCTGGGGAACTGAAACATCTGCTTTTATGACTGCCTTAATACAACGTATGTCCCCCTCAACTACACTTAAAAACGGGCTATAGGACGGTAACATCTTAATATCACTGTTAGGACCACGGTTTGTAGGGTAGCGGAGGGCTGGCGCTCTATCGTAAATAAAAATTACATGTTCCTCCGGGTCTAAGTTCAATCTCGTCTGAAGTAAGAAGTCGCTAAATCCTTGGGCATTCATTCCCCAAACGACAGCGGAATGAAAAACAAGGCTGCTCATTGGCGAAATGACCATGGTGACTGTCACGTTTCTCCCTTACTGTCCATAGACCTGCTTGCACACTCTCTCTCCTTGCCTGGCCCTGCCTTGACTTCGCACGGTCTAGATATTAGAACCGTACTCGTCTACAAGGACGCAATGGTGCATCACAGCATGGCCCATAAACCAGATGGCGTAGTCTACCCGTTTCTTGTTTAACATTTGGTGTATTTATATCATTTGGGAGAGTCCTGGGGCCCGTTTCTCAAAAGTCCCGAAAATTTACGGGCCATTTCCGGGTGTTGCAATTCCCTCTGTATCTCAAAAACGAAGGCGATTTAAGTCATCAAACTTCACAGTCAGTTTGCGTTTAGTTACCTTGAAAATTTGTTAAAAGATCGGCTTCCCTGAACAAGCGGTTGGCAGGTTCACAAATGGCTTTTCGGGCCCGAAAAGTTTTCGGGACTTTCGAGAAACGGGCCCCTGGCCAGTTTCACTCGAAAAAGCATTTCCTCTGGCGTCCTTGCAACTGTGCGGTCATGGATCCTCGATTTTGCAGGGAAGCGAACTCTTAGCTCGCTGTTTATCTGGGCCAATGGTAGAAGACAGTTCTAGTTTAAAATGTCGTCTAGGCAATCCCTCATCTCGTTATTAACTTTGACATTGTTTCTGCTTCCATGTGCTCTTTCTTCAATATTTCCTTCTGGAATGTACCGAGCTACTATACTTCTTGCTGTTGACCTGTTGACTCCTAAGGTGTCTGCCACCAGTATGTCATCTTCGTTTTCATCTTCAAAGGCCTTGATGATTCTTTTACGGTGTTCAAACGGTGTTCTCTTTTCCTGAGGCATCTCTGTTGTAAAATGACTTCCAAAACTGGTACTGTACTCCTATTTCATCTTTGTCTGGCAAAATGATTGTGTAATGCAGCAGTATTTCAGGTAAACCTCCCTTCAGCAGAATGAAAAATTCAAGAGAAATTATGTCGCACTGTTGAAAAACTATATCTTCTTATTGTGTGTTGAAAATATATCCATGGTTGCCTTTTGGCGCCATACAATCTCGCGTTTGTGAAAATAGTTGTCTGTTGATCCAATAGGATGTGAGAGTTTATGCAAAACTCGTTAATGAAATTCAGTAACACTGTAATGATTCAATGACCGTAATGATATATGAAATGAATCATATAAAATCATTGACGATTGCCACAAATGTTTTCACCCTATTGTTATTATTACTCCTTATGCCAAGGGAAGGAATGGATATAGCTTGAAAGGGCCTTATATAGCTCGCACTCCGTGTAGTGTGGAGGTAACACTGCCTACAAGGCGTGAGGTAAAAGCTCATAAAAATTAATTAAAACGTAACAAGGCTTCCACTACAGGATTTTTTTTATTGTCCCTTCACCATTGGTATCTGTTGACTTTACAAGAACTCCTCGCAAACAAGGAGATTTGGTGGTCCATAGCCCTGAAAGAACTTTTTACAGTAACTTTGGATCTGGAATTTTTATGGTCCATTTTTGCGCGCAATTTACCTTGTGATTCTGGTCGTAATCTTTAAATGAGAAAACAGTTTATGTTTTAAAAATCTAT
>OX421454.1:33666503-33681503 GCA_949126865.1 Montipora capitata
TTAAGCATGCTTTGTAAATAGCCAGCCGGTTGCATCCTTCCAGATGAGTTAGCTAACGCTATTGTGTCCATTCCAATTGTTAACCTAACTGCACTTTCTTTTCCTACTTTTTAAAAGTAAACGCTAGAACAACATTTACTCAAGAGCCTCCACCTAAGGTATTTGGAAACCTAGGATCGGACACTATTTTTCACTGGACGTTTTCATGTGCAGATGCTACAGACTGGAACAACTTTGAAGAAATCCTTTGGGCAACGTTGGATAATGCTCACGTGAAAGATAAATACATCACGGTCTTTAAGAATGGAATGAATGCAACTAATTATCAACTACGTACCTCTCTACAATCCAGGCTAGGGGTTGCAATAAACATGAGCAACTATAACTATAGTCTGGACTTTGTGTTGAAAAAAGTTACGAGGGAAGATGCAAAGTCTACTTATGGCAGTAGAGCGGTGTTCCGTGACGGAAGCAGGCGCTTGAGTAAGCCAATAACACTAGTAATACGAGGTAAGGTTTGGTGAAAAACACATTTCCGGACACTTGCAAGCAAATGTTCACGGAGTTTTCCGAAGTGGAACTGTAAGGCTAGGTAATCAAAGTATACGTTTCAGATTGGATGAATGCAAAACTTGATATCTTGATAAGGTAAAGCATCAAACTCAGTCTCGGATTATAATAAACTCATTACAGAAAAGACCTTATTTTTATTCAGTGACTGAAAACTTCTAGTTTGGAAAATTCAACGAGATTTCAGCCCATGTAGTGAGATTTCCAACTGACTCCTCATCTCCATCCTTCTAGTACCACCCAACATTACTCAAAGATCGAGTTCATTTGTGAACGTGGAGGAAGGTAAACATGTCGAATTACTCTGTGGAGCAACTGGGGACCCTCCGCCCCGAGTAGAGTGGAAGAAAAACGATAAGGTGCTACAAAGCGGAAAAAAAACAAACCATCTGCTCATTCGCAACATTGAACTCAAGCTTGGTGGTAGCTATGTGTGCATAGCAAAGAACGACGGTGGATCAATGTCTTATAGCGTCCTCGTGAGAGTAGTAAAGTGTAAGTAATTGCTTCTTTTGACACGACTGCGTTCCAGTAAAGTCATGAAGTAATTTAGATTATTTGTGTTCGGGAAAATAAAAAAGATTCATTCAACAACGAACTGCTTCCTACTGCCTCTGGTCTACCACGATCGAAAGTAGAATGGCTAAAATTATTAATGCAAAGAGTACAGTGGTTCTAAGCAACATTGTAGCTGGTAGCTCTAGGAAAACCCAACAATGCAGACGAAGTGAAAGTTTCTTTCACATCAATACATCACGTATTAATCATCAAGTTGTGATAAAGCAATTTCTTAAGTAATTGAAATCATTCGCAACGGCTATCAAAATGGGTTACCTCTTCGGCACAAGCATAGAAAGAAAAGCTGTTGTTATTCTCTAAAGTTCTCAATGTGTGATTTCTCTCTTACAAACAGATCGGCCTTATATCAACAACAGTGTTACATCAATGGTTTTGCATTCCTGGTTGGGCCACGTGACCAGTTTAACGTGCGCTGTAGATGCAAATCCCGCTGCCAATTTTACCTGGTTCAAAGATGGCCGACTGATCTCAAGCGGTTTAAATTCTTCACATAACGTTGCCACAGTATCGTTTGAACCGACTAAAAGCGACGAATTTGGTTCCTACTTATGTAAAGCCGAAAATATCAAAGGAACAGCGTTGCATAATATTACAGTGAAACAGCTTTGTAAGTAATTTTCTTTGAAAGGATCTACGTTCTACTTGGGTCATGTTGGCGCGAAAATCGTACGCGCGGCTTACCAACTATATCAATAGAGCGTTTTCATATGACGTCACGGCGGCCGTGTTGCTGTTCCAAAACAAAGAAATGGCGGCCATGATGGTGTACCAAACTAATCCTCCGGGAATTGAACTCTATTTTTATGCAAATTCTTTCTTTGTTTTTATTTATCCAATATGGCTTCTGGTCACGTGAGTGAAAACGCTCTATACAGTACTCCGGACAACTGTTCCCAAGTGTCTGTATGCCCGGGATGATGACACCCAGAGTAGTACGTAATTTTAGACAACCTTATTCCGTTAAATCGGAATATATAGGAATAAACAAAATATTATCATTCCACGTAATTGACCAAATGTAAAAATGGCGGCCAACAAAATATTCTTTTGTCTTTGTGTTAATTTGCCTAACAAGCCTCGTTTTACAGCCCAAATTCTTTCAATTTTACACGTGTTAACGAGGCTAGTTAGGCTAATTAACACAAAAACAAAAGAATAATTTGTTGGCGGCCATTTTTGCATTCGGTCAATAGACTTATATGAATGGAGCGTATATCAAATATAATTGAATTGCACTGCAAACTGATTGAACGTCCTCATTTTTGCAGGGAAATTTTTTGATCGAAATTCTAAAACTAGTCACAGCCAGAAGTTTAGGTACTAAAGGCGCCTTTTCAATTCATCCATACTAAACAGTGTCAAACTTCACAAAGCCTGGCTCACTTAACATGATATCGTAGCGGCTACAGAACCCGAATGCTACGGAAGAGGCTAAGAACGTGGAGAATCATGCCTCAGTTTTGTCGCAAGAACGAGCTAACATCAAGAATTCATTTTCTCTTGTATTGTAGTTCCTCCTGGTCCGCCTGTTATAAACAAGTTGGTACCAGATATGCTGTCAATCTCAATGACCTGGAACAAGCCACGAGATGACGGTGGATCAATCGTACTGGATTATATGATAACGTTACTCGATGCTAACAAAACCCAACGACAAATGAGAAATGAAATAACAGACAGTAACTATACCATTCAAAACGTGAAACAAAACAAAACCTATGTGATACTTATACGTGCACGAAACGTTGTTGGCTACGGAGAGCCTACAAACGCCACTGTTTCGACGTTAGAGGCAGGTAGGGCATAAACTCAAAATTGTTTAAGTCAGTTAGGAAATTACACGTTTTATCTTCAGTTGATAAATTTCTTTACTCACTCTTACTTTTTAAAGAAATGATGAATTCTAAGTGCACCTGTCTCTTGGCTGATGTTTACTCTCAATCAGCACGTCAGGCAATCCAAGACGTTGGCAGAGGTGCTTACATTCGATGAATGAGGACTATGATGATTATGATGATAATGATGATGATGCAAGCGAGTTAATACAATATGCCCGCGAAAGGAAAGGAAAGGAAAGGAAGGAACTTTTATTTAAGTGCCTAGTCGTTCTTGCGCTGGAGCACTAATTGGGGACACTGTCGATTGAAATTAACAATTAACGCAAATCAAGTCAAATGTTGGTTTTTGAAGAGAGGGGAAAACCGGAGTACCCGGAGAAAAACCCTCTCTGTGAAGAGTAGAGAGCCAACAAACTCAACCCACATATGACGCAGAGTCTGGGAATCCAACCCGGGCCACATTGGTGGGAGGCGAGTGCTCTCACCACTGTGTCATCCCTGCACCCCAAGGGATACATCTCGCAAGTAGCTGGACAATAGTGTTGGCTTCCAGTATTCATCGACTTGCATAGAGTGGTTCTTGTGATGTTACGATTAAGATTACCATGAGAACAAGGATGATGGCAGGAGCGGTGTTCCTTTTTCCTTTATTTACTGACTTAGAAGTCCTTATTCTTGCAGCTCGTCCAGTCATTCTCCATATTGCCACTGCGCCGAGTGTAATGTCAGTTAACATATCGTGGAATTCAACGAATAACCATACAGGAATAAAGATATTGGATTACAGAATTATACTTATAGACACAATAACACAGGAACAGAGACAATTTATAAGGATAAGAGTTAAAAACCTGTACGTCACACGGTTGAAGCACAACAGAAGTTACGTGGTCAAGGTACAAGCAGAAAATGAAGATGGCTATGGAAGGTTTATGATCAGAAGATTTAGGACTTTTGAAGCAGGTCAGTGCGTCGACTTCGTCTCGGGAAACATCAGGACTCTCGGGAAACCAAAACTAACTGTTTCTCTCGGGACCAGACATTATGTGCTTTGTTATTTATATAGACTTTTCCTGCAACAATCGCAGCAAAACATCCTGAGCGGGCAACAACTAAGGAATTGTATCCCGGTCGGGATACATTTGAATTTGATCAGGGCCACGTGACCAAGAATCAACCAATCACAGTGCTCGTTTTGTCGAGCGAAAGTCTAGGTATATAACAATTCTAATTGTTTACAGCAGCAGTTTGAGTACTCAAATTACTTGAGGAAATCAATGAAATGAATACTCAAGGCAAATTTGTTTGCTGTCGGAATTAGACTTATTCTATGAAATGGTCCGAGCTATAGAAACCAAAGGGTTGACTAGAGCCATCTGTCCTGTCTTGTATTACAAAAGCATCTTTAAAAATTATATGATTCTCGTAGCGCCAATAACGACTTCCAACTTTGTCAAATTCTTATTCAGATCCGCCAGGCCCTCCTATACTAAAAGCCTTCCCACGCGTGTTTGAAATGACAGTAACATGGAATTCATTGCCTCAAGATACATTTCATATCAAAATACTAGACTACAGAATTAAAGTGTGGGAAGGGTCTCTTCTAATACAAGAGCACAACGCAAAATCAGAAAGATCTATGGTCATCAAGAATTTATCCAGGAACAAGATATATGTTATTGGAATACAAGCCAGAAACGAGGTTGGATATGGAGAGATAAGAAACATCAGCGCAAGAACCCTTTTAGCAGGTGAGATCATTCTTTTCAATTAGCTCCAAGATTAATTCGATGTCTTAGTGACCAAACGTTGTTTATTGTGCATTAACTTTACACAACGGAGGCATGACTCCGAAACCTATGAATATTAAATTTTCTTGACCCTCTTGTGACAAAAGCACATTATAAGTACAAGCACCCCTTCCCCCCCCCCCCACACACACACACACACACACACACACACAAATGTTTGCCAATCCAGGAAGCCACATGGGTTATGACAAAGCTGGGTTGACACTTACCGGTATCATTATTTACTGCTGTATGTTCTCTAGGTCCTCCTGACCCACCCGCAATCACAGACATTACCATCCAGGGAAACCAATGTCTCGTTCTTTGGGCAAAACCCTATAATGGTGAACGTCCAATAGAAGTCTATACAGTAACTGTGTGGATACGACAGGCTAGTAACGGTTCATACCACATGGAAAAGCTCAAAACGTGGAGCACGACAGACACGAAATACCGTTTAGATTTACGATGGAACCTAAACTACACGGTGGCTGTCTCAGCGTGGAATAGCTTCGGCCAAAGCTTCTATGGATCGAACAAAACATTTACAACTAAAAGATTGTATAAAGGTAGGAAGGACTCCATATGTGCACTAACTAAACTGGACAATGCTAAAATATCGAAGAGAGGTTTCTATTGGAAATGAATGATATTAACATTTATTTACATTTTGCCACACCACATCAATTACAGAAAATATAAGAAAGTGGTGAGGAAACCTAAATGAAACCTCGGTGCAATATGAAATTAGATTTCCTCACAAACTGCAGGAAAGAAAAGACCACGAAAAGCAAGAGGCGGAAAGACAAGAAGAGTCACTCTTACATTGAAAAATCAATATGTTGCCATAAAGAAATTGTTTAGCCTATTTTTGAATAATGCGAGAGAAAAAGAGCTGGTGATATCCGGCCAAAACAGAAAGCACCCCTGGTGTTATAGGTACGGTTACGGTTATTCAAGGAAAAAGAGTGTCAAATTTTGAGGGAAGATTACAATGGCAAAACGTAAATTGACCTTGTTTAAGTGAATATGGTATGATTTAAGCAAGTTGAGTCCCAAAGAAATTGGATCTGTATGATGTACATTATCAGATCAGAGTGGCCATTCGTAAAAAAATTATAATTGAAATTTGGAAAAATGGTTCTGGAGGTGAGGGTGAAAAAAGCCCTCCGGAATAATAGACTTTTCATGGAACAGCAAATCAGTCACCTCTTGACGTCGATTACTCTAAAAATATAAGACTAATCGCACTGACCATTGCGCCAATACAAAGCTAATCCACAAGACTTGAAATTTGCTCTTAATTAACACTAAATCGTTTCAACTGATGTCAAAAATTTACATCCTATAGAATCAAGCTCGACAGTGGCCTCTAGAACTCCAACCACCAATCAAGGTCAGTATCAGAGAATATTAACTAATCAATGCTTACCACGCCGGCAAACCAAACTGACTCAGATAAATAAGACTAGAAATAGTTTTCACTATAGCTGCCCCCGCTATTTTAGTTATTTGCCGTACGACATTACGAATTACTGGAAGTGAGCATTCGCTTTTTTTAGTCCTCTTCTGTAACAAAAGCCAGTCAACATTATTGGCCATTTTGGAGTTTTCTCCCATTGTCGCTATTTTCAATCGCTTCAATGACTATAAGTTCAAAGAAAAAGGAGCCCAAAAAATTGCTGCACTGTAAGAGCAAAATAAAGCTATCAACGCGAATCAATGGAATAGTGACCCCTCAACGTCATTCCCAGGTTCTATCTTCTCTGTCTCCTCAACGACAAAGAAGGCAGAGAAGATAGCCCCTGGGAACGAGGATGGTGACCTCCCTCGACTATTACATCCTTGATAAGGCGCTATGATGCAATGTTAACATAAAAGCAGGGAAGATCGTCACCACAATGAGAAAAAACTGCGCAAAGTTTCATGTAATACTACTCTGCCCTTCATGGCGGAGGAGACTGCCAACCACCTGGCCTCACAAGAACTTGACAGTGAACAATTAGATCTTAAATTTGGGCTGTCTACTCTTTTCGTTCCAACGAAATATTCATCTGCAATGTTTTAATGTGGTTGGAATTAAAACGTCACTGACACAGACGTCAAAAACATAAACCGATGCCAAAATAAAAGGAAACGTTGCGCCGGACCTCTCCCACTTGGATGACCACTACGACTCGTCGTACCGTCCTTCATTAGGGAGTTTTAGCAAAGACGACGGGTACGGCTACGGCAACGCCACAAAGCAAGAATATTATTGGTTGAAAGAGGAAAAATACTCGTGCTGCACGTGCAACACGAAGTTCCGTGCATTTCTTTGCCGTACTCCACAAAACAACAACGTGAAATCACCAAATTTTAGGTTTTGGCGACAACGTGAGCATATAATAATGAAAAAGTCATTTTCAGTTTTGACTTTAAAACCGTTCGTACCCATCCAGTTACAGGATAGTTCGCCTGTATTGTACAATGTGAACAAGACGGATTAATCGCGAAATACTTGCGATAGCGCTAAGTTATATTTTGGACTGACGTTTTCGTTGCTGTAGCCGTCGTCTTTGCTAAAACTCCCTATTTAAAGATCTTAGGAAACACAAGAATTTAAAAGAGCTTGTAAAGAAAAAAAAAGAAACAATAACTTTAAGTCTTAGAATCTTGTATGCTTTCTTTTCATAATGTGAACAAAAAATCTTAGGTAGCACTCTTCCACTGCTAGCATTCTTCAATTAGGCCAATGACAAATGATATTGATAAATTCTTATAGAGAACTACTATCCCTAATAAGCGTTCAAAGGTGCTTTACAAGGAGAGTTTAGTATTAACATTTAGATTAAAAACTAGCAACTATCAAAAAGGCATTTTTGTGTTGATGCTACCTTACCAATGCAAACATAGCTCTATTTTGCTTGAACATTGACGGAACCACAGGATCTCCACTCAACGCACTTTCATATACTACACAGGAAACTACTGCATCCTCGATAGCTTTCCGCTTGAGGATTTTCCCAACCTTATATAGTTTTGTGCTGAACTTTTACCAAATTTCTTTCAAATTCCCTTTTTTTTTTTCAAGTCAAAACAGAGGAAAAAGGGAACAAGGAAGCAGAAAACAAGAAAACCGTTTTTAGTCATCTCGTTCCTTTGTGGATTGTTGTTACGACCGTTGCACTTCCCACTGTTCTTTTTGTCCTTTGGAAAACCACAAAAAAGAGTAAGTGAAGGACTGTATAGAGAGCATCAGCTTCTAAGATTAGTTTGTGTCGTCACTTCAAAGCAATAACGCTCAAGTGAAAAGAAAACGCTTAATTAGTGGTCAGTTTTAGTATAGTTAGTACTCTTATTGTACTCTTATTGTATTGTAGGAGCAAGGGTGGCACAGTCGGTTAGTGCGCGGCCTTGGTGCATAAGGTCCTGAGTTCGATTCCCGGATCTCACATCCTTGTTTCGACTTCTTTCCTTTCAGTGTAGCCTAAGTAGCTTTAAATACCCTTAAAACGGAGCACTGATGGAAAGAGGGGGGTGAAATGAGCGCACCGTCGGCTTCCTGGGAGAGTACTCTCTGGAGAGTAAAGGAACTTCCGACGTTAAATAACGTGTACCTTTACCTTACCTTACCTAGTCTTTATTCCTTCATCGGTTGTTGTCTTTTGTGTTTTATTATTTTGTTGCACCCTTTGGCTTCGCTTCCAAATAGAGAGGACTCCTCCTTTTGAGATTTACTCTTGTATCATCATCATTATTCTTATTACAGCTAGCTTCTCCTTTAGTTTTGGTAACTAGGAAATTGTTTAAATCACTGCATAAGTCTTAAACTCAACACTTATCACATCATAAGCTAATAAAGTATTGAATTGTTATCCAATACGCGAATGAATAATCCTCCGCTGACACTGAAGAACTCTTCAACAAAAGGATTGTGATTTGATGATCACAGTGGTAAATGTAGGTTTCTTTTTTCGCAGTTTTACATATCCGCAAGTGCAAGAAGGAACCACCATCAAAAGGGACCAGACAATTTCACAAGTATGTGGTTGTAGAAATATGGTATGAAGTTCCGGAGGACGGTAATCACTGCTAAGCGGTTTCCTTGCCAACGTGTGATTCCCGAGCTCTTGTGTACCCCTCATTTGAATATTCACCTTGTCCTCAGTTCCCATAGAGCGTTTTCACAAGACGTCACGGCGGCCATGTTGGTCTTCCAAAACAAAGAAATGGCGGCCACGATGGATTACCAAACTAAACCTCCTGGAATTCAACTCTGTTTTTATGTAAATACTTTCCGCCTTTTGTTTCGGTAATCCAATATGGCTACTTGTCACGTAATGGAAAACGCACCAATTGGGACTCCTTAGGAAATAAAGGGTTACCAAAGCTTTGCCAGATTCGGATTCGTGAAATGGATTTCCTTGATTGGATGTTGTTTGGGGAGCTGGGGTGGCGTAGTGGTGAGAGCACTCGCCTCCCACCAATAGGGAGTTTAAGCACGCGCGTTTTTGAGACGCGGACGGCAATCGGAAGTGAGCTGTTTTCTCTTTTAGCTTGTCTTCACACAACCACATTACATCTACAAGTATGTTTTCTTCATTAGAGATGATAAGTATAAAAATCTGGGAGACACCTGACAGTCCTGGCACTCGAAATGTTCTCTTCCGGTTGCCGCCCGCGTCTCGAAAACGCGCGTGCTTGAGCTCCCTAATAAATAGGGAGCTTACACTTTGTCGGGGACTAGTGTTCTGCGATTTTTGCGATTTTTCGCAAAATTCGCAATTTTCGCATTTCCTTACAAACCTGGACATATCTCGAAGCTTCAGCACACGCGTTTTGGAGATGCGGACGGCAACCGGAGGAGGAAATTTCGCGTGCCAGGACAGTGGTGCCTCCCAGATTTTTATACTAATGATTTCTAATGGGGAAAAGATCTTGGCAATGTAAATGTGATTGTGTGAAAATAACTTAAAAGGGGAAACAGCTCACTTCCGGTAGGCGTCCGCGTCTCAAAAACGCGCGTGCTTAACCTTGCTCCTTGCTCCGAGAGGTTTTTCTCCGGTTTTTTCCTCTCCAGAAAAAACAACACTGCCAAATCCCAATTCGATCCGAAAAGCACGGACACATGTTGAACGAGCTCCTGAGCCCTCTTAAGGTGTTCCGTGGGTAAACAAATTACATTTACAATTTTTTTCTTCTTGTAGTAGAGACAGTGAGTCTTCGGCAACAACATTGGAAGAAGTAAACGGAAACAGGGTAAATTGGTGTAATTTAATTTAGAATATTATTTCAAACGAAATGGTCCTACATCTTTCTCCTACTGTTTCACAATTTTCCAGAACGTATGCACAGAGTAGACCCAATATATACCTAATATGTTCTCACCCATCATTCAAATATACCGTGCGATAGAGGCAGCGTCGATTACAACCAGATAAAGGAAAGTCAATCTTTGTTGTCCTTAAGTATTCACTACGCACAATGCTTCACGACAAAGTAAGAAATAAAACAGTGAGAGCAGCTTCCTGATCAAGCTGGTGGTTTAAGTTTTGAGATACTGGTTTTGTGCCATGAATACGATTAGAAATTGGAAGGTTTGAGTCCAGTTAGGAACCCTCGGAATTTTTTCCCGATTATTTCCGAATATATCCCCAAGTACAACGACTACAACAAGACTAACTGTAATTTACACTATCATTTTCAGGAACCAAATCACTATCAATCAATAACAGAGATTTTCGAAATGAATTTTAACTACGGATACAACGCAGACGACGAAAAGAACTTACAGGATGGAAATCCCCTGAATTTGAAACCTCATCAGGAGAACAAGCCTTACGAATACAACCATCTGCACGAGAATAATCTGGAAAAACGAAAAACAGGACAGAAAAAGAAACAAATCGAGCTTGTCAAACCAACTAAAGTGGGAGAAAGCGAGTTGGAATCTGGACTTGGAACGGTTCCTAACCACGTGTATTCCCACTTAATTCACGGCGATTTGTTCATGAAGAAGCATTGCAAGTGGGAAATTTCTCGAAGCAGGCTAAAGCTAGAAAAGACGATACGCTGTGGGCAATTTGGACCTGTTAAGAAAGGCTTTGCTTTGAACGTTGACGAGAGCGGAGCCTGGGTGCCGGTGGCAGTCCAAATTTCAAACGACCAGAGTAAGTTTATCCGACAACGATATTTTACTTTTGTTTTAGCTTGGTAATTTTGGGTGCTTGAGATTCATGAAGATATACCACAATATGTCAATTTTGCTTGCTGTTAGTGAGTTCTCTACAATAGTGCAGAGGTGATCAAAATAACGATTCAAGGGTAGCTGTAATCTTAAAACAGCGTCAAGGGGCGAAGACTTTAACACTAATCAAAATGGATCCTGTAAAGGTACACAAATTCAATTACTGTACAATTTTTGAACGCCCCTTTGTTTTTTATACTATATATAAAGTAAAACTAAAATTGAGGGATTTATACGTTTATGAAAATTATTTCTAGGCATAAAATATGAAAAAAAAAAAGTATAGTCAGTGACTCACCAACCAAGCTAAGAAAACTTTCCTGTGAAATAAAGTAAGTGTAACGGATATATAGCTAAAGGATAAAATGAGTTCGTCGAATCTTTCACACGATAATCAACATTTTCGAGAGTAAACATTATCTTAACGAATTCGTAAAACGTTCTTTATACAGGTGACGCGATTGACCTATATCGAAAAGATTTGCTCTCTGAACTTAAGATGATGGAGGCGCTCACAGCACATAATCACGTGATACAGTTATTGGCCTGCATAACTGAATCAGGTATTGCCAAGTCTTGTCTCCTAGATTTATCTCCAGCTTCTTTCTGTGTCATTTAGTTTCTGGCCGTTTCTCCTCCATATAAGCTTTCATTTCATGTGCAAAATTCGGGAATCACTGAAATGACGCTACTCGTTTGCGACCAACGAGCAGTGGCAGCTCCACGAAGTGACTATCGAAAGAATCCAGATCGAATAAGAATTTGAAAATGACTTTTTTTCTGTAAAAGAAAAAAACCCGAGGAAAGGTGAACCAACGATAAACACCCTGTCTGAGCCGAATTTTCTCACCACTTCTTCCGGCTCTTGCTCCTGCCCTCTGTCGATCTTGGAAAATGATGAGTTTACTCAAAAGTCTTGACCAAATTTCCAGTAAGTTAAGCTAGCTGGCTGTACTAAAAGCCAGAAAGCAGAGGGTTTTTCTAATGACGGGACTTTTTCTATTTCATCTGCAGAGCCTCTCTGTGTAATCACAGAGTTTACACCTTATGGAGACTTGTTGGGTTTCCTAAGAAAGAAACGAGGCTTAGAGGACGATTACTGCAACATAGAGCGCCTTGCCCTACCGAAACGAAGTGTTACGTCACATCAATTAATGCAGTTTGCTTGGGAGATAGCTGATGGAATGGCTCATCTGAGCTCAGCAAAGGTTTGCCAACAAAAGAAATCACATTTACTTGCAGACAGCTTTATAATGAATTGCAGAACAAAATGTGTCTATCCTACCGGTAAAATAAACCATTGGTGCCATTGGTGCCAGCCACGACTGTTTTTCCCCTTCTTTTGACGACATTTAGATAATTCACCGCGATTTGGCGGCCAGAAATGTTCTGTTGGGTGAAAATCTGACGTGCAAGATAACAGACTTTGGGATGACCCGAGACATCCGAGTACAGGACATGTTCCAGAAACAAAGTGGGGTAAGAGCGAGTCATTTTATCAAAGAATAGATGGTTGACTAATAAAACAGCTATCTGAATAACACACCGAAGGACGGTCATTACCGGTGACATTGAAGGCATTATACTTTGTAAACAACAACGATACTTTTGTCAGTGGCTGCAATGAATAAAGAAGCATACGGTTTCCCTTTGGTCAGCCTGGGAGCAGGTACGAAGACCCCAGTGTTCAAATTATGTGCGGAAGGCTTTCACGGATAGCGTATCTGCACAAAGAACCACAGAATTTAATGGCATTATCTATCTGTTAATCATATGTTCTGCATTACGTTAATATTCAAATCATTGCTACATGAAGGGAAAAACGTTTGTCTTCTAGGGCCATATACCCATAAAATGGACAGCTCTTGAGGCTTTGCTTGATGGAGTCTACACCACCAAAAGCGATGCGTGAGTTTCAACTTTCTTTTAGCTAAAGCTCACTCTTTCAAAGGGGCAGAAAAGCAGAATGCAGACTTGTACTTAGACCGGGAGTTTGATTCATTACTGTGCATGAATCTCGTTATAAGAATAAATTTGGCGACAGTTATCCACGTGCGTAAGGCAAAATTCCTACAATCAATGGCAGCTGTATTGACTGCGTTTTAGAAACTCTTTAAACGTTATTTGAGAGTGCGAGTACAGTCGAATTCGTAGTCTTCATCGCACTAGCGTGCCTACCAAGCGTTTTTGTGAGGAAAGCGCACTTCCCAACTAAAAGTGAGGTTAGAATGGGGCAGGAACAGGAGAAAGAAAGGAGGGGTCGATTCGTGAGGCAAGGAAGGAAAATGAAAATGAGAATGAAACAAATATTAGCTGACTAGATGTGGAGCGAACCGATCCAAAAAGGGAACTGATGCGTTGTTAAGTATATATCTTACTTCTTCTTAAGCATTGTCCGTGCTGCACCAATAATTACAGGGAAGAAGGAGCTTATGAAAAGTGTTTAATGGGATTTTTTTGCGGTTTATTTCTAGATGGAGCTTTGGGGTTGTCTTGTTTGAGATAGCCACCATGGGTAAGTAGGCAGATCGAACCATAGTTCGAAACGTATTATTATTTGAACAAGGCCACGGTTAATAAAAAGAACTAACAGTGGCGCTCGCCAGGCGTATTTTATCTATTATTGAGCCGATGCCGTAAGTTATTTGATCGAGGAACAAAAATTCAACAGTTAAGTTGAAAATATCGCAAAACCCAGCTGATCAAGACAAAAGCAAGCACAGATAGCCACAATGGATATAAGTTTGAAAACTGCAATAGAATAAAAAAACACTCTACATTGGGCAGACGTGAACGGATTATGCGTCCGGTCAGGACGAAATAATCGATCGTTGTCAAGCGTCTTTTAGCTTTATATAAGACTTAAGCACATCAACAAATTAAAGAAGTTGTCAGGTTGTGTTGTTGAACTCAGCATGCTAAAATACTTCCCCCACCTTTTACCTGATGCAACCCAGCTTGCTCATTAAGCTAAAATACGCGCTTAAACACTCATAATACTCATTATGCACTTTCAGTTATTGGCTGGCAGCGCCGATGGAATTGAAATGTGATCCATAAGCAAATTCAAATCAGTTAATTGTATTTCATACTCAATAGCCTTTTAGGCTCAGGCTTCCATCGCTTTGATCAATCACTGACCACGAAATGACATTTGAAAGTAATCTAACTTACTACAGAAACAACTGACAACAAGCATACCTGCTGCTATCCAGATATTTTTCCATTGCCTCGCCACTGATATAAATTCCTTTTAACATCTGTCTTGCTTTATTCAGCCACTTATGGTGCGTGCCATTCCTGCCAGTGTTATTATATCATTCTGGACTTTCGAGAAGTACAACAGCATTTTCAGCATCATTCTCTTGAGATAATTCACAATATACATTGTATCATGTGGCCAATAACAACCTCATCCGGGATGAGACGTTGTTGCGTAGTGCTCTGCATTTCATCTACAAAGAAAATACTGAACACTTAAAAGCAAGGCACTTTGACTTTCACGTGGAATTCACGTGATGAACTTTAGCACATCAACAAACCAACGAAAGGACAAACCTATGCTTGGAATAGAATTCGACAATGAAACAATTTATATTACCATTTTTTATCTAAACAACGCTGGTGACGTTGGTCGACGGAAAGTAAAACTGCGGTTAACGTACTACGTTGGAAAAGTTTAAGAACAAGGTTCGCAACTGAAGGATGCATCTCGATAGCCTTAGCTCTCCACAAGAGAAAAAAGAAACAAAATGAAACCTTCATCGTATGTATCGTATTCCCCATGTCCCCCTCGACAACCATTGGAAGAGCGAACAATGAGATGGTTCATTCATTTCTAAGCTCATCACTCGTACGGTAATGTTAAAGAAGCTGTTCAAAGAGGATCAAAATTTTGAATCCTATTAACATTTGCAGTGGTAGCTTTTCTCTTAAACAACATTACCAGAGCGCAAGTTGTCAAAGCTTTGTCCAGATTCTCTGATTATGCCTA
>OX421454.1:33686503-33691503 GCA_949126865.1 Montipora capitata
ATATCCTCAGACAGCAAATTGGCTGCCGATCTAAATAGTGCTAGGGATGATTTAACTACACAGGTAGATTGATCTCATGATGGTATCTAATAATATCCTGACATGCATTACTTTTATTCCCGTTGGCCACGCAAACATGAAATCAGTCGTGTGTGAGTATTAAGCTCTCATTAAAACACATTAGCTGAAAGAGAAACTAAAAATTCCTTTGGGGATTCGAATTAATTATTCGTTTATCACCTGAAGTGGGATAAGTTAGTTTAAGGGAAAAATGCAAGGTTGTTCGGTGAACAAAAACAAAATCAGAGTTGGACGCTCAAAATGCAGGGGCAACCAACGAGAATATAGTTCAAAACCACTTAAACATAGCATCGTTAAACGTATTTTCGTATTTAAACGGTAGATATAGGCATATTTTTATCCCCTAAAAATTTTTCTTCTGTTCGGATATCCTAGCTGAGAGTCTAGTGATCCGAAAATTATAGGGATCAAAACTTACCTTTTCGAAACTTTCAGCCAGAAAAAAGCTTCCGAAAATTCTAGGTGACCTTTTTAGGGTGAAAATCCGTTAAAAATGGGCAATTATACCATTTTTTAGATGTTCGAAAATCCTATAGGACAGGCAGGCGAGCAAGAAATTTTACAACAAATGTTCCGAAAATTCTAGATCTCAAATCGTCTTCCGAACAGATATTTTTCGAAAATTGACGTTGGGTGCCCCTGAAAATGGTCACGGGGCTCTAAAATGGATCGCCATTCTTAGCTTAGCTTTCCTAAAGCGTTATTTAAGTGATGAAGGCCAGACCACGGCCTCGCTGGCACGTTCCTTTGACCAACGACGTTTCTTGACACTCTGAAGCTCAAGCAAAGCGCAAAGATAAATGAGTGTTGTGTTTCAATTAAGATCTTGATCCTGATACATCAATTACTGACTCATTGACGTTACTCCATTCGAGAGCCTTTTGAACTGTCACTTATTTCAAGAGTTTCGTGCGTCAGGCAAGCTCTACTGTTCATTCCACTTTTTAGCCCATCGACTCGTGATCACCACAAAGATCTCACGTGTTGGAAGTACGTTTTGTCCATTTCTTGGAGATCTAATCTATTTTGAAAGCCGCGAACAAAATACGAGGTAAGTGTTTGCATTTTAAAGTTTTGAAGTAGTAAAGCTGATTCGTATCTACAGCAGCTCTTTTCCGTAGAAGTCCGCATTCTACACTGGTATACGTGTCGCAATTCAAGTTGTCAAGCTTCTGTAAGTGAAGTACTGCACGAAATTAAAAACTCGCCATTTAAATCGCTTGTTCAGCACATGATGTTTTGGTAGTTTACAGTAGCCATTTTTTGTTAGTTCGGTTTTCAATCATACGTTTCTTCACGAATGTACTGATTATAGCGTTAAGAGGATAGGCAGGGGATGCTTTCAGCAAAGCACATCTCCGTTTGTTCACAACTGTCAGTTTTTTTGTAGAGAGAGGGAGGCTGAATTTGCGTTTAGCCAAAAATCAAAGAAACTTCTTTGCTTTCAACTTATTTTCGCCTGTTATGTATAGGTATCATACAACATGTAAAAACAGAGAGAAACGTTTAGAATAAGAGAATTTTCACGCTATTGTGACCAAGCAGAAGCTTGCCGTTTGCTATTTCACGCAAACGCAATGTTACGTAAATCTTCCTATTATCAACGCAATGGAAGCAACAAAAGACAAACTCTCGAAGACCAAACAGTAATTTAAGAATTGTAATCACACAATCGGGCCCCATGAAAAGGCGGTGAAAAGAAATGCGTCAAAATCATCAGTGTAAAAGTAAACGTAGACCATATTATTTCTCCCTTACTCATATCACGCATATTCAAGTTATTCCTTGAAACAACGGAATCACTACGAGATAGAATCCACAAAAAATAAATAGAGCATTTTCTTGTCTTTCGTTGAAGCATGGAAGCGAGCAAAGGTCAAGGTACAACAAGGAATACATAATGACCTGAGCGAAAACACCCTTAGTTATAAACTTATGGGAGAAAAAAATTCTCCCTGATTCCCGAGCAACATTTCACAGTATTAGCATGATTTTTGAGTGATTCCTTTATATGAGAAGTCTTTTAACTTCAAATCCGGAATATGAGAAATTGAGAAAATGAGTCAAGTTAAAGCTCGAACAAACGACCCGCTTAAATTAAGCTGGGGAACATTTCCTCGTCATTTCCTCATACTATCAGTAGCCTATAACCACTGTCTTTTAAAACTTAACAGTAAGACCATATGACACGATCAGCCGTTAAATCATAAGTGTCATAGATTGCAAGTCTTGACTTCCCCTAACCAGATTCCACACCAAAGTCCAACAGCCCCGTAAACTGAAGTACTTCGTGTATTCTAGTACAATACATGATAATTTAATGACCCAATCACCACTGCAAATTCTTCCGGTACGATACTTTTCTTCACTTGTTCGCATATTTTGTTGCCTCACAATCTTTTTTCTTGAAAACCTGCTTTTGTTATTGGCTTTGGAAGACAGAAAAACTGATCAAAGTTTGGTCGACGATCGATATCGATTGAGGGTGCGTTCGATTGACCCTATTCGGGAATAAGAATGAATACGTGGAGTGATGAGTTAAAGCGGTATGTTTGGCTGTTTTAAGCAACAAGGATAATAAAGATATGTTTAAAATAGCATTTTAGCAGGTGTTTTACAGTTTTAATGTGAATCTCCGCAAAAACGAAGGATTTCTAACTTGTATCCCATGTATTTCTATTCCGGAATCCAATCAATCGAACGCACCCTAAGAAATAGCAATGAAATTTTTTAATGTTTATGTGACAATTTTAGGCTTGATGAGTATATATTTACAACTAAATATTATCTAGTTTATTATAGTTAGATAACAATTGTTTATAATTTTATGTATGTAACTCTTACTTAATTTTGATATTTTATTTGTGGTTACTTTTATTTTTTAGTTCTGCTTTTGTCATGCGTTTTATACATGAGCCTCTGGCTCGGATACTGAGGGCAACCTCAATCCCACGCTATGACTTTAATAAATTGATTGATTGATTGATTGATTGATTGAATGAGATACCGGGTTAACGGGTTAACGGTGTACTACTAAAGGCAACCTTATCCAGCCATTGTTGGAAGTTAAGAGGGGCAGAAAACCTTTTTTTTTCCTTCCTGTAGAGAGAGACGTTTTAAAATCAGACTGGGACTGAAATGAATTACTGCCGAGAGGCCAAACTTGCTTTGACCTGCTGTATCCTCGCTGTCACTGCAGGCCGTAAGTTTTTAGAAGGATTTTACATTAATTTTAAGAGTACAAGAGAGAGTTTTAAACTTGAAACTAACTTCGCTACTCTATACAATCAAAGGAATGAAGTGATCTTCGCATTTAACTGGAGAATTTGAGCAATTGTCTCCCAAGTCACCTGAAAAATTCACGTGGTTCCAAAGGGATTTGAACCCATGACCTCTGTGATACCGGTACAATACTCTAACCAACTGAGCTCATGTGTTCCCGTGAAAGGACTTGAAAAGAGACAATTGCTCAAATTGTCCAGTTAAGTGCGAAGATCACTTCACCTCTTCGTCTATAACCCGCACTTCAAATATAGTGAGTGTAACCGTCATTATTGTCAGTTGCCTGATGATTGCTTCGTGTGAAGCATGAAACTCCGAGTAGCAATTAAATGAACGAGATGCTTCCGTGAAGCATACACTGGGTTGCCTGTGGTATGTGTTACAGAAAATCAGAGGGCACTGAATTGTGTGGTATTGAACTACAGCATTCCAGTCTCTGAAGAATAACAGATAAAAGAGAAGCGAGAAACATTGGCTTCTGGGCTGACATGTTGATAATTTTCAAGTTCCCTTCTTTTCACCACAAGTTTAAGCGTGCCCTCTGAGCCATCTGACAGCTTTGCTTGCTTTATGCAAAACAAGAACATCATTCTAAAAGCTTATTCTACGCAAAAAGTAGGTTCTGGAGGTAATTTTGAGAGTGGAAATCAAGGTTACGCGGCAGACGGCAAATACAAACTCACGATTTAATTCAGTTAACACACCAGAAAGACGCTAACAACATTTTGACAAGAAAATGCTTTACTATTGCCATAAAAACTATCCAGTTAAGCTCGCATATCATAAAACATGATGAATTCATAAAGGCCACCTTTTCCAGCGAACAATTTTTTGAAACAAACAACATATTTGCTATTGGAGGCAAAAATTAACCCCTTCTATTTCATTACGTGCGTGAAGAGAAGAAACTCAATCGTGTCAAACATGCGCAATATTGCAACAAACTAAATTTCAGGATCAAACCGTTTCCATGAAGAACCTTTTCCTTGAATAATGAAGCACAAAATACACGGCAAGGTTTCTTTCAAATAATTCTTTGCTGTCACATTTCCAATTATTTTTTTTACCTGAAGACTGTGCAGAGTTGGTCACAGATCCACGTAAGGTGTTCGATTCGTTCTCTGTCTTTGTTGAACCCATAAGTTACCAGAGAATTTTCCATTTGGTTTCAGTGTTCTACATAACAGCACACTTGGTAAAATATTATTTTAGAAATACAGCTCACTTTGATTTCTGCTCGACGGGCGATAGATTGTTGTCAAAGTCCATTACTCGTCGTTTTTGTCAGATTCCAGGTGTTGGTTTTTCACCGCCTGCCTAGTTTATCCAACTGACTTTCCATTATTGAGCTCCATAAGGATATATTTTGTTTAAGGATCCACTAAAACGCCATTCGCCTTACATGACTTTCGACGCCATTGCAGGCTAAGTTAATGATTCTCCTGTGTCCACCAGAGAAATCTACGCATTTCCACTACCCTCTCGATCCCAAGAAAAGACGCGCAGAAGGCTCTATGCACAAAGACACCACTTACCCGGGAAGTGACAGGCAAGACTTTTGCCGACACGGAAAATAATAATAATAATAAAAATTAAACAAACAAATCCCACCCACTTTCCGACTTGTATTGCCATAC
>OX421454.1:33696503-33754003 GCA_949126865.1 Montipora capitata
TAAAGGTCTTGTTTAGGATTTCACGCGAAGAAATATAAATATATATATTCAATGATTTAAATATGGTCTCTTTTAGGGGTCAAAAAATAGTGGACGAAGCCCAGATTGGTCTCCTTTAGGTGTTTAATTCAAGATTTCCGACGAGCATCCCCACCCCTCCCCTTCATATACGAAGTTCACCCCCCCCCCCCACCGGGGGAAAGGAGCCTGAAAAACTCCAGTAGTTAATACTTGTATTTCTTGCCACTGTTACGTGGTTAGAAAACATTTTAAAGTTCAAAAACAATTTCACTAAAAAATTACATTTCAAAACTATTTGGGATATCCTAACGCCAAGCGTAGCTTTGACGTAAGAGTGAAGTCTCCCTTTAGAACTCCCCTTTGTAACAAAAGGGCGACTTGGTTACGCGCACACTTCACACAGTTTTTATGCTTATAGCTGCTGTGCAGTTTTTACAATTGCTAAAAAGGGTTTAAGTGTATTAACTGATCACAAAAAAATCAATCATCATGCGTGACTCCTTGGCTCATTTGGAAGCTATAAAAACCAATTTAAACCGTAAAGAATATAACAAGCAAGCTACCGCATGACCGAAAAGACTAGGCCAAAAAGTTGTGTTTTGGAGGTGAACGTTTATCGCTTTACACAAGTAGGTCGTTCCCCCTGTTCAATTTCGTTTTTAACTGGAGGCAGTGTGGCCCAGTGGTTAGGGCGTTTGCCTTGAAATCCGGAGATCCCGGGTTCAAGACTCGCTCTGACCACCCGTTGAATTTGATCCTGGTAGTCCCTGGTTCAACTTCCCAGCTGCACTTGTAAATAGCTAACTGGTTTGCCTCCGGCCAGTTGGGATTCTTAACAGTTCTTGTTGCTGTTATTCTGTTTCGTCGCTTCGTTGTGTTTCATTAGCCCTGAAAAGCCCCTATGGGGAGAGGTCAATTAAGTATGTATGTAACCCGCACTTTCAAACACACACATATATACATTATTTCATTAAGTCCTTTCGCGGAAACGCATGATGCCAACAAATTGACCTGCCGCAGTGCTCCCAACTGTGTGACTTCATAGCTCAGTTGGTAAAGCATTGCTTTGGCATCGCAGAAGTCACGGGTTCGAATTCCTTTGAAGCCGACTGAATTTTTCAAGCGTCTATAAGAGGCAATAGGCCATTTCCGAGTTCATGTCTGCCTCCTCTTCAAAGCGAGTCTAAATGCCAAGTTTTTCGCACTTAGACTCGCTTTGGAGAGGAGGCAGACATGAACTCGGAAATGGCCTATTGCTTGAATTGTCCAGATAAGTGCGAGGATCTCTTCTCTCAATTTCGTTTAAATATGATTATAAAAGCCTATGCACCTTGTCACAGCGTGTACTGCACCAACAGCGCCAAAAAAGGTGGCTTCGAAAGTACATACAATCTACCGCCAAACGGTTTAAGGATGACTCAGCGACTAGTGATCATTCAAAAACCGTCTCCAAAAGACAAAAGCGTCTTTCCAAACGTCTGTTGAATGGTGATGGACAGCCTTATCACAATTATGGAAATCGTTATTAGCCACAACACATCTGGAAGGCATCACCAATAACGCAAGTAAAGAATCTAAAAGCAGTTTTCCATTTTAAGCAAGAGTCGTCCAGAACGCTTCAGCATCACACAGACTTTGGCCAGAATCCCATTACTTTCTCGCTTTGGTACTAATTAATTAATTAAAAATTACGTAATTTCGTTGAAAAAAGTCAGTGGCGTATGGTAGTCATTAAGTGCTTTCTTTCATTTGCCATGCTTGATTGAAACGAGGAACATTTGAAACCAAAATTTGTAGGTCCTGGTAGCCCAACAGATCTAATATTTCATTTCTAATAGCGGAAAGTACTTTTAGTCGTTAAAGCAACCCTCCTATTGGGACTTTCAGTCATGGTTACTAAATTAAATTTGTTTGAATTTTGACTCATTATTTATTCGAATAACTTCTTTTGTTTGTCTGCGACCTTTCTTTGGCCTTTTTACCTTTTTCACTGAGATAATCTTACTAATGAAGCCATACATAATTACACGGACCCTGCCCCCAACTCATCCCTTTCGGAGCTGACAAATACCTGGTGGATAAACCATCCTTGAAATGGTGTTATCGATCAAAAGAAGAGGTTTGTAAGATAGCTTCACAAAAGATCGTAAAACAAGGACCTCTTAAAGGACTTTAGTGGGAGTGGGTAACATCGGATCACATTTCCATAACCACTGTAAACTTGTGGTGGATGCGATTTGTCGAAAAGGAAGAAGTCTCACTGAAGGTAAAGTATTGAAGGTAAAGTAGTTATGTCGTTTAGAGTCAACAAGGTTGTCCCTTAACATCTCACTAAAGCTAAACCTTAGCCGAAAATCTGACCTCTCAACATCTCTACCGACATCGATATCGATACCTTACCAAAGCATGATAGCGTAAGTTCTCCATTTTTAATAGCAAACTCTCCCCTGGCTATGCGCTCAATCTATTCACATCAATACTTCCGCTTACGGAATTAGAATAGGAAACAAAGGTCATTGTCTACTGTGATTTACGATTCTCTCAGAGTTCAGAAACTGGGGCTTTTCTTAACGTTCAAAATCCTTAACCCTGTTATGATCGCCCATATTAAGGCATATGTATTAAGTTGGTGTTATTTGACCGAACCAGTCACAGTTTTGGAGATAACTTGTGTTTATTGAAATTTAGTTTCGCAATAATGCTTTCAATAATAAGCTCTACACAGGTTTTGCAACTTTCAGCCAGAATAAACTTTGCTTCTGTCACCCAAGGCTCTTTTCCCTCTGAAGGAATCGAGCGCAAGCAGCCTCACTCAAAATCAAGACTACCTTCAACTTCCAAAAGGCTTGAATGAAATTTTGACAGGTTTCTTCGCTACATTGATGTAGGTATTCACACCTATCATCTGATTAAAAATTTTCGTTCTCTCTCATTAATACTCCATACTCGACCATAATTTTCTAATTCACCCCAGGCAAAGAGATAATTATGGTTAAATGTAGTTTTAAACGTTCAAACAAAGCGATTGTTAAATGTGCAAATAGTCGTAATCTTTCCTATTGTCAAGCAATTGCGGTTGGTGTTTACTATACGTGTGAACGTGTTGCAAGATTAGGCTAAAAAAACTGCATAAGAAGACAAAAACATGAAATGAATCCTTCCCCCGTGGAAAAGAAAAAATGCACCTCAAAGTCAGCCGAAGATAAAAAGAGGTAAGCTTGCCATAAATAGGACATAATAGGAAATACAAGTGACGAGCAAAATACTGAAACTGCAAAAGCGCTATGTAGGGCGTGGGTGGAATGGCTTGACAGCCAAACAAATCATTTCTTTTTGAACGAAATTTGACAGTAGCAACAAAGGGGTCAGAAGTCAAAGGAAGATACTACGTGAGTCAGTCCGCTTACAATGCAAAGGTTATCAATATCATTTAATAACTTGTTGATTGGTCACATGCGTAACATACATTCAGTTAGAACAATCAAGCATTATTATTTGACCAAAACCCCATCAAGCCTTACTGAGTAATCCATTATATTGTTGCACTGAGGTTCGCAATTCAACAAACTATTTGATCTCGAGAAAATATTTACCCAATGCGAAACATTATCAGTTCACCAGCTTTTCATCCGACTTGAAGTGTTGAACTCACGCTTAGAAAAAAGTGGAAACTACAATTGTAGTTACCCCTACTTTTGCTGAAATCTTGACTGAGAAACCTGGCAATTGATCATGCGGGTTCTTATCATTGAACAGAACAAGGAATGTCTTAAGACTACCTGAAACTTTGACAACTTATTGAACACACTGGAGATGGGGCGAAATTCCCCCATAAAGGCCATAAGGGTGCTGCTCGTCTCTTAAAGTGTAAATTATGTCGGATTTTGGTCTTGCTTGTGGTGTTTACGGTAAAACGGCCACACTATAGGTTGTCAAGGTATTTTTAAAGGGCTGATAAGCAAACGATTTATGACAATGCTGGAAAAGATATGCATTGAAGAAAGTATCGCAACAATCCAAAAAACCCTTTTTTACGTGATTGTCCCCTGACAGATGGTGCTTCTCCCACATTGTCTGTTTTGTGGGGCATATCAAGTTTCAGATTGGTCTCATCAGTCCATAGGGTGAATTTAAAATCTTGAAGAGCTTAGGCGTCATTTCTATACTACCTTTCACCACCTCTTAGTACACTCGAAGTAAGCCATTAAAAGGCATGTGAACGACACACGAAAAACTCTGTTTCCTTATCCAGAATGAAAGGAATAGATCTTTCTTTCATTACCGATACCGTTTGTTACACCATCTGAACGGTTAGGAATAGACATTGTAAGTTATTTGCGGTGATGTGAAAACTTCGAAAAGTACAGCAATTGGAAAGTGATACATTGTAGCCTATTGCGTGCAGCACATTTGCCACGTGCCAGGTCACGCTATTTGCTTTATCCTATTACTTCGGAGGCCGCATTTATAGACCAAACAGGAACAACCAGGAAATAAGTTTATCATAAACTATCGAAAAAAAACGTGAATTTTTCTCTCTGTTTATCTCGCCACTGAGTTCACCTATTAATTAGATCCTTCCATGATCCACCAATCAGTAGTAGTCCCACAAGCCTCAATCCGCAACCCGCTGTGAGATATGCATCAACTCATTGTCACAGAGATGATGACTTTGAAAGTAATGGATATTTCCTTGCCTTCTGAAGGCACTTGAACTTCGGCGAACCTTTCGAGTTCAAAACAAGGACTATCGGAGATATACCGTACCACTCTTATGCCATTCACTTTGCCAAATGACGTAATAGGTTAACTTCTCAATGTCATTTATAGGATTAACTTGTCAGCTGATTAAAAATCATGTATTAACTGCTCTTGAAGACACGCGGGAGGTCTGTTTTATTTGCTTTCCTAGACACGACATGAGTTCTTCCAAGATTTTGCATGAAAACGCAAAGCTGAGGAATTATCCGAAATGCTTCCTAAACAGTATTGAGATTTATGCTAAATTTAAGAGCCCCACAAATTGGCGGTTAGAAATTTGAGGTTTACAAATCCCCAAGGGTCGGGGCGGCCGCAACTAACTTGCAAGGGGTGGGATGAGGGAAGCAAGAAAACCAAACCAAAACGACCAGCGGTCGTGTTATGCCAAAAAAGAAAAAGAAATCCTTTTTCTCACGCACTTTATCATTAATTTTCAAACGTTTTTTTATAAGCATGCAAAATTCTTTAACGTCTGCTCAAACTGTACGTCGGAATTATGATTTTTACTAGCAAATGCATATGACAAAGCGGACAAAGTATGCCCATTTGCCATGAATAATCATGAAAAACAGGAATTTTAAATGTATTAGTACTTCAGTTCATAACGATACTTCTGGACGCGGTTTTCACATTCTTCGGGGCAAATTTCACGATACGAAGAAGCTTAATCCAACTCTTACAGGTGACAGGCTCCTTCGAAAATAGGATTATTGAGGAGAAAAAGGAAAAGAACGAAGAAAGTCTACACGTGCTCCGAGCGTTGAAAGTTTAAAGACCGTTTGGTCTGTTAAATGTCGGTGACAAGAGGACCAGACATTTGGTCTATATTAGTTGAACTTCAGAAAATAGGACGGCTATCCCTTTTCAAAAGAGTGGATGTCAGCCATCTTCCAATGATTACTCTCTGATTTGTTTATCTATCGGAAGTGAAGTACAAAGTTCGGTTACTTTACGCAACAAATGCAAGTTGCATTTTAATCTTTCTTTTTGAAGCGTTCCCATTTGCCTCAGAGAACAACGACAGGACCCTGCCTTGTTCAACTACCAGGTGAGGAGGACTTAAGCCATTTCCTCTCCAACTCATAGATGTGTTTAAGGGATAATTAATGCCAAGTATGGGATGGGGTTGAACCATGCATTGCAAGCCAAAAGCAAGGCCGATCATTCACTGTGATGTTAACTTTGCCATTCAAATCAATATGGACCTGAGCATGACTAAGGTATCCTTAAGGTAAATTACGGCAAATCAACCAACGGTGATAAAGTCGTTTTTGGAGCCCATGGAAACTATTAGCAAGTAAACACATTTTGCGGGGCTGTCAAAGAGAGATACAAGCTTTAAATACGTATTAGAAAATGGAATATCAACACAGGATTGTGTAATCGATATTGATAGAAGCTGTCCGAAAAAAACTACACGCTAGTTAGTTTAGTTTAACAAAAACAAAAACGTACGCTTTTGACCATACGATACAAAAAGGACTTTCGTTCCCAAGTGAAAAATTTGGCGTATTTCTTCTGATCGGCCAGTTTCTCAGAAAACTACGAACACCTAACGAAATCAAGACAACAGACCCATATCACTCAATGTCCAAACAAAAGATTTTGCACGTCTACGTCTACGTCTACGTCAGTATGAGGCTGGACGTACAAAGACAAATGCAAAGACAAAGCCTTTATTTCCCACGGATTCCAAACTGGCCGCCGATTGAAAAATGTGAATACATTGGAGATGCTTGGTGCGCTTTTAGGTGAAAGCTCCACTTCTCAGTTTTTCACTTGATAACCCAAAGTGGATGTGTAATTGCTGGCGTTTGTCACACCATTATTGTACAGCTTATTAAGTGAAAATCACGATGAAATCATGAAGTACTTTTTTTTCTGTTTTTGATTCTCACTTCCTGTCTTATATACTAGCTGGGCCAAAGATGGCCCATTCTAGATAACCTTACTAATCTTTTAAATTAGGGACTGGTCATTATTTACAGGGGGGAGGGGGGCTGGTGGAAATGAGATGCTCAATTCCCCCCCCCCCCCCCACCTTTATAGAGAACACAAACTTTAGTGATCCTCCCTTCCCCCCAATTAAAAACAATAATAACAAGTGTCCAAAAAAAGGTAATGAGTATTTTGGTTAACCAACTGATGAATCTGTACAATTGATTAATGAATATGTAAAAGACTTCCCAAGAAATGATCATTCAGAACCAGACAATGATGATTATAATGTTGATGATGATGATGACAATAATGATGATGAGGAGGAGGATGATAATGATGATGATGGAAATGATGGTGGTAGTGGTGGTCATGATGTGTAAAGTAAATTTAATATCTGAGGCCCTTCCAGGTGTATCAGCAACTTACAATTTTTTGCTGGCTATATAATTGAATATTTTTTATAGTCCCCCCCCCCCCCCCCTTTTTGGCCATGCATAACAATATGTGACCAACTACTATTTGAACCAGCGCCCCCACCCCTCCCCCCCCCCCTCGATAAATAATGACCAGTCTCTTATTGTTTAAATTATTCACCGATGGGTCTTCTCTGGCATGATAACACACTTACTTAGAAGACACCTTTTTAGAAGTTTTCATATCGCTTGGTTAGTATCCATCTATGAGTCCAAGCAAAAGAGTTTTCGATCATGTACATGTAGCATGGAACACGATGAAAGAGGGCACGACGCACTAATAGAAGTTCAGTATTTTCATGCTCTTGATCAATGGTCAAGGGGACGTGGACCCCGGTGTTATGCCGCAGTGTAGCCTATAACACCGTAAAGCGTACTTGAAGATATCCAAAGAGAAACGGAGCTGTATAAATGCTATATCGTTATTATTATCGCAAATGTCCTTAGGTGAGGGAGACCCACTTTGACGTGCAAAGATTTATGTCAGCTAGAAGAAACTCCCCGCAGCATCACGCGAGACGACGACTTAACGAACCAGACTTTCCAGCATCAAAAGGCATCGAAATTAAGTGTTCAATACAGTCCGCGCCAAAAATTTCGCAATCTAACTCTTACCTAGGATTCACACACGTTTACCTCACGTATTGTACACTGCTAACGTCTTCTTTTCGTTTACAAAAACTTTGATTACCGCCAACAGTTCTTAAACGATAATTGCTAAAATGCCATACTGAAATGTTAGCTATTGAAGGCAACTTAATCGAGTGACGGTTTTTGCAAGAGAAATTTAAAGCAGCTTTTTGTGTGTGTGTGATTTAGTGAAACGAAGCAAAGTAGTTTTTTGGAACGTTTTCAGCTTTTGTGTTCTCATCTATTTTGGGCAGCTGGAACGTGCCACTCCTTAAATACTCGGTCACGTCTCGTCAGGATTGCTAAGCCAGCTTCACCACCCTGAAGAGAACAACGATTGCCTTAACGTGAACGCTCAAGTACGCCATTAATCTCACTAACAATACATGCCAACCTTTCAACTGTCACCGTTTTTTCAAGCATTTACTGAAACATGGAAGCTCAAGCTGCCGTGGAAGCACAGTTGTTCGTTTAGTTTATAACAAAGCCAACTCTATTTATCTCACTCGCTTATTGTCTTTCGTCTATTCGTTGAAGAGCCTCTTCTCTGAACGTCTTAACGCCTTGCAAATTTGGCAAACGTGAGGCCAGTGTGTCTAAGCACCATTAGATGTAAAGTGCATAACAAAAACGAATGTCACCTTTCACCATCCACATACACTTCAATCACTCAAAGATTAAAACACGGAAGTCTACTTACTTCTGTTGTTTGAAAACGCAATGCCATGACAAATATTGTCTTTTCGTTTTGAAGAAGAAAAGAAAGTTGAAAGGCTATGCTCTACCTTTAGTGCTCACTTTAGTATATCACAATGGATGATCAGATGTCATCTGAGATACAACACAACATATTATGGTAATTTTCGATTGGAAGTCGTAAACCCAAACCAAAGTAAGTATTCTGACCAGTCGCCACTGGCGAAAAGAGTAGGATGATCCAATTAATCAGAATCCAAAGCAATTACAGGTAAACTGGTCAGCAAAGCGCGGGAACAAACTGGCAGGACGCAAGTATTACACTGGCTTTTCTTGGGGCTGGGCCAGGACTGAAACAATGTACACAGAACATATATAACAAAAACAAGCTCTAACTGTAAACAAAAGAATGTTGCGTCCATCATATCCGATCCAATGAAAATAGAGGTTGCAAGGAGGCAGGTGGTCTCTGTGGAAACGTAATACAATGCAATGCAAAACAATACCACACAAAACAACAAAAACAAAACAGCGGCACCGCGCGGCACTGTATGGCACAGCACGGCACAGCACCATACAGCGCAATACATTACAGCACGCAATGATAATCCCATGGAGGTCTCAAGTCCTATTTATACCTTCCGACAAATCCCTCAGAGAAACGTTAACGTTCAATATACTCCGTTAGTTTATTTAATTAAAAGCCACCACTCTTTTAGCAAACGAAACGACTATCCTCTCTATACAAAACGCAGCAATGTTTAACATTGCCGAAATCTCTGACCAAACCATTTGCACATTGATCTTTTATGGGTTGAAGGGATAGTACAAAAAGACATATAGTCGAGGAAAAGTAAGCTGTTGTTTTCTTTCACTTTGTAGGAGGACCTTACAAACATTAGCTGGACTGAAAGAATGCTGAAGTTTGTTCACATGGGTGCTACGTTTGCACTTGGGTGTCTAGTTCTTTTCCAGTACAGTGAAGGACGTAAGTTAATTTCAGAATTCACGGAATTCGACCAAGTTACATTGACACGATTACATAGTGATCACTGTAAAATAATGATGCTGTTGATGATAATGATGATGATGATCAAAGAGTACAGGGTATAACAGGGTGGTGTTTCCTGCATAAACAGTGACTAACTAAAAAGACGTTAATTTACAATTTAATATTGTATGAGGCTCTTATTGACACGACGAGTAATGGGAGATCAAGGCGGGTGTTCTTTAATGTCACACAACGACAAAGCATATAGCCTGCGTAGCATGGCGGTTTTTTGTCGAGCCGGGGCGCACGAGCGGCGAAGCCGCGAAATTCGCGCGCGAAGCGCGCGAGAACGAGCGGCGAAGCCGCGAGAAAAATAAAAACCGCCTGCCCGGCTTCGAGGGGTTTTTGACTGCCGCCCCCTTCACATCATTTTGACACCCGCGGTGACAACTTGTCTGGTTTCAATTTCCCCAGCCAATCATAGGCTTGATAGTAATATGAAACTTCGCGAGAAAAGTGTTGCACGTTTGGCAAGAAATCAAAACAAATCCTCATGCTCTTTCGTCTTTTTCGATGGCTACGAAGGGCGATACGCCGAAAAAGCCTGCCAATGTTCAACGGGCTATTTCAAGCGTCAATGATAATTGTAGATTGTGTTGTTGTCCGCTAAAGATTAAATACGGAGAATTAAAAAAAAATTCGTATATTTCAACGCAAAACCTTTTCAAGGTCTCGAAGCGCGAAGGATGCATACAAGGTCTGACTTTGGCAGAACTCTGTTCACATATTGGACTGGAAATTGAAAAATCACACACGTTCTCTGATCGAGTATGTGATGCCTGTGGTAGGAAAATACGGAACGCATTTGATTTCCATACCTTCATCGCCTCAAACTTGAAAAGAGAGAAGGATAACTCGGCTGTGATGGAAGTTGATGACCATTCTGGTAGATTCAAGCGGCTTTTGCCAACAACTATTTCATCGCCAGATAGAAGTCCTCAAGCCAGAAAAGCGAAAAAAGCAACTGGACAAAAATCATCAGCGAAAAAATCCTTAAGTTTTAAAGATGTTTCGAGCTCTGTGGCTATTAACACTGACAGCGATCACAACGAACTCTCTACTTTAAACACAGCGGATGACTCACCTCAGGAAGCTGGCGAACTTTTTCTCTCATATCTAAACGTGGAAGACTTACTTGAAAGTTCAAGCACCGAAGCTAAAGTGGTAATTGTTAACCCGGGTGGTCGCGTTGAAACGTTCAGCTCGTTTCATGATAAGACGAAATCGATAATAGTAAATCTGTGCAGAAAAAAATGGAAAACGGTTGCGAATTTGACATTCTGTGTGTGATTCGTCGAACACAATCGCCGACACGGCTCGATGTAGAGCACTGTCTTCTTTTTTAAAGCGGCATGGAATGCCTTTTCTAACACCGTCTCAGCGGAGCAATAGAGAAATTGAGGTGCACTCTCTCGAACCGCATTAAGTGCTTCCGTCGTAAGTTCCATTGCCGTGCAGTTCAGCGACAACATTTCGGAAATCTGGTCGTCTATAATACTTTTCAACGGGGCAATGACAATCACACACGTTTTCGATGAAGAGATTTCTTCTTTGGCAAGAGCGAAGGCAGTATAGATCATGCTCTTGCCAAAACCTGTTGGCAAAATTGCCAAGAAGTCTCTCCCATGAAGAAGATTGTTAATGACCGTTTCCTGCTCTGGTTTCAACACAACTGCACTATTTCCCGACGAATATTCAAGAGCGACAACGCTCTAGTTAATGCTTCTGCCATATTTTGATTTTGTTTTGACGAGAAGATTTGTTCAGTTTCTCGAAACTCTCCCAAGGGAAATTACCAAAATATTTGATTGACGGGTGAGCATTCTGAACCAATCGGAACGATCCGTACGCTGGCATACGGACCGACTGAAAAAAGCCCCCCGTCCGTGCAGGCGGTTTTTCAGTTTCTCCTGCCCCAATCTCCTCACGGTTTTTCTGCCCTCGCCCGCCTTTATTACTTAGCAACCAAAACCCGCCATGCTACGCAGGCTACAAAGCATAAAGCCCTTCGGCATCTGCACATTTCTTCGTATCATACGGAAACCGGCCCGGGATTAAATGAACTTTCAATTTTTCATTAAAATAATTTAAATCTCTGAAATGTGTGGTTTCGTTTTTGTCCCGGACCTGTTTGAAGAAGTTCACAGCTACAATAACGTGACGTGATGTGTCGTTGTTTTGATGGCTTGGTTGCATCTTGCGAGGAATAAACGGAGAAATAATTACTATAATTGCAAAATTTAAATACATGGAGTAAACCCGCAGACAGCCGTATTTGGTTGAATGTTCACGCAATAGACCCTTCCACGGTTTTTGACCGCTATCTTGGCTGAGGGGGGCAAACGCGGCCAAATTTACAGTAAATGTACGGGTTTTCGGCCGACTTTAAGCGCTGTAGCGCCGCTAAAGAGACAGATTTCCAACTTTTGCTACGACGTTTAAATAGTGTTATTGATATCATTCATTCAACAGAAAATAAGGCCATTAAGAAAGGTATGAAGTCCGTAAATTCGACTGATAAATCTTCTCATGTTGCTTGTAATTTCGCGGCAATTTGCCGTGATGATTTTAGAAAATCATCCGGAATCCGGAATCCGGAATCACAGGTCATTTTACCAATACACAAAGTAAAACCTATCCTTAACATTCATAAAAGCTAACCTTAGGCCTAATTAGGCCTAAACAAACGTTTTTAGGCCTAAGGGTAGCTTTTATGAATGTTTAAGATTGTTTTTACTCTCTGTATTGGTAAAACAATAACCTGTGATTCCGGGTTCCGGATTCCTGGTTTAGGGTTGCCAGATTTTAGAAGGGCTTGTATGGAATGTTAAACATTCTTTTATGGTCGTTGTAGCCTGAATCTCTTCTTAACATTTCACGAAAATAATCTCAGTATAAATATCTTTTAAGACACCATCACTGTGGAAATCCGTTTCTTTTTAGCGGCGCTACAGCGGTTCAAAGTCGGCCAAAATCCCATACATTTACTGTAATTTTAGCCGTGTTTGCCCCCCAACCAAGATGGCGCCAAAAACCGTGGAAGGGTCTATTCTTTGACCTTCTGCTGAGTGGTGGGTCGGTTAAAAGTGAATATTTCCGGTGGCGAAGAGACAATGCTGTTTTTTTTTCCTTTCAGAACACCGAGGAACGAGATTCACCAAGAAACCCCAAAGAATTGTAAATGGGGTTTTGAACTCGCATGTAGTGTTTCACTGGAAATTTGCGTTTGGCAACAGACACGACTGGGACCATTTTAAAGGAATAGTTTGGGGAAAAACAGACAGTAAAAGAATTAGAGACAAATATATCACGGTGGATGAAAATGGAGCAATGGCAATTAATCCTCAGTTGCCTTACTCATTAAAAATCAGGCTTAATGTGACAGCAAATATTACCCAAAAGGAGTGCAGCTGGAAGTTCGTGTTAAAGAAACCCACTAAAGTAGACGAACAAATTACTTACGGATCTGTAGTAGAAGTAGAAGGGATACAGTTCAGGGATGGACCTATACAAATCATCCTTCAAGGTAATTACATAATATTTATACTTGACTGAGCAGTTTGTAACAGAAAGTGGAACAAAATGTCACGATTGCTTTCGTTTTTATGTGTCTACTGATTGGCTGAAATTGAAGTCTAGCGACACATGGGCCAGCAAAACGAATCGTGATTCGCTCGTACGTGCATTCCAGGGCTAAGCATTGGTTTCGAACCACAACTTGATAATTTGTTTGTATGTACATGTGTCTAGTGATTGGCCAAAGTATTTACTTTCGTGTTGGTTCGGTATTCACATTAAAAACACTAAAGGGGACAGGGATTGTGCAGTGGTAGAGCACTCGACTCCGACCAATGTGTTTCGGGTTTGATTCCCAGAATAGGTCATTTCCGAGTTAATGTCTGTCTCCTCTTCAAAGCGAGTCTAAGCGCAAAGTATTTCTTATGAAAATTAGTCTTCGTTCATATGTAAAGTAGAACTAATTACCATCACAAAAACTTCGCACTTACACGCACCGTTTGAAGAGGAGGCAGACATTAACTCAGAAATGACATATTGGCGTCACAGCTAAAGCTGAGTTTGTTGGTTCTCCCCTCTGCTCTGAGAGGTTATTCTCCGGGTACTCCGAGCCTCTCCTACAAAACCAACCTACACTGTTATTTTCAAAGAGTTAATTTCACTCCAGTGCTGGAGTAAAAAACTGGAGTAAAATAAAGTGGAGTAATATGTACTCCTAAGAGGAGTTAATTTAACTCCACCAAGAGTAAATTATACTCTCACTAGTTAATATTCAAATGCACTGACTTTGCTAGAGTAAATTTTACTCTCCCTTCAGAGTAATATAATGTACTGGAGTTAATTTTACTCCTATTTATCGGGATACTGAGTAAAGTTTACCCAACTTGAATTATACTTTTTGAGAAAAAAAGTAGAAGAGGATTTTACTCCTATGTATTTTTGTAGAGTAAATTTAAATTTAGCCAGTTTAAGATGTGGAATTAGGTTTGTTTTATTTTTGTGGAATCCTCTGGTTAATTCTTTGTTTTCAAGGAGTTGGAGTGAAAAAGTGGAGTAAACTAAACGTAGTAAAATTTACTCCTCTTATTTTGTACTCCATTAATTAAGAGTAAATTATACTCCCTTCCAAGTCAACACTTTTACAGGATTAAAATCCTAATTTAGTGAGGGTTAATACGATGAAGCCACTCTGAATCTTGCTGGTTTTTTCGTTTTTGATTGGACGACGCGCTAAGAAAGAAAGATCGTTATCCTCCGCCATCTTGGATAACGCACTAGAGAACAGACTGGAAGCTAGTGAGCCGTTTTGGTCAGCAGTCACCGGTGCAGCTCTTACTGATTTCGGCGGGTCTTTCGGCGGTTTTATTCACGTTTGAATGAACGATCACAATTTGTGCTGACGAGTTTTTTGTTTGTGTACTCTTTAAATGCTGATCCAAAGCAAGGAAATGCTTAAAACAACTCAAGCAAAAAGGTAAGCGTTCACTGAACTATGAGCAGATAATATTTGATGCCTTAGGCCCGATTCAGACACTGCGTACTTTTCATGAGCCGAAGTCAATTCGAGTTCGACTGACACAAATTAAGAAAAGTACGCCTGTTGATTCAGAAGTCGAACTTAATTGGCCGATCCACAGCAGTTCCAAAGCCATTACCAAGAAAACCAATTGATTTTGTCAGCGATTTTCATGTAGAAGGCAAAACATGGTTAATGCATGAAGTTCGGCACATGGAATGTTCGACGTCTGAAATCAAAGCCGATCCATGGCCATGCTAAAGCCGAATTTCCGTCTAGGCCAGGTGAAAAGAACGCCTGAGCCATTCCAAATTGAAATAGCTTTTCTTAATTGATTCAAACGCCGAACTTTTCATGTACTTAATCAATGTATAACGTTTGGCTCATGAAAAGTGCAGCGTCTGAATCGGGCCATATTGTATTGCCTTACTGTCAAAAGTGACAATTTAATGTTTACAGCTTATGTAGAATTCAAACTTTTCACATGCACCTTCAAGTCCCAGATTTGTCAGGCAAGGATATTTAGTTTGGCTTAAGTGCTTTAACAAATTGGTATGTATTTCAAAAGAGCAATGAAGCTTTAGATCAAATGGTTAGGCAAATGATTTGGTATTAGAGTGCTCTCACCGCAAATTAGATGATGACAGAAAGCAGAAAGCTTAAGCTGTCATTTAAACTATTTCACTCAATGCAAATAGTATGTTAATGCTTGAGATTATTATTATTATTTGCGTTTAAAGAAAAGAGAGCCAAATTTTGATGAGTCTGCTTTTCACACACTTATAATATTATTATAACAGAAATGACAGTGTCTGACACTTGCAGAATGCAGACCACAAACTAACCCTAACTCACAGTTATTGAAAGCTATTTGTAGGCAGTCTGCAGTTGTCATACACCTTAGAAATGATCAGCTTTATTATTACCAGTATTTTATATGAGACATGTGATATTGCGTGTTATTATCTGGATGTAATTTTTATGACATCTTTTATCTGTAAGTAACAATAATAATTTTTGTTTGGAATGTGAGTGAGATTGTGAATTATTTTCTTCTAAGAAAACTGAAACTTTTCGCCATATTTATTTGTTGATAACAGTTCAAATTGGAGGCGGGTACAGCTGGGAATTGGTTCATTAAAAGATTGCTGGGAAGTTTGGGCAGAGAGTTGGTTACAGAAAGTGCTGAGGTTAGCCAAGAAGATGCCTTCTTCTTGCAACATACAGTACACACCCCTCCCTACATGTATAATCTATGGAAGAGGAGTTGGAGGAAACCCCAGATAAAAGAAAAGGTTGGTGCCATGAAAAAATCCCTTTGAGGCATGTTTCTGTAAAAAGCTGTAATGCAGTTAAACAGCTGAAAGTCTGAAAGACTTAGAAGCTGATCGTTGCTTTTAAACAAGTGATGCATATAGATACAGTATTTACAAATAACTCACATAAATTACACTTTAACAACTAATTCTTGACAGTCACTGTTATAAAATAATTATAAAGCACTGTCTCAGTTACAGGCCTGTGTAAGTATAAACTAATAGTGCCTAGCGATTAGTGGAAGATGATTCTGCAGTTTTATTTATAAATCCACTGTCTCACCCAAGATCTACTTTCAGTTTAAAATCTGAAATACTCCTATATGAGGTAATTCTAATACCCCCATCACACATAAATAATAACAGCGTCTGGCAAGATATTGTCAAGATTTATTCCATGAGTTCCACTACTATATGTTTACTTTTTTCATTATGACAAAATTAATTTGATAACTTACACTAAGTTACTCAATGAATCAAAAAAATGTTACAGGTACATGTATATAATTTCTCATGCAAGTATTACATGTAGTTCCATTTATTTGGCACACCAAAATGGTTGGCTGGCCTCTTTTGTTTCTCAGGATTAGGGATGTATTGGATTTGTGCTCTCTTCCTATTTTGTTAGAATATCAAGGCTGCTGCCTAACGGTCGCCCGGTCGCCTGGGGCGCCTTACTTGCAAGCGCGGGCGACCAAATTTCTGAGCGAGTAGCCTGAACGGGCGCCTAGCTTATCACAAGGTGATTCATCCTCACTTTTAATTAATTCATTCTGGGCTCTTGAAAAAATGACTTGGGCTACTAACTTTTAATGTTGGAAGCCGGAAGCGCTCCGGAAAATTTTTCTTAGGCAGCAGCCTTGAATATTGTGGAATGATCTTAATTTTGGAAGGGGTTATACTAATCATTATTCTCTTTAATTCCTTTTAAGGATGATGAGTCAATCAATGGTGAGGCTCTAAAAACAACATTTGCAAGGATTGTTGCTTCTGGCACACTAAGTGAACTAGAGCCATTTACTGTACCTTTTGGTAGAAAGCAAGGTTTTCTTAAAACTTTCATTTGCTTTAATTTTTTTGCTGGGAGCATACTATGTTTGTAATATTAATTATCAGCGTAATCACAAGGCTTTTTTTCTTTTCGGAAACAATTCTGTTGGAGAAAAAAAAACACAGTGGTAAAGTTCAACGATTGCAAAATTTTTGCATCAGTTATCCTAAGGCATGTTCCATTTTTTTATGTTTGACTTCTTTCTGTAAGAACTGACTTGTATGACATGTACATAAAAGCCATTTTGTTATGCTGAGACACATTAATTTTATCCAAGTATGTTGTATGCTTTAGTTTTTGTTATTGAATTTAGATTTTGCAACCATCATTGCTATCTGTAATCAAACGCATACCACTCAATTTATCTTTGTTTAAGGCAAGAACACATTCAGCTGATTGCCATTTAATTATTACCTGTGATTAATAAGAATAAAGATAGCTTCGATTTTTACGATGTATTTGCATGTGTATATTTATCATGTGCATTCTTTGCAATCTTGTGATTAAAATTACCAGTATTAGATGCTTCATTGTAAACCTGGTCTTTTCTTTACATGATATTAAAAAATTGAACTTTTTATGGTTTTATGAGAAATCTGACTATAAATGAAGATACAGTAGATCTAGTGAGGGTAAATGTGTTCTGTAGAAAGAGTAAATATTACTCTGACAAGGGGAGTAAAGTTTAAGAGGGTAAATTTTACTCTTGAAAAGGAGTGGTTTTGTACCTTTTTTTCTCACCCCAGTTTTGGAGTTAATTTAACTCTGTCGAGGGTAAATTGAACTCCATTAAAAGAGTTTAATTCACTCCAATAGAAGGATAAAATTTACTCTTGTATGGGAGTGAATTTTACACTACAGGAGGAGTAAACAACACTGGAGTAAATTTTACCCCAACAAAGGAGTAAAAGATATAGGAGTACATTTTACTCCAAAAACGGAGTAAGCAATACCGGAGTGAATTTTACTCCAAAAATGGAGTGGTTTTGTACCTTTTTTTTTTACTCCCTTTTTGGAGTTAAATCTACTCCTTGAAAATAACAGTGTACGGTTCGTTATGAGTTGATTTGAGTTGGTTTCATTTCTTTTACCTGGTACCCGATTAGTACTACAGCACTATGTACAGTTGACACTTCTGTTCACCATTGGCTCTCTATCAATAACTAAAAAATGGAAGCAAATTGAACGATATCCCTTTCTCGTAACCAAGGATTACTTCACTGCACTGGATACAGAAGTAGCGTGAAAATCTAGATAGGTTTAAAACTTAAAAAATATTAGCCTGCCTTTTTCAAGTCTAATGACTCTGTTAACAAACGTATTTTTTTCTTATCTTTCAATCATTTTACCATGCTTCATGGATGGCTTCAAAATTAGGAGAGTATTAGGACGTACTTCAATGAATGACTCAAAATGTCTTTGTATTAATTGATCATAAATAATGTGGATAGGTCATCCTTCGAAAATTCTTTTGATATTTACGTCTTGACGCTATCTTCATGCAACTTTTTAGTTCTACCAAAAATCACCGATCATTCCAACGCGACCATCGATGTTGAGGAAGGCGATGATGTGAGATTATTCTGTAAAGCAACTGGTGACCCTAAACCGTCTATAGAATGGAAAAATGACGGTGTGCTGTTACAGAAAACCAACCAAAATACATCCCAGTTGTTGATCAAGAGGATCGATCTCAAAGATAGTGGAAACTATGTTTGCACAGCAGTGAACCAGGCCGGATCGGCATCTTTCAACGTTCTTGTGAGAGTTGTAAAATGTGAGTAACTGATCTTTTCAAGGGATGTTTCACTAAATTTAAAGGGTAAATGCACTGAAAAGTTAAATCCATTTCTATTTAAATTTTTAAGCAAAAACTAGATCGAAAATAAGCACTTTTTTTACTCAAGTCGAGTTCTTTCCGCATAGAAAGTGAATCAGTCAGTTTTTGCTTTTAGATGAAACTCAAATATCCGTGATTGCCAAGCAACATTTACCACCAACTATAAGTGAGACCAAAAGGGTCACTTTTTCCACTTTGTTCTATAAGGTTATGACAAGCAGGCCGCATGACTTTTTTTAAGCAATGAACATGTTACAGTAAAGAGAAATTTGAAAATGGCATGATCACCTTGCTTCTCTCTGCTCCAGAAAAATTAACCCTATCTGCATCTTCTCTACTTGTTCCCTTTTATTCAATATAGATCGACCTTACATAAACAAAACTGCGTCTTCAAGTACTATCGTAAAATCCTGGTTGAGCCATGTGACCATTTTAAAGTGCGCTGTAGATGCAAACCCTGTTGCCAGTTTTACTTGGTTTAAAGATGGCCGCAAGATGTCAAGCGGTCATAACTCTGCACATAACACTGGTACATTGTCGATCAAACCAATTACCACGAGCGACTTCGGTCGGTACAACTGCACGGCTGAAAATCTTAAAGGAACAGCATGGCACAACATTGCGGTGGAACAAATTTGTAAGTGTGACGATGGAAGTAATTTTCGGTTGCATTTTTGACAAAACTCGTCTTCCATATTGTTGAAACTGTAAGACCACTCATTTTGTACTTTAATCCTATGTCTCTAAACTTTCCCGGGTAGAACTCTGTTGAAACATCTTCCCCTCCGCTCAACCATCAGTGACCACATATACCATTTCCAAACGGTGAAAAGTTCTTCGTACACATTCCTACGAAGCCGCGGTTTGTTTTTTTTATATTTTCCCACAGCCTCGCTCACATCAAGAATGACACGTCACAAATCGGGGCGCTCCAAATGATCACATTTTTTCGGGGTGCAAACAGTTTAGTGATTTCGGTAGTAATTATAGAACGATTAACTGTTACTTTTATCTGAACTATTGAATTGAAGTTAAAAGTTGAGCCAAAAGGTGTCAGAAATTATTTATGGTATCAAAATTCCCAAAAGACAAGCGGGAATGTCCGAGAATTTTACCATGCCATAGTTAGTACATGGAGATAATTATGAAAATAGCTCATAGTTCCCAGCTTTGATCCTGAATAAAAACCCTCAAAAGTTTCGATTTACAGACCGTATTCATAAATGGCGGGCAAAAATTATTCGTTTGTCTTTGTGCTAATCATCCTCCCTAGCCTCACTTTGGAGCAGAATTGCTCGTGCTAACGAGGTTAGTGAGGATGATTTGCAAAAAGACAAAAGAATAATTTCTTGGAAGCCATTTATTAACACGGTCTATAAGAGACAGTGCACGTTTGCGCTCAGACAGTACTGTTCTCGCTTTTCGAGTCTCAGTCCCTCAATTAAATATTACCAGGAGGCGTAGCTGAGTGGTGGACCAAAAGAAAACACGACAGCAAAAACCCTGCTCACAAAACGCGTCCTTGAAAAACAATGGTTTAAATCGTAAAGGAAAAAGAGACACTCAGCAAGTTCTACCTCGTTGGTATTCTTTTTAAGAAGTAATTGTGCACATTTCACTAGTGTCTTGACAAGCTCTAACGTCCATCACATGCTTTTAAAATTGCATTTCAGATGTACCTGACCCGCCCATAATTAACCAACTGGAACCAGCACTACTGTCTATCACCACAACATGGAATAGGTCGCTTGATGACGGTGGGAGCCCCATATTGGATTACAAAATAATCTTATTGGACGAGAACGATCACTTGCTGCAAAATCTCAGTGGAATAACGGAAACAACCTATACTCTACTAAATGTCAAGCACAACAGGACCTACAAGATATATATACAAGCAAGAAACGTTGTTGGATATGGGAAGACAGCAAACCGTACCGTTTCAACGTTAGATGCAGGTAATATCACTTAAACGTTTGGTTCCGTTATTTCGTTTATAAAAAACAACACCTCCATATGTCTGAATTCGATTCCACTAAACTTAGCAAAGAGCAAACATGTTGCCTAGTTGCCTGGTTGCACGTTTTGAATTCTACCGCGTATTAACTCTCTCTTACTTCTTATTCGCATTAACTCAAATCATGAAAGAATTTTTCTGCTAGTTAATCGATATCATTTACTTAATCGTTTGCTCGTCCACAATCTTATTGCTCATTTTCGTTTACACGTGATACGCGTTAACTACATGGTTATTGTTAATCCAGAGAAAACTGTCAATTTTTTACAGATCCTCCAAGAGTTCTCGCAATCACAGCAATACCAAGTTTACAGGCAGTTAGTATATCATGGAATTCTACCAATGACAACACAGGAATTAAGATTATAGGGTACAGACTAATACTTACAGACACCATCTCACAGCATCATCGAGAATTTATCACAGGAAACGTTTCAAGCCTGTACGTTTCAAAACTGAATCATAACAGAACTTACAAGATAATGGTTCAAGCAAAGAACGAAGATGGCTACGGTAGATTCCGGATTAAAAAATTCACGACGCTTGAAGCAGGTCAGAACCACGGAAATTTTAATTCTTTTCAAAAGTCCATTCTACAGGAACTTGCTCAAAAAAAAGGAATTAGCAAGAGACATGACCGAAGAACTCCACATAATTGATAAGATTTGTTCACAAAGGATAACTACTACATTAGTATATACTAAACGGCGGACAGCATTGAAGGCGCGCTCTTATTACCTACTCAAACTCCGAATGTACTTTGCTGTTCACCTCTGAGCAACTCGCGCGGGATTTGCGCCCGAAAATATTGTAATCGTTGCATGAAAAAATGAGTTAAAATTATCTTTTCGTGCTAAACTATCTCACTGTTTTAGTATATACTAAAACAACTATTCACCTCGGTGTCGGTGGCTAGTAGTGGATATTCACCACCAGCCACCTCCACTGAGGTGAACAGTTGTTAAATATTCAATTATGCGTTTTTCTGCCGCTCTGATTGGCTCACGCAATCCGGCTGGGTTATCAGCTCAGACCTCCTATCAAAACTGATTGCACCGGTCATTTTCTAAAAACGAAAAAGAGTAAATAGAATTCAACAAAGCAATTATTATAAGTATGTCAGCTGAAAAGTATTTTTCGCCTTGTATCTAAAGAATGGAAATGCACTGAGAAACGAATAAATTAGCCAGATCGTTTTCCATTTTAGACACCCAATTTATATCAGATCATCCTGCACAAAAAAGATCTTGGATATCATCTCCTTGGATTTTCAGGAATCAGGACTTTTTAGCGTAATGATATGAAGTGGTTGGGTAGGGAATGGAAAGTATTAGCTATCTAAGGTTAGTTTGAAATCCGAAAATAAATAGAAGATATCTGATAAGTAAATTTTCAAGACAACTTTGTCATAGCGTCGGTGGCGATGATAGATTTCAACAACGCAAATTCTTTTTCAGATAAACCTGGTTCGCCTCTGATAGAAGCCATTGCACTCGGCCCGTTTGCGCTTGAAATGAATTGGAACTCTTCAGCGCAGGATATCAACAACATCAAAATACTTGATTACCGACTACAAATATTAGAAGGGCCTTTCATCAGACAAAGCTACAAAGCACTAACAAACACGTCACTGATTGTCAAGAATTTATCCAGGAACAGAACATATGTTATCAAAATACAAGCAAGAAATGAGATTGGTTATGGACAGACTGCTAACATCAGCGCAACAACGGCTTTAACAGGTAAGAGTTTAAGGTGGCTCAAACCAGTTTCAACAACTTAGAGGGCACGGTCTTATCAGAAGGATTAACTCTACAACAATGTTTCACGTAACGGCAATGTTATGGCACCAAATGAAACAGCAATGATTGCTCAGCAAAATGCACCCATTAATGTGACGTAACAGGTCACCATGGTAACAAAAAAGACAAAAAAAACGCCCTATATTTTTTATTTAAAAGCTTATATCTTGATTGGCAGGCTAACTGAAGATAACTCCCTCTGAAACGTTTAAAAAAAATTGTAAGGATTCAGAGCCACCTTAATTTTTCCAGTTGTGAAAGTGTATGAATCCGCTGCAGAAAAATTCTTTGAAGGCTTTGCAAGAGTTTTGTCTGAGCCTACTAACACTTTCCAGCAATAAAAATTTGGGGTCACCGAGTTGAGATATAAGCGTTTATATTAATGAAATGTATTTATCGCCGGGGCACTAATTGGGGACAGTGCAAAGAAATCAATTCAATACACATCAAATTATAGGCTGGTTTTTGAGGAGAGGGGAAAACCGGAGTACCCGGAGAAAAACCTCTCGGAGCAGGGTTGAGAATCACCAACATCCCATTTTTTCCTCTATCTTTTAAGGCCCACCGGATGCTCCTTCAATAACAAACACAACAGTCAGTGGAAAACTTTGCTTGCTGCACTGGGAAATACCGTACGACGGCGAAAGTTCCATCGAGGTCTATACGGTGTCTGTATGGACAATTGTGGCTAGTAATGGACAACGATCCAAACAATGGCTTAACAGTTTGAACACGACACAGACGAAGTATCAGTTAAATTTGAATTGGGACAACAACTACACAATTGCCGTCTCGGCCTGGAACAAATACGGGCAAGGTCACTATGGAATGGAAGGAAACTGTAGGACAGGAAAATTCATTCCAGGTTTGTATATAAGTTTGTGAGAGAGCGAGGATAAATTATAGAAAAACTAAACGATATTAAAAACTATTTGTATTAGACTATTGGGCGTCGAAAATTTCAAGTAAAAAGTAATGAAATGTTCGACACATTTTTTTCATTTTCTTAACAGAAAAAACAACAATTATGATACCGACATCACTCTTGACGACTGTGAATACCACAGGTGGGTATGAAGAAAATATTTGCGAAAAAAAATCACTAGAAATTTGCTATTGAAGCGGAAATTACATATTACTTTGAGACACGAAGCCGTAACAAGCGCGGCGGCTGCGTGAAGACTGGGATACATTCAGGAAACTCATATTTAGAGTATTCATTTACTGTTCGAATAAAGCGATAACGAATATGATTACTAAAGGTACTGAGTTTACTGGGATTAGCTTACTGACTTTAATGATTTCTCCTAGTCATACACTCAACAGAAGAAACTACGCCTCCACCAACAGAAAAGCCGACCGTCGACAAAGGTATGACTGATGCCTTTCTATGCTACAGTTTGTACTTAAACGCCGGGGAGGAGGAAGCGGGGTAGGGGGGGGGGGGGGGAGGGGGCTTTGCGTATAAAGGAACGAGGATGCTCGTCGGAAACTCTGAATTAAACCACTAACGGAGACCAATCTGGGCGTAGTCCAAGCTTTTTTACCCCTAAAAGTGACCATATTTAAAACATATTTAAATATATATTTTTACATTTCCTAGCGTGCAACCCAAAACAAGACCTTCGTGGCTACATATCATGACGTTTTGTCCAGAACACTAAGCGAGACCTTTAAGCGAGACGACGAGCATCCCAACCCCTTTCATATGCGAGTCCCCCACCCCCAGGCTGAAACCATCCTTTCTAATTCCAAATCAAAATTGCCATGAATATGAAATATCACCACTTAAAATATATAGTTCTTGGTCTTTTTGCTTGATGTCGATTTAACCCTTTCATTCCCAATATTGAAACGTTCATTCTCCTATCTTGCATCATAGATTTCTTTGTTGGATAGTCATGAAAATTTCAGGTTTTATATGAAGATCACACCTCTTAATTTAAGCTGATAATTATCTTCATTCTCAATACCTATCTGACTGAGATTTTCATTAAATTTTTGAGGAGAATTTACTTGCTGATCATTCCAGGGAGTCAAAGGGTTAGTTCCCCAAAGTGAACAAAAACTGGCACTCCTTTGCCAGTCCAGCTACAAGACGACTGCTTCAATGTAGCTCACTTGATAAGAAGATCTTGGAAGGTACAATATCATTGGCTTCGGCTTGCCAAACCAAAAACAAAAAGACTAAAAATAGAAACAATGATTTAAACTTTAGCCGGTTGAATACCAAAAATAACTGTTGCTTACAATTCTGAGTGAGAGGGCTGAGTGTTACTAGTTCCGATTTGCAATGCAAAGCCGTTTGCGACGTCATCTCAACAATAGGCCTATGATTCGTGGTGGGTTAAATAGCTAGTTTTTATTATTTTTTTATTAACGCCACATTTTGAGAAGAAAAATGGCAAATTATTATTTCTACAAATGAATGAAGGGGGTAGTTTCTAAAGAAACTGTGGTGCTGCGTCCGTGGGGAAGTATAGTATTCAAAAATTTGGTTTTATCAACAGAGTTGATAATGTAAATTGGCCACCGTACAGAGATTCTAAAAGCTAAAAGAATTTAGAATCTCTGTACGGTGGCCAATTTACATTATCAACTCCCTTGATAAAACCAAATTTTTGTATATTATTTCTACAGTTGAAGACGTGAATCTAATGCAGCTACGAAGGTTATGACTGGGGAAAATATTTAATTTTTGATACACATTTTACATGATGCACATTTAGGGAGCAGGGATGGCGTAATGGTAAAAAAATGCTTTGCTTATAGTGTGGAAGTGCACTTAGCTATCAAGCTAGTTTACAGGCACCCCTCTTTTTAATGATCTGAAAGAAACAATTCAAACTTAACAGAAACATGATTAAGAACCCTAACTGGCAGGAGGCAACCAGTCGGCTATTTACAAAGCGTGGTAGAGTTGAATTCGGGACAACCGGAAACAAATCCATACCAGAGATTAAAACGGGATTTGGACCCGGGGAACCGCATACAAAACCCAACGCGATAACCACTGCACCACACCGCGGTGATAGCAATCTCCCCCTACCAATGTAGCCCGGCTTCGGTTCCCAGACTCGAGGCCATATGTGGGTTAAGTTTGTTGTCGGTTCTTTTCTCTGCTCCGAGAGGGTTTTCTTCAGGTTCTCCGGTTTTCCCCTCTCCTCAAAAACCAACATCTCTAAATTCCAATTCGATCCGGATGCAGGAACTCCCTGCAAACCACTTCCGGGTGAGTGGAGCTTCCTGGTTAAATGTCAATAATTATTAATTATTCAAGCTGCTCGATCGATAAGCGAGAAAAGGACCACTCTTACCCATTCTTTGTCATTGCTTACGATCTATCTTAATATCTCAGACGTTGGACCAGCAACAACAGCCTACGAGGTGAAGAAGGAAGTAAAGGACAAAACCAGTTTCGCATATTTAGCTCCACTATGGATTGTTGTGATGGCCTTTTCTATACCAGCCGTGATGTTCATGCTTTGGAAAGGCACACAAAAAAGTAGGTGTCCCCATTAGCTAAATGAATTGTAAAAGTTTGACAGCCAAAATAAACAGATGTATTGAGGTCACATGCATAACCATGTAAATCCGGATACAGTTAAAATTAATAAGTATTCTGTGTCTAAATTACAGAATGACCATTTTGTACGTTAAATACACAATACGTAACAACCTACTAAATGACACATTCATTTCAAGTCATATAGGTCTTATAATAGCCATCGATGGCTTGCCATTGCAAAATATTAATACTGACCTCCCGTTCGTTTTGTATTTATCGCTTATAACGATAAACACATAAATGGAAGCAGGGATGGCGTAGTGGTAACAGCACTCGCCTCCCACCAATGTGGCTCGGGATCGATTCCCAGACTCGACGTCATATGTGGGTTGCATGAGTTTGTTGGTTCTCTTCTCTGCTCCAAGAAGAACGCAGAACGTATGCGCAATAACAATAGTAGGGACCGTCCTTAAGAAACTATCTCTTCTAGACACCTAAAATATGCAGATGGCTTCCCTGGCAACGGGATTCCAACCCATGACCACTGCGAAGCGGATGCACTGATGCTCTACCAACTGAGCTCTGAAGCCACTCAGTTGGGAGCAGGTGAATACATATCATAAACGTATGAATATATCTTCAGGTTAACATTTAAACAGCACCTCTATTTACGTTTCTCGTTATCTCTGTTGCAGCCTGCAACGTATCTCTTCCTATAAATCATCTGTGAAGTTTGAAACTCGCTGCCGCTAGAAGGGTTGCGTCCAGTTCGCTTCGAGCCGTTGACAACAAAATCAATAATGCATAATCCTGGTCCAAGTCTGATAATCTATAATCCATAATCCTAATCCACGTCTTTTACGCCCACTATACGTCCACTAAAAGTATACACGGCAATGTATGTAATGAACGCAATTTTTATGTTTTCAGTAGTACTTGCACACTGTTGCAAGTCACGTGGTGGTGGATCAAGGCAACTTCACAAGTAAGAAATGACAACTTTTACTGAAATATCAATGATCGCTATGCCTAGGTACGCTAAGAATTTACTTGCCTAATTTTCTTTTGGCTTTTGCAGCACCGAGAGCGAATCCTCTTCCTCATCAATGGAAGAAATGAAAGAAAATAAGGTAATTCCTAGCTTAGTAAGGTGGTGGAAGCGACTTTATCAGCGAGAGTGGGTGAAGCAAACAAATTTAAACAAAACTACAGGTTCTTGTTAAGACCTTTTTTTTTCATACAAGTTAAAGTTTTAGTAACGGTGTTTTCCTGCTACTTCCATTTCAGTTTTTGGGGAACAGAATATAAAACAATGACCAAATGTCGAGATGCAGTTGAGGGATCACTGACAATTAAGGCGACACTAAATTGAAAAACAAAAAACGAACAAGAACGTGTCAATTAGGCCCTATCTCTTCTTCATGCACGTTCAGGTTTTTATTTTTTTTTATTTTGTTTTTTGTTTTTGCTAATAACTTTTCTTTTCTTCAGGGCACAGATCATTACGAAACAATAACTGAAATTGTAGAGATGCAATTAAACCATGGATACACAGACGAAGACGAGAGACAGCAGCAATGTAATAGGCCAAAGTCCACTCCGGAATATCCCGTTTACAACCACCTATTTGAAACACCTTTAAATTCGGGTTTTGGTGTGCATCCGCCGGTCAAAAATACGAAACAAGTTGGGCTGGTTAGGCCTACTAAATGGAGAGATTTGGAACTGGATTCTGGTGAAGTTGGCACAACTCCTGCTCATGTCTATTCCCACCTTAATAACAGCGATTCGTTCGCCAAGCGACAATCTTCAGCATTGGGAAGAATCTCAACCATGATCCCATCAAGATGCAATTGGGAAATTTCTCGAGGCCGGCTTCAGCTCCAAAGGATTATAGGTCGAGGGCAATTTGCGCTTATAAAGAAAGGCTTTGCTTTGAATGTTAACGAGAAGGGCGGCTGGGTACCAGTTGCAGTTAAAACTTTGAATTTTTATGAGGGTAAGGACACTACTCCATTTAAGAATTTCTTTACGCAACGGTTCAAAATAATGCGTTTGCACCCTATGAAACCAAGACGCGCAGAATAAAAAGAAGCCGGTTTATCTCTCTGGAAATGCATTTCGAGAACAACTAACAAGAAAATAAGAGTCTAGAACTTGTCACTCACCAAAGTTACCCTTTCGGTATTTTCTTGAAAAGAGGGGAAAATTGAAATCCACATAACTGAAGTCATAGATGACAACATGTCATAAAGGATTTTTCACCTTGTCGAAAGTAAACTTCGCCATTTCTTTGGTTGTGCATTGCTATTCGTTCCGGCTAAGATTTCTTTACAAATCCTTAACAGTCAATCAGACGTTAAGATGGATTGCACGCGTTTTCAAGCATTAAGCGTTGGCTCCAAGCACGCATTTTGTGTCACGATTGGCCAATTCATCTGATTTTCTTTCTCAGTAATGTAATTGATCATATTAATTACTTGTGCATGGTTTTGATTTGACGAAGGCTTTACGGAAAACAAATGAAAAGTGCGGTGTCATTAAATATTATGATTATTCAATTAATTAAACATATATTTGCAGAGGAGGCCAATGAACTATACCGTAAAGATATGATGTCTGAACTTTCTCTGATGAAGCGGCTTTCGCCACATAAGAACGTGATACAGTTATTGGCCTGCATAACTGAATCAGGTATAACCCACTGCAGTTACACGCTGATCTTTTTGTCTGTTCTCTTTATCATTGTTGTCGTTGTAGATTGTTTGAATTGACAGTAACGTTTTCTGGAATTTATATGCGAACGCTACTGAGGATGTAAATTTTGCTCTGAGAAGCACATGTATTTGTCCTTTAACTCTACCAAACTTTGTTAAAGGACTCGGAAGAATGGCTCCTTCCGTCCAGTTGAGTTCAATTGTTAACTAACGTCGTTTTGTTTATTTGAATTCTTACTTTCTCTTCTCGGCCCCACAAGGAGGAAGCTTGAATTAATGTCGTGAATACAATTAGTTTTCAGGGTACCTTACTTGGGAAAGCCTGGTTTTCCCTTGCAACGAGTAAGCACAAGCAATAAGAGTGCTTATTTCACCTGGAAAACCGGAGGGTTGACGCAAGCATAAGCACAAGCACAAGCACAAGGACCAAAATTTTTCCTTTTCTTTCCAGGTGATCTGGTGACGTAACTCGGAAGACTGGGGAGAAAAATTTAACGCCGTATCCCACAACCGCGTGCGGCCTCATTTTCGAATTCAACGTGGCAGAGGCGAGGTTAGATCTCGTCGGGTCTACTTGAATGTTCATTCAGTAACAGGAAATGTGGTTGACACGGAATGATCCGTTGAGTTTTGGCGATGGAAATACCACAGGGAGTTTGGAAACAACACCTAGGGCCGCGCGCGGTTGTGGGATACGGCGTTAAAATGTTTCTTCCCAGTCCTCCAAATTACGTCACCAGATCACCTGGTTGTACTTGCACTTATGCCTGCGTTCGCTTGCATTGAGTGATTACGAAACACACCATAAGCACAAGGAAATTTGCTTCGTCTGGCCAATTAATGCACTAGCTCCAGATTCCCCGCGTCTGAGAAATTGGATGATGCCGTAGTTGATTTTGGTGCTTATGTCGATGTTGGTCTTCACTAGCGTAAGCTACTTCTGTTTGCGCATGTGCTTGTGTTGCGTCACTAGTGAAGACCAGGCTTAAAGGTTGAGCGGCGTTTAATAGCATTACAGCTTCCCGTTGTTGAAAACCCGATAAAGTGAATCCTCTTCGTCAAAAATTTGGCCCCTTTCTCTTAACGTGGCCTTTTCGCCTTAACTTCGCCCTGGTAACTAAAGCAGCTTTTCCGCTTTCAACCAGAGCCTCTCTGCGTAATCACAGAGTTCGCGCCATTTGGAGACCTCTTGGGCTTCTTAAGAAAGAAACGCGGTCTTCAAGACGATTACTACCTTATGGACAACCTGCCGAGAAGAAGCCTTACCTCCAATCAACTGATGCAATTTGCTGGGGAGATCGCCGATGGAATGGCTCATTTAAGCTCAGCAAAGGTTTGCGAATCAGTGAAAAAGAGTCTCAGTTGATCATTTGAAAACATACAAATGTTTATCAACTCTATTTATGGAATATATAGATCATTCACCGAGATCTGGCGGCCAGGAATGTTCTTTTGGGCGATAACCTTACGTGCAAAGTAACAGATTTTGGAACCGCAAGGGACATTCGAGCACAAGACTTTTACCAGAAAAAGTCTGGGGTAAGTTATTGTTAATGCACTTTCGTTTTCGCTGTATGTAGCTAGTAAAAAAATTCATGAAGAAATTTCTTTCAAAAAAAGAAATTGTGATGAGAAACAGATCAATGTGACACTTCAACACTTCAACGGCTTTTCAACAGTATATATACAATTTTAGTGATGCGATTTTTTCTTAACACAAGTGCATAGTTTCCATCCTTTTCAGGAGATAAAATTAAATTCCTTTAGTGCACTTATGTGGTTGCCACATCAGTATTTTGGGCGCTGATCGATACAAAGAGCAATGCGTGACACTGCCTCTTCATGACACTGGGGACTTAAGGATCTACGACGAAGGCGTCGACAACGAGATTTTTCTAACAATGAAGAAAGTCCTATCCCACCTGAGCCCAAATTCTCTGATTTGTACCCAAACGATCGGTAACTAGCACAACCCCATTTTTATTTGGGAGTACCCCTGGATTCATTAACTGACTCTAATTTGAATTCGTGTTAACTAAATTTGAAAGAAAAGACATTAATATTTTCCATACCCTGTATCTTCCAGGGTCGTCTACCCATGAAATGGACAGCTATCGAGTCTCTATTACACGGACTCTACACCTCCAAAAGCGACGTGTGAGTGTTGACATTCGGCTTAGTTTCCTCTTTTCCTTTAAGCATCAGTCAAAAACCTTTAAGTAACGACATAAATTGATTTATGACAGCTGGAGGAAGCAAAAGGAGGATAAGAAGCGGGTATTGATAAGTGCTCAGTCCTCTAAGAAAGAACAAAAAGGGTGGAGACATTCTCTTTAAGTTTTTCAATTGTCCCACCGTCATTTGGTTTTAGAGAGTTAACGAAAGAGAAGACGTAAAGATAGTCGGATTCGTGATCATTCACAAAATATAAAAATCCATTGACAAAAAGCAATTAAAGGCTGACTTCAGAAAGGTCAAGGTTAAGGCAGATACAAATCATTGATTGAAATCTGATTCCTCCCTACAATATCATTGAACCTTATCACACAGCTCGAGAGAATCATGCATATCATCAGATTGTTGACAAAGCGATTTTATGCTTGTTTTGTGCGTCAACAGGTGGAGCTTTGGAGTGGTCTTGTTTGAAATAGTCACCATGGGTAAGTAGTCTAAAAAAGCAGCTTCTATCGCTTTAACACGAATTCCTCTTCATCACTCAAATTGACCCAACTACAATCAGTGGCAAAAGTAGTTGGGACGCTAGTTTCAGAATGGGCCTGAAAACCTCTCAGACGTCAGAAACTTAGCATAACTGTCAAAATTCCACTGAAAACTTCAAAATAAAACTTCCCCCCTCCCCCCAATGTTGAAATAGACAAAGAAATGTATGTTCACTATTGGCAACATTGTTCTGGGGGGGAGGGGGTAATTTTTCAAACTCAGTAAGAAAACCAACTTCAAATGGTGAGTGTCCCAAGACTTTTGCCACTGATTGTAGTTGTTGCATTTGCAAGTGAAGTGGCGCGAGTGAGATGTGGAAGTATTGAGTAATATTTGCACAATTCTAAAGCTGGCAGTAGTATTTAGTACATTAAAACAATGATTTGAGACAACATTTTTTTTATTAACTCAACTGCTCAAAAGATGTCTTATGACTGAATTATGAGATTGGATGGGATCGGATCCAGATTGTAAATCAATTTAGGAAAACGAGCTTTGGTGTTACCGATCTCGAAAGCGATCTTATTTTAATGGGAAGGCGTCGCTAATTCTTAGAAGACACCCTTCGCGTTAATGTCTAAGCTATTTGACTATCTAATGCTGTTACAACTTGAGCCAGTTTTGCTTAATGCAAATCTGCACTGCACGTTGCGACACTTTCGTGTCGTAGGAAGTGTGGAATGCCTTGATTTACGTTGGTATCCCAACTCCGACAACTCTCACAAGACGCAAAACCTTATTGCGTAGTCTTCAAGAAAACCTCAGTCACTTCGTATGGTGACACTGATTCAGTAGATTTCTCATCTGTAACTTCCAAGTAACTTGGGTTTTAGCACAGTTATGGATGGAAATACAACACTCAGTAGAAACCCACTGGTCAAAAGCACTGTTTTTTCTTTTCAAATTATGTTTTTTTGCTCACAACTTACCCTCGTACTTACAATAATCTGATTTTCAAAACATCTATATAATTTTTGCATAAGAAACGCTGCACTGATGTACAAGAAAGCAATTACAACAAAGTTAACATACCTTTCTTGTCCTCAGGTGAGCCAGTATGTGTTCTCTGCTAAATTTCACTTATCTTTCCACTTGAATAAAACCTTGTCCTGCCCTTTTATGTCACAGTTAAAAGGTTTTGGCCAACAAAAATGTTCCTTGTATTAAGAAATCCCCGTTCTGTATGATTTACGTCACGTCTGAAATAATCAGATGAGCACGATTAAGTCTAAAGTCCATTTTTATGTAGCCCAAGTACACAAGTAGTTATGCAAACAAAAAATGAACTTTGAAGCCATTAAAAAAGGTGATAAGGCACAAATGAAATCACAAAAAGCCCATATGTTCACTAAATTGTAAACAAAGCTAATTCGACTGAGGACGGTGGTTAAAATATGTATGTCACAATGTTGTGTCCTGAATAGTTTCTGTGACGTTATGCCTTTGATTGACCTGGTAGATTCCGATGGCATTTTGCCGCGTTTTATATACGATGGCAGCTACCATAGAATGCAGAAAGGTATACATGACTTCTGAGGACGGTGAATGTGGTGAAATTTACCTTATTTGGGAGAATTGTAAGTTCGTCGATCGTCTTTTTCCCTTCGTTCATGGACGTGTCGCCTTTTGAAGGCAAGAAACTCCATTGAATTTCGGCTATTATCTAAGGCTTTTTAAGCTGATATCGATAGTGCAGGGAGACTTGAATTGACGGTGATATGACGTTTACAAAAATAAGAAAGGATAGAGTGGTACTTGTTTAAAACGCTGAACAAAAACAATCCATTTTTAAGATGGGATTTATGACCCGAGTATCGTCAAACCCAAAGAAAATCTTGCAAGATCTCGAATGGAAATGGAAAAAATTGAAATGGAATTTGTTTACCCACGGAACACCTAAGAGCGCTCAGCAGCTCGTTCAACGTGTGTCCGTGCATTCCGGATCAAATTGGAATTTGGCAGTGTTGGGAAGGTTATCATTGGAAAAATATCAGAAGATCAGGTTTTTGACCAAACACATCTTTTCCTTATAAAAGGTGGCTGTCCCTATCCTGACATGGAAGTACTAGAGTTGATAGACAGGTTGGAGTCTGGTTACAGGATGGAAAAGCCACATCACATTGCTGATGAGTTGTGAGTTTTTAATAGAGAGGTTAAGGATGACGTTTACACCCTAAGGCAAACGTCGGAGTGAAATTAGGGTTTGCCAAAAATGTAAGAACCTTGCTTGATATTAGCTCATTTCTGTCCTGTTAGCTCCAGATATCAAGCAACTTCTCAAGGGAACGAGACAAGTTAAAATGAGAGAATTTTCACGCTTTTATGATAAGCAGGAAACTGTCGTTTCCCGTTTGCCGTAAACGTCATGCTTAAACCTCTCTTATATCATATGCTTTTGTCCGGCTGAAAAAAACGTTCTACTAAAATTACAATTGACCTTGAAAAAGGCTCTGCCAAGTTTAGTTTTGCGGTCAAAAGTGAATACAGTGAAATCATGTTCAATACATGTACTTCAATACAACGTGAAAAATTCTTGGAAATAGAACGAGAACTTGAGATATCAAATGAATTGCAACGCGTAAAGCCTCTTGTTTTAAACTCGGCTTAGCGACGATTTTAAAACGAAAAGGTAGCAACTTGAGAAGATTAGACTTGATTTTTTTTCCATTTAAACTGTACACTCGTCAACTGGTAGTATGTATCATCGAAAAATACATCAGAAGTAATTAGCAGTTGAAAAGCCTTTCGAAGGATCCGGCTAGTCCCTCAACCAGGGATAACCACTGGCCACTGGACATTGACATGGGGAGCGGGTTAACACTAGTTTTCACGCACAGAGATTTCTTGTTTAGCTTGCCAAAAATACACCTTGCAGATAGGGGTGAAATGTTAGAATAACAAACACTCGTGAATGTGTCTGTACCTGGTCATGATTCAGCTACAGTTGTACAGTAAGCAAACATTTCTCGTCTCCTTATTTCTCGTTTCTGTATAAAACCAGAGAACTTGGTAAACAAGTCATTTCTTTTGTTATCGTTCTTTTCCGATAATTATTATTATATTTGTCTATGTCACAAATGATACTTAACAGTTTTCCATTGATTACGGAAAAGACTAACATGATACCACCGGTTCTCGAAGCCTGGTTAACGCTAACCGTTGGTTAAGAGGTATCAAAACCTATAGGTTCCTATGGTATTTAACGCTGGTTAGCTCTAACCATGCTTCGAGTAACCCGGGCCAGTTCGATTTATCTACTTCATTATAATAACGAATCATGAACTGATATGTAACTTCTTCAGATTTCGGACAATTTTCCATTGAAAATAAACAAGTTTGAAACCAATGGTAAGTATATTGTGAGTCAGAAAGCAATTTTCAGTTAATGCTAAACATACCATTCATTTTGCAGGTATAATGTTATGCTCTCTTGTTGGAGTGAGAACCTGGATATGAGACCTACATTTCTACAGTTGCATTCCATTCTAAATCAACTCGCCACGAAGAACCAGGTATAGTACTCGTATCCTCTGAGAGCTTCGCCTGTTTCGAGTTCCTTAATACCCCTTAATGATCTTTAGAACGGTATAGGCAATAATGCGTAGTAAAAAGTCTGAAGTTTATATATCCGATAGAGTTAAAGACCTTAAAATAAAACATATCAAACCGATTAGTGTTACTATTGTCTTTTAAGAAGAGAGAGAAAACCTTAAGTTATTTAGATTTATTTCTCATTTATTCCTCTTTTTTGTTTCTGTTTTTTGTTGTTTTTGTTTTGAAGAACGCGATTATATCTCGCTTCTGAAAAGCAAAGCTGACCTAGTTCAAACGCAATATTGTAGTTGCGGCCCACGGGTTTATCCACGTCAATTTGTGGCCTGCATGCCAAGTACGAGGATCATAAATTGACCTAGAAACACAAGGAGCCATAACTAAAAATACGGACCCATATAATCGTCACCGCGTTTTCTAGCGGTCGTTTCTCTCCCTCGACCACCGGAAATACGTCAGTGTTCCCACGGGGTCATAATCATGCTAACAAGATATTTATTTAATCCTTTTGGAAGTAAAACTCGAGCTAGAAAGTAAACCATGACGTTAACTCCGTCAAGCGGGCAGTGCTCTACAGTTTCTACAACATCCGGGATGCCGTCCTCTAAAGAGATATGATAAACCTTTCAACACCGAGATCAGACAGGGCACTGGAAGCAGAGGAGGGTTTCTCGAACGCCCCTGGTCTGTGGACTTAAAACAGTTTTCCCTGTCAAGTCTCGTATTTCTTTCTAACGCATTGTGAATTCTGGCTGCCAAGTTTGGATCACATGAATGAAAATAACCGAAACCACAAAAATTTGCCGAACAAAATTATGGTTGAAATTAATAAAACAGGTAAATTATGCCTGCTTTATTTCCGTTCTCTCGTCTAACGCACGCAATTTCTGTTATCTCTTTGTTAGGATTGTATCGACCTCAGAATTTATGACGGGGAGCTCTATCAGAACATCCAAACACCGTCAAGATAAAGCTGATCTTGTAAAGCAAATCAGTTTCGACGAAAGTGAACATTATGATCACCACAGCTTAGCTTTGCCTTATTCCGATAACATTGCTATGTTACTTGTATTGGTCAAAAGAAGAGTATGTTATATAGTAAGGGGTCTGGATATTTTTTCTTAGTCTAACGGCGCTCTCCTTTTGTCAAAACTGGCTGGCCAGACCCGTCAATTTTCGAAAGAAAATGCAACAATTTGAGAAGGAACACCGTGCATGATAGTCCCTCGCATTCTTCCGGAGGAGTGTATATAATACTCGAAGTGTGTTAGTTTGAAGGCGTTGTAGAGTTAGTCCTCTAGTTTAAATGCCCGGTCTGGCCTGTCAGTTCTGTCAAATGGAAAGCGTCCTAAGGTTTAGTATGGTCAAAGCAGAAAAGCTCATTTGTCACTTGCTTTGATGTCACAGAGGCCAAAACTCTCAAAGATGCTCTGACTAGAAAAAGTCCACAGAAAGGTTGTTCAAGACGTGAACAAGCAGGACCTGGTCCCGGTGCTCGTAAAAACGTTTTTTTTTTTCACTTACGATAGCTTACGTTGTTTTAGATATATTTTGAAAAAAGCGTACGAAAAGAAATATCTAACAAAAATTGAAGGAAAACTGAAGATGAAAATTTAACAAAAGATTTTCCACTTCGTCAGTGATGATGGAGAGATTTTTAAGAAGCCAACCGATAAGATCTAATCAAGAGCAAAAACTCAACTTTGAGAAGAACCTTTCATTTTTACCCCTCATGATCAAGCCATGGAGCAGACTTCTTTATCGGATTAAGTCCAGATTAAACGCAGATTAAATGGAACTCTTGGGTTTACTCCGGCACATACGAACGTCACTGAGACTGCACACTACAAAATGCGCGTCCGTCAGTGTATAATTGGTGTCGATAATTCAAACCTGAAACGGATATATTCTTGAACTCCATGGTCCTCGCAGTAGAAAGATGTAGCAATAAGATGAAGAAAAGCAAAACTCTAACCAGAAACCTCATGATTTCTTTGTATCATTTTTGTAACTTACCAATGACTGTTTATTTACATTAAATCGCGGAAAAGTACATTCATTTTGACCGGACTGGTCTTACTACTGAATGCAAAACATTTATGTAAACATTAAACGGCCGTCTGCTTACATAGTGCATGACAGCATTTGATAGCCAAATTTGACCTAAATCGTTGTACCAATGAGAGTTGCAAAAGAAAATGGGGACCTTTAGACGAAAATTCATTTTTACGTATTATATGCTTCTGAAGAAAACATATTGGCTGTCGATATACGAGCTGTAATTTTGTTACTTCTATTTTTGCGAGCTCGTTAAGCGGAAGAACAATATGATAGAATTATCACTGTTGTAATTGTGATAGATCTGCAATCTTAATAAAAGATTTTATTAAATAACGTGAAGAGAAAAGAGAAACTAGTATACTACGTGAAGCCAATAAAATAATACCATACAAGTAGATACGACTTTTTCAGTTAAGGGCATTCAACAATAATCCTTTCCTCTCTAAAGACTCCTTCGCAGACGTTCTCAAGTTAACGCCGCTTTCGTTAGTGCAAAGATATAATTTGCAATGGCGTTCTTGTCGACGTCATCGTCGTAGATCTTAAAGACCCTATTATATAGTTGTTTCATCTAGACACGCAGCGCGCTAAAATGATCACGAACATGCCTAAGAGGGTCTCTTGTTGTTTTCGAGTTACTGAAAGTCTATATCTTTCAGAGAACTTTTCGTAACTCTCTTTTGTTTACTCTCTTCCCACATTGTGCCTACGAACGGAGCATATCACAACGGTCGAGGTATGGAAGTACAACACAAAAAAACACTGAAGCACCTTTCTCCCTCTGTACCACCAAATCGATAAAAATCCGCAACATCATCGGGAATGACTCTGTTTGTTCGAAGTCTCCTACTCTTATACTAAAAACAGAACTGTGTTTGCACTTGTATATTTGAAATACAGATAGATAAACAAATTAATGGAAAGGTCAAACTCAGTAGGGAACTTTAGACAGCGGTCAACTGAAGTTCCCGCTTCCTTGATCCATGGGGTTAATTTAATTGGAAAAAGTAAACAAACTGTATGCTATTAGCATGTTAAAAACGCTTACAAGAGGACGCGTACGACAGTTTTACAATGTACTAATTACTGTAAACAGTTGAAGAAAAGCAAGGTATAGATCGGTTTCCCGCTTCAAATGCTCGAAATGCGGAACCGTTGACATCACATTTACTACCAGTACCACGAATTCTACGAACTACCACCGATCTGCGACTGGATTAAATGCACGAAATACGGTGACGATTTAGCGAAAGAATGGCGAGGCAGAGCGTATTCTTCACATTCCTTCATCTCGTAGCAGTGACTACAGTCCACTTCAAAGCAGCTTCTGCCCTCCAAACATTACACATCGGGGCGTTTTTTCCATTCAATGTAACCAACGCAAGAGAGGAAACCATGAAAGCAGATTTGATACTGCCAATGGTTAACATGGCTATTCAAGATATTGAAAGTAAAGATATCTTGCCGGGATATCGACTGCAACTTTATGTCAATGACACACAGGTAAGACAAATGGTCAAAGCAGGGGCGACTCAAGCTTCGGTAAGATCGTGGCCACCAATACAGTTTCCTAAAAAGCTTGTACATAACTGACTTAACTGCAATTAAGTGCTATAAACAATGGCTTTCACTTGCATTATTCCTAATCTTCAGATACAATTTACCACATTTTCAAATAATGGCTGGATGAGTACAAAAAAGTAACCAAGACAATGAAATACGACGTGACACACACTATAAACACGATGCAGTTGACAACACACAGTTATTTAATTCTGCCTCCGAAAAATGCCAGGCAGTGTGTACGTTACCCTATCCTTTGGACAAACCTAGACGAGAGCGTTGACGAAACAAGTGCCTGGGCAAGTGTCAGCGGTTACTGTCAACAACGCCACGCACTCGATTAATTATAGGGAGTATGTGCATAAGCGTTTTCGAGCGACAACCGTAGAAACCGATGTGAGGCGTATTCCCTTTTGTTGCCGAGTATTTCAACTCCTAAAGAAAGGTTTGCTTGAAAACTGATTGCCACCACTATCCTACTGAGAATATGTAGAGTCTATCGCTGGTTGTTTGACATGACAGATCGGAAAGCGCACACTTTTCCTGAGACATTTATGCGGAAGAAACCAAAGAAACCAGACCAGAAGAGGCCGATTACCGATTTAAACAAAGCCTTACTTAGACCGCGGGTTAAGACGATCAATACCAAGAAGTCAGCTGTTTGAAGTAGCATATTTGGAAAAACTCCGTCTGGCTTCTAAGAGGAGTAGAACCTGTGACCGGGAGTGGCACCCATGACATTCCGACTATTTGTTCGTGAGTGTATTGAGATGAGAAGTCTCGTGGGAGCTAGGCCATCACACTAGATTCGGAGGACGGAAAGTCCGATCCGCGTACTGCAAGAACTAAAATATCCAAAAGTGGCGCATGGCAGTCTCACAACTATTGTAAAAGGAGATATTTCAAGCCCGTTAAATGGATCTTAAGTTGTGAATAATGAATATCCATGGTCGGAAAGAAGATTAAGAGATATTATTATCGCACATTAGTATTTCAGTAACGAGAAGAAAACCTTCTCAGCAAACGTTTCTGAGTCTTAGGCAAATATTACCAAACACTGTTTTTACTGCAAGTAAAACGAAAAGAATGGTAATCTGATTGAGGCAGTGAGTCTGCTGCGACATTTGAAGAAAAGCGTCCGGAAAAAACAATTTTGTATAAGAAGCCTGCATAAAATCGACAACTAACTATACTTTTTCATTTCATCTTAGTGTAGAACTGATCACGCATCGCGAGCACTATTTGAACTGATCCACAAAGAACCAACCAAGATAGCATTGCTTGGTGCAGGCTGTTCAGCTGTATCCGAGAGGATAGCAGAGGAAGCCAAGACTTGGAATCTCGTTATGGTAAATAGTTAAAAGTTAAGAAAGAATCTGTCAGTACAAAACCAGTGCTTTGCAATTAAAGTAGGCTTTTGACATCTCAGCATTATTCTACACTCGTCTGTTTTTCTGCCAGTTTTAGTGGGCTTTAGAGCCGCTGAGTTGACTCGCTGTTCCTGGATGAAAATCCAATGTACCCTTTTGTAGGCTTTATATAGTGTAGTTACCAAGGTGAAATCAGTGCCAGGTTTCTTTGTAGCTTTAGGCTCATTTGTGAGAATCGCGAGTCCGCGCCAAGTATTTACATTGCCGCGTTAATCGTATAATGTAATTGGTTCTTCAATGAGACGCTCTTCGATAAAATTTCAATTTCTTCCTATTTTTCCTTCCTTTTCTTTTCGTAATAATTTCTTTGGTAGACTTCCCATCTATTTGCGAAGCTTTATCTGCACAATATTAGAAGAAACGTTTGTCGCTCAATCAACCTAATTAAAGAAATCTCTATTGGTTGGACATGTTCCCGACAGCGACAATCGCAACCAGGAGCCCATGTTGACTACTACTCAAATAAATAATCTGACAACGCTTTCACTTTCCCAGGGCTATGCCCAAACTTCAACAGATTTCCGTTGTGAAACACCATGACTCTGGTTTTTGAAACCCCGCCGGCGAGAAGGCCTTCGAGCAGCGTTACAATTCTGTCAACTTTGTGGGTTGCAAAAGAAAGAATTAAAGAATTTTCAGAAAGGAAATTCTGGAATACACGAATATTTTGTAGGAATCGTTCAGCAAGCGGCACTGTAGACAACGAGTGCAAACCTGATTTCCGAATTTTGGAAGTGGCGAAAATGAAGCTTCCCCATGTCTTCCTTATTTCGCTATTGCTCCGCATTTTGCGCGCCTACAAAATTCGGGCTCCGAAAACCCAAGTTCAGTGAAATTGGAGAAGGTGGAGAACAAATACTCGGGCCGTCAAGTATCCCTATAAGGGCCGATTTACACGATACGATTTTGTCGCATGCGACAAGCTCACGACAGGCCTACGACATGACTTACGATTGTCGCAGCGTTTTAAAACATGTTTTAAAATGCTACGACATTTTTTCTGACGTACACAACAATCGTAAATCATGTCGTGGGCCTGTCGTAAGCCGTTGTCGCATGCGACAAAGTCGTACCGTGTAAATCGGCCCTAAGATATATGATCGACAGCTTGTTGAGAAGATACAAACGAATCAGGAATCCTACATAATCAAGATCCGGGTCTACATACAAATTACTTTTCATGCAGGTGAAATTTGACGATACTTAATATCTTGACCGCCGCAGGCAATCGCTTTCTCAATCTCAAATTCCTTCTCTAGCCGGAACCTGGTGTGGAAAACGTTCTGTTTTTTAAAGGATTAAAAGTTTGTTTAAAGTTAACCAAGAAAACTTAAGATTTTAGTCCAAACAGACAGAGATGTGGTGGTTGCACAAGACAAGTTTTATTAAACCGTGCGACCAGACTTTCAGAGCTTAATTAATGCTTTTGTCTATCCGGCATAAACTCAGACAACTTGGATAATTTATCACTTCCTACAAACAGCTTCCTCCCTGTCATCAGAAAACGGCCTGACGTTAAGAAAGAGTTTGGCTAGTCGAATCCACACAAAACAGAATGAAAAAAAAATTGAAACTATAGAAATAAATTCCTTTCGAAGATGGACCCTTCTAGTCAAAGCAAAGGTTCAGGATCCAGGTGGATCTAACCAGAAAACTGCAATGTGGATGTTTCTAATGAAACGATGCATAACAGATTTTACTAGATAGGTTGGCATATTGACGATCCCTCGCTTTCCGCCATTGGGTCCAGGCTTCTTTTCCCAGGCTCTGCTTTATGTTTGTGGGTTGAGTTTGTTCAGTGATTTCTCGTCTGTTCCGAGAGGTCTTTCTCTGGGTACTCTGGTTTTCCCTTCCAGGATCAACCACCTTTAGCTTAGTAAATGAGTACAGTCTCCCCAATTTGATGAGCTTTTGTGCACAGCTATACAACTAAGCTTGTGACTTATATAAAGTGATTGTTATCAACCAATACGTAACAAAACACGTTTTTGGAAAAATGTTTGATCAAACATTTGCCAGGTTATTTCCTTTTATTTGCATTTAAACAATGCTTTAATTGTGCAGCTAAGGAATTGAGAAGAAGACTGACAAGAAAAACTGACTGAGAGTGAATTTATAAATTTGAAAAAGGGATGCAAATATTGTTCACAAAACAAAATTGGTATTTCCAGATCTAAAAAATTATTGAATTGGATTACTGGTGTGAAAGCACTACTTCCAGATTAGACCATTTGAACGACAGATAGATGAGACAAACATAATGGGCGAGGGGACCACTTGCTGGGCCTTAGAAATCTATGTGCATATTATGCAAAAGCAACGCCTCAAAGCAGATTAAGAAGTTAATTAATATGAGACCTAATAGTCTAAGTGGACAATTCAGCTACAAACTCTAGATACTAAATTCCATTTTTAACTTGACAATTTTCCGATCTGTCATCAGTTTAAATCATACTCACGTGTTCAAGGAGGAAATGAATTTTTAACCAATCAGATCAAAAGCAAGGTAAAAATCGGCCGTGATAATGAATTTTGCGATATATAATCGCTGACAAGTTATTGGGACTTGAACCTCAAACTATATCAGTAAGGTAAACAGCTCAGTTTCGAAAGCATGCGTGAATTGAAATCTCGACTTTGCGAATTATTTTATTTCTCAAGTCATTTACTCAAACAAGTGCCTAGGGGTAGTGTCAAGATTTCACGATAGCATCTGCAAGTCAAGAGCAAATATTTCGAATCTTCAGTCAATGATGTCAAACGCCAGTCAAAGTTTATTCTCAATGGCTGCTTCCGCAAAGGCGTGCAAAGACTTTCCACTAAGGGTCAATGCCGTTCCGTACAGCCCCGACAGCAAGACGTTCACAGTGACCTTGTTTACATGTGTCTTTACCGGATTAGTGTGCCCCGGTGCCATCGCCGCAAATGTACTGGTTTTCATGGGCATTCTGCGCAAATCTGAGCTTCGCAACGTGTACAATACGTCTATTCTGTTCCTCACCGCATCGGACATTTTAAAAGCCTTTATTCCTATGCCAACATTTATCGTGTACCAAGGGACCAAGTTGACGAAACCACAAAAAGACTTCTCTTGCACTGCTTTGGTGTTTTACACCTTTACAACATTTCTCTTCACTGGCCTTTCGGTACTAACTATTACACTAATAACACTGGAGAGATATCTTGCAATATTCCATCCATACAGATATCGCAATCACGTCACCAAGCGTCGAATTGCTGTCACAATTTCTATATCATGGATTTTATGGATCGCGTTCATCACACAAGCTCGGCTCTCACCCATTGCAAGTACAGGCATGTATAGCGCCATAGCAGCTTCCATGTTAATTCCCTGCATTTTGCTGACCTTCATCGTTTACTGTAAGGTGTACGTGTTGACAAAGCGTGTGCGCTTGTCCATAGGCCATGAGTTATCAACTCCGCGGAACGCAGAGGATATTCAAGAAACCAAATCCTCCAGAACCGTAGCATACTTAGCGGGGGTGGTGGTGCTTTGTTTTGTGCCAACACTTGCTCTTGTTGTTGTGCACCAAACGCAAACCGTCAGCCAGAATTACCTTTATCACCTACTGTATCCTCTCACAGATACGGCGGTATTGCTTACGCCCATTTTCGACCCGATAATCTACGTACTACGAAGTAACAATGTCAGAAGCAGTCTCTGCGAGTTGCTGTGGCAGAGAAACACGTCAAGACTTTCGAGTCGCGTAAGAGTGTTCACAGGAACAGCAACGACGAGCCTTTAAATGACTCTGCAGCAATCATTTGTCTAATCGTAGCTTTACCAGTAATCGTAGCAATGAACTACTGAAACAACATATCATGCGTGTATCCTGCAGACTGATTCAGTTATACGTGCAAACGTTTTACGACAAAGTTACCATTTCCTTTTGAGAGCAAAGCTACGGTTTACCTCTTCCCAGTGGTAATGTTTTGTTTCAGTTTTGCGTCAAATTTGAATTGGCTCTTTGAATCTTTGCTTGACTTGTGGGTTTTTGGTGTTTTCTGCCTTTTTTTCAGTTAAGACAGTTTTTCTTCAGCTTTGAATTATTTAACTTATCTTTAACTGTAGTTTTTCAAAAAAACCGATCTATGCCACATATAAAGCCCTTATCCCGAGTCTATCAATCTAAATGTTCCTGTTTGTTTTTGAGGTGCACGTTTAAAAAATTCTGGTAATGATGAGGCCACCCATAGAATCGAGTTCCTTTCGATTAAGCTGTTTACCTAAGAAAAAGCAATATCAAAAGCGTTGGAACGCAGTGTCAAATTCAAAGATTCTCAAGAGTATTTTATGGTTTTTTGCCAAAATTCTCTTGCACTGCGGAGACTAATCTAATTTAATCTTGTTACTGAATGCCACGGCTAATCATGAGACGATGATATGTAACTGGATCAATCATCCTGGCTCGCTGTCTTTGGCTTTTACCTCTTGACCCTATAATGCAGCTTTATCAGTGGGAGGTTTCGGGTTTTTTTTTTTTTTTTTTTTTGTCAACATTTACTGAATTTAAGAGTAAATAGTTTGTTAATATTCGATTAGATTAAGAAATATAGTGAATCAAGAAAAGCATCCGCGAAATAAACTACACAATGATCGATTTTCAACGAACACGAAATTGCCGGACAAAAAAAGAAATCGTACTAATTTAAACCAATCTCTATGTTGATTATCCGCCGCCGAAACATATAATGGTTTCTTTCTTCTCTGAAGGAATTCTTGTAATTTGTCAACCGAGAAGTGCTCTTGAATTTTCAACATGCATGATACTAAAAATATCCTATCCTTGGGCTCATTGCCCGTGCGACTGATTCCTTTAGTTATTTGAGTTCCGTGCGACTGAGAGATTTCCTCAAGTCCATTGTGAGTTCTACAAATGGTGCTTGATAAAAAGGAAAAGCGGAAGAAACCATAAACTTATCTAATTACATAACGAATTCCCCAAAATACACAAAAGAAAACAAGATGGGAACTCATAATCAGTTTATAACAGTGGAGTTAAATTGTCTCCTCATGACAGTTTATCAAGGCCTGCATAATTTAAAAAAATTATAAGCAGCAATTATTCTGAATTTCCCTTAAGAACTTTCACTTCTTTCCGAAATACAGTTTATTTTTAATCGGACGACGTCTACCCTTAATAAGGGAGCATTTTGATGAAGTCGACGCAAACCGTGGCATTGATAACTGGTCATGACATGTCGGACATGAATCTTGAAGTTAATTCGTCTGGTGAATTTTCTCATAATGTGATCATAGTTAATGCGTGGAGATGGTTATGAAACTCGACAAGTCTTTTTGTTTCATGTTTTTGTCTGTATTTTTGGCCTTTACGGTGCACAAAGCACGCTTTTTTTTCGCGAAGAATACCAATCAAATCTTTCGATTAAATTATGCGCAACTAATTTGCGAAGCCGCGCGAAGCCGCGGAAAACAAAAGATTGTGCACTGTCACGGTCAATTCAACATCGATTGCGACAACATTGTTCTCGCTTTTGGAGATTTCGAGGATTAACTATGATGTGATTGAAAAGAGAGTGGTTAAAAACGAAAAATTTGCTTCCCTGTTTAACTATTTGAGTCTCCTATGGACTTGGTTATGAAAAGTTTGCATTTTTCCACAGGTATCTTACGGTTCAACGTCGACGACATTACTAAAGAAGGAAAAATATCCACTGTTCTTTAGAACAATACCATCAGATGCGGCATGTAATAAAGGTCTAATTGCCCTTCTAAAGAGATTTAACTGGAGACAAGTTGGACTCATTGGAAAGACTGACATAACTCACTCTGAAGTATGCTGAATCTCAATTTGTCATTGTGTTCTTTTACTTTTAGATACTTGGCGACTCCCTAAACAGCCTAACTCAGTAGCAGGACAAGGCTGATAAATTTACAGTCAGGGTGCGACAAATATTTTAACCAAAATACGTCTATTGCGCAACGCTAAAAAGAGCTTGTACCCAGGTTACCGTGAAATACATATCTACTTCCCCACATATATACCCACGAGACGAATACGAATTCTGCAAACTAAACTCAAAACAAAAGGTAATTCAAACGCCGATTGTGAAGTTTGTTTGACTGGTGATGGGTAACTGCAAAATACCCGACTACTGTTGTGTTCGTAGCTGATTACTGAGAAGTGGACGAAATTTACCTTACCGGATCGTAATCATTTACGCTTTGGTTTTCACCTGACTTGTGGCGTTTAAATAGGTGAAAGAAATGATAAGCGCTCGCATCACGGGATGTGAAGTGATCCCTTCCGCTTGAAGCCACATAAGTGGCTACTTATTAACTTTGAACGTTCCGTGGTGAAAATCTCAACCCTCGGTCTTGCGCTATCCTTCGGTCGACATGGTATGGGACATCAGTGTGAGATTTTCCCATAACCAGGGCTGAGAAAAAAGAATTGATGAGTGTGGAAAGCTACTCTTAAAATCTAATGATGGTATAGATTAAGTCACTTGGTTACAAAATAACTTGTACTTTATTCTCAAATAACTTGATCTGACCTCAAGAAATATAGCATCAGGTTAAGCGCATGCCGTAGTTCCTGGAAAGGTTGGTTGTCTCAAAATATTTTTTCCTTACCCAGACAACTGCTCATTTACGAGAAGAACTGGAAAGGGAAAACATTAAGATTCTCACATCTGAAACGTTTGCTGATGATCCCACCGCACAAGTGCAGAGCTTAAAGGTCAGTTGCTACGGAATTTCAACGAGCACATTACGTACTCCTAAAGACAGAAGGAAATACACAAAGACAGTAATAAGAATACTAGATAAGGTGCATCGGAGATCTGACTCTAACACGGACATAAACAACGCCATCACGCCATTGCTATTAAAGACAGTGGTGAGAGGTGTTTATCAATAACGATTTAAGGAAACTCGAAAAAGATACAAGTGCTTCGACTGATAAAGGACTAGCCTATAACCTCAGTTCCGGTTACGGCTCTCCATGCTCAAACACTTTGCCAAAGGGGCTCCCTTTGAGGCAGGCAATTAAACTAGGCTTAGGAAAGATAATAGGCACCTTTAAAAAGATTACAACTCCCCAAAAGAACAACCTGTGAGACACAAGACCCTCACATTTCAATCTCACCACATTGATAGGATACATGATTTGTATGAAGGGGGTAGTTTCTAAAGAAACTGTGGTGCTGCGTCGGTGGGGAAGTAGTATACAAAAATTAGGTTTATCAAGGGAGTTGATAATGTAAATTGTCCACCGTACAGAGATTCTAAAAAGCTTTAGCTTTTAAAATCTCCGTACGGTGGCCAATTTACATTATCAACTCCGTTGATAAAACCTAATTTTTGTATACATGATTTGTAGTAGAACTGAAAGCGCATTCTGGCATGGTCGCACAAAAAAACCCAACAGATGATAAAGTTTTGATAGAATTGAAAACAAAATAGTGACACCATTGTTTTGTCATAAACGCTAACACATGCGTACAGGAAAAAGATGTGCGGATAATAATGGGAAACTTTGATGAGAGGAGCGCAAGAAAAGTGTTTTGTCAGGTAAGTATTCAGTCTTCTTCTTCTTCTTCCTCTTCTTGCACAAACGTAAACGATGAAATATTTGTCTTCTGCAAAGACCCAAAAACAATTACATGTAAGTGCTTATATTGAAGTCAGGAATCAACAATTCAGAAAACAATGGACACGACTAAATAAAGCTCAAGTTAAAACAATGGATCCTAGCCCTGAACACAATAGAGCTGCAACTGAAATCGATCCAATAAAAATGGTCTTACAGAGCTGTGTGACCGGAATGGCCATTCAGCTACTCAGATTCATGTATGACGTAAAGGTGATCAAACACTGAAATCATTACAAAGACCAACAAAAAGATAACAGATGCGCGAGTCATCAAAAACCATCTACGTAAAATGTCCCACACCCAATAAGCGTCTCGCAATATTTAGCGCATGTTTAACAATCAATTTTCCTGCTTTCTCTCGCTCTCTTCAGGCATACCACTTCGGCTTGTATGGAAGTCGTTATGTTTGGATCATACCAGGATGGTATCAAACTAACTGGTGGAAGTCAGAATTAACAAAGGACTCTCTGGGTTGCACCGAGAGTGAGATGAATGAAGCCGTTACGGGATACATAGCTTGTGACAATGTGAAGATAAGTCCGGGAAACGACATTACTGTGACTGGACAGGTAAAATTTCGTTGACTTCATCATCAGCATCATCATCCCTGTCTCATCGTTCTCCAAATCAAGGGTGTGTCCAGCCTGATGCCTCTTAGCTAGTTCTCTTTGCGTTCGCATGCACACTCATAATCCTTTGCGCCAGTTAACGGACTTACATGTAATGTGCGATCGCTTCTGTACGAAGCCGGCTGTACATAGTGGCCATGAAACCAGTTCAATCTTCAACGCTACTGGACTGTTAAAAAACTTGACATATTTCGCTACAGGGGAATGCTTCCAAAGAAACACAACGAGTTGAAGAGCTAATCAAAAAGAATATTTTCCTTTCAGACTCCCCAGGAGCTCAAATCTCGATACCAGCAGATGGGAGGTCTTTGCAACAATGGGACAATGGGACAATGGGACAATGGGGCAATGCAACAATGCAACAATGGGAGGTCTTTGCAATCCACCGACGCTGGGTTCGCATACGATGCCGTTTTGGCAATTGCAATCGCTTTGAACAGAACTCTAGAACATTTTAAGGTCCTCAACACATCTCTGTCTATCAACAACTTCAAGTACCTTGATAACCAAATGTTGGAACACTTCAAAACGGCGATTGAACAAACAAACTTCAAGGGTGTTACGGTACAGTTCTTTTTTCTATCTTACTAGAGCATGATAAACAAAATATAATATTCTGTACTAACTGTACATGATTTGGGTAAAGCCGGAAAGCAGAAAGAGAGGCGGAGTGCACACTGGATAATGATTACGATAATGATAATAATATCTATCAAAGATGAACTTTACACCTAAAAAGTTGTTTACTGCATGGGAACAACCAAAATTTTGAGGAAAGTTCTGGACTACCAGCAGTAATTGAATGAGGCATTAGGCATGAACACATACTGCACTTGTTATCCTAACCTACTGGCTACAGCCTGGTACAACTGAAATAACTGTCCTAAACCAACACCTAAAGTGGTCGTGAGTGAGTCACACAACAATAAAGATAATAAAAATAATAATAATAATGATGATGATGAACTTTATTTAAGTGTCAACTCTTCTAGCCCTGGGGACGCTGTCCATCAAACAAATGTTGGCTTTTGAGGAGAAAAACCGCAGCACCCAAGAAAAACCTCTGAAAGCAATGTAGAGAACAAACAGGTCCAACCCACTTATGATGCCAAATCCAGGAATCGACACCAATGTGTCAGCCCAAGTCCCGATCAACTGGGTTCCCCTATGAAGTTTGGTTTCCTTGTGTACATTGCTCCTGAAGCTTTAAATACATTGTATGACTGCCTATATTTAAGGTTTTTTGACACTGCCATTTGCATTGAAGAAGTTTGTTTGCTATTCTCTCTATGCAGAGGGTTTTGATTGCATAGATTAAGAAAAACGAGCCTTTCCACTTGTTTTCATTTTAGGGACCAGTGGAATTTACGCATAATGGGGATCGAATAGGTTTCATAAAGATTGAACAGTTACAAGGTAGCTGTAATGCAAGGAGTCTTTTCAATTGAGTGAGTTATTTACTGAAAGAAAACTGGGAAACATCAACCAAAACAAGAAGAGCACATAATCTGAATGATTTGCAAAGCAAAATAAAAGAGTGCAAGTGGTGGTCGTAAGTGTAAGAAAATTGCTGGCTCAAAAAGTTTCTTCAAGCATCACATAATTTTTATTACATACTATGAAATAACGCAAATTGTGTTAAACTTGGACATCTCATTTTCGTTCGTAAATGTTAAAAGAAAGAGATAGTTTAGTGACCATTAGGCTTGAATGTAAGCAGGCCTAGGAACATTTTCTGCCATCTTTTACGTGTACATCAGAATTCAAAAGGATTTTAAAACCCTGCATATTTTTTTTCATCAAGAAAAATGCAAAAACCTCAAATGCAAATACTGCCAAGAAACATGCTTATGAAAACATGATTCTAAAAAAAATGCCGTTGGATATCTCATGTTTGGCACTCTGGCCCCATTTGTTCAAAGACCGGATAATTTTATGTGGAAGATATGTTGCCATCTGACAGTTTAATTTGTGCAAAGATTTCTCACTAAATTATATTAAGGAGTGCACAAAACCCTTGACCACCATTTAATGTGAAGTATATTTCACTCTGGATATATGGGTTATTGACCAAGTCTGATGTAAAGATATTGTCAAGATATTGGCATGTTTCATAAAAACACAAAAAAAGAAGGAGGGCAATATCCAGCTATCTTGATAGAACAAGCTTGGTCAATAAAGGATTTATCATATGGGATAAAACACCAAAAAAATGATCTTTGATCTTGTGGAACCAAGTGAGAAATCCAGAGCGGGAAAGATAGCTCCATCTTTTCCGCTCGCATAGCCAATCACAGCGCAGGATTTGGTTCATCTTGCCTCCTCATGGCACTAGTCGCATAATAAGGTGACTTATTATTCCACTATCACGCCATTTTACCATATTTGGTCAAGAGCACGCGCAAAATATGAGACGGTAATACACTGTAGTGTCCCGGTTAGACCGGTTTAGAACAGAGCAAATACGGACGGAACGGCAGTTTTTCAATGAAAGAAATTGTTTTCAACGTGACACAAAGCCTGAGAATTTAGCTTGTCATCGCTTGTCTCTCGTCATTTCGTTTATACAATCAAATAAAGGACATTTGGCTGGCTTTCTGTGCTGTTTACATCGTTTGCAAGCGCCCTGAAGGACAGATGATGCATTTTTTAGAAACACTCTTACCAGATAAAATTGAATAAAAAATAACACCTTTTTGTAGCGGAATAATAAATCTCTTATTCTATGGTTTAACATATAATACACGCTCATATTTTTCCTCGCCCCTGCGGGGCTCGGAAAAATACTACGCAACTCGCAAAATATCATTGTATTATGTTAAACCATTGAATAAGATGTATTTATTTACTGGATATAGGTTCTTACATGCTATTTGAATAACTGTCGCTCCATCAAACAATGATTACTAATTTTAATAATTATTAACATAATATTAACCACAATAATTCACATAATAATAGCAACAAATTTCTAATCATTTTGCTCAAATTAATATTGACTACAAAAAAAAATTGCGACAAAAAACCTTCAGTATATTTTAGCTTACTCAATATTACTGCTTATCTTACCGCTTAAATATAGATTCCTGGGTGAAAAATTTACACTTTCCAAGTTTATAAGTCGCGAGGAATTTTGTCTTGATATGTGCGGTCGTAAAAAACACCTTAAAAAACATTAACATATGGCGAACTAACACTTTAACACGAGTAAAATAGTAGCAACCCATAATATTCATTACGGGTATTAAAACAAAGAAAACACTTTAGCTTACATTAAAAGCTACAATTTACTCACAACACGAAACTTGCCTCATGCTGTGAATCACTGGCATCCGAGTGTATCATAGTAACTGGCCCATTCTCTGTGATCTAACGCGACACAAACAGCAAAACAATGGTTTATATTTCCGTAAACAAAAGATTTTAAGCTCACTAAAAGTAAAAGCGAAATTTGCAACAATTTTCCTAACTTTTTAAATTTCAATGACGTCAGGGTTCTGCCAGCCGCGCAAAGTTACCGCCAAAAACATACTTTGGCCCAGGCTCTTTCCAAGTCCCAGAGCCCACTTTTCTTTGAAGTCGGACACTGGCCACTGATGGTAATTTATGCGCAGTCGTAATGAAGGTCCATCTTTTTGTAACCGTTGACAACCACTGTTGTTTCAAATTTCTGAGCGTGCGTAAACGAGCCGAAATTACCCGGCTCCTGCATTAACTAATTAAATCACTGAAATTCGCTGTTTTGCTTTTTTTGTGTGACGTTAAACATGAAAATGTATATAAAAGATTTTTAATTTAATTTTCTCCACATATTGTAGCCGCTGTTTGTGTTTTATTCTTATTGAAACTTAAATGGCCCAAGTCAAAGAATTTTTATGGTTTTCTGAGGAAAACAAAAACACGAAAAGAAAAATCCATATTGATTTACCTTAGCCTAGTGTAGGGAATGGCCAGGATGGCTTAAGGGTCCGTTCCTCGAACGTTCCGAAATTTTTTCAGAAACCATTTTTTAATTCTATCTTCAGCAATAATAAAAAAGTTGCCAATAAATTTCAAGACTTTAGGCTTAGGCCGGAAGTAATTCCTCTTCACGATTAACCTTGTGAACGATAACACCAAACATTAAATCCAATCCAGAGCCTCTTTTAATGTCTTTAACCCTTTCGTTCATGTTTTATATCTCCAGATGGCGAGGAAAAAACAATTTTGTTTTATCTCTCACAAAATGACAGTCTAATCGAAGTGAAAGGATCTCATTTTGACTGGCGAGGTAAAGCTAATTGATTCTGTGATGGAATAACTGCTACACTCAGTTCTCTTTAAAAGTTCCCACTTGTCATGGCTATATCTGAAACATTCGGCAGGAAGTCATACGACAGTCAAACACCCCCTCTCCCCCTCCCTCCCCCAACGACAGTCAAACACCCCCTCCCCCCCTCCCTCCCCCAAGATGCCCTACAAAAAGAGTAGTGATATATGTGGGAGATAGGTCTTGCCTTTGTCTAAAGTATGAAACTCATCCACAAGGTCCATGTCAGTATAGGTCAGTATAAGAGCGATTACCTGAGATACAGTATCATGATATGAGACGTACTCTGACATTCTGATTTCAGGAAAAAAACCTCCTTCAGATCAGGCCAAGCTGATTCTGCAGTTGATGACCATATCGCCAGTCCTGTATGGAGTCATGTGCTCAATCACTATACTTTGTATCATCCTAGCTGTTTGTTTTCTGGCCTTTAATATAAAACTCCGTCATTACCGGTATGTTTATAGCCTTTGTTGAAGGAACGGAACCGAGTTGCTTGAACCATGGTTAGAACTAATCATTCGTTGAGCAGAATCAAAACCTTAGTGGTTAAGGTACTGACAATAATTGGCGCGAACTAAGTTAGGAGCATTCCTGACCTTACTGACAGAGTAGCTGACTAAGTAACGGACACAGGTATAGATGCTTCGACTGGCTGGCTGACTCACTGACTCACTGACTGACTCACTGACTCACTGACTCACTGACTCACTGACTCACATTCTCGTCACCGGTGCTCAGATCGACCCAAGGTTCTGGGAAACTCTATGTAGGAGAACATGCGCCGCAGGGGTCTTATAGCCCAAAATTGGCCATTTGAACCTTACGGCGCCTGTTCACTCCTCGTGTTAACAAGAATACACCAATTAGAGACGCTTTTGATTGTTCTTCCCGAAGACCAATGAGAAGAGACTTTGTTTGAGGGTTCCCCAAAGCTTTTCTCTCCTTCAGACAAGAGAAGAGCTCTGGGGTCGAGATTGAGTGACTCACTGACTCAATGACTCACTCACTGACTCACTGAATCACTGACTGACACCATGACTCACTCACTGACTCACTGAATCACTCACTGACTCAATGACTCACTCACTGACTCACTGAATCACTCACTGACTCAATGACTCACTCACTGACTCACTGAATCACTCACTGACTCAATGACTCACTCACTGACTCACTGAATCACTCACTGACTCAATGACTCACTCACTGACTCACTGAATCACTGACTGACACCATGACTCACTAACTCGGAGGCTGACTGACTGAAATGACTCACTGACTCGCCAATCATGTGACGTACTGACTGACTGACTGAATGACTCTTTGACCCACTGACTGGCCGGCCCGCCGATACACTGACTGATTCAGTGATTCACTGACTGTTTAATCGACTAACTCAGTGATTAACTGACGTTTCGAGCGTTAGCCCTTCGCTAACGTCCGAAACGTCAGCTTTCCAAATCGTTCACAGTGGTAATTCAAGTTCGACCTTTATCAACACGTTTGATGAATCCAAATTTTCCTGACTCAGTGACTAACTGACTCCCTCATTGACTGATTAGAAAGTCTACCTGACAGGATATGACTCGGTCACCGACCAACAGACTAGTGAGCTTTCTGGTTTCTTCGCGTAAGTCATAAGGGAGTTTATCGTTTATTTTCCTCAACAGATACATTCAAATGTCCAGCCCAAGGCTCAATGATACCATCATCGCTGGCAGCATAACAATGTATTTATCTGTTTTCCTGTTTGGTTTGGATGGGAATCTGCTGTCGTCATCTCAGTACTCTATTACTTGCCAGGTATAAAACAACACTTAATTAATAATAAGCATGGTTATGCAAAATTCTTCTGTCTTCTGACGACCAGTTTCCAAGCAATCAAGTCTGGAATAATGGGAATTCAGAAAACTGTCCGGACTTGGAACTTGTTCCTTGTCAACTTTCCAGAATGATCAATTTTTAGCTCGTTCCGGTCTCAAGTACACAAGCCATCAATCTCGTTATTTGCTGCGGTTCGAAGAAAAGCAGCAAATCGTTGTTTTCACGGTTCGCCGGTTTTGACAGTTTCCATGGCGACGCAAGTACTATAAGGGCGGGATTTTGCTGAGTCGAGCCATTCTATGCTGACGTTGCTGCCAACTTGCTCTCGTTTCGAGATTTTTTATTAATGTCGTTTTGATTTATTTTGTTATCTTACAGTTGTTGGATTTGCCACCCCTCACCCTCGGGGTATTTGTTAAGTGCCTGGTTCTGCATTCGGGAGGGTTCAGGTTTCCTCTAAAAAGGGGGTTTTTCCTGACGGGCAGCAGGCACGTTATTATTGTCTGGGCTTCTGTTAGTTTCAATAAACGCAAACGGGGTCTCATTGCTCGCAGATCGCCGGGCTAAGCGGTACAGTCCGTTACCAGGTCTATCCAGTGCAGCAGTCAGTTCCCCTTTTTAACAAGTGACCAGTTGTGTTTGATTTGTTGTCTATTAGAGGGAATAGGGGGAAACGTGTATTTTTCAATACTGAGTCTCCGGTCGGTAAGTTTTTCAAAAGTGCCTTGCACAGAGAGTGCAGCAACCAATCCGTAATCTCATAGACCGAATCGCCTGATCGAAGCCTGGTGTAGGTTTAGAAAATGGGATCTAACTTACAGGAAGAGCCAATTACGCTCCGAACATTCGGGCCACAAAATGGCTGTTTACAAGTTACGTCATCGCCACCTTGTCGGTGGACAAATACAACCATCTCTCAGGAGCTACCTATGACTTTAGTTAGAGGGAGGCATTTAGAAAAGCACTGTTAATTATAACATTGCTGAAAAAGTTGACGCCACTAGTAATGGCTATAAATGTTCATCGGAAAGTGAAGCTATGATTCTCGCAGTTATGAACGCAATTTTAGCAATTGCGGAGGAGAAATCTGAAAAATTCAGGACTTCAACGGGGTTTGACCCGGTGACCTCGCGATGCCAGTGCGACGCTCTAACCAACTGAGCTATGAAGCCACTGATGTTAAGAGCTGGTCATTTGTGGGATCAAATGCGCCTCTTAGACTCGGCGCAATGGGTAGCTTGAGTTTCATTTGGCTCGATAATCAACAGTTTCTCCGATCCCCAATAGACCATTTTGTTTTCCCATTTCAGACCAAGTGATGTTACTCCAGGGAAAGTCGTCTTATGCACGTGCATATGTACGCATAACATATGAAAAAAGGAATGTAGAACATCACGTGGTCTGGAATGGGAAAACAAAACGTCCAAGCTAAGAAGGTCTATTAGAGGAGCACTTTTGTTTGGTTATTGCTTCAAAAGCTAGAAAATCTAACAAAGAAATTATTAGTTGTGCATTGCTTGGATAAGGAGTGGTAGACTCAGAAGGGATTCTGACAAGAAGCGAATAAAAACTCTTACTTTTTCAGGCAAGAATATGGCTTGCTTCAGTTGGTTTCACAACGTCCTTCGGAGCTATGTTTGCAAAGATATGGAGAGTATATGTCATTTTCACCAACGCAAAACTGCGAAAAAAGGTTAGAGCCGTTGAAAAAACGTTCACTTATGTAACAAATGGAAAACATGACAAAACAACTTTCCAGAGTTAAAGAGATGGAAAAAGCTTTTGCTCGGGTCATCAATTGAGGATGCAAACTATACAAAAAAACTCAATCTTTTTTCTTGTTCTCTGTTGGTTTTCCAGCTATTTTTACTCATTTGTTATATACTAAACAAACTGTCGCGTCTCTGATCGGTCAATGACGAATGTATAAATAGGTTATAGAGTATACGAGAGTTGCAATACGGAAGTTGCTATGGAAACACAGCAAAGGAGTGTTTTTTTTAGCACGAGCAATTTTGAGTCGGAATTTTTACATCACCACTCGAGTCTTTAAATCACAAAATGCACTCTCGAACATACGATTTGCTATACAAATTCCATTGAATAAAACCCCACAAGCTTAAAATTAGTTTAAAATTGGTTGGTTTTTTTGACATTGATTTAATTTTCAAAGGAGTAGCTATTCTTTCTTTAATAAGTGCGATGGTCATTGTTAAAGGCGGCAAAAAGACATAATCGTCTGCAGCAAACAAGATGATGACATCCATTTAAAAATTCCTTTTTGTAATATTCTCGTTGCGGCAGGAACGCAGGGAATCTTTCGCAGTTTCTTTTCCTAGAAAATCACCCCAATATCAAGGGTTAACATCTACGAATTACTCTCCGTTGTGATCTTTGTAGGTTATCGAGGATGGCCGACTTTTTCTGTTCGTTGGTGTGCTGCTCTTGGTTGATATCTTCACATTAAGTTTGTGGACAGGGCTCGACTCTCAAACAAGGAAGATACAGAATGGAACCGTTGAGGTAAAGGCTTGAACAAAGATTTTCCCTACAGTGTTATGTGTCATTGTAGATAACGACTTAAGCATGCGCATTTGCGAAAGTCTTACCTCAAAAGATATTTGCGCAGGACAGGACGAAAGACGGAATTAACATAGAAGAACCAGTACTGGCACCTCTGATCTGGACGGTGCACCACATGGTCATAGCATGAAGGTATGTTAGGTCATCGCTGCTTTCATATGTGTCGCCTTCTCTACAGGCAAAGAGGGAGAGAAAGGTTGGCTCCTACACATGCATCGGAAGCTCAGTCCCCTGTTCACTTACTCTATGATGTGGTTTTTGTGTCTTCCATGTGGTACTTCCATGAGGATCGTATGCATCCCCAAACATCGTAACTCTTAAAAAAAGAT
>OX421454.1:33759003-33764003 GCA_949126865.1 Montipora capitata
TTGTTTCAGGGACCCAGGAGGGAGTGTTCACATCGACTTAACCGACGACGGAGGACTGTACACTGGAAGAAGGAAAAGTACAGGTACATATAAAACTAGTCACATTTCTAAAACAGCATTCCGTTCAGCTATTTTGCGTCATGACACCGTGAATAGGATTACTTGTTTTCAATATTTTGTAAAACTGGAAAAAATTGTATTATATATTCGTAGATCTGGTTGGGCCGGAGGAGAAAGGGTGATTTTCAAATCTGTCGCGGTAACCGATCAATCTCGCCCAAAATCGCGGCATTCAACGAATCCTACCAAAAATGATTCCATTTCGTATCCGATTGAGGCCCCCCTGTGGAAAAAGAGTTTTAAGCAGCTGTGCTCGGGCAATTCATATTCGATCAAGTTTTACACTTTAAACATTACAATTAATACATATAATTCTAAGCTATGCTTAAGGCAGTCCTTTAAATAAGCAAAATAGCTTCCTGGACTGCCTGCCAAATGTATGATAATTACATGTAATTTAGTACTATAATTTATAAAAGCAAATAAAATGAACTGAAAATGAACTGAGCTAATTAGAACGAAGTTCGTGGATTTTTCCCAATGACATGGAACCATCTAAATATGTAAAACTAATATTTAAACAAAAACCGAACGAAAAGATCTTGTATGTTTTAACTCAGTAACGCTCTGACTAAGATTGCCTTTTGAGGAGGTCAAAAGAAATATATAAGGTCTCTTTTAATTATAGCTCACACTAGTACTTTATTTCTTTCATCGAGTCCTTTTACGGGAACACATGATCCCAACAAATAGGCCATTTCCGAGTTCATGTCTGCCTCCTCTTCAAAGCGAGTCTTAGTGCGAAGTGTTTGTTATGAAAATTAGGTTTCATTCATATGTAAAGTAGAACTAATTACCATCACAAAAACTTCGCACTTAGACTCGCTTTGAAGAGGAGGCAGACACGAACTCGGAAATGGCCTATTGACCTGGCTCCCAATTGTGTGGCTTCATTGCTCAGTTGGTGGGGCATTGCACCCGCATCGCAGAGGTCATGGGGTTTGAATCTCGTTAAGGACGGTGCCTACTAATTCAAAGGTATTTTTGCCTCAGTTTATGATTATACGGGAAATGTAGATCTTAATTAAACAAGTGTTATTGAAATCACATATTAAATGAAAGGTGTTACAACTGAACCCACTGGGAACTCGGAAAAATCCGAGCCCCAGATGGGATTCGAACCCACGACCCTCCGTGATCTAGTACGGATGCTCTAACCACTGAGCTACTGGAGGCTCTATGGTGAGCAAGGGTGAAATTTGGGTATTTGACTCGAGCTGCATCACGCAGCCACAGAGTCAAATATCGACTGACAGCATAGCTCATAACTGCATCGCGCAGTCACACTGAGAGCATCATTGAAATCCAGTTGCCTGTATTTCTGTGAACGATGCGGCCAACCAACCACCAAAGTGAGCGAAATGTAAGAGAATGTTTAACACATATTAAATGAAAAGTGTTACTACTGAACCCCCTGGGTTTGGTTTCATTTTTGAAATCGAAAAAGAAAATTGGGGGTAACCACGCATTTTTCAAAGATAATTCAAGAACAATATTTGTAAAAAGCTTTAAAATAAAAAAAAACTATGTATGGCGTTCTTTCTCAAATTGAGGCTTAATTATCTCTGAAAAATGCGTGGTTGCTCCCAATTTTCTTTATGGATACCAATAATACTTACCAAGATCTACTTTCTCTGCATAATTTTAAACAACGCAAAAATATCCCTGTATTAGTAAGTATCACCGATAGGAAATCCGACTACCTCCAGATGCGCAGAACGTATGCGCAATAACCTGAATTTTTTAGTCGTCTATATGACACAACTGCTTAAACTGTCCGGATAAGGGCTAAGATCATTTCTCTCTTTCGTCTTTTAATTATATCAGGCCGGCTTGAGGGTAAACTAGAAGCAAGCCCTGTTATGCTGAGAATCCTGAAAAAATTTTTACAATATCATTTTTCGTTGCAGATAAACAACCATTACCATCCTTGCCCAAGCACCAACATTCTCCTTCGCAATCTAATATCGACCAAAGCACCCTTGTAGGGAACGACCTCGGAAAGTCTAGAACTCCCATTGCCAAACAGAAATCCCTTCCCCTGCGCACGCAGAAAGAGTTGCGTCCAGTTCAGACTAGAGCCAGGACCTGCTCGATAGACAACGAGCATGAGGAAGCTCATGTCAACCCAGGAATTTCCATGGAAACGAGCGACGGTACAAGACGTTTTCCCGAAACGAAGCAATCAAAGGTTAACCGAATGGAAAGTCCATTTTATAAGGAATACCCAAAAGGACATCTTAGCTCTCACGCCCCCTCTGTAAAAGCAAGATATGGTAAACCCAAGAGAGAGATGAGTGCAAAGGCGGTAGAGAAAGCAGATTCAAACGCAAACCGTTTTCCAACAATTAAGGATGGGGAACTTAAACGAAAAGGAAGCATTGTCCTTGTATCCAAATCACGTACTGGAGAAACCTGCTTCCAAGTGAAAACTCCGGCAAACTTAGAGAGAAGAGGAAGCTCAGAGGAAATAAGGGTCTGAGATTGATCGCTAACCTTGTACAACAATGGAGAAGGGAAAAGGAGGGAAGGTTTCGTTCCTGATGCCCTCTCGGGGGGGGGGGGGGGGGTCTTTGTTGTGTCAAGAAAAAAAATCTACTTAGTTGCTGTATTATTCGATTAACTATGATTATTCTAAGTTGCCTTGCCCGAGTTGTCAGTTCAAAGCCCTACTAATGCTAACATCACGTGACAAAGGCAATCAAAACCTACAGATTGTCATACCAACGGGCTGTGGTGGCTTTTACTCAAGGACTTTTCCAGGACTTTATCACAACATTCAAGGAATCCATTTCCTCAGGCACTCACATTGTTCTCACAATATTACATATTTTGCACAGTCACGCCAGAAAACAATACACACAGTGGAACCTTGAGAAAACAATCCACTTTATAACGAAGGCCTCGGTACAACGAAGAACGACATTCCTTGCCCGAGTATAGTAAAATATTCGGAAACGAACCTCAACATACTGAAACCTTGTTACAGCAAACAATTTGCCCACTGCCGATTATATATGCAGTTTCCTATTTGACCTTTTGAATTCATTCTAGGAAAAAAAATAAATGGATCATATATGAATTCATTGATAGGAGAAAAATTGACATGGAGAACAAAGCAAATTAAAGTGAATTCCAAGAGTCTGCTGACCAAGAGTTCATATATGATCCATTTCATAAATCATTTCATCATGGATTCATTCTCTTTACGCAGTTGTAAAAATAGCTTCAAGGTAACAAGCTGTTTCCACATATAATATTTTTAAAACCTCAAAATTTTAAAGGGGATGTACATCCATGATAACCCATTTTCCTTGTTAAATATTATAAAATGGCTTTTGCCCAGCTAACTATAAACTCTATTAGACGGAATTAAAATTCCAAAACTCAGAGCAAATGACATTTAAACATTCAGAAATTTTGTTATAATATCTGAAATGTAACTGATTTCGATTCCATGACTTTGGTGCCATGTCATCTTGACAGTTATAAAATCAATAGGTAAGAAAGATCTTAATGTTGTGAGGGATATGTCCCATTGCTCAGCAGCACTGAAGTTTCCCCAGGAATGATGTTCTTGACCCAGGTATCAAGTCTTCTGGCAATCTGGCCAACCTAAATATGGGAATGGTTTTGTCATTTGCAGTGAGTTTTTCATCCTTTTTAAAATACATGCGATGTCTTTTCCAGAGCAGGGAAAGAGCAGTTTTTTATTATATAAACACCAATGAAATACCGCGCAAAACCATGATATTTTCACGCATGAAAAGATCACTGTTGCTATGGTTACATATGAAAATCGCGCCTTTCGATGCCTTTCATGAATGATTTAGTGTTTCATTGCTGCGCTCACTCGTGAAATATTTTTCAACATGAGAAGAGAAATTTCGTATCTCCAAGCGGCCATGTAATATCCTCTATATAGTACTTTACGATTTATTCTTCTTGTTTCTATATATTATTCATTTTAGACCAGGGCTTTAATTAAGCTGGCCACTCTAGAACAGTAAACATTTCCATTCATACAACCAAAAAGACAAATAACATTAACTTTATGTACTTAAGTAGAGTTAACCAATCAGAATAGGTGAAAAGTACCATTCACTTGAGTGGTATATGCTAAAAACCGGTATAAAAGAAAACACAGGAAAACTTGTCACAACTTTGTTAGAGGATCAATCATTTTCCCACTTGGGTAGCTTCTTGAAACAAGTTTTATCGAATTCTACAGGTAGATAATTAGGAAGGACATCAAACATTTACTTTGCTTCTTGCGTTTGATTAGCAACATTTACAACTTGGACAACTGCCGAATGTTTGACGGTTGCTTGTGAAATAGCCACTTATTCTTTTGTTTCTGAGGGAGCCATTCCTTTTCATGACTTGGGTGTAATATTATATATGGAATGAAATCCCAGAAGCACTTTATAAAAAAAGTAAAATTCCTTTTAAAAAATGTCTCTAGAAAGGACTACTGCATTGTTATTAGCTCAGGAAGATACTTAGGTTGATGTCCACACCCTAATTAAAGGGGTAGGGTCGTACCTCTTGTTGAACACTATATTTAAATGGCCGCATAGTGTCGTACTTCCTATTGTTTTCTGTGATAAATCCACTGCTCTCCTTGTTTGTTCTATTCTTCTTTTGGCCAATCCTGAAGCCCGTTCAACAAGGTACAACACAACCCATTTAAAGACTTAAACTCTCTGCACTTAATTCTCATTAATTAACTAGACATCACTGTTAAGATATAATTAAACACTATAACATAAACCAGTGCTGGAAATAATTTTTGTTTATTCAGAGGACATATGTCCTTTCAAATCTTCCTGTTGGTCGGACATTTGACAAATTGGACCGGACATAATTTATTGACTGAC
>OX421454.1:33766503-33779003 GCA_949126865.1 Montipora capitata
AATTAATTTATGTGTAATTTGATAAGCATTAACCTTAGTGTTAGCCCAAGAGGACCTTTCTTAATCTTTCACGTGGAAATCTATCTATCTCATCTTCACTGCTACTAGAAGAATAATCTTCCCACCTTTCACCTTCATGAGGCGAGCAAAGAAACTGCTCAAGAGGCAACCGATACTTGCCACAAAAGTCTACAAATTTTATGTGTCTCACACGTGCATCAAAATAGACACCCTTGCAGCAAGGATTGACACATCGCCGAGCACTGTTTAGATACTGCAACAAATGAGGTGGAAGATCTTGAGAGGAGTACTTTAATCCACTATTCTTAATGCACCTTCCACTAAGTTCCAGTAACGTTGGCGGGTTAAATGTCATATCTCTAACAAATCGCACAACAAGGGGATTTTCTCGTAAACTAAGTTCCTCAAGATTCCGTAGTTTCACCAGCGCAACGGGCAACGTGGTGAGTCTGTTATTGTGTAAATGTAAGGATTGCAAATGAGTCAACCTCACTAACGTTGACGGTAGAGACTCTATCTTGTTGTCACAGAGATTGAGAGCTCGCAACCTGCGCAGGGTCCCCAACTCATTTGGTACATGTGACAGTTGATTCCCACCAAGATACAAAATTTCCAACCTAGTAGCGAAGACAAACACATTAATACAGGTATACAACGACAAACCTGAGTAAGCAGGAATCATTATTCACTGGTTCTAATTAATCAAGTTTGATGAAAAATGGTGGTGTCCGTTATGTAATAAAAATGGTTTGTGGCTGGCATAGGATTTGGTTCACTGCAGATGCAAACTGCCTGGGTACATAAATCCACATTTTCCTTGCTTTAATTCTGCATAATATGTAAGCTGAGAGCTTTGAGCTACAGTGGATTCTCAACATCATTTAAAGTACCACGGTGATAAGAAAGTTAGTTCCTTTCATGAGAGTTTTTGTTGTCTATTGTCACAACTAAGTTAGTTATAAGTTAAATTGGTCCTCTTCAAAAGTTTTATTGCATGTGGGGTCAGAAACTTTCATTCCTATGCAGAGGTTCCTTGCATCCAAGTTCCACTTTCATTCACAATCAACCCAGAGCTTCCATGTATGTTATGAAATAGTTCTATAAATAACCTTTGCTGCTTATGCACCATCAGAACTTTTTATTGTGAAATTGTGAAGTGTCACGTCAATCCCACCCTGCCAGCAGAGCCTTTCTTAACTTGAGGAGAAAATACGGACCTTGCAGAAATCGTGTGAAGTTTTTATTGAGTATGCGCAAGCCGTTGCTTGGAGACGTTTCAAACCCAGGCCAACTCTCGATCGGACTCCTAGAAGCCATGTTGATTTTTGTACTGAAGGCTCGATTTTGACCTTTGCCTTGTCAAAAACATGATGCACGCCCTGCCTTAACTGGTTTGACGGGAGTGACTAGCCCAGAAACTTGGGCTACCGCGACTTAAAAGACTTGACACAACCTCTGCAGAGCATCTCTTGTTCCCCCTCTGGTGAGTTTTAGAGAGATTCTGCTCACAGGGTGGTCAAAACTTGACTTAAACCACATTTTCAAGTCTGCGTTAAAAGCGATTGAGACCAGGGTTCACATAAAATGCTCTGACAATTTGTACTATCCATAATCCAAGGCTAGCACAACAGATCATTTTGTCGCATATGCAAGCCATAGGCAAGAGATTGCGGTTCGAAAATTAATAGAACTTTGAATTAATTATGCAAGAGAACATCATTTGGACCATTTTTAAACAACCTTATATCTCAGAGATCCTGCAAGCAATTAAAATAGAAAAATCCAATCCATCATCGCTTGCAATTTAAAACTAAGTAAATTAAAAGTTTAAGCTTACTGATTGTGTAAGAATGTGTGAAACTGACCTTTGCAGGTTTTGAATATCTTGTGGAATAACATCCACTCTGTTACCTCCAAAAAACAGAGTTTTGAGCGACACAAGTTCAAACATCTGAGGAAAAAAGGAATCAAATCTATTCCCACTTAAATTGAGATGTTCCAAAGCTAAAAGTTGCGAAAATTCTTTGGGTAGATCTTCCAAGTTATTATTCTTGGCCACAAACGATGTCAGTTGCCGAAGATCGCCGATTCTTGGCGTTATGTACGCCAAGCCGTTTCCTGATACATCCAGTTCTTTAAGGTTAATAAAATTGCTTATGGAGTCGGGAAGAACAGGAACGCGATTTCCAGCGAGATTCAGAGAAGTGATTTTGTAGGCATCGGGCAAGTTGTTCATAACATGAACATCATCTGGAAGCGTGTCTAGAAAACGATGAGCTAAGTTCAGACGATACTCCTCAAATTCCTCTCGCTTTCTTTCTCCGTCAGTTTGCCCTCTTTCCATGGTTACTGTTGAATATCCTGTGGTACTCTTGTGTACTTTCTATAACATTCTATGACAATTTTAAACTACAATATTTTCAACCAAATACACCTGAGTCATGTTCCACGCGAGCTAAGCATCATGGGGTATGCATACATTATGCAATGCTACAGCGTGCACTGCGCCAGGGCATTTGGAAGGTCTTGGAAGGACTAACCCCAGTTATGACAAAAGGAAAGCGCTCTAAGTCCTTTCCACTTACTTGAAGAGAATGTCGCGTATAACGGTGTTAATCACGAGAGATCAGCACGTCAGGCTTGACTGTTTTCGCCTAGTGCGAGTGTCCTCAAAAAATAAAATTATGTACCGTGTGATTGATAATAGTCAATGTAACGCAACACAAGTCAAAGTGTGACATGTATTTAGTGAATGATAGATAACAAACACATGTTAATGAAACATAGTATGAGCTTTTAATAGTGGTTGTATTATGATAGCGTGAGATAAGGGTAACCGCAAACCCTTTGGTAACCGCAGTGTTATCGTATTTCGATATTGCATAAAGCTATCGATGTAAAATTGAATGACGAACGAACGAGTGCAGTAGGCTTTGAAAAAACGCAATATTTTAAACAGAAAGATACAGTCCTTTTGATGGGGAACCAGCGCCGGGAGATAATCCCGCACATCGTGTACGCGTCAAAATCGTGTTGTTGTTGTTTTTTTTTTTGTTTTAATTTCTATTTTTTACCGGACGAACACTTACTAACATTATACTTACATTGCACTTACACTGTACATTCTCCTTACACTACTTATACTTACACTATTTATACCTGCACTAGTCACAATACATATATTACAATACGAAAACACTAATTAAATTACAATAGTTATACATAAAAGCAAAATACAAAATATAACAATATGTTCCTAATAACACTGCATTATCACTAACAATCCATTTTAAATTACAATATTGACTATTTGCATTACAAGCTGAAATTAACTAAATTGAAAGTTCGCCCATTTCGCCCTCAAAAATTCCATCTTTTTATTGATACGCCCAATATAATTTTCTGTTTCATGTTTAATTAAAATTTTAGCTTTAAAACCGTTGATACTTGGATGAATCTGGTTTCTCCTACAATCCCATAAATAGATTTTCGCAATAAGAAGAATATATCAAGTGAAGCTATGATCTTCGGAGTTATTAACGCAATTCCCACAACTGCGTAGAGAATCCTGAAAAATTCAGGACGTAAACGGGGTTTGAACCCGTGACCTCGCGATTCCGGTGCGACGCTCTAACCAACTGAGCTATGAGGCCACTGACGTTGGGAGCTGGTCATTTGTGGGTTCTAATGGTCCCGCGAGGAATGAATCAATGATGAAATGGTATATGAAATGAATCATATGAACTGCGGAACCAATGTAGCGATCTTTGATTAAACCAGTTTGATTATAGCGGATGATATTAGGTAAAACATTTTTTAACCTAGAAGCTATGACTTTCGACATTATCTTTGTATCTACATAGAACAGAGAAATTGGCCGCCAGTTTTCTAATAAGGTACGATCTTTGCCTTTTTCTTTCAATTAGAGTTATTACAGCTTGCTTTTGAGAGCTTGGTAATTCTTTATTCTCAAAACATTTGTTTACACAATTTATGAAAGGTTCACTGATTAAGGGCCAAAGCTTCTTATATATAACTCAACAGGAATGCCGTCGTTTCCTGGCGCTTTGTTGTTTTGAAAAGTTCCAAAACTGAATTAATTCGCATTCATTCAAAAGAATTTTGCCCTCGCATGACTGTTATCCTTCTTCTGATAGTTTTGGAATATTCAAATTATTTAAGAATGATTTGGCACCATATCTATTTTCTGTCTCATTCCTTCCACTCATGTATAAAATCTGATAGAAACGCTTTTGTTCAGATAGTATTGTACGGGAATCTGTTGTTACCGATTTATTAATAGATTAATAGTCAATTTTCGCATATGCTTCTTTATGTTTTTTCTCTTCTCCAAGTTGAGAAAATACTTTGTACTCTTCTCTCCATGTTCGTACCAGCGAGCCTGCGCACGAATAATTATTCCTTTAGTTTTTTCTTCGTAACACAATTCTAACTTTTCTTTTGCTGCATGGAAGAGATTTTCATTTGCATCACAAGGGTCTGATTCGTATAATTTACTAGCATGTGTTATATTCGTTTTGGAGACATTTTTCTTTGTCACTTGTCTCTTTAGCCCTTCTTTTAGAATAATGGATTGCATGGGCTCTTATATTATATCAGAAACCCATAAGGGTTGAAACGTGTAACGGCCCCTTGTGTGCTGGGAAACAAGCTTCTGAATATTCAATTAGCTAAGAACCATATTTGGAACAACAAGAGCGAGGGGTTTCCAAATATGGTACTTAGCACTGAAACATTCAACCAATCAGTTTGCAGTGAATATTCGGAAGCTGTGAACGCGCGTTACACGTTTCATCCCTTATGGGTTTCTGATTATATTTAATCAATTCCCATGTAGTCCGATTGCATGTCCGCAAGTTCTTTTTGTCCTTCAGCAACTCAAATCGGAATCTTCTGGGTAACATCATTTATATACGATTCTTCTTCTAAAATAGAACAGTTCATTTTCCAAAGACCAGTCGGTCCTTTCACTTGATTATCTTTCGAGCCAAATTCTATAATAATGGCTGCATGATCGGTTTTTGTAGCTGGACATATATCGGTCGCAATGACTAAGTCCTGCAAATTGTTAGAAATTAACCAATAATCTAGGCGACAAAATTTTTTTGGAGACATTTGACTCCAAGTAAAACTTCTTACACCAGGATTTTTGACTCGCCATATGTCAATTAAATCAAAATTGTCTTGAAAGCACTCGATACTATCAACAACCAACTTTCGGGGTGTTAATAAACCACCTATTTTTTTTATCAATAATTGGATTAATTGGACAGTTGAATTCTCCACCCTCAATAATATTTTCTTCGGTATCCAGGTTTTCTTTTTTTAAAACAGTTGTCAAGTCTTTGAAAAATTCAGCAATTTCTTTGTCTTTGTTTGGTGCATAAATGTTTATTAATACATAGGTAGTGTCTGCGATCTCTGCTTTAAGAATAATGAAGCGCCCCAGGGGCTCAAGAATTTTAGATTGAAAGAAAAGTCAACGCCTCTTTTTAATAAGATTGCAACTCCACGTGAATTACAGCTACCATGAGACAGCATAATTTCAAACAGCAATAAAAGCAAGGTGACACACGCTAACACCAACCCGGTGTGGCCAACACATCACGCATGCGCACAACCATTTCACCCGGTCAATTAGCAGCCATGGACAGCTGTTTCGGCCTTTTGGGCGTCATCAGCATGGCGTAGCTAACAGACCGGGTGTAATGGTTGTGCGCATGCGTGATGTGTTGGCCACACCGGGTTGGTGTTAGCGTGTGTCACCTTGCTTTTATTGCTGCTAATAATTTCAAAGCCCCATTCACGTTTCCATCGAAGTTCTGTTTCCTTTTTTGAGTGAGTTTCTTCAGTGTAGGAAAATTATATCAGCACTTTTTTTACGGCACCAAGTAAAGATCATCCTTCGTTTTTGAAAATTGCTGATGCCCCACACATTCAGTGAGATTAGTTTAAAAGAGTTAGACATGTGAGACTAATTGCAAGAACCAAGATATCCCGACCGTAGCAGAAACCAGAGATATTTGCATTAGAAAAACACTACCATCGATTGTACATTGGGCGCGAAAGGCGAAAGACTATAAAATGCTATGAATGGAAAGAACATCAATAAAACACACTTGCATATATCAACTACTACAGTTAAAGTGCACCTAACCCCAAAATATTTTTTTCGCTAAAATAAATCTTTGCAACTGTTCGAAACGCATTGCGGCCGTTTTTTCATTTTTCTAACAAATCCTGCCATTTTATAGGCTTTGAAAGTTGCGAAAATCCAAGCATCTTTTGCTCACGACCGAGTCAGAAGGGGAGTGGGTCTATTCCTGATTTGACGTCGCATACTGATTTACATTGCATTAAATCTTTGTAAAAATGCATGCAAAGTAGATTGTGACGTCAAATCAGGAATAGACCCACTCCCCTTCTGACTCGGGCGTGAACAAAAGACGCTTGGATTTTCGCAACTTTCGAAGCCTATAAAATGGCAGGATTTGTTAGAAAAATGAAAAAATGGCCGCAATGCGTTTCGAACAGTTGCAAAGATTCATTTTAACGAAAAAAATATTTTGGGGTTAGGTGCACTTTAACAGGAAGGCTAGCGACAACGAATTCAAAACTTTTAAAGAAATCGTGAAACACAAGAATGATTGAAGTACAAATTCGACAGAAATACACATCACTAAAACAAATAAGCCTAGGCATGCTTACGTTGCAACTCTCCATCAGCTATGGGTTGATCATATAATTGCGCCGTAGTGCTTGAGGATCTCTGTTTCCTTTCCTCTGTAAACCTGGCCGTTAATGAACAGCTTGTCTACTTTTAAATAAGCAGATTGAGTAGCTTGCTTGGCCTTCCTCAAAATTGGATAAAGTTTCTGATGAATTTCGTTTATTTCTTTTGGGAAATCGTTCGCAATTCCGATTGCAGTGCCTTTAAGATTCTTAACGAAAGACCACACAAACTCTTTGTCTTACAGGATGGTAAAAGCTGAAATTCGCAATTATTGGTCTCGGTTTGGACGATGGCTTGCGTGTGACTATTCGGTGAACGCGCTCGAAGCGGATATTCTCTACGTCATCGGCCACCCCAAAACGCAGACTGCAGACTGTGCAGACCGTGCAGACCAGGGGTAAAATATGGCGTTACCCTCACTTATTATTGAGAGAGGCTAACCTGAATGTTATTTAGGCCTAATTAGGCTAATCGAATGTTATTTAGGCCTAATTCAGGCTAACCGAATTTTCATTTTACAGACGGTCTGAACAGTCTGCAGTCTGCGTTTTTCAGTGGCTCTTACGTCTTCTTCTGGTATTTTCATTTTATCTCGAAGCATATCACGGACTAGCGACTCCGTGCTAACGTCAAGAACGGCTTCATCCTCTTTCATATTAAAAATCTTTATGCTTTCCCTTCTTGTGTATGCTTCTAATCTTATGTTACGACGCTTTAACAACAAGACCTCCTTCTCAAAGGAGTGAAAAAAATAATTTTCTGCGTTCTTATCCATGTTGGCGCCCATGTAGACCTGTGTTGTTTTCAAACCAGCGATTTCTTGCTCGGTAAGGTTCGCGGCCTCCTTTAGTTGTTTATTTTCTTCTTCCAGATTGGTTAAACGGGTCTTCAAGGATTCGATTTCACCAAATAAAGTCAAAAGCTTGTCGAGTTTGGCGTTCATTTCTAAAAGTTTTGCTGACCCTTCACAACAATGGCCGCCATCAAATTCCTCGTCCGTTTGGGATCCATTCTCGCGTTGTCTCATTCGACCACTGGCCTTGTCCTTTCTATGGTTGTTCGGGACCTGGAGCCCGTTTCTCGAAAGTCCCGAAACTTTTCGGGGCATTTTCGGGTGTCACAATTCCTTTTGTATCTCAAGAACGGATAGGATTTAAGTCGTCAAACTTCACAGACATATTTCTTTTAGTTAGCTTGAAAACATGTTAAAAGGTCGCCTTTCCAAAACGAGCGGTTGGCAGTTTCACAAATGGCTATCCGGGCCCGAAAACTTTTCGGGACTTTCGAGAAACGGGCCCCAGGGGCCCGTTTCTCGAAAGTCCCGAAACTTTACGGACCATTTTCGGGTGACTCAATTCCCTTTGTATCTCAAGAACGGAGAGGATTTAAGTCGTCAAACTTCACAGTCATTTTTCTTTTATTTACCTTGAAAGCATGTTAAAAGATCGGCTTTCCAAAACAAGCGGTTGGCAGTTTCACAAATGGCTATCCGGGCCCGAAAACTTTTCGGGACTTTCGAGAAACGGGCCCCAGGTCTTCTTCAGTCGGCATTATGAAAAAATGGAGAGCCTACTCACTACTTAAAATTGCATGAAATTCAAACTATCGAAAGAGCAAACAGAAAAACACGTCCACCTTCGAAGAAGGTCGGTACCGGTATGGCCGTCAAAATCGTGTTTGACTTTCGCAACAAAGTTGAATTTGCGCTTGCGGTCAAAAGACAGCATGTCGAAAAAGCTTAGCAACGGTGACAACTATGTAATTAAAATAAATATATATACAAAATACCAATTCACTGAGATGTCTTAAATAATATTCTTCGTTTAAATTTTATTTCATTTAAAGTAAGCTTTTTCAGTTTTTGTTAGTAACTGTTAAATTGCAAGATATCGTCTGAAATGGTTTGAACCCACGCGCACTTCGAAAAATCTCGGCCTCCAAACATTATGCGCACACTCAGTACGGAAAACTCGTGGTCGACGTCGTCCTCGTCTTCCGATTCAAAGGTCCCTAATGTCATGCTAAACATTCCTTCTCAGTACTGCACTCACCAGGACGTTTCGTTTAGAGTTCGCTTCCTTTGAACTCTGAAGAATTAAGGGGGGTGACTCTTAACTACCAATCCGTTGCCATAGACCCCTTCAAATAGTCATTTCTCGAATTCCTTTAACTCTACAGAAATCCTTTTTGCCAAATATGTTCTGTCTAACATACCTTTGTATGATTCGACTCACAACCATATTTGGTCAATCACGTGACCAAAACAGAAATGCCTAAAAACTCAGCGAGTTAACTCTGTTGTTCTCATTTTTTTAACGCAACAGTATGAAAACATTCTAACATTCTAACACAAAATTATTTCAAAAAACATTATGACGTCATAAGGTCCTTCTTTGACACACTTTCCAAAATATCAGTTCCATTTTTTGTCCAAAAAGAAATTCCATGCTACAGTTTACGAAAAGAGATGGGACGGTTCCCATCCGTTTAAAAAACCGCCTCTTCCTTTCGTTTCCTGGGGGCTTTTACCTGTTTTTCACTGAAACGCATGGCAGAGGACTGGGACTAGTTGCGCATGCGCCTTCTGATTGAAGTGTTGACAGAAGTTACTTCATAGAACCATCCATGCAACCTTTTTGTAAGGCTCTTTGACTAAAGCTTCCTTAGCAACCATTGTCTTTCTGTGGTTAAGTGCCACCCCCCTTAATGTTCAGCTGAACCAGGAGCCCATCACCTGGAGCGTGCAACTTACCTATTTTCGTGCAACGGCGTTTTCACAAGTAAGGTTATTTTTAGATTGAATTTCCCGCTAATGAGACTCCCACAGGAGCCCGATGACCAATTACAAGAAATTAGGCTGACGTCATAGGGTCACCGAACCGGAACTGCCTTTGTCTTTTGACCTAATTCGCGGGAAGGGCTAGTCTAAAAATAAACCTACTTGTGAAAACGCCGTTTCACAGACGCTGTATGGAAGTTGCACGCTCCAGATGGGCTCCTGGCTGAACTTATTAAAAGATGTCCTTTTAATTCTGGGCCCGGTTGTTCGAAAGCCGAGTAACTTATTCCAGAATTAGCATAAACCTTTTTTTTTTTTCACGTTTTCCACTTTTCCTTTTGCTTATTTTTGTTCTTCAAGATTGACTTCCTCTTATGTAAAGTTTTGGTTAATTTTTAATCTGGGATTAGCGTTAATTGGCTTCTGAACAACCGGGCCCTGAGTGTTTAAAAGAATGCTTGAGTTTTCTAATGAATAGCATTTCAAAAACCAAAGAAATCGAATTTGCTCTGGCAATTCCTAAGAATTTTAAATTGGCTTGCTCCATTTCAAGTGTACTCGCGGTAGTAGCAATCTTTTAAAAGCCAGTCAATTTAGTGAAAATTCTTAGGAAGTGCCAGAGCAAATTAGATTGTTTGGTTTTTGACATGCTATTCATTAAAAAACTCAAGTCTTCATTAACTACAAGCAGATTCCGTGCGTGCTAAGCTTTTTAATTTTCCCGAAAATTAATCATGTCTACTGTCAATAAACGAGAAAAACAATGAAGTTCGCTAGCTTAAATTTTTGACTTTTTGAGTTTTATAAATCCTTTATAGTGGCTATCTAACAAAAGTAGAGAAAACTAAAAACTAACTAGACCCTCCGTGAGGGTACACTGGGTTGCCTGTGGTACGTGCACCGTTCCAGACAATTTTTTTCAAGTTGGGGGGTCATTAAGAAGTCATACCAGACGAGGCCCTTTGGCTCACAGGTCCTCACACGTTCGTACGACGAAACAGACCTGTCCTTGCGTAATATGTAGCTCTAACAGTGCACGATATTGTTTTGGTATTGTCTATCATTGTAGTGCCATGGTAGAAGTCTTGGGTAAATAGTCTGAGAAGACATGTGGTTACTAGCAAAGTACTGAACCCAGAAAGATTGAAGAAAATAAATGGGAAGTGAGAAACACTGGCTTCTGGGCTGACATGTTGATAAAGTTCTTTTGACCACAAGTTTAAGCGTGCCCTCTGAGTCATCTGACAGCTTTGTAATACCAAAGTTAACTGAAGTTAACTGAAGTTGGGCGGGGTTAGTGTTTGGATGGGAGACCAAAATAATATACCCCTCATAAAACAGAAGCATCGGACCGAAAATACTATTAACGCTAACAATGCGAACTCAGCAAGGTACAGATTTTGTTAGCTTGCTTTATGCAAAAACAAATATTGATGCAAAAGTAAATAAATATTGATACAAAGTTTTTAGAAAGAGCAGAAGGAATTTTCCAGGACGATCGCTCGAGAATAACATATTTACGACATGAAAACAACATTTATTTTGAACCGTGAATATAGAATATAAACAGTTACGATCAGCGACAAACATTTTGGGGGTTTCTTGCAACGTTCAATTTTGTTATTGTACGTTTTGGCTGCACAAACAAATCGCAAAATCGAAAGTGACATCGCCGGAATTCAGCGGGCGCCGTGATGAAGTTACCGCATAGGCAGCTCAAGCTCGCGTCACTACAGACAGCCGTTGAGAATTTAAACGCGTTGTAAGACTTTGTATGGGAAATAACATACAGTCGATTATGAAGCCTAAAAATTGCTCAATTTAACGTTCATTCAATAAAATGAATCAAAATGACTCACCTCTGGTGTATTCTTGTGCCTTTTCGAGTTCATTTCACAGTTTCGCGAAGTCCGTGTTTTCAATGTTCTAAGACGAAGTCAAGGCTGCACACTAAGATTTCGACCGTTGTCAGCTCAGAGGCGGTTTGCGACTCGAAAATCCATCCCAGCCGCGATTTTTTCACGCAAAGCTAAAGCCACATCATTTGCGAACCTCGGTGAATGTTTCGTCGTCAAAAAACCCCACGCACTTGACTGGAAATGAGCATTTTCTGCTTCGATTTCCACGATAGCTGATGAATTTAACTGCTTATGATCGCCGCACGAGACACGGAGCTTGGGTCCGAGGTCAAATTAACTCCACCCGATGAGGTACAGTCATTACAACACTTACCCCATCCCCACAGCGGCTTCTCGTAACCATGGAGTTGTTAAATTCTCAACGGCTGTCTGTAGTGACGCGAGCTTGGGCTGCCTATGGTTACCGCGGTATGTTTACTCGCCAAACAGTGAAGTATCTGTGTCAAATGATGGCAAGATACCGGGTTTTTGTAAGTTTCTTTTTCTGTCAAGTGTTATAAAGTTTGACAATGAAATGAGCGATGTCAAAACAAAGATCACAATCGCACAAGTCTTGTTTATGCAAAGTCAAAATTTACTCTCCAAGACCCGTACGACGTTATTTATTCTAACCAGGTAATTCCATCATTTTGGAAATAGCAGCTACTTTATTATCCAACTGCGTCACAATTCTTCACTGATTTTGGGGCTCATTTTGTTGAAACTCAAGCACGCTTCCAACAGGCCTGTGAACCCTTCCAGCTTACAGAGCAATACTAAAAAACTTCTCCCATATCACATTTCAACCTTAAGCTCGAAAATTCAATACACAACATGATATTATAATTCACAAAGGCAGAAAATACCACAGAATCCTTTTCCAGCGAAAAATTTATTGAAACAAACAACATATTTGCTCTTAGAGGCGAAAACCTCTTCCTATTTCATTGCGTGCGTGAAGACAAGAAACTCAATCGTGTCAAATTACCATGTACTTCAGGTAGTACAGCTCACTTGATTTCGTCTCGACGGGCGATAGATTGTTGTC
>OX421454.1:33784003-33814003 GCA_949126865.1 Montipora capitata
CTCAGCTTTGATCTTAACGATGTCTTTATACTATACTTTTGTTATCTTTCTTCGATTCAGTGTGCGTCGCAGGACGTTTGGATCCGTACAAAAACAAGGACGAAAAAGTATTAGGCCTAGAGACATGTGGCAGGAAAGAAAAAGCTAGTGAATTCGAAAAATAAGGGGAAAGGTAAAAAACACTTTTGAGGGAGGGGTGGGAGTAGGAAAAAGAGGACATGGCTCTCCACAGTTACGTTCAGCACATTTGTTAACTAGTTGTCTGGGTCTGGTTAATTGTTGCTCAACATATCGGCTTTACGATTGCCTAGGATTGCAACTACTGTAAAGTAAAAAAAACATAGCGTTTTTCAAGTGAGAAGCTCTTACTCTTTTCACGCTGGGACCAATTCTTTAAAGCCACAGATGTCTGCTGCGAAAGTATCAGTTTCTTTGCAAAACTTCGCAAGTGCATCAATTCAAATGCTCTAATTTGCCTTTTGCCACTGTTCTGATATGCATTACTTGAAAATCGTCTGCTTGTAAAATTGAAGTTCGGTGATGCTTTCTTTGATGTCCTCAAGTGCCCTACGAGAAAAGAACTTGATCAGTTTTAGCGAAAGCCATTCATAATTTAATGTTCATAATGGACTTAGAATGAAGCCCAATTTGACTTGTTTTCAAAATAGGCCATTAACCTTTTAAGACCACGCTCTTCTTCCAAGCGGGTCAAAGCTATGAATTTTGTATATGAAAGGTTGGAAAACCTGTAGTCGGACTCGCTTTGAAAACAAGGCGACATTGTCATTGAACAACTTTTCTCGATCAGGTATCTTTGCGTTAATCACGATACTAGAGTACGATCGAAACCTGGTATTTACAGATTCACTCCAGCAAATTTAATATTACTTGACTGTTGAAGGGTCATTATTCAAATACAAAAAGGAATTTGACGGTTACCTATGCTTCTCCCTCTTTGGTGGAACGTCCCGGTATATGTTTGGGTACCATCTCCTAAATAACGCGAAAACATTCTGAAATTATTATTATTATTATTATTATTATTATTATTATTATTATTATTATTATTATTATTATTATTATTATTATTATTATTATTATTATTCGATTCTCTCCAGTTGTCGGGTGTTCTACTGGGTAATGTTGATTGTGTCTCAGCAACTCCCCGTAGGTTAGAGAAACAACACTTTCCGCAACAGGTGAGTAGTTCCAAGGATCGCCGATAATTGTACACTTCCAAGGAAGTCAGGTACATCTAGCTTGCCAAACCAGGTCTTTGCACCTTTTTATATGCTTCTAAGAGCACCAATCACGAACGGTATTATTGTGACTTTCGAGGCTCCATGAATCCGTCTAATTTCAAATGCTAGTTCCTGGTACTTTTCAACCTTCTCCTCTTCGGTTCTGGTGATTTTCTGGTCCGCTGGCACAGCTATGTCAATAAGTGTCCATTTCTGTTTGTCTTTATGCTCTAGAGTAATATCTGGCCGATTATGTTTCAGCACTTTTTCTGAGTAGATAGTCATCTCCCAGGTAATCCCCACTTCTCCATTTTCTGCGGTTGGCAAGGGTTCATGGTCATACCACTTGTCATTACAATCTATCCCATACTTCCTGTACATCTCCCAGTGTACCCGCAGGGCCACCTTGTGGTGGCGCTTCCTATACTCTCTCTGGGCAAGCTTCTTGCATCCATTGACAATGTGTCGTACTGTTTCAGTGGCATCTCCACACAATCGACACAGTGGTGTCTCTGAGGTCTTATCTATGCTGTACTTGATCGAGTTTGTTCTCAACGCTTGTTCCTAAGTAGCAAGAATCAAACCTTCTGCCTCCTTTTTAAGAATCCATTCCTGAGCCATCCGCAAGACTCCTCTCCAGCTTCATCTGATATTTGTTGGACAAACGCGCCATGTAGGGCTTTCTCCTACCAGTTTCTCCTACCAGTTCCCCGATATGCTGGTGGTCGGGTAGTTCTATTCCGCTACTGCCAACTTGTCTTTCCCTTCTCATTTCCAGGACAGCACACTTGTCTAGCCCAAACGACATCTTAATGTCTTGCGAGAAGATCCTTACTACTTGAACAAGTGAGTCTAGTTGATCTTTGCTAGCTTCGTACAGCTTCAGATCATTTTTCGTAGTACTAGGGTCAAGGGTAACATGGGCCATTCCTCCTGATGTCAATACTGTCTTCCAGTTCACCATGCTGTTGCTAATTATAGAGATCATATTCTTGGCAGCCCCAACCATCTCCAGGCATTTCAGGATCCATGAATGCGGCACCATATAATATGCCTTTTTGTAGTCTATCCAAGCCATCGACAAGTTTGTCAACCTTCTCCGGCAGTTCTTCAGGATTGCCTTGTCTACAAGCAATTGATCTTTAGTTCCTCAGGATCCCTTCCTGCACCCCTTCTGTTCATCTGTTAGCAGTCCATTCCTTTCCAAGTGGTGGTATAACTTCTCTCCCATAACTCCTGTCAAGAGCTTCCACATCATGGGTAGGCAGGCAATAGGGCGGTAGTTGCTGGCCTGGGCACCCTTCGCTGTGTCCTTTTGTATCAAAACTGTTGTTCCCCTGACCATCCACTCTGGTACATTCCCTTGACATATACAGTCTTGCAAGCATTCTTGCAATCTACAGTGCAATCCTGTCAGTTTCTTAAACCAGAACCCCTGAACAAGATAGGGGCCGGCTGCCTTCCAGTTTGGCAATCTTGCTCACTCCATTTCTAATATCCTCCACAGTGATGGTGATATCTTCTTGCACCTCTATCTGTTGTACTGAACTCCATCTCTACATCCTCTAGCTCAGATGCTCTCTCATTGTGACCGACTTCCTCCGACCAGATCTTGCAAAAGAAGGAGGTTGCTTCTGTGGGATCAGGTAACACCGTTTCTCCTCGTTCCTTTCCATATGGTGTTTTGTAAAACAGCTTCTGATTGGTTCTTAACAGGTGGTTCTGTTTGAACTGTTGACATCTCTCATCGTATCTTTTGATCTTAACTCCACCCGCCTTGATCTTCTGCTTCAACATGCCTGATGCATACAAAGTGCCCCTTTCCTCAAGATGATATGTTCTGTTCAGCCTTTTCCTCTCTCTTTGTTTCAGTCTCATGTTTCCTCTTCGGACTTCCTCAATCTTGCTCAGGTCTTTTCGCCAAGTTTCGATATTCCCCTTAATCCTTCTCTTCCAGAATGGCTCTTCAGTTCTTCTCCCTTTCCTCCCTTTTATCATTTCCATTCTTTCTGTAGTAACATATGCAGCTGCATACATTAAAGAATTCAGTTCAGTGATGTTGTGCGTCTGAATCCTTTGACGGCTTCATTGATTTTTCCACCTTCTGCTTTCAGCTTCGTTCTCTCGCATGACTTCAGTGATGGTAATCCTATTCTCTGTTCTAGTTGTATAATTTCTAGGATCCTGTCGCAAAGGGCTTCCAGTTCTGGGCTGATCTCTCCTTGTAATTCTTCAGCAGTGAAAACTCTGGGTTCCTCTTCACGTTGGTGTTCTTCTTGGGTATCAGATGTTGTTGCATGGTCTGGTGTATCTGCGGTAGCTCCGTAGTTTCAGTCTCCTGATGTTCATAGTCTGATCTATCTGTGGCATGGAGCTCTGTGGTTTCAATCTCCTGATGTTCATGTATTACTCGTATGGCTATTTCCTCTCGCTCCACGGTCTCTAGCCACTTCTTGTTCTTAATCTGGCGTACTTGATCAGCCAATCTCTGCTCGGTGACTTCTGTTAGCTCGTTGTTGATGTTACGGGCTTTCCACAGGTCTAGCAATGTTTTTCTGTACCCTCGCCACTCTGATTCACTCCTGATGTAACATTCAAACAACCGTTTGTTATCCTCCTTTGACCATCCTAATCTCTTCTGTCGTTGTTCAGCAGTAGCAGGATGACGACCGGGCCGGCGCTGCTGATCCACAGGACACCTGCCGGACGCAACACCTTCCCTACAAGCTCCAGTTCCCTTGACGTCGTTAGTGTGAAATTCAATATTTGACATTCTCTCACAAATGAGGTTGTTGTAACCCTAACAGGGGTGGCTTTTGGGTTGTTGGCACTTGCCAAAGGTGCCACCCAAGACTGTGGTGGGCGGGAGCGTCCATATTCCCGTGGTAGGCTAAGGCACCAACCAGATCTACTCCAGTGCCCATTTATTATTATTATTATTATTATTATTATTATTATTATTATTATTATCTTGTTTTCGCACATTGGACTTCCAATGGAACTTCTGTACTCCAGGAAGCTTGGTGACAACAAGTCTCCTCAAACTTCTAGGACCTTCCTAAGAATCCTTGCCGTGTTCAGAATAACACTTTTCTGAAGCTCGTCTATCTTGGTCTCTATACCAATATTCTCTAGTCTCTTCTTTAGATCTTTTGGAACTGTTCCAAATGTTCCGATTACAATAGGAATTACCATTGTTTTCATTTTCCATAACTTCTTCAATTCTCTTGCTAGATCCTGGTATTTCACTACCTTCTCGACTTCTTTCTCCTCAATACGGCTATCATATGGTATTGCAAAATCTATTATTTTGCAACATTTATTTCTCTTTTCAACAACAATCATGTCCGGTCTTCTTGCCTCTATCACGTGATCAGTCTGTATCGTAAAATCCCATAATATTTTACATCTCTCATTCTCTAGTACTGGCTCAGGTACATGTTCATACCACTTTTCATTGACAATGAAACCTTCCTCTTTACAAACTTCCCAATGGATCTTCTTACCCACCCAGTCATGTCTCCTTTTATATTCCTTTTGTGCTAATTTAGGGCATTCACTCACAATATGAATTATGCTTTCATCCACCTTTCTACACATTCGACATTTACTGTCCTCTTGAGTTTGATATATTCTAGCTTTCATCAGATTCGTTGCAAGCGCCTGTTCTTGTGCTGCCATAATAAGACTCTCAGTCTCCCTTTTTAGACTTCCTTTCTTTAACCAAAACCAGGATTCATTCCCTAATATTTCTTCCGTTTGTCGTACAAATTGTCCGTGCATAACCTTTTCCCTCCACTGTTCCTTTCTTTCATTTTTCTTACGTATCTTATACTCCACCTCTGTTTCATTATTATGACCACCGCTGATCTTCCTAGCGGCCTTTATCAGTCTTTCATCACTATCATTGATATATCTCTCCAACCCCAAGGTAGCAGATTCTACACAGTCTTCAACACTAATCAGATCTCGTCCACCTTCTTCTCTCGGTATGTAGATACGATCGACATTACTCTTTGGATGGAGACCATTATGCATGGTAAGTAATTTTCTGGTCTTTCTATCTAGATCTTGTAACTCTGACTTTCTCCAGTCCAGGAATGCAGCAGAATATCTCAGGAGAGGAATAGCCCACGTGTTAATAGCTTTGACAAGGTTACCCCCATTAAGTTTCGTTTCTAAAATCTTCCGTACCCTCCTTTTATATTCTTTGGTTACTGTTTCTTTCATCTCCTCATGCTTAATCCTGTCAGCTTCTAATATGCCCAAATACTTGTAACTATCACCGTCTTTCAGTCCTTGTATGGTTTTGTAGTCCTTGTATGGTTTTAGTCATCCTTAATTATTCATCCTTATTTATTCATCCTTAATTATTCAGGTTATATCTCACTTTGTTACACTATTTATTGCTCAACTTTAGTTTATTTCTCATTGTACAACTGACGATGGATGTTTCATCCGAAACATGTCTTGATTAAAGATGAATTTCAAAAACATCGTATGGATCATCAAAGCTATATTATTATTATTATTATTATTATTATTATTATTATTATTATTATTATTATTATTATTATTATTATTATTAGCATGTTTACAGTGAATCACGCGATGATCTGCCAGCGTGGAGGCTTAGTTATTCAGCGCCACAATGAAATACGCGATCTACAGGCCAAGCTGCTTGACATGGATTGTTACGATGTGCAAGTTGAACCGGCGTTACGACCTATTACAGGCGAAGAACTAGCCAGAGGGGCTAATCATGCCCTTGATGCACGCCCTGACGTCCACTGTAGGGGTTTCTGGGAGCGACAGAGTGCTGCATTTTTCGATATAAGGGTATGTCCAATCTCGACCCCAGAGCTCTTCTCTTGACTGAGGGAGAGAAGAGCTCTGGGGAACCCTGAAAAACTGTCTTCTCATTGGTTTTCGTGAAGAACAATGTGTCTCTAATTGGTGCATTCATGTTAGCACGAGGAAAGAGCAGGCGCCCTAAGGTTCAAATAGCCAATTTTTGGCTACAAGAACCCTACGGCGCATGTTCTCCTAGATAGAGTTTCCCAGACCCTTGTGTCGATCCAAGGCTCTGGTGACGAGAATAGGGTATGTCATCCCAATGCGGACTCGTATAGAGATCTCAGCCCCAAGCAAATCTACAGGATTCCTGAAAATGAAAAGAAGCGAAAATACAACTCTCGCGTCACAGAAATAGAGCAAGGCCCATTCACCCCACTGGTATTCACAACGACGGGAGGGATGGCTGACGAATGCCTGAGGTACCACTCAAGATTAGCCGAGCTATTATCTGCAAAAAAGCAAGAGAGCTACGCCACAACAATTTCATGGGTCAGGGCGAAAGTGTCCTTTGCAATTTTGCGGAGCGCACTCCTATGCCTAATGGCATCGAGAACCCCGAGAAGGAGGAACTTAGACGTTAAAGACAGTGATCTAGAAATAGAGAAGGGTCAAGCAGGACTTCCCTAGACCTGACAGTTATAGATATTTTACTAGTGGATGTACATAGAAATTTTCCTTTTTTAGTCTACAAACAGTTGTTTACATTTCCTTTGTTGAAAACTACCAGACCACTAAGAAGTCATTTTTTTAACTATAGTAGTGCTGAATTTGTATTTAATTTTTAATTTGAGAAGGGTTTAATAAAATTAATATTATTATTATTATTATCATTATTATTATTGTTGTTGTTGTTGTTGTTGTTGTTGTTATTATTATTATTATTATTATTATTATTATTACTTTTAACAAATTAAGCTCAAGCAAGTCAACTCCTCGAGATAACGAGAGGCAACTCTGTCTCTCCTGTTTGGCTTGAAACTTTCAAGACTCTAACAGGCTCTTATCCAATCTGGTCAAATTTCTCAGTGCATTGAGAGTTGCACATTCATTGTTGTTAAAATTTACCGGCAGTCCCTTGTGAACACTCGCATTCGTTCCGAGGTTTCGTGAACTCTCGTGCAATTCTCGTGAGATTCTGCGTGTCCGACGGGTTGTTCTGGGTGATGCTCTCGAGTTAATCACAATGCACCATTGGCGCAAAAATAAAAGACTCCACCATGACACAGGCAAAATAACCACATTTAACTATAAGTTTCACTAGCTACATCCTCTCAAGTACGTTTTTTAAACTTACCGGCAAAGTTCTTTAATTGTGCTAACATCCACAATTCTGTAATGAAGATGATCCATAAACCGTGGCATGTACTTCTCCAAGAACCTTTTATCAGCATGGACACTGTTGCCAGCAAGAGGACATTGTTTATGTGGGGTGTGCTGCTTTACAAATTGCAAAAAGATGTCCTCTGCTTCTATAAGGCTAATTTTGGAAGCCCTAACGGCTTCTGTGAGGCCAGACTTAATAGAAAGGGAAAAGGAAACAAACGAAGGCGGTTGAGTATTGGACCATCATGTGGAGGGCTGTGGGACTAAGGCCACTTATTGGTATAGAGTCGTACCTCTTGTTGAACACTATATTTCATTGGCTGTATAGTGTTGTACTTCCTATTGTGTTCTGTGCTAAATACATTCTTATCTTTGTTCGTTCTACTGTTCTTTTGGCCAATCCTGAAGCCCATTTAATGAGGTACGACAAAACTCACTTATTGAAACGAACACAAACTAAAATGTCGGTTTTGGGCAATCGTTTTACCTCTAGAGCTTTAAAAAGATAGTTGCTTCGAATAGATTAATGCTTTTCTTCCTTGCGCTTCCATCATTGACACCATCATCATCATCATCATATTTACTAACCCTCAGATTGTCAAGTAGCATGTTGTAGCTTGTGTCTTACCCCCCAGCGATGATACACTGTAGATGACAGGTCACAACACTGGGAACTGCCCTACTCATTGAAATAGTGTCATTGTGGGTTCTCACAGGGTTGTGAACCTTGAAGAGTAGTTAGACATAATCTTTATCCCAGAAGACTCGACAGTCTAACCTTTAATCTTAAAGGCAGCATTTTCTCCTCAGTTACTTAATGGAGGGGTTATAGTTTTTGACTGCTTAACCCATTGACACCTAAAACGCCCTAGGATGCGACCAGTTGACAAGTAAAATCGTCTGGTGTTAGACAGAGTAAAATCTGTCTCACTACCAGGGGTCAAAGGGTTTAAAGACCCTGGGTGTTGGTCTCACCAGAGTTTGAACCTCAAATTTAGGTGATGTTCCTCCAACTGAGCCAAACTACTGTCTGTTAAAATGTTCTCATCGATAAACAGCCCTTGAATACCAGGTTTGTTCAAAACGATCATGACTTGTAAAGTTTTTTTTTTAAATAACTGCCCCTCAGATAGATCTGCATTCAAACAGCTTTTGTTTCTCCCTGTATCAATAATAATATTGTATTGGCTATTGACTGAATGCACAAATGGCGGCCAAAAATTCTTTTGTTTATGTGCTAATGAGACTCACTAGCTTAGCTCTCAAGCAACATTTCTATTGTATTTTGTCCGTGCAAACGAGGAATATTTTTTTGGCTGCCATTTATGCATTCGGTCTATAAATTATATAAATAAAAGTCTGATAAACTTTAAACTAACATCACATATTGGTTATCATTGTGTTAACAAGTGCTCAAAGTGCTCATTGCAGTGGGTATGAACTGACATCCTAGCGGTATGACAGGAAAATACAGTACACACAATACAACCACTCTGTATAGGGGCTTTTCAGGGCCAATGAAACACCATCACAACACTGAACAGAACATTTAAACAACTGTTAAGAATCCCAACTGGCCGGAGGCAAGCTAGTTGGCTATACAAGTGCAGCTGCAAAGTTGAACCAGGGACTTCCAGGAACAAGTTCAATAACTGTCACATGAACCTAGGCACATGAACCTAATTCCCATGAGTCTCCTATGGCTCAGTGGTAGAGCAGCTGAATCAGGAAAATCTTAGGTTCAACTCCAGAAAAGGTCCAGAAATATCTTCATTTGTTTACATGAAGCACCAACATTGGTGCTTACATGAAGCACCAACCTGGGTAATCATATATGTTTGGCTAACATGAGGTACACATCTAAACACCCATATGATTGGCTTACATGAAGTTCCTGCCAAGGCACCTATAATTACTCAGCAAAAATTTCAAAGAGTTTGCCAGATCCTGTGTACAATTTCCGGCAAACATTTGGAACTTTTCACTGGGTAATGACTTTAATAGTAATACAGCTGGTGTAAACCAATTCTGCTCCTTCCTCTGCAGCTAGCTAAGAGATAACAAGAGCATACCTCTCTGTGATGTTTAGTGCACCATTCATCCATTGCATTCAATGCAGAATCAGGTTGATGAACGACCAAATCTGGCCCCTGAAATTTCAAGGAAAAAGAGACAATTAAGTCAGCATTTAATTTCACTAAATCACTAGTTCTCTTCTGTGATGTGCAGTGTTTTACGTTAAATGAATTATAAGAATAAATCACACAGACCAATGTAAGTGAATGTCTGCTGCTGTGCATGCTTTTAAGAATGGTATTTAAGCTGGTCAGTTGAGAATTCTTTGATTCTTTGAATGCATTGTAATCACTAACTTCCATATCTTTGCTAGCACTTGCAGCATTTATTCTAGCCAGGCTTTTCAGCACGTTTTACCTCTTTAACAATGTTGAGGTTTTCATCTGTTACAAGACAAGCCATTTCTATAATGTGGCAAGTCTCAACATCCAAACCTATGGAAGAGATAGAGAAAGCTAAACTAAGACTTGATATATAAGAATGTTAAAACAAACTTTATATCTGTACTTTTGTCCTTTATGCCATTGGGGTAGATGAAAGGTTTATTTCTCAGCTAAAACCACATTAAATGTCTCAAAAATATTTTTCTTACCTGTCATCTGACATATACAGGACAGTGCATTAGAATACCACAATTCAGGAGCAACATGAAAGAACAAGAAGATCGCCCATTAAGATAGTATCAGAAAGTAAAAGTATATTCGCTCATGTGACCAGCAACCATATTTGCATACTAAAACAAAAAAAATAATTTTCATAAAAATAGAGTTCAATTCCCAAAAGAATATTTCAGTCCTCCAGCAAGGCCGCCGTGACGACGTCATGTGAACAGAATCTATACCGTGCACAACAATTTACATGTTTTGAAAGCTTCGTGATAATTAAAAATAAATAGACCAGAAAGAGATCAATAGAACTCAAGTAGTGAGCCATCACAGTTACTCTCAACCCCTTCCCACACTAATTAAAATCACGCTCTCTAAAACTTACAAAAAATTGACCATGAATTAGTTTTTTTTATTGCTCTATACATTACTCCCACTTTTAAGGTCTATCCTACCCAAAGAACCGCTTGTGTCCAGGCCCCTGTTGTTCAAACGATGGATAGCGCTATCAGGGCTTGAAATTGCGACTCACCGGTCGCCAATGCGATGAAAAATTGAGTGCTGGCGACTAGATTTACAGAACTGGTCGCCAGCTGGCGAATCATTTGTGATAACCCAGGTTTTGTGATAACCCAGGTCACCCAGGATAAACAGCAGACAACTTTTGTATTTGAATCTTTGTATGATGAAATCGTTCAAAACTGGTAGCTAGAACATGACTCACCTTTCATTCCCCATTAAAATAATTTATAAATACTACAAGAAAATCGGTGTTTCACTTTGTTAATCAAAAGCACAAATGCACTTTGATACTTCGATCACCATGTTTACTAGGTGCCATATTGTTTCAGCGGCTTCATGGGATTTTGGGCCGACTTAAGCACCGTATGCTTCTTGCCGGTTACTGCTGCCGGTTACGTGAATTTTGCGCCCGAAAGATGAAGATTCAGCAAGAAGGTTAATTGAAAATTTAAACCCATTGTCTGTTGTGAATGGTTGCCACGCAAGCTGTAGGAGAATAAAGAACTACGTTTTGAAGAGGTGAAAAGCAAGGATAAAGGACCCATGTTTGCCTTGCTATGGAAAACACAGACTGTGCTTCGCTCCATTTCAAATAACCCTAAAAAACACCATCACCAAACTAAAGACAAAGCCGAAAACAGCAATGGCTTTAGAGATCTTTCTTGTGCTCGTTTTTTTTGTGCTTTTTAATAATTTTGACTTTCCTAGCATGCAAAGTTGGCGACCAAAATTTATGATCTGGCAACCAAATTTTCCCCATAAGTGGCCAGCTGGCACCTGAGCAAAAAAGTTAATTTCAAGCCCTGGCTATCCACTATCCAGTGGATAAGTAATAGCGAAACCAATTGCGCTATCCAATGGATAGTGATTTATCCAGTGGATAGCGTTGTCCACCTTTTGAACAACTGTGGCCAGAAATGCACCTAATAAACCCATTGTTCCTGGGAAGTGAGACTTAACAGATTTTACTCTGTATTATGCCAGACGATTTTACTCATCAACTGTGGCCATCCTGGCACTCCTGAGGAGTGAATGGGTCAACCAGTCAAAAACTATGTCCTCTCCAATAATCCATTAACCCCTGAAAGTGAGACTCAACAGATTTTAATCTGTCTAACGCCAGATGATTCTATTCATCAACTGGAGTATCCTGGAGTGCTTAAGAAGTGAATAGGTTAATTAAACATAGGTTGTCTGGAAAACGAAGACCTAAGACCCAAAAACGAAGACCCCTAGAAAACGAAGACCTACATGTAGAAAACGAAGACCCCCTAGAAAACGAAGACCCCTTAGAAAACGAAGACCCCCTAGAAAACGAAGACCTAGAAAACGAAGACCCCCTAGAAAACAAAGACCTAGAAAACAAAGAACCCTAGACGAATCGAGACCTAAAATATTTTATGATCACTTTTTACTTGAAAAGCAGCGATTGGCGAACACTTTGTGATGTTAATTGTCTGTATTCCGAGACATTTTAAACGTACCTCTAAATCGACCCAAACTAGCCTTTTGTGCGTCATGGTGTTGTCGGTATGCTTAGTCTTTGAGAAAAGCCTGATCAGTGGGCAGTTTGTCGATATCAAACCGCGATAGAAAGTGCGAGTAGTAAACGATAGTGAAAAAATCATGGAGAAATCACATTTTTAAGCAGGCGTTCCCGTTTACTCGTTCAAGTTGGGGACTAGTCCATTTCCAGTCCCTCCTCGTTAGGCTAAATTATCACCAGGCTGCTAAGCTAGTAAAAGAATTACAAGAATGTTTGGAAAGTTATCATCGGAAACCACATTCAAATATTGCACCGATATTGAGGCCAAGTAATCCTTGTTTTCGACATTGCTGGCGTCGTTTAGATGCGTAATACGTATCCGTGTTAACATCATTTAAATGTCACTTGAAGTGATTGTTCAGAGGCCAAGTTCTTTGTCCTCGAAGGAGCAGTTGTTCTCGAACGAAATTATAGAGAGAAACCAGGAAGCCTCTTCGAGACTGACAGCTCGTTTGGAACGATCGGTGAATAAGCGATCGAGGGGCTTGCATTATAATGACTCGGCTGGTCGTAGCCGCAGAAGAGAAAGGCCTCGCGACCATTATAAGTCGGTTCACATGGAAAAAGGAAATCACCAAGAACTCCACGAAAATGGGTAAGAACAAGTTTTTCTTTCATTTAGCAAGCTATTTATAGCTAGCCATAAACTCGATCATGCATTAACAACACAGATCACTAATTTTGTTTCCTGAATCAACAGTAATTATCAATTCAATAATTGTGCTATCAATAATTTTTATGCCTGTCGTCTTATCGGGTTTCTTATCTCCAAAGAGTCAGGGACAGAAACCTCTGCTGTAGCTTGTTGTTAATTAAGCTTACCTAAATTAATTAAGATGTCCAGCTGTTGTCAGCGGAACGTGAAGGCTAAACATAAGCTTACATTAGAAACTGTTAAATGCTAATATACAACCGTAGCTAATTTTATTTTGGGCAACGACCATTGACTCAAAACAGACTTTTCAACATTATTTCCGAAAAGATTTCTATCATTCGGTGTATCGACAAGTACATTGTATGTATCGTCTTCGTGACGTTATGAATCATTCTGACGGTATTTATACAATGAAGGCTTTTTTCGTCGCCACAAAATCACCTTAGAGACACAGGGTCTTGACCCTCTCGTTTCTAGCCATCAAAGAACTTGTCTTTGCCGACTTTGTTGTGCAGTTGCATAGATTTTATCTTAGCCAGCTCCCCCAAAGAATCGTATATCACTCCTTGAAACCCTTGATGTCTCGTCATCGAACCTGCACTTTAAATACAATACTTTTTAATCACAATGGCTTATTGACGTAGTATTTACGATTCAACAAACAGAGAACAAAACATGATAGCATAACCAATCTTATTTAAAATTTGATCTCCAATTTTTACGGTAGGCTTAGTCCCTCACCACAAAATTGCCCCATAACTATATTTGAGCCTCTTACTCACAAATTTCATTAGCTTTGAAGTTGCTTGCTGTTGAAAGAACCCAGCTTTAATGGTTATGTTATACTGTCCCATAAAGTTATTTCCCTGGATAATTATCAAGACTAAAGACACTTGTCGTCTAGTCAATTAACTTCCTCTAAAAATACCAAACTTGTGTAATCACTCCTTCTAGGGACAGTGAATGCAATGCATTGTTTATGATTCAACAAACAAATAGCACAACATGCTCAAGCTTGCAACAATAATGTTGTTACCAATGTGCATAAAAGTTGTAAAGTTCATTTGATGTTTAAAAGAAGAACAGTACCCTAATTATTATTTTCATCTGGAAATTCAATCACTATGATTATACATTTTAATCCGTTTATAGCAAAGGCATTTCCTAAATTCTGAAGTTTATTCTATCTATTATGTAATTGGATCTCACTCTTATGGTTGAAATTGGATTTTGAGGTACATTTATCCCCCCTAAGGAATTTCCAGAGTCATGTTTTGGCAATAGCTTTTAGGTACAAAACTTTACTTAGCATGAACATGATTTCAATTTAGCTGTAGCTTCCTTTCTTCGTTTTACTCATTGTGATACAAAATGGCCCATCTGTTACGGTAAGTAAAGTTTGCAATATGAGAATTACTACATTTACAAACATTACTTGAAATGAAGCTAAGAGTAAAAAAATATCTTAGACAACACTGACTTAAATATTGTAAGCTACTCATTCATCATCATTAGCATTCAGTGTACAAGTTAACTGACATTTTTGTTGTCCAAGGTATTTAAAGGAAAAAATATTGAAAACTTGAAACATTATGTAAGCAGTAAACCAGGAGATTTTTGTACATATCAGATAAACAGGCACCATTACCTTTGGAGTTGAGTAAGTAATATACATGTACAATATGAGTGGCAGATCTGTATCACATTTACAAAACTCAAGGCGAAGCTGAAGTTTGTAAATGTGATACAGATCTTACTTGCAATTCATATTGTATATGACTTATTAAACATCAGCATTTTTAAAGTGTTAATGACTCATTGTACAATTCAAGACATTTTAATAGGGAAAATCGAAAGAAACGTTTATGTAAATTAAGAGAAATCTGTATAAGATATACATGTAGATATTGATTAATAAAACATTTCTTTTGTTTTCCCATCATGAATTGTTAGTGAGTTTTATAAAGCTAAATACACTGCATTTAGTATTTAAGCTTTATTCAGCTACTTTTTCCCTTAAATATTGAAGTAAGTAAAGACATAATTATTATGATCTCAAACCTAATTAAGATTCATTTTGAAGGTGACAAAAGTTGGTTTAACTCTATTGAAACCAAGCCCCAACCTTATCTTTATTGAAACAGTTGCTATTTTGTTGATGTATTTCTTTTTTTCAGTTGACCAGAGACTTTATGCTTGTTGAACACAAATAGTAATCAGCATTTATCCTAGATAATCTAAGTTAAATTATCTTTATTGACTGACAAATTCATATTGAGGACGGTGCCTACTAATTCCAAGGTATGTTTGCGTGGTTTACTTTATATGCAGGAAAAGCAGATCTTCACAAGTGTTATTGAAATCCAAAAAGAAAATTGCGAGTAACCACACATTTTTCGAAGATAATTAATCAGCAATATTTGTAAAAAGCTTTAAAATACAAAGCAATGTATGGCATAGACCAAATGCATAAATGGCGGCCAAAAAAATGTTCTTTTGTTTATGTGCTAACTAGATTCACTAGCCTCGTTTGCATGGACAAAATACAAAAGAAATGTTGCTTGAGAGCGAGGCTAGTGAATCTAATTAGCACATAAACAAAAGAATACATTTTTGGCCGCTATTTATGCATTCGGTCTATTATTTTCCAAATTGAAGCTTAATTATCTCTGAAAAATGCGTGGTTACCCCCAATTTTCTTTTTGGATACCAAGACCACTTGCTAAGTTCTGCTTTCTCCGCATACATGTAGTTTTGAACCGCGCAAAAATATCCCTGTATTAATAAGCACCAGCCATAGGAAATCCAAGTATCTCGAGATATGCAGAACGTATGTGCAATTACAATAGTAGGCACCGTCCTTAAGTCTTCGACATACAAACACGAATGCACTGTAAATACTAGGGATGAAAGCTGATATTTCAGGGTCATAAGATATGCTTCTCAATTTAATTAGAGCATCCTTGAAAACATGAAGGAGTCCCTAAAGACCTTAGTGAACTGTGTGGGTGCATTTCAAGATGAACTTGATGAAATACGTTTATTTGTGCATGAATTTTTGTTAATTAAGCATGTCAAACTGGTGCTTTATATCTAATCAGATTCAATGTGTGTTAAATGTTCTTGTAGTTACAATAAGCGCCAAAAGGGTTGAAACACTTTCCCTTTTAAGGAATCTTGGACAAATCCCTCCCCCAAAGTCTTTCCATTTAACCCCCTCCCCCCCCCCCCCCAAACAATGTTGTTTTCTTATCGCCAACTCTTCCTTTTTCCGTTACCAACATTGAAGTGGGGAGGAGGGGGAAGAGGGGGGAGTGCAAGTGGAAAATGTAACGTTAAGGTGATTTTTCCCCAATTGTTGTTTTCCCAGTTCAGTGTCTCAACTATTTTCGTCACTTATTGTGGCTGTTATGGCTTTGTTATCGTGCAAACTATATATATAATCAAAATTAATGAAACTATGGATGTTTAACCCTTTCAGGCCCGAGGGGTTCCCCATTGACGAGTAAAATCGTCTGGCGTTAGACAGAGTAAAATCTATAAGTGCCATTTGGCACTATCGGGCCTGAAAGGGTTAAACGGGGACATAGTTTTTTCACGCGGTTAGCTTAACCCTTTCAGGCCCGAGGGGTTCCCCATTGACAAGTAAAATCGTCTGGCGTTAGACAGAGTAAAATCTATAAGTGCCATTTGGCACTATCGGGCCTGAAAGGGTTAAGGTGTATTGTGCCTGTGAGAAGGATGGAAACTAGTTGCTAGGAGACAGGCGATAGGACAACTAACTTGATACGGTAAATAATTATTGACCACTGTAGAGAATTTGAAAGGTGACATTTTGAGCTTTAGTTAGCCCTTCATCAGAGCCTAAGTGACAGGCACTAAAGTGATAGAGTGGGGCTTGTGCGTGGGAGAGGATTAGTGAAGTGTCCCATCCCCTCAAACACACAATCACACATACCCTGCTCCATTTCTTCAGAGTCAGCGGCATGCAGGCTATTGATAATTTGGAAAAACGTGTGAAAAAAAAATCTAATGTAATTGCTCTTATCTTGCCACTAGACTTGTGAGAGGAGTACCGTTCTATGATAGCAGGGAAGGCAGTCCTGAATTCCACAGAAAGCCAGAGTCCAGAGAAAATACAAAACAAATGCGTCCACAGAGTTGGTATGGTTCTCAAGTCACAGACAGAAAACACAAAGACAGACCTCAAAGTATCCATGAAATTTCCATGGATCGTGATAAAGAGAAAAACAGCTTTGATCATGGCAATGAATTTCTTAGGGGCAATGCCTTCAGAGACAGAAGGCATCGACACTTTGAGTCCTCGAGGTCGCTGTCATCAAGCTACAGCTCACATGTTGGGTCATCAGCAGATGAAGGTGAGGATCATCATGGAGTATATTCTGCTTATGATATGACCGGAAGGTCACCTTATGGTTCCCTAGTACTCAGACGATACAGTCAATCAAGTTTAAGCTCATCCAGCGCCTCTTGGCAACAGTCCACCAACTCTCTAACCCACCACGCGGTAAAGGGACAGTGGAGGTCTGGGACTGTATTTTCCAGCTCTTCTGATAAAGGTCACGGGCAAACTGCGCACAAAGCAGTTTTCCTGAATAATCCGCCGGAGATTTCCGAGGACTCCTCGACCGGAAACCTGACGCTTATCTCGGAAACACAAGCCAATCAGACTTCAAGAATTCGTGTTCAGGCCCAGCCACATCGGTCACGAAATCATGTTTATGTCCAGGCAACTCCTTGCTCTTCCAGTCACCACACCACTTCAGTTGCTGCAAACCGAACTCATAATCACAGCGTCACAAATTCCACAACTCAGGTTTTCAAGAATGTAGCACATACTCAAGTGTCCTCTTCGCACCCACAATCGAGTCGAAATGAAAGGACTCGTGAACTAAAGAACGAAGAAACAAGCCATTCTGTAAAAGATTTAGCGAAAAGATTCAACGGGGATAATCAAGATTTCTTCTCTGAATCGTTTCATGAATTTTACGAAATGAACGCGCGAGATCGCAAGAGAGCAAAAGCCCAAACGTGGCCAAAGTCAGCTTATGTACATAGTCCAACAGATCATACTGTGGGAGGGGAGGAAGGGGACGATTGTGACTGCGCACCTCCAAAACCACCCTACCCTCAAACTATTGTAGAGGATTTATCAGTTGTTGAAACAAAATTCGAGGCAAATGTGAGCAGAAGTGAAGCTGACGTTCACTTGAGATCATCTGACATTAAATACAAATTAGACGAACAGGAACAATGGAAAGCTGTTGACGGAAATCCAGATCCTGATGTTGTCGCATCGCATCGGTTGAGTCTTCAGGAACTCATTAAAATACACGAAAATAAAATTGCCAAACATGCACAGAGTGCTAAAGCAACGGCGCACGCGCAGATCTACCTTAAACGCCCCCCGAGCGAAGTCAAGGTGAGGAATCCACAAAGTCCGCAGACATCGCCTTGCGATCTTCAAGAGGATGTAGGGTGGGGTGGATCCAGTCAAACTAGCCCCAAACCACCCGGAGTGATGAGCAATGTTGCTGATACCGGTGGACCAGTTTCTGCGCTGTTTGAACTCACAAATTTAAAATCTGTCGAGAGAGCTCCTATAAAAGTAGTTGAGGTCACTAAAAAGGATACTGCAACCTCGGAAGTGCGGGAAAAAGTTCCCATCAAATCCAAGAGGCATCGTACCATTGGCGTCGTCGGTTTTCGTCAGCAAATCGATCGTGTTACCAAGGAGAAGGCCGAACAAAAGCCGAAGCGGCACACGGCAATCGGGATTGTAAGCGCTAAGGCTGAGGAGACACCAACTCGTCAGGTTGTAAAAGAGGAAACTGTAGTTGTGAGTCATGCATGTTATAGTTTGGCTGAGGGAGAGGGAGATGATCATGGTATTGAACATAGGGAGACTGTTGACATGTTAAACCATCGGAAAGAGTATGATTTTCACGCAGAAGTGGTCACGAGAAAGGCCTTTCAAGAGGATGGCCTCAGCGATGACGTGTTTGAAAGCGATGGCAATTCATTAACTTTCGTACGATCGGAACGAATCGCACAACCTCGGCCGGAGTCCGATCATGACCGAGAGCGTCCTTCAAAACGTAATGATGAGCTTCCAAGGAGTGATGCGTTCAGTAGGAATGGCATTGCATCTTCTGACCAACCTGTAAAACCAGTTGAATCCATCAGTACCCAGTCATCAAACTCTGTTTTTCATAAACCAGAAGTTCGAACATGGAGCGTTCCAGTGTCAAACCGAACATACAACCCCCCGAAGCCTTACGTCATTTCAAAAGCAGTGCCAGTAGCCCAGGTGTCTCCAGTTAATCCAGCCATTGATGAATCTTCAAGAAGCAGCCTTAGTAAAGACAACTTCACGGACAGCTCTCCGCTTTCAAGGTCACAGTCGGCGAGAGAAATGTATGAAACCAGACTTGCTTTATGGAATTTGTATCCACCCGACCCGGCTTCTCCCGAAATACATTCAAGTGATACCTCAGGTAACATCTCTGGACAGCAAAAACACATTGACAAACCCGAGCGCAATCGTGTAGGTGCGAGCAAAGCGTTAGAGCTATTCGAACAGACGATGATTCACGACGTGGACACGAAGACCGAATCAAGAGGTCTCAATCGGCAGAACACGGAGGAGTACTACGTTAAATGTATAGAAAAGTTAAAAGCCGAGAATAAAGAATTGATCGCGAAATACGAAGCGGAGAAAAGAGAGCTGAAACAAAAGTACGAAGAGCAAAGAAAAGTCGCTAATGCTTATCAGAAATTGGAGGACAGATATCGGCGAAGAGTGCACGAGCTACAGGAAGCGTTATCGAGCTGTACATGCCAAAGTCCTTTTGTCAATTCAAATCACGTTAATATGTCCCATAATTTGAACAATCGGTAAGTGTCTTTTGTTTGCTTTCCATACAGAGAGAGAACATCTTATTAGCGAAGAACGGCTTCCACAGACGTTGTTGTCGACGACTTTTTCCAGTCGACATCTTAATTGAATTGACAACTGTTAATGTTGGGAATTGCGTCAAATCTTCACTTCCGAAGAAAAATAATTGATAATTTGCTCACGGACGGGGGGAAGGAGTTGTCGACAACAAAACGGTCGCGTTTGTCATCGACAACTAAAATAGTTTTCCTTTTGAAAAGGAGTACTACTTTAATTTCGGTTGCTTGATTTTTCTCTATTTGTAGTTGATAACTTGATTCACACTCGCCGCTGATATTTTTTCATCGATACTAAAATTTTGTTTTCGACAACAAATTATTGATAACTTGCCTCGTCTGTGGAAACTTGCCTCGGCTGTGGAGGCCCTTAAAGATCTAAAACGCGACATGAACAGAAACGTTGAAAAACTTAAATGGCAAGTTCACGTTTAATTTTTTTCGTTATCATTTTCGTTTGTTCAATTCCGGTTTGCTAATTATCAGAACAACACACAGGCTGAATTTGAGGAAACAGTACCGGTGTTGAAGCTTGAAAATTAAATTAACATTGTTATTGACCGAATGCAAAAATGGCCGCCAACAAATTATTCTTTTGTCTTTGTGTTAATTAGCCTACCTAGCCTCGTTTTACAGCCCAAATTTTTTTAATTTTACGCGTGTGACCGAGGCTAGTTAGGCTAATTAACACAAAGACAAAAGAATAATTTGTTGGCGGCCATTTTTGAAATCGGTCAATAATAAACTTCATTTAAGTGTCTACTGTATCTAGGGCTGAGTCTCTAACAGGGGACACTACAGAAATGAATGAAATCAAATCAACTCATATCAAATCGTAGGTTGGTTTTTGAGGAGGGGAAAACTGGAATACTCGGAGAAAAACCTCTCGAAGCAGAGTAGAGAACCAACAAACTCAATTCACATGTTGCCAGCAAGTCTGGGAATCGCCGGAACCTGAGAAACTTTGGTGGGAGTCGCGTGCTCTCACCACTGCGCCATCCCCGCTTCCCCTTAACACGACTTTCGTGCACAAGCGCCCCAGAAAATAGAAAAATATCGCCTTTCTTTCTCCCTCCTTTGCACGCAAGCTGCCCAAATGCATTCGCACTAGCTTTGGTCCATTAGTTGATAAACTCATGAACTGTTGACATTGCTGAATGGCCGTATTTAGACTAGAGGACGTCTAAGACGTCTCAGACGTCTAAGACATCTTAGACGACTAGTATAAATACGGGAAATAAGGTGGACGCATTAAACGTCAGACGAATTAAACGTCTCAAGTTAAGTGCGTCTGAGACGTCTAAGCCATCTATTATTAAGACGACTGAGACGCACTAAACTGGGACGCACTTAGCAATGAAGTGCACACGGTCTCGTTGGTGATTAAATCTCAGTATCTTTTGAAGAAAATTGTGAATTTCATTTCTAGCCGTCGAAGTTAAGTGCGTCCCGTATTTATATTAGTCGCACTTACGGCCAGACGTTTAATGCGTCTGGACGTCTCAGACGTCCTCTGGTATAAATACGGCCAATGACAATTTAAAAATTGGTTCTTAATTCTTTAACCTGCGGCTCCTGAGTTATGATGAACTATGATAGTTTGTTCCAGACGAGAAAAGAATATAGAATGGAGAAAGGAACATCATGAGACTAATTAGGGCCCTTGAAATACGAATAATTCAACAGTAGCTCTTTAATATAAAATAACACACGTCACGGAACAACTCAAAGTACTCACACCACGCACGCAAGACACACACACACACACTAACAAAACGCGATCAAGACAGACTAACACTGAACAAGATAATATTTGTAAAGTGCTTTTTTGAAGAAGGTTTTTGTGCCTTTCTTTGACGCACTCATATCGACATACTATAAATTTAGTCTAAATATTACGCCATATTACGCCATCCCTGTGGTGCAGAGAGCTCTCGGCTTCCACCAATGTGGCCCGGGTTCGATTCCTGGACTCGGCGCCATATGTGAGTTGAGTTTGTTGGTTCTCTACTCTGCATCGAGAGCTTTTTCTCTGGGTACAAAAACCAACGTTTGATTTGATTTGCGTTAATTGTTGATTTCAGTTTACAGTGTCGCCCATTGGTGCTTCCTTTTCCTTTTACACGCAGTCCAAATCTGCAGTAAAAGCAAAAAAAAAAAAAAAAAAAAAAAAAAAAGAAAAAAAGACGAAAGTAGAGAAAGTAAAGTTGACTGGGTAACAAAATTTGCCAGACGTTAATGAGCACTTAATGACTGGTCCCAAGGGAAGAGAACAGTGAGTTTTGTTTCCCCGAGACCCTCAATGTTCCCGAGGCGAAGCTTTTTTATGCCCCACAACTGAAAATGAACCAAACTAAACACGAGAATAGTCCCCACTAGTTTATAGATCAAATATCTCAAATACAAATGAGTAACAATTACCTTCAATAGTTTAAACTTTTTTCTCGCATCAGTTGCTGTATTTTTTCCTCACTTCGTACTTGAAAGCGTTTTGTGGCGGCCATGACTTGAAAAAACCTTGAAAGTTACTAAGACTTCCGAATTTGATTGAAAGTCGCGTTGGACGCGCTCACAAATTTGCCGCGCTTTCAAGACGCATGCATGTCCTGATCACGTGCAAGTCAATGCACGCAGAAGTACACTGGGCGATGAAACAGGACGGTTAAGTATAAGTTTGACAAAAGCCTACGTGGCGAGATCCCAAACCACCATAAGACACCGGTTTCCTTTCTATTCACTTTAGTGAAGTCTTTATTCGCCGGATTAATACCTGGATAGGTGACCAACTGGGATATCCCTAGGTGTATTCTTCTGGGAAGCGGGGATCCCTTGGTGTATTCTTGTGGGGAGCGGGGATCCCATGGTGTATTCTTGTGGGGAGCGTGGATGACGTAGTGGTGGGAACACTTTTCCCTTTGCGTAGATTTGCTTGCCACGTATTAACATGTATCTTTGACAGTAGATCCGCGAACCACTAATATAGTAGCTCCAACTGTTTTAATTCTTCTGGTTGGTTCTTTGTCAGAAGTGAGAAGGAAGGAGACAGATCAGCATCGTCGAGCATGAAAGGAATTAAAACAGTGGGGGATCTCGACGAATGGCTGAGTGAACACTCTAAAGAGAGGAATGCATCGAAAAAGAAAAACACAGCAAGTAGGAATAGCTTGATAAGCACTGGGACTTCCTCTGAAATGACTAGCAGCGCGTCGGCCTGGGACGAACTTTACGATAGGCTGCGCGCGACTGGGGAGATCGATGTGGAAAACGGAACTCACGTATGACTTGTCAGCGCATGCGCAATGTGGTTGTTGCCCACCATTCGTTTATTTCTGTCCCAAGAAGCGGCGAGAGTGATGGTCTACTTATGCGCGGGCGCACAAAGTAGGAAAAAGTAATTTCCTTCGGTTATAAAAAATGGATCTTGACTGTGACTACTCGTATTTTGAAGCAGGACAGAGGTCGTTATTTTCTGTGTTGACTGACAAAATCGGCAAAAAGACTCTGCTTTACGTAATTTAGGGTGCGTTCGATTGACCGTATCCCGGAATAAGAATACATGGAATATAAGTTAGAAATCCTTCGTTTTTACGGAGATTCATATTAAAATTTTCAGACATCCGCTAAAATGCTATTTTAAACATATTTTTATTATCCTTGCTGCTTCGAAACGCGCCAAACATACCGTTTTAATCATCACTCCGCGTATTCTTATTCCGGAATAGGGTCAATCGAATGCGCCCTTAGGGTGAGGGTGCAAAAGATAGCCATAATGCACATTAACTAGGCTTCCACTTTTCGCAATTCCTATGTTTCCAGTGGTTTTTCACTGGGGTTTCAACGTTTCAGTGTTTGCCGTGTCATTTTGAGTAAATTATGGTAATAACGGTTAAAATGTCTGGATTTGATATCCCATTTCCGAATTCTCTTCATCCTCCTTTTGAAGTTGTTCCAAGTGTGAATTTATTTCAGTGATAATTAGTTTTCCTTTTTAAAACCATTTTGCACTACCCTGCTTGGGAGGTTTGCTTGATTTCCTCTACACGGATATCTCTCGATGTCGTCCAGAACTTTGGACGAATAATTCAACTCTTAACCGGTTTAAAACCCTTTAAATCCAGTTTGAATTTTGACGCATGCCCAATGGCAGAAGATTGGAAGTGACGTTGCTTTGACGTCATGTCACGCATGCGTCACGAGTGTCTAATCGGCGTGGGTGGGTGGGTCGTGGGTCGTGGGTCGGAGATCCTCCATGTATACACGCCATGTATACATACTTATATGCTGTTTCAAATGCCCTCTCGCAAAAGCGGTTTTGTCAGTGATCTCTTTCTAGCGTGTACACCGAGTAACTCTGAAGGGATTATGCCAAAGATGTTACGTTAACATTCTGTCAGTGGTTCACGTTTTATTATTTATTTGTTTCAGGTAGTCCCTGGTTCAATTTCCTGGCATACTTGTAAAATAGCCAACTGGTTTGCCTCCCGCCAGTTGGGATTTTTAACAATTGTATATGTTCAATGCTCGGAGATATTAGCTACTAGCTACTCTGAAATCCGAGGGTAAACAAAGTGATTTTTTATTTTTTTTTATTTTACGGTCGCTACGAGGCGGATGCATGACGGCTGATCCTTAGCTTTCATGAAATCAATAAATCATGACCCAACATAAACACAAAAATCCCATGAGATGTTTGCTAGAAAATGACTCAAAAGTTCGGTTGCAGCCATGACACAGCTTTTTCGTGTTTCCCAAAAGTTGATCAGTTGTTCTTTTCTTTTACTTGAAATGCTGACAGAAAGCAGTAGATCGTTATATCGAAGTTTTTGGGTAACGTGAGTTCCGTTATTCCATTAGCGTGAGTTCCAGAACAAACAAGCGAGTTCAATAAAGGTTTCTCGTTTTTAATTAATGCATTCATTCTCGGCAAACGCGCACGTCAATGTTAAGCATATACTTTCGAACACTTTCGTTAAAGTTTACCGAAATTGTTTGCCGAACCAGAAGGAAAAATGTTTGTAGTTAATGGGAGACAGTTTTCCTTTGTTCAACGTTTCATAAAAGGTGTTCGGGGATAATAATTCGTGAGCGGGCAATTGCAATTGGACCGAGTACTGAGGGATCTAATATATATCTTTTTTTAATCTTCAAACAAACCTAACCCACCACCCACCCACCCACGCCATTTAGCCCCACCCATGCGTCACAGGACATCGAGGAGATCCGAGCAGAGGTTTCCTTTCCATCTCGCTACAGAGGGAAATCAATGGAACCTCTTCCAAGTACGACAACTTCGTACTTGTATCCGCTTTGAAAAAAAGGGCAATAAAATTGTTCTGGTGTGTTTGATCTAGTAACCGTTGTCATGGGTAACACATCAGGTAGAGTTGAAAAGCTATTGATTAGAGGAACGATATAACATCAAGCAGTGCTTTAATGTTCTTTTCCCAGTTACAAGGTTTCACAAGTGTAATTAACCTATTTTGTTACTTGTTTTGCAACTGGAGGCCTAAATCGAGTCAGCTTTAATTTGAGCAAACTACTTTACACGGAAATACAGCGTCAGACCAACTTCCGGTCGAGGAACGTTACAGTATGGATCATACAAGGCGTCCACTCCAAACTGGTTTGCAGGACCGTAGCTGGTGCTGTGGTCGCCGTTACACATACCGTGGCCAATATTCAGTGTGGTAAGGCAATCGCAGTTGTCATCATCCATCAAAATAGACTTAACACCGTTTTGTTTTCGGTACATAAACGAGGTTTGTTTCTTTATGGGTGGAGTTCCTTTAAGAACCTCAGGTTGCCATTCATCGGAGCTGCGGACGACCCTACCCGCCGGCGTGATAATATGGTCATGAAAAGCCAGCCAGGCCGCATGTGCGACAGCATTGCTAGAACTGAACTTCCAGACGTACTGGTTTCCAGCAGTGTCGATAGCAAGCATTTCTGTGAGGTCTTCATTGGCCCAGGAAGGAAGCCGTCCAAAGCAATACTCGCTGTACGAGTTGCAGGAGCCGTACGGATATTCCAATACGTCAGTCTCCTTAACAGGCCAGATTGCATGAGCGGTCCACCACCAGAATGCGATCCAGTTTCCACCGTGTTTGCACAACGCCAGTTGATGCGTTACCTAAAAGTGAAAGGATTGCTCAGGTCAAAAAGTGAGGCACAGGTGGCTGGAACCAGTTTCACTACTTTTAAGGAGGACCTTTTTATTAGAAGGGTTGTCACTACAACACTGTATCACGTAACAGCAATGTTGTAGCCCCATATGAATCATCCATTATTGCTTAACAAAATGCGCCGAATATTATGACGTAATAGGTTACCATGGCAACATGAAAGCTCTCCAAAAACACCCTATTTTTCGTCTTTACTTGCTTATATCTCAAAAATGAACTTGGTGACCCCATTTTTTATTGTAGAATAGTAATTAGCAATTTGAGATAGAACTATAGACCTTATTCATAAATGGCGGTCACATTTATAATTCTTTTGTCCACGTGCAAATTAGCCTACCAAGCCTCATTTTAGAGCAAGAATTCTTTTCAATTCACTGTATGGTATCGAGGCTTGGTAGGCTAATTTGCACTTCGACAGAAAAATTATAAATTGACCGGCATTTATGAATAAGGTCTATCAGCAAAGTTTTAAAAAATTCTTGGGGGCCAATTCAGAGCTACCTTAATTTTTCAAAAAAATCAAGGTAGCCCTTAATTGGCTCCCAAGAGTTTTTAAAACTTTGCTGATATTTCTATCTCAAATTGCTAATTACCATTGTACAATAAAAAATGGAGGTCACCTAGTTAATTTTTGAGATATAGCAAGCAAAGACGAAATATAAGGTGTTTTTGGATAGCTTTCATAATGCTATGGTAACCTATGACGTCACGATAATGGGCGCATTTTGTTAAGAAATGTAATTTGCGTTTCATATGGTTGGTTCATAACGTTGCTGTTACGTGATACAGTATAGTAGTTATAACCCATCCAATAAGAAGGTCTCTAAAAGCGGTGAAACTGGTTCCAGCCACCTTAAGGTCTGCTATTGTATTCATCATCTGTAACAAAGAATTTGTGCGAGAGCAACGACGTAGTTACTGATATACACACCACATCGATCCATCAATCGATTGATCGATCGATTTGATTGATTTTGGTGGTATAGGGTCTGTATTTAAAAGTGCAAGTTGTTGCGTGAGCTAAAATGTATTCATTAAAAATGAACAATTATTTTTAAACAAGGGGATACTCTTGGCTCGTACTTTGTGAGTCACTTTTCGGTCAATAAATCATTTGTTTAGATTACTCGAATTAAGTATATTAAGAACCTGTTCTTACCGGCTTTGCTATGGAAAAATACAAGGTCAGACCAACGCTCGGACTTGGGGTGTTGCAGCGAGAATCGAACAATGCATCCACGCCAAATCGGTTCGCAGGACCATTTCCTGTCGAAAAATCCTTATAACACATACCGTGGCCTAAGCTTAGTGAAGAAAGGCAATCACAGTTGTCATCGTCAAGGAGAAGAGACTTCACTCCTGCTTGTGGTCGGTACATGAAGGAGTCTTGGTCAACTTTTGGTGCAGTTCCCCTCAAGACTTGAGGATTCCAAGCTCTGCTGTTCTTTATAGAGTTGAAAGGCGTTTCTTTGTGGTCATGGAATGCTTTCCAAGCCGCGTGTGCGGTTGGATTTCCAGATGAGAACCTCCAGAGGTAAACGTTTCCTTCAGTGTCAATAGCAAGCAGTTTGGTTCTGTCTTCATTAGCGTTGGTGGGAAGCCTCCCAAAACAGTAAACATCGAATTCCTGGCATTGTCCATAAGATTTCTCCAACACATCTGTCACTTTAGTTGGCCACTGTGCGTCTTTTGGCCACCACCAAAAAGCTGTCCACTTGTATCCGTATCCTTCAAATGTTAAACGTTGATCAGGAACTTGAAAGTAGAGAGCGAGTCCATTGTCGGGGCTCGGAAGATTACAAACTGGATCATAGAGGAGGTCCACACCTCGAGCATTTGGATCAAAGGTATTACTGCAGATAGTTGCTCCAAGCTGAATGGTGGAGAGGCAATCGCAGTTGTTGTCATCCAGTAGAACAGATTTGACACCACTTCGTTTGAAATAGCTGAAGGAATCCTGATCAACAATGGGAGGTTTGCCTTGCAATACGTCGGGATTCCAAGGTTGTTGATTCAGAGCGGTGCCGAGCGATGTTTCCTTGTGATCATGGAACGCTTTCCACGCTGCCTTAGAGGTCGGATTAGATGAGTTAAAACGCCATTTGTAAACGTTCATGGAGGAGTCTTTTCCCAACATTGTCGTGGAGTCTTCTTCAAGCCATGCTGGAAGCCTTTGAAAACAAAATGACTCTGTACTAGAACATTTTCCATACGGTTTTTCTAGTACATCCTTTGCGTGTTGGGTTTCACAGACCGACCACTTGATGCCTGCATTCCACCACCAGAACACTCTCCATTTCCCGCCAAAACTATGCAAGTCTGTACGACGAGTGCGATAGTAAAGTGTCAGTCCAATGGTACGAATAGGGCCATGACATCCACTGTCATAGAGTGCGTCAACTCCAAACGTGTTAGCTTTGCTAAAACGCGTGGAATGACCAGCGAGACACATGCCGTGACCAATATTGAGTGATGAAAAACAATCACAGTTGTCATCATCCAACAACAGAGACTTCACTCCGTTTTGATCACGGTACATGAAAGAGTCTTGAGGTCTGGAAGAAGCATTTCCTTTGAGTGCAAGGGGATTCCAAGGTTTCGAGTTCAGGACAGCTTTATGAACAGTTTCGATGTGATCATGAAATGCGAACCAGACTGAATGGGAAACAGGATTTGAGGACGTAAAATTCCATTTGTAAGCTGTCCCAACAGAATCTACTGCAAGTAACTCAGTTTCGTTTTCTTTCAGCCAGCTGGGAAGACGTTGGAAGCAGTAAACATCAAGTGCGTCGCAAGAACCGTATGGACTTCCAAGAACATCAGTTTCTTTCTTTGGCCAGTGTATGCCTCTCTCATACCACCAAAAAGCTTGCCAGCCTCCACCAAAGTTATCAAGCGTCAGTTGTTTCGACGTGCGAAAGTAAAGTGAGAGACTATAGGCTGGAGAAGGTCCTCGGCAACCTGGATCATACAGTTTGTCGACACCAGACACATTGACTTTGCTATACTGAGAATTGTGACTAGCCTGACACATGCCGTGACCCATACTTAAAGTAGACAGACAGTCACAATTGTCGTCGTCCAGAAGAAAGGACTTTACCCCATTCTGAGCTCTGTACATAAAAGAATCTTGGGTGGCTTTTGGTTTCTTCCCTTCTAGTGTATCTGGATTCCAAGCTTTGTTGTTTACAATCGTTCCACTGGCCGTTTCCTTGTGATCGTGAAGAGCAAGCCAAACTGCGTGAGCGGTTGGGTTCTTCGAGTCAAACTTCCACTGATACACTGTTCCGTCAGAGTCGACTGCAAGGAGTTCAGTGCGATCTTCGTTGGCCCAATTAGGAAGCCTTTGGAAGCAGTAAGGATTCTCTTCTTTACACGTTCCGTAGGCGTTCTTTAGGACATCGGTCGCGTCTGCAGGCCAACTCTGCCCTGGAGTCCACCACCAGAATCGTTGCCATGACGAGAAGTCATAGGCAAATGTCATGGAAACAGCAAACACCACGATGTAGATCCAAACAACCCCTGTAACAAAATAACATTTTTCTTTTATATCCTATCGAAGACATAATCTGAGGGCAAATCAGTAAACTTATGACCCGTGCTGTGTTTCAAAGACAAGTTACAGACAAGAAAGAAGACGAAGAGATACCTTTTCCTACATTTTCTTACAGAACGCGGCGAACCGTTTACATGAGAAAATGCAATGCAAATACTTTATAAATAAAAATATTACAAACGGCGCGCCATTACATCCTTGTTTTCGTGGTGGTTTTAATCTTTTGTCGTCAAGGTCTAGTATTTCATCGTTTTGCGTTCTTCAGGAAAATCCAATTAGCTTAGAATGAAGTTAATGTGGTAATGTTCGCCACTTTTTTTCTCTCGCCATTACACCCTTGTTTTCCTGGTGGTTTTAATCTTTTGTCGTCAAGGTCTAGTATTTCTTCGTTTTGCGTTCTTCAGGGAAATCCAATTAGCTTAGAATGAAGTTAATGTGGTAATGTTCGCCTCTTTTTTCTTG
>OX421454.1:33824003-33841503 GCA_949126865.1 Montipora capitata
TTATGGGAAATGGTCTTTTTTTTTTGGAAACACAACTTAAGTTTATGGACACGGGTCGAACCTGGGAATGTTTGTTGATTAACCGGTCACCTAACCACTTGACCACCACACTGCTAGCGACAGTATTTAACACTGCAAAAAAGGTCGGTTACCAGAGATATTCTATAGGAATAAATCTTTTTAAAAGGACGCAGTGCTGTGATCCTCAGTGGTGAAGTGGAAAGAAGTGAAGAGTAGAAACTCTGGGTTCAAATCCAGGCCACGGATGACTTTTATTTTCCTTATTTTCTCGGCTACCACAAGTGGGACACAGTGTCCTAAATGAACGGTAACAGTAAATTCAAAGTAAATTATCAATAATCGTTAATTTAGAGAAGAGACCATGTTGCATCTTTAGTATCAAGACAATTTAACCATACCAAAATTACCTTCCCTTATCTACAATACAATTATAGCAGCACTTGAGGAAACCCCATCTGGGTGTCATTGACGAGCAGATTTCACGCTAGAGCACACAACTTTCTCAGACCACTTACACAATGACCAAGCACCCACTCATTCAAATTAAATACAAATAATTGTCGGTATTTTTTTATGAGTAAATAATTTAATGAGCCCAGGCAAGTGTAGGAAACCCTTGGGCAAGCAGCTGCGTAGCAGTACTCCTAACCCGCTATTGTTTGGTACTGTAAGAAGCTTCTATTGTTTTCAAGTCTAAGTCATTGTTTCAATTGTTTAGTCTTTTGTTTTTGGCTTGGGTATCGAACCAATCACATTTTATGTTACGAGAGCTGCAACTGTAACATTACCATGGCAACTGGGTCATGAAGTTTGCCTGCCCAATGGACAAGTTAGAATATTAACAATTTTCTAGACCTGAAATTGATATTGTTATCAAATAGTTTGGGAGTAATAATCTTCCTTTCTCTAAAAGGGAGACTGCATGAAAAGTTGAGAGAATGCCTGAAAAAGATGACCTATTAATAGTGACTGCTCTTTCCAGTTTCTTAAACAATGACTTCAAGTATTATTAACAGTGCCAGATCCATCAACAGCATCACATAGTACCAGCTGCTCTATCCATGAACTTGGCCAGTTTGACATCTTTGGCAGACAATCCTCCACAGTCATGGGTAGACAAGGTGACTTGCACCTTGCTGTAAACATTAAACCACTCTGGGTGATGATCCATCTTTTCAGACATAAGTGCAACACGAGTCATAAATCCAAACGCCTGGTTGAAATTTTTAAATTTGAACTCTTTGTAAATGGCATCTCGGCCCTCTACTTCAGTCCAACCGGACGACTTTAGAGGCGCAAGTTCTGATTCCCTTTCCTCTTCAGCAAGTTTTGCCGTCTTTGGTGATGACTATGACAAAAAGGACATTTCAGGGTGCTTACTTTTCAGGGCTGTTCTTATTATTTCTCACCCAGTTGAGGAATATTTACATATCAGGGGCCATGGAGAGGGAGGGGCTGGAGGGGGTTATAGCCCCCCATACTCCCTTCCCTCACACTTCTGTGATCCACAGCAAAACCAACCCCCCCCCCCCCTCCCCTTTCAAACGTACTCCGTGGCCCCTGCATATGGGTGGTTTTTATGTTACGTCATCGCCGCCATGTTGGTGGATGAAAAAAGGATATCTCATTAGCTTCTGAACGATTGTACATTCACATCATTGTTACCTGTGTCTCTAAGAGAAGCACGATGCCTCGTGATTTCAACTCATTATTCGGAAAATATTAGATTTCATTAGAATACGGGGATGCCTCAAGACAAAATTGCAACTCCTGAGTTCACATTCGAGATCAAATGCAGATTTGGTAATGGTTCCCTCTCAATCGCAACCACCATAATTGAGGGGCATCGAGTACAAGTAGAATTTTGTGACGAAGCACAAGGGAGTTTTACTAGTAGTAGGAAACAAAGTGAATATGACTGAGAGCAGATGGCTTTCACGTCAACCTAAGCATCGCTAACTGCAATTAGCAACTCACCATCGCGGGGAATGTCCTTGAAAATCTCGGCCACAAAACACGTGAAACGTTCTGCAAAAGCAATTTGTTCATGGCCACTGTTTCGTTGCCCAGGGACTGGGACTAGGCTTGTCTACCGCTGTTGACTTATCTCTTGGTAGCACAGGCTCGTTTAAAAAAAAAATGGCGGATGGACTTCATTCCAATGATGACCACGAATTGGACGAACTTCTGGACAGTAAGTGTTTGAAATAGTTATCCTTTTGGTAAAGCAGGTATTCCTAGCATACCATCTCAGAAGGAGCACTATATATAAATTTGAATAAAATTAATATTTGCACGATCATGGAATTATTATATTAAATGCAAGCTCGAGTACTCGAGCACTAGTGCATAATTGCCACTCAACATTTTTAATACTTTGTTGATGTTTAAAACTCATTTTCCTTAAAGATGCAGATTATCCAACCACAATTGTGAGCATTCTTTGAAGAACGATACAGAATGCATTACATGATTGTTGTTCTTATAATGCAATGCATGTGATATGCAAAGAAGAGGCAGGGCATTCTGCAGCTATGCCTTTAGTGGGGCGAAGGAAGGGGCGGGGGGGGTTGTCTTCAATCACTGAATGATTATCCACTTGCATTATCTCTTGTATGAGTGTAAACAGATTGAATGAAAGATCCTCTTCCCCTCCATAAATAATTATTTCTTTGGATTTTCTAAGAAAACGTCTGAATCTAAGGTTACTGCAAAGGAAAAGGTACAAAGCTTGCTGTAGTTCAGATACATGTATTTAGTATAGTAACAAATACATATGTGAGAACGGAAGATTTGTTCCAGCGCACACTGGTGGCTCAGTTGGTTGAGCACCGGCCTGCCTTGCGGGAGGTCATGAGTCAGGGTCTTTAAATAACTGAGGAGAAAGTGCTGCCTTTGTAATTACATCCGCAAATGGTTAGACTTTCAAGTCTTCTCGGATAAGGACTATAAACCGTAGGCCCAGTCTCACAAATATCTCCAATGTTCATTAGTTCCCTGTGGGACGTTAAAGAACCCACACACTATTCAAGAAGAGTAGGGGATGAAGTTCCCGGTGTTGTGGCCGTCCTTTGTGATTATATGGGTAGGTGGGTATAGCAGGTCCACATCAGCTGATCATGAATAGCTGCCAAAACTTCAACCTGCTCAAACAGTCAAACACTTCTAAACCTTGTTTTTTCTCATGATCCTAGGTGCCCTAGAAGACTTTGACAAAAATGTTCCATCAACAACGAAACAGTGTGCGGGCAACTGTCATGATGAAGTTAAACCATCTGGAATTAGCTCCGCTAAGATGGAAGCAAACAAAAGTATGCTCAGCAATAGTGATGCAACTGTACTGAAAGCTCCAAACAGCAGTGACACCTCTTCTGCATCTCAGGATGACTCAAATGCCGAGTTGGAGGCTCAGTTTGCAAAGGCAGCAGAAGACTTTGAAAATGCCATGAAGGCAATGCTGGGGAATGATCCTGGACTTCTTGATCAGTTAGATCAGTTTGCCAAAGCGGCAGCTAATTCTGACCATGGTATGTTTTTTTGCCATAATGCAAAATTAATAGTTAAGTTACACAAAATGCATGTTGTGTTAATTACCAGATTACTGCAACTTATATCTGCTGAAATAAACCTTTTCCCTTCAGATGTTCTGCATTGAGCGCCAAAGCCTGCCTGCATATTACATCCTGATTTGTTGTTAAAATACATTTCACTCAACATGGCATCTTGGTTGCAGTGTAGATATTTCATTGAAACCCATACTCGTTGCCAATGAAATATTTAGACTTCAACTAGGTAACTTGGCCAATTAGATGGTCTATGATCAGTCAGTCAGTCCACCAGTTTGTTATCAATCCGATAGCAAAGATATTAATTTTTTTGTGGCCTTGTTAATAATGTGCCAGCTTCAGCACTTGATTGACACCAACATGTTGCATGTTGCATGTTGCATGTTGCATTAATAATGTGCCAGCTTCAGCACTTGATTTACACCAACGTGTTGCATGTTGCATGTTGATTGACACCAACATGTTGCATAACGCGAAGGTCGTGGGTTCAATTCCCACCCTGGTCAGAGTTTTTCTCTGTCCTTGTGTGGGCCCAGTTCCATCAGAAGAGCTAACGCTCACATGGTTCATATGGGATAGAAATCTAGCACTTCACGTTACACTACACTATCTTCAGTTAATTCTGTTTAAAATATAAGTGCTACACGGCCAACGTTTGTATAAACGTAACCTTTCCTTGTATGTTGCATAGTGACCCTGATTGCCCTTTACAGCATTGTCATTTAGTCACTGCAGCAGTGCTGCATTATGGTTGTAAAGACAGTTTTCTTTGTTTTTAATGCTCAAAGTCTCATGTTAATACCATTCTACTTCAGCCAGTGCATCAGCAAGAACAGACTTTGAAGCCCATCTAGCAAGAACCATGAGCCACTTGGAACAAAATGCAAAAGATTTGGAGGTAATCAAATAATTTAAAACCCCCTTTTGTGGATATCATTCAAAGTTCTCTCCTCCTTGGTAAATGCTATGGAGCTCTGGGTGCCCTTTTAATTCCAAAGAATCTATAAACGCAGTTGTTAGGTTTCTTAATTACCCAAGGCCAAGTTCAAACAATGTACCATCCTGATGTTGTATAATTTTAATAAATTGGATTTAGCTTGACAACTGATTAAAAAGTGTTGCACATGTATTCAGATCTAATACCACATGCTCTCGAGATTTATAGCCTCGTGTTCACCTGCAGACTCTGAAGTTTGAATTCTAGCAATAGTTTCTAAGTACTTCACTGTCATCAATCAATGCCAGCCAACATTTTTAAATCTTTTACATTTGAAAACATAGTGTCTCAAGTTTGAGCCCAGGATGCTGGTAAGATTACAGAAAGGCATTGTTGCTAGAGTGAAGTGACAGTTGTTTGACAGACTAAGACAGATTATGCAAATCAGTAAACCTGTGAAATTCTCACTCCAGCCTGGCACCGGAAGCCAGCAATATTCCAACCAAAAATTCGAGTTTTGAACTGAGACTTGATTTGAATTTTGCATTATTCATCTGATGGATCAGATTATTCGAATGAGTACTGAAATCAAATTTGCAATAATGAATTCATTAATCTGCTCATCAGAGGAACGCTTGAGCTGTTTTGACTGTAAAAAGTGTCTAGTCTTCTAGTGCTGAAGCATTAATTGGAAACACTGTAAACTGAAATCAACTAATTACATGTAATGCAAATAAATGTTGGTTCAACAAGCCAGTGGCGCCGGTTTGAAGAGTGCCAAAGCAGTGCCAACTTCACTGAGGTTAAGGCAATACTCATTTATTTTTTTTAAATTAATAGTTATTATTTTCTTGTCAGAACTGCCCCACTGGAGCATTTAATGAAGATTTCCTCAAGGCCATGGCAGATATGAACCTTCGAGAAGGTGGTGAAGGAGAGCTGGACTTTTTTCCTTTAATGCAGGGCATGATGCAGAATCTCCTGTCTAAAGATGTACTGTATCCTGCTTTGAAGGAATTAGAAGAAAAGGTACCAGTACATATTCTCTTAGAAAAGGACACGTTAAGTTAGATAGTCATTTTTTAAATAATAAGAGAATCGCACTACATGCATGAACAAATTTTCTTCAAAGGCTAAAAGAACTTCTTAACCCATTAACTCCTGAAACACCCCTGAGTTGATGAATAAAATCATCTGGCATTAAACAAAGTCAACTCTATTGAGTCTCACTTCCAGGAGTCAATGGGTTAATGGAGGGGACACAGTTTTTGACTGGATGTAGAGGTTGTTAATCAACCCATTGACTCCAGTGAACCACTCCCCGTTGTCAAGTAAAATCATCTCAGTTAAACAGAGTAAAATCTCTGAAGTGTTACTTGCAGGAGTCAATGGGTTAAATTAAACTCGCTTCCTCGTTTTAAGCCTTGAGGTTGCAATAATAATAATAATAATAATAATAATAATATGTGATCTGCTAATTGCCCTTTCTCGCAGTCGGAGACTGAATTACTAAGGGCGCAGCTCAACGAGGTCGGGCCGAAGGAGCTGTGCTGCCGGCTAGGCGCTCGGCCCCTGAACACGACCCATGTATGACCTCGGAGCACAGCACCACAGCCTGATGGAATAGGCCGGGAGTCAATTTTGAGGAGGGAGAAAAACTGGAGTACCCGGAGAAAAACCGTCGGAGTCAGATTGAGATCGACTGAATTATAATAAACCAGATTGCCTTTGCCACCCAACAAGCTAGTTTTCAGTTTTGGAGAAGTGAATTATATTTCTGTCACTAAAAACGTTTTAGTTTATGTGTTTCCCTGTCTTTTATTTGTTTATTTAAATAGTATTTATTTACTTTTTGCCTTTCCCTGGCTGCCCATTAACCTTCTATGTTACTGCTGTTATGGAATACTGTTAATAATTAGTATTGTGGTACAGTGCATGGCTTAAAAATAGTTTTTTTGTGTCAGTAACTTTACTCAACTTTGTGTGATTGGTGTCACTAGAAATGCTTGTAGATTGATACATGCCCAAATTTGATATCTAGTTCACAAACTGCTGCATTCAGTGCAAGCATTTCCAACCATGAGGTGAGTGTTGGGGATAGCATTATTTTTAGGTTAGAATGAATGCAGCTGTTTAGCTACTCTTGAGAAACAGACTGAGGTATTTTCACACACTCGCACACTGTTGATGTTGAAATTGGACAGAAGGGCAAGGGGATGCTTTGCCAGTGAAAGGACACCTTGTGATTGATGCTTTTCAAATTGGTGTGCCTCTAATTTTGTAACTGTACATATATATGCATGTATGTACAATCTTCATTTATAAATACACTGTACGTTATTTGTCTGTACAAAAAATAGTAATCGTTGTAATGAAGCAATCCTCTTTTTTTATGCTACTTTTTTCTTATTAGTATCCATCGTGGTTAGAAGAGAAAGAATCCTCTACGCAAGAGGAGGAACTAAATCGCTACAAAAAACAATTCAGCTTGGTGACAAAGGTTTGTTCAGAATATGAGAATGAGAAAGCAGATGAGGCTGATGACATTAAGAAGAAAAGATTTGAAAAACTTATGGAATTAATGCAACAGGTTAGTGAAACAATCATGAAAACTTACATATTCTTGCCTTACATATTGTTGTGGTTCAAATTTGTCATTTTTTTCAAAACCAGTTCAAATTTGATTTTTCTTTGTTTCAGATTGTGATAATGAGTATCAGCAGAAACCCATAAGGGTTGAAACGTGTAATGTGCGTTCACAGCTTCCGAATATTCAGTGCGAACTGATTGGTTGAATGTTTCAGTGCTAAGTACCATATTTGGAAACCCCTCGCTCTTGTTGTTCCAAATATGGTACTTAGCAAATTGAATATTCAGAAGCTTGTTTCCCAGCATACAAGGGGCCATTACACGTTTCAACCCTTATGGGTTTCTGGTATCAGACAAAGAAAAATTAAAATTGAACTGGTTTGAAAATTTTTAAACCAAAGTAAATAATGATGTGCAACTATACAGCTGTTACAGCTGATACATGTGGACCTACTGTAAAAATAAGGCTACTTAAAATACCATTTGAAGCAAACACTGATACAAATTATAGCAAAATAAAATAAATACAACCACACTTATGAATTTACGGAACATGTTTCAATGTTTCGAACATCATCTTCAGCCATAGCGAACATTTAATCTACAAAGAATCATTGTATTGATAGTTATGTATATAATCATACGAGTTATCTTGTAAAAACTTTAATGTTACACTCACTATGGCTGAAGATGACGTTTGAAACATCAAAACATATTCCGTAAATTCAAAAGTGTGGTTGTATTTTTTAAAATATTAGCAACACTTGTGCTATCCAGACCAGTAAAATAATTATATTACAAGCGATAAAATTGAATGGATAAAAGAGGTTAATAATAACTGCAACATAAATCCTTGTTACAGATTACAGAGAGCTCTACATGTACCCTTGTAATATTGTTTAGTATAATTTCATGGGTGATTATTGAAAATTCTTTGCGCTGATTGGTTGCATTTGAGGTGTTTATTACGCGATAATCACCTAAGCGTTTTTTTTTTTTTCAAAATGGCCGCAAGCTGTTTTGTGGGGATGACAGACGAAGAAATTAATAATTATTGTTTTAAAGAAATGCATGTGTTTCAAAAATCACCTAAATTATTATACTGAAGCAATTATTCACCTCAGGCTCGGTGAATGTGGGTGAACAAAAGCCGATACAACCGCGAAACTTGGTAAAATATTCTCAACTAGACCTCTAAATTTTTTAAGATCATCTTTAATTAAAAGAGGATGGGTTTTGAATAGATCTAACATTCAATTCATCGGAGAGATGAATCCAAGCAATTGCAGCTCTAAAAGAAAGGTCAAGCTGCATATAATGTCAAAGCAAATCTGCTCAATTATTCACTCTCACCACTAACATTTTTCAAGAATTTCTGTCGTTGTTTTAACCGCTGGGCCCAGTTGTTCAAACGATGGATGGCACTATCCGCCAGATAAATCACTATCCAGTGGATAAGTCATAGCGAAAACCAATTGCACTATCTGATCTACATGTTCCTGCACTCAGCAAAGTCCCTTTTTGACTTAGGGCTGTTTCTGCTTGGGTGGCCTCATACACGGTAGTAACTTATCCGGTGGATAGCCTTATCCACTTTTTGAACAACTGGGGCCTGACATTTATCACTACTTATCAGATCTAAACACTGATTTTTACAAAACTAGTTAAATTAATTTATCATTTTCCAAATTTTCAGTTGCAAGAATGTGGGCAACCACCAGCAGAACTTGTGGGAGAAATGGTAGGTAAAATCCAGGTCAAAAGACTTCGGGACACTTGTCAAATTTTGGGCGAAAAGTAGGGAATTTACCGTACATGCTTCCATCGTTATATGAGCAACGCATGTAATTCTTCTTTCGCTACCTTTTTCACGCCCCCCCTTCCACCAGCCAATGTTGAAAGATGCGAGTGATCGATGAACGGATCTTAATTTCCAAGACCATGAAAAATCAACATTGTAATGGGGAGAGGGGGAAAAGTGGGAATTGTCCCAACAGTTTTGGCCAGGATTGTAGCTTTCATGAGGCTTGTTTTCTTGATTTTCAGAATGTTCGATCTGTTGTTGATGGATTGCATCTAACATTTTTGTTTTAGCCTCCAGGTCTTGCTGGGCCATTCTCAGCTATGCCAGAGCCACCAGATATACCTGATGACCTCAAAAATGAATGCAAAGTGACATGAAGTCCACTCAAAAATGGAGTAACCATGGAAATCCAATGACTGAAATTCAGTCAACTAAAATTATGTGCTAAGGCATGACGGTGCTGGAAAACTAGCCCGCGGACAGGCTCCCACTTGGGTTTAGGCGAGTTAGCCGAGTGTAGTCTATGGCGAGTGGGACAAGCCGAGAGCGGTCTGGTGATGAGGGAGTGCACACCCACTGACTTTGCTCGCTGAATTTTTTTCGCCCTCGCTGGGAGCCTGTTTGCAGGCTACTGGAAAACTACTGCAATTCCATAAAGGCTTGCGGTCTGTCATCAGTGGATAATAATTCTGTGGCCTCCAGAAAGAGGTTTACCTTGCTGCAGGCTAAAATGGTCACAATCCTTTGATCAAGTTAATTCAGTATTTACTATTACTCAAGGGGTGAATGCATAATCAACACGAGTGACTATGTAATTTCTGGTTATTAATAATCATGGTGGAATTTCAAACAATAACATGCACTTAACTTCCTCAATTTATTAATTTATTGTCCTGGGTATGTACAAAAGTTTCACATCCAGCAAAAACAGGTTGAAACAGTTTAATTCTCCTCCACCAGGTTTTATCCTGTGGCCCTTAATTTTGGCATTTGACCTGCACAACCCTTTAGAATTTATGCTCAGTTTCTTGGTGCAAGTTTGGACAAGATTTGATGAAACAAAGGAAGTCCCACAAAAAGATACTTGTTTCTCTTGGACAGAAAATTTGGCATATCAAAAATTAAAATTATGATGTGAATACATGTAGTTATTTAATATCCATCAACAAAAAGTATGAATTAATAGGAGAAAAATAGTGCTGATGCCTGATAGATCCTTCTTTCTACAGGATTTCATAAAGAATTAGTTGAGAGTTAAATTTAAAAAAATCAATATTATTTTATTTTGATTACGTCAGATGTGCATAATCATGTTATTGGGATAGGCAATGAAAGATTTTTACAGGCAGGAAAAAGAGACCCATGGAGATTGCAAAACCTCTTACTTGAATGCATGATAATTTGTCTAGTGCATAAAGAAAATAATGTATTTCTTGAAGAGTGCCTATGAACACCAGCAAATCTGGTAGTCACCTCAAGCTCTGGATCATCACTATAAAATTATAGCATGGTGTGTGCATTGTTTACACTAGTTTTGTTTGAACAGTACCCAAACAAGGCAGTGAGGGACAGATGTCAATCACAAGACATACTGCAGCCCAGGCAAAATGGTTTTGAGTAGTAGGCATCTCGCCCTTGCCTGGGAGGGGGGTCCAGGGCATGCTCCCCCAAATTATTTTGAAAATGTTGGCTTCCAGTGGTTGTATCTGGTGCATTTTAGGGGCTTTTACTTCGTGTAGAAGGTGCACATAAAGTGAAACAAAACCCTAAAGACCCCTAAAGCTTTTGTTACGTCATGTGCGTCTTCTACATGAAGTAAAAGCCATTTTAGGGATAAACTCAGCCCCTCTTTTTCAGCTTACGGTTAACACTACTCAAGAGCATTTTTCCTCAAGTGTGAGTCCTCTTCAAGTCCTTAGAAGTACATTGCATGAAATGCAAAACTATGTTTTTAAGTCAACATACCGGTATGTCTTACGAAAGAATTCAGAAATTTTCGGAGAAGCAGTGGAATTATGTCCAGGAGCTCGTGATATGCCATCTTGCTTTTAACTGCAAGAGCCTTGACAGCAGACTGTTCATGTGGCTTGTTTTCCCACATTTTCCAGGCCCCAGTAACCCCGCCATTCAGCGCCGTGTCAAAAATTTCTCAAATCTTCGGCTTGATTCACCGAAAAAACTATATATATTTTTAGTTACAATAATTGATTTTGGTCTAGCAGAGACCTCACATTAATTTGTTAGTAGGCAGCAAAATCACCACCTGCCAGCAACTAGCCGCCACATTTATGATCTCAAGGTCATATTTTGCACTTTCTTTTCGTCATGTCTTCCATGTTTTAAGCACCTTGTTGGCTACACAATGGTAGATATGGTTGAGTATGTTTATTCAAAAAATTTGTACCTTTCTTGTGTCAAAGCTGGTTTGACTCACTTTTCAACTGGCTTATATGAATCAAGGAACCAAGGAGTTTCGCGTATCCCCTGTGATAGTGGAATTTATCATTGAAATATTTTAGTGTTTCGTCCATTTCGTCAATCATCTCTTCCTACGAAAAAATAATGTCTAACAAGCCAGAAAAAGGAAACTTATCTTTATTTTCTCCAAACACAACTGTTGATTTAGCAAGTTCCTAGTTTTCATGAAATTAGAAAGGCATTGCAGAACCATACAGTCCTACCATGGCATCATTGATCTACATTACTGCAATTTCCATAATAATTCTGAGGAATCACACCTCTTCAAGCACAAAGCATGAAACTGCACTTTTGCCTCCAATCAAATTTCCAAACATAACTGGAAGATAGACTTCGCTTCCGAAAAGTAATGGGAGTTTTCATTTTAGTTCACAACTCGAATACCATTATGTTTTCTTTTTTAGAAATTCAACAGTAAAAAGATTCCTGCAGATTCCACCCTTTCCATCAGCATTGAGTTCAAATGTACAGTGGGAACCAAAGATGCTGATTGGTGGGCTACGTCACACATAATTTGATTTCATCATCTGTGGTTGGCGTCAGAAGTTTGATTGCTAGAAACCAAAATGCAGTTTGGCCTTTGGCGTTTGAAGATGGACTCTGCAGAATTATGAAAATTGCAGTAAGAGTTCATGCTACAGAGACAGAATTATGTGTTTAAAACTTGCAAATGTCCAAAGGCCAATCCTTAACCCATTGACTCCCAGGGGATCCCTATTGACGGTTTAGGCCGGTTTGGACGCCAAAGGGTTAAATGGGGACAGTTTTTCAGTGATTGATTAATACAACTCTGTTATCACACCTGTCGTTTATTGAGCAACTTGCACAATGGGCAATTAGCAAAAACTGTTTAACATTTCATGGTCTTACCGTAAAGACCAAAAAAATGTCTTAATACAAAATCAATTACTTCTAAACAAATCTACAGCCCGTCAAGTTGAAGAGGACATGTCCAAATAATGGCACCTAGTCATCACCCAGTGTCAGCTTGTCAAACTGGTATTCACCCAGTCCAGGGCCAACACGCTTCAAGTTGGTGACATAGTCAGCAAACTGCTTGATAGACTCCACCTGCTCGTCAAGGAAGTGATCCTCAATGTAGGACATCAGCTACACAAGATAAAAGACCATGAGATGTTTCCAATGAAGATGAAATTAATGAACATTAACCAAAGTCAACATTAGGATAACAACAAAATGTTTTGAATTGGGCCATTCCATTTTAGAGTAGCTAAAATGTCAAAATTTCAAACATATCTTTTGATACCCAACCATGGATATTTGGAAAGAGGATACCCCAAAGTGTTCAGGAAATCATTTGTCAAAAGTTTGTTTTGTGGTAAACAGCAAAGAGAGGCCATTGATTGTTGACCAATGAGAAGCTTGCTTAAGTAGCTATCAAGCTGTAATATTTCAAATTATTATAGCAGGGCACGTTAATTTCAAAAATCTCATCAAGTTAAAAAAACTGAGTCAATGCAAGACAAAGTTAAATTTTCAGATAGGTTTTGGGCCATCTTGAATGTTATTGCTGAATTATATTGAAAAATATTTCTGTTACGGACATTACGTAATGTCAGTAACAAAAACAGACCTTTTTTCTTTTTTCTCCGCAATTAAAATCCAGGGCCCGGTTCCTCGAAAGCCGATTAACTTAATCCAGGATTAGCGTAAACTTTTGTTTCACATTTTCAACTTTTTGGTGAAAGTTTCTTTTGCTTATTTTTGTTTTTCAAGATTGACGTCTTCTCATGTAAAGTTCTGCCAAAAATCTGCGTTGAACAGCATTTGGGAGTAGAGAAATAAACTGCTTGGTTAATTTTTAATCTTAGATTAGCGTTAATCGGCTTTCGAGGAACCGGGCCCTGATCTTTTCATGAGCTGGGATCCTTTTTCAGCTTGAAGGGGCCCAAACTACAGCATTGAGAATTTGCAACAACAATGTGAATCACTGGAGAAAATGCAACAAGTTACGGACATTACGTTACGGACATTATGAATGTAATTATAATATCCTGCCTGAAATCAAAGAAAGTAGAGTAGCTTTGCATTCAGAATGAAGTTGCAGTTGTGTGATGGGACACAATGAAATGGAAGTAACTAATTTCCAACCTTGTTTCTCGCAATGGGGGATTTGGAGGAACAAATAAATCTGTACAAATGTAATATCATTATTAAACTGTAAATAGTCAAATATTTAGTTTAATTCTTAGGCAAAAATGTTAAGTATAAGGAACTTGCCTGCAAATACAATCTCACAGAAAAGAAAATATAGAGGATAGAGAATAATATAGAGTTTCCTCTAAATGCTTACAATAACACGTTAGAGCAATAGTAACAAAGCCAGCTCCGTTGTTTTAACTGCAGTAACACTGTGTACTCTACATGTATCTAAATGTGATTTAAATTTCTAATTAATCACCACTTTGAATTTAAAAATCTTGGACATTTTTCAACAAGTACACATTGCTTGCAAAAAGTCATTTCAGTTCACACAGTTGGTACCTCTCACTTTTCAACCTTGGGATTTGACTGCTCGTAATCACTGTTTGTTTTACTTAAAAACATGTGGCTGTTTCCTTAGATGTTTAAACAATTTGGTGATTTCAGCAAGGCTTGGAATATGGAATGGTCCAGTGCCAAGCAGCTCTATTGGGCCATAGAACACTCTTCTCTTGAAAACAAGATCCAAATCATTTCTCATAGGCAAGTCAGACCACTGTTATGTTTGCACACAGAAGTGTAGGGCTAAAGTTTTGGTGACCAGTACAAATAAAAGAGAAATAGCATAGAATTAAACCTGATTTAGATCAATTTAACAGTTTTGACATTGTTATTTAACAGAAGTTTATACTAGAAAAAATCTAAATTTGCCCTAAACTTTATCTGTGTAAAACACAATTCACAGTGTAATGTCCGTAACAAAAAACATGTAATGTCTGTAACGGCAGTTTTTTACCTCCAGCTCAAAATGTAAGGACAGAATAAGGGATACAACATTATTTTAAAAAACTATGAAGCACCTTTGTTCATTTCACTATTAATTAAGGAAATTTTGTCTGGCATGTCAATTCACAGGAATAGTAGTATCTAGTGAACATAAAAAATCGCAGGTTGATTTTTTTGTAATGTCCGTAACGCTGTTTAAGACGAGCATATTGGCAGCATTTGTAAATGAAATCAAAGTTTCTTTTCTGCTGCTAGTTAAGTACCATGTAAGGGATATTTGTACAAATTTTAAATAAAAACTACAAAAGATAAGCTCGTAAAAAATAGTTTCATTTCCAAAATTTTGCTCTCCGGAGGTAATGTCCGTAACATGGAGTGGCCCTTTACTATCTTACTTGGGCAGGGTTCTCCAGCAAATTTACGGTAGAAGGAGATAATTCAAGTAGGCGGCACAGTAGTGTTGATTGAAGGTATGGAGCCCCTTTCATGCGGCGCTGCACAGGAGTGTCGGGTAGCTATGGGAGGGGGGGTCACCTTCCTCCCACTAGGGGGTCTGGGGGCCCTCCCTTGGGAAAAAGTAAATTGGGTGGGGCTGAAAAGTGCATTCAGTGCATTTTGAGCGAACAGGGAAAGCATTTTTCTTTACCCACATTACAGACTCAGTGTTTTACGCTTATACATCTTATTCCAAAATGGCCACAATTTACATTAGAGACCTTTAGCCACGAAATTTTCGGGCAATACCGCGAACCGCGGGAAATCATGTGATCTTGTCCTTGCTGTCACCTTTGCAGTCTGCGGTTAGAGTTTCAACTTTAAGACACCTTTCTTGCGGTAAGTGATTTACGGCAGCGTTTTATAGACAGATCAATCAGACCTAAGTTTTGGGAGAATCTGAGCTGTTTGATTTGAGAGCAGTTGTAGCAATGAGAAATCCAAGACGGCAGCACCTATGTGTATAACTGGAACGGCATGCTAAAGCTAAAAATTGAGCTAACCCCCAACGGCAAACGACGAGCGGTTTGCGGGATATACCGCAAACCTTGGTGCTAGAGGTCTCTATTGATACTACTTAAAACTGCAATTAAGACTGTCTTAAGCGTGAGCGAAGTCACGTTTTGGATGATTTCTACAGTTTTTACTTGTCTTTCACAGATGAACTACAGCTTCAAGAACTCACTGCACAGCCACTTCTCAAATAGGATGTTAATTTTTTCGTATTCTCGCTCCCAGGAAAAGAAATAAACTGTGATCTTCTTTTTCTTGATATATAAACATGCCACTTCAAAAACCAGCCGGAGGTTGTTGAAACTAATATTATAGCCGCAAAGATTTCAGTATGTTATCATAATGATTATTTTATTTTGTATCTTGTGGCTATCAATGATTTACTTTTATCGAACAAACATGTTGAGAAACAAATACGACGGATTTATAATCCCATTTTAAAAAAAATGTATTATCTGTGAGTAGCTGGTGCTACCAAGACCACTAGACGGCGATTTTCGCCAGTCGCCGGAGAACACTGCTTGGGTGACCGAAAAAAAGAGGGATAATACTAGTGGGATAGAACATTTAAATGACCATACTCCCAAGAAGCAAGATGTCACATCATTATAATTACTGCAAGAAATTAACTCTATCATCCACAGAGTTATGAAATGTTAAGTACATTTTGAACAGGGAAAAAAAGGAGAAAACTAAGGGAAAATCAATGTGGTAGTATTAACAGATTGAAGATACTCTTTACCTGTGCATCTCCATGGGTTTCAGCAACATTGCGCAAGTCAAGCAGGGCTTGATTTACATGCTTCTCCAAATCCAAAGCAATCTCGCAAGCTTCCAGTCCTGATCCCCATTCGTCTTTCTCAGGCTTCTGTTGAGTCAAGGACATGCATGCTTCACTTTACTTTTATTCATCAGTGAATTAAGTTAAGCCTTTGAATCCCGATTGAGTGGAACAGATTTTACTCTGTCCAACTCCAGATGATTTTTTGGGGGCACTCTTGATGTGCATGAGATGAAACCTGAGAGTGAGCCTTATAGATTTTACTGTCTAAGGCCAGACAATTTTACACATCAGTTGGAGGCACTTTGTAAAAAATAGTCTGTATCATCACAGTACTCTTTGGTAGTTACACTACAGCAAGATTAACAAGAGCAAAATAGACCCTTATCCATGAAAGTTGCCATTCGCTACTTGCACAATCCAGTAATACACCTCTATTACATGTACCCCCCAAGACTTTTGGATAACCATTGTTTGCAATTTCTCCTGGGACATGAAAATGTCCCAAGAGAAGTCGAAAACAATGCCTATGCAGATTTTTGGGGGGTAAAGGAGGTGTATTATGGGAATTGTTCAAGTAGTGAATGATGTTAGGATTGGCAAACATTTTCCATTATCAAAATGAAATCCATTTTTAAAAAAAATACTCATGCACCATAATTGTACACCTCTTTGACTAGGGAACATTTCATTGTTTCAGCTGATGTTAAACGGTGAAAAAAAAAGTGCTGACAGCGAAGGATACTTTCCTCACGGAGGAACTAACCTGCGATCAAATATTAATATTGCAACTTTACTCGTTTATATCTCTGCTTCTGGACGGTGAATTTTTTTGATTTTTTGCATGTTAGCTTAGATTGATTTAAACCGTTTGTCTTTCAAATTTAAAAAAATTCTGTAGGTGAAAAAAATTATTAGAGACACAATTCAAAAAAACTTATTTTTCTGAAAAACTGACCTACAGATTTTGTTGAATTTTAAATATTGTAGAGAGTATTTCTAACATTATCTGGTAACGATGAATGGGAAAATTTCACCGTCCCGTTTCTTCAAAAAGGACCACATATGTTGATTTTAAGGCTCAAAGAAATGCCCAATATCGTCGCCATGGTAACATTACTTTGGAGGAAAACATAATGTGAGAAATCTACGATAGGTACTTAATACCCCGGCCAAATTTCGTCTTGATATGATTGCCCTAACTGTATCTAAGGACAGAATATGTTTGTTTGAAAAAAGGAGAAACTATTTCGAGCCTCCTTAACTCTAGCACTGAAACAATATATTTTTAATGTAATGACAGAAATTACAAGATGGTTACGTAACTATTTGACGAACTTATCAAGTACTAGGATAATTTTTGTTGT
>OX421454.1:33854003-33862305 GCA_949126865.1 Montipora capitata
GATATCTTGCTCTCTGCCATTGATGAACATATACCACGGATAACACTCAAACGACGCTCCAGACCTACCTGGATTAATAATGAAAACATGAAACTTATTAGAAAGAAGAAGAGACTTTGGAAACGTTTAAAGTCCAAAGGTTCTCAGGATTTGTTCATGAAGGTTATGGAACTTAAAAAGAAAACAAAGAGACTAATTAATTATAGTTTCTCTCAATACCTACAATTTCTGTCTGAGAAGCTTCAAGATAACCCTAAGCATTTCTCGTCCTCCTACTCCATGAAGTCAAAAGCCAAGAGAATTCCAGAGACTGGCATCTATGGTAACACGCATTCAACTGACTCGACTTCCTAAGTGGAACTTTTCAACAAGTTTTTCCAATATATTTATTCTAAATCTTCGTTAGATGATATGTCATCTCCAAATGTTGTAAATCCTTACTTGCTATTGAATGTTACAACTTCAGCTTCAAAAGTGGAAGGAATCTTCAACATTCTTGTTATCAGTAAATCTCCTGGCCTAGATAATCTACCAGCCCGAATTCTGAGAGCTTGTGCCAACAGTACCTTTGGCTCATCTGTTCAATTCATCTTTGAAGTCTGGTGTAATGCCCACCTTATGGAAATACGCAAACATCACCCCTGTTTATAAGGGCGATAATAGGGAACTAGTTGAAAATTATAGATCGATCTCTCTGTTACCCATTTCTGCTAAGTGTCTGGAGCGTATCGTGCATAATGCTATCTATTCCCATGTTTCACCTTACTTGCGAATGGCAGCATGGTTTTGTCAAAGGAGGTCATGCGAGACTCAATTGGTCCTTACCTATCATCAATGGGCCATGGCTCTGGATGAAGGTCGTCAAGTAGATGTGGCCTTTCTGGATTTTTCTAAAGCCTTTGAGTCACCCAGTTCTACTACAAAAGCTTTGTGGCTTTGGAATCTCTGGCTCGATCTTACAATGGTGTGAAAGCTATTTAAGCCAACGACAACATTACAAAGAGTAGTCTTGGATGGTGTCTCGTTATCTTGGTCAGAAGTTTCTTCTGGCGTTTCTCAAGGCTCTCGTTTAGGTCCACTGTTCTTCGTCATCTTCATAAGTGATTTCCCTGAAGCTGTACTTCCTGGAAATACCATCGCCCTCTACGCAGATGACTGTAAAAGTTCAAGGATCATTGACTCTGTTCCAGATCAACATTTGTTTCACTGAGGAGGATTTGAATAATCTTCATCGATGGAGCTCACGCAATTTTATGGATTTTAATGTAAAATAATGAGAATTACGAAGAAGAAACAACCTTTTACTTCAAATTTCTTTTTAGATAACTCACTTTTGGAGGAGGTCAATGAATTCCGAGATTTAGGGTTAACTACTAATCAGCACTTGCGTTGGAATTTGCATATAGACAAGGTAGTTTCCAAAGCAAACAGGATGGTTGGACTTATTAAAAGAACTAGCAGAGATTTTGATGATTGTAAGATCCTGAAAACTCTCTACTGTGCTCTTTCGTGTCTCGTGTGGTCACATTACACCAAAAAGGGAATTGATAAGTTGGAGAAGGTTACAAAAAGGGCAACTAAATTTGTCTTAAAGACTGAGGACTGCTATACTGGCCACTTAAAGAAATTAAATTTGTTGTCGCTGGAAAAAAGGCGTCTGTTGGCAGATGTTACTTTTTTATATAAAGTTCTTCATAGAATAATTGATATTGATGTTGAACCTTATGTAGATTTCTACAAGGAAACTGATCACTATTCGTTCAGACACAAAGATAAGTTAACTGTAAAAACAGACGAGATATGCCAGAACGAATGTTCTTAAATATAGTTATTTTCATAGAGTTGTGGGAACGTGGAACCCCCTTCCACTTTCCTTTCGTGAGGCGACAAGTGTCAATTCTTTTAAAGCCTTAGCTAAAAGGTTTTTTTACGGATTAGTATAGTTTTTAGCATTCTTATTGTTATAATATTTAATATTTGTTCTTACCATAATTTAGTTTGTATTAATATTTTCATTATGGTACCATCGGTGATCTGCTTTAATATGGGGTCTTTGACTCTTTTGCATTTCATCCCTTGGCCTCTGTTTTTTTGCATGCCGTAAATTAAAATTAAAAAAAAATGAAGCACGAGCACGGTAAAACAGGCTGGATAATGGTTACGAAACACGGTGAAAAGATCAAGATAGAGCACGGAAAAATAGACTGAGTAATTTACTGTAATAAGCAGGCTGGACTGGTAGTATGGTAAGCAGACAAGTTATAAAAAACAATTAACGGAAAAACAGAAAACAGAAATAAATGATAATTGAGGAGCTCCGCTTTTACGCTTTTAAGATTGCCTAATATACATATATTATTAGATCGTAGAATTCCTGGGGCCGGTTCCTGGAAGGTGTAATAACTCTACTCCAGGGATAAGTGTGCGTTCTTCCCCCACATTTATCCCTGGAATAGAGTTATTACACGTTTCACGAACCTCGCCCTGGACATTTAATTGGCAGATACACTGAAACGTGTATCAAACACACGCGCCTGCGCTTTTGACCTAGAGAACTGTGTAAGCGATGTAATGCATCTATCAATGTTCAGCCCTAGGGGCGGGGGGAACCCCAGGCATATGTGGGGCATATCGCCTTTCCTACCCTCGGGAATTCGACTCCGAACCTGGGTCCCAGGGTGGGACGTTTGCTTTTTTGCGTGGAGCAATGGGACCAAGCCCATCGACGCATGGGCTCGCTTGCGCGCCGGCCATCTTGGAATTGAAGTAGCGCGGCTGAAGCCCTGAAAGACGACTGTTTTTAATAGAGGTAGGCACTTGTTTTTATATTTATACAAAAACACTACTTCTCACTACTCATTTTTAATATAAATTGATGGAATTGTTGATAATATCGATTCGCTTTTCGTCAGAGAATCAAGCGTTGGAATTAATTTAATTAAATATTTTCTATCCATTGACAAGGAAAATGCCTCTCGGGCTTAACTGATTGATAGATGCATAATGGCGGCCTCCCTGGATTGTGTAAGTATTCTTCTTTTAGCTTACTATTTTAAACCAAATCGTGTCTCATTAATTTAATCCCTTTGCTCTTTACTTAAGAACGTTGCACACTCGGCTTACATTTTATATTCAACCGAAGTGGAACGAATTAATGAACAATGAAACATTGCAGCTCACAGTGAAGGCAAAATCTTTAATATTAAAATGTTTCAGTTGTGTTGTTGAACAAAACATACCTCGAAAGGAAATCGCACTTCTGGAAGTCCGGATAGTTTTCGAATTCTTAAAGATTGGGTATGACTCAAAAGATTATGGGAAGTATACCTGGGCCCGGTTGTTCGAAAGCGGGTTAACTTAATCCTGGATTAGCGGTAACTTTTGTTTATTGTTTTCAACTTTTTGATGAAAGTTTCTTTTGCTTATTTTTGTTGTTCAGGATTGACTTCTTCTAATGTAAAGTTTTGCCGAATATCAGCGTTGAACAGCATTTCGGAATAGAGAAATAAACTCCTTGGTTAATTTTTAATCTGGGATTAGCGTTAATCGGCTTTTGAACAACCGGGCCCTGGTCAATTGTTTGCATGTTTACAACATTGTTTCTGTGAATTAGGGAATTTAAGAAACGACGACGGCTACAGCAACGACAACGCCAAATTAAAAAGCAGAAATATTATTGGTCAAAAGAACCAACATGATCGTTCTGCACGTGCGGCACGCATATTTTAACATTTCCCTCCCGTACTCGTCAAAACTACTACGTGAAATGACCGAATTTAAGGTTTTGATGACAACGTGGACAAACTACAGTGAATCTTTTAGTCTCACTCTTTACTTCAAATCTGTCCGTACCAATCCAGTTTTAGGACACCTCACCCATATTGTATAATATAAACAAGCGGGAATAATCATGAAATACTCAGAATAGCTTAAACTTATATCGTGAAGGCAGTGATGTTTTCGTCGCCGTAACCGTTGTGGTTTCTTAACCCTTTGACGTCCAAACTGGGCGAAACCGGCCAGACTTAGTATTTTACTCTGTCTAACGCCAGACTATTTTACTCGTCAATGGGGAACCCCTGGGCGTCAATGGGTTATTTAAACTCCCTAGTGGTACCGCTTTGAGAAGACAACAATATTTTATTTCACACTGTTTGCACCATCTTTATTAATTGACATATAACGAATTGATAATAGATATAAAAATATACATAGTGAAAAAAGACTATAGAGAATGTGTGCACTGCAGTTTAAGAGCAATAGCTTTTGAGTTGGGCCACTGTCATGATGAACATTTTGGTGCACTATAAATTTTGCGTACAGCTACATGATATTTAACAGGTAGGCCTGACTAGCCCGTAAGGGCTACAGGTCAATTTCGCCTCATGGGCTATTGACCTGTGGCCCTCGAGGGTGAAGGGTCTAATTGTTTTAGTATCACCCGACTATTCGGACAGAAAAGGCAATAATAAAGTTAGCAAATGCAAACTGAAGAAATATTTACTTGGGAATAAAACGAAAGAAAGTGTCATGCTTTTTGCTACTTGAGGACTTTAACTAATAGTCCTCTAGCTTAGCCAATTGAAATGCAGGATTTGCATTAGTCCACTAGTAGGGTGATACTAAAATACATAATTTTTATAGACAATTGTTATGGGAGTGGCCACGAGTATTGCAGCATCACTACAAAATGGGATTAATCCTTCAAATTTAAGTTAATAATTTGATGGCTTTAATATCTGTCAGCATGATCTGCAACAATAGTATTATCACACGAACCCACATTACTGAGATACAAGTGAATGTGGAGGTGGCTGTTAAATAGCAGCATACCAAATTGGCTATAACCAAACTTGGGTCCAAAGGAACAGATTTTTGTCACTTTCTGTTTGGTGGATGAAACTCTGCTTTATGAATTAACTTTTTATAAAAAATATTATTTTATTTTTATGCAAATTATTTGGTTTGTTTCAGTGAGCCATATCTCTTCATCTAAGTACTTTCCTACCTTTAAAACTCGATCCTTAACAAGTACTTTTCAAAATTTGTTGTTTGAATAAAATAATGTTTACATCAGCTGGTGAAGATGGAGTTGGTATTACATAACTTCCATAATTTCTATCTCAGTAAACACACTTGCAACATCACCTGCTTCCAAATTTGAATCATCAGTGGCCTAAAAATGGTAAGTTTTTAAATTGATCATAACTGTTGATCCATTTTCATCATGGGGTTCGAGATAGATACACTGTTTATTTGTGAAATACGTGTGTAGCTCGAGAGCTTAATCGCATAATTACAGAAACAAAGTGATTTGAAGTTATCTAAATGGAAGTAAATAATGTAAACTATAATATCAGAACTTTATGATCTCTGTGATGACCACTTCATGCTGGTGCAATGATCTACCAACTGAGCTATGAAGTCACAGAGTTGATAGCAGGTCAATTTGTTGGGCTCATGAATGATGAATGAAAGAAATGTGTACTTGAAGTGCAGGTAAAAGAGGAAAGTTTGAAGTGACTGATCCAGTTGTCCTGATAAGCGCGATCATCACTTCAATCTTTCGTCTATAAGCCGCGTTGTAAAGACAAGAAAATAACGGAAAGTTATAGCTGATTTTAGAGGGACCTAATTCAGCACTCTATAGCTTCTGCAAGTCTCTTGAATACTGATCACCTTCCAGCGAAAGCAAAGGGAATATCTAAGGATGAATTTTGTAACCAGATTGAAAGCATAGAACAATATTGGTTCCTTTATGTTGGGTTCATTCTCTCTACTTTCTTGATATCAAGTACGGCTAAATATATTGTAGCTAAGTACTAGTAGAATATAAAATACCTTTGAAGGCTTTTTAAGGTAAATATATTTTCTTAACCAAGAGCGATGGATGTACTGGGAGAATATAATGCGGTCCCAAGATTTCACCAAATACCTTTAAAGTCTTTTCAAGGACTCCATGTTGCAGGAATATGTCTCCACGCAAAAAAGGAGAGAAAAAATATGACCGTGAAGAGTCAAACTCTTTAAGGACGGTGCCTACTATTGTTATTGCGCATACGTTCTGCGCATCTCGAGATACTCGGATTTCCTATCGGCGGTGCTTATTAATACAGGGATATTTTTGCGCGGTTCAAAACTTTGCGGAGAAAGCAGAACTTAACAAGTGCTCTTGGTATCCAAAAAGAAAATTGGGGGTAACCACGCATTTTTCAGAGATAAGTAAGCTTGAATTTGGAAAGAACGCCATACATTGCTTTGTATTTTAAAACTTTTTACAAATATTGTTGATTAATTATCTTCGAAAAATGCGTTGTTATCCCCAATTTTCAATAACACTTGTTAAGATCTGCTTTTTCTGCATATTCAAAAACACCTTTGAATTAGTAGGCAACGTCCTTAATGGAACAGCAAATATGTCGCGAACCCATGCCAGAGTAAGGAATTTTGTAGAAGATTTAGTTCTTGTCTGCCTTCCAGGGATCCACATTCGCAGTCGTCCGTTCGTGCCAGACGACTAAAAACCCGCCCGCCGAACGAGTATGATAATTCAAAAGGTCGTCCGTAGGACGAGTAAACTTTTAATAAATGTTTTTTCATGAATGCCATCAAATGTTATAAAATAGAACTTACTTTCGTTCTGATCGCTTTTCGTTCAATGGAAACTTCCAGAAAATAAGGAATAAACATGCAGTTTTCCTCAGCAAGGAAATCTCAAGTTTGACCAGGCGGTACTTTCCATGAAACGACTGCGGGCTCAATTTTCGTGTATCTCACCGCTGGCGTGGCAGAACCTGCTGCTTACGAACAGGAAAAACACAGAGCATATAAAAGGTAGACAGTAGACATGGGCGTCGAAACTTTGGGTCTTCGAATCGCAAATAACATCAGACTCCAGGGTCAAATATTCGTAATTTCTGACGAGAGTGTAAAAGAAAACGCGAATGCTCAAGTTGCAAATAATTTTATCGATCATTTTCTATACTTCCGTATTTTTGCCCGGGCAACCCAAAATTTGTCCTGGCAAGTATATCATAAGACGTAATTGCCCGGCTGACGACTTTGACAGAAGTCGAATGAATGAATATGGATCGGACCCAAATGTAGGATCACTTTAAAAAATATGTGACCAACAATAGATGGTGATGATGATGATGATGATGATGATAATAATAATAATAATAAATAATATAATTCTTGGATATTTTAATTACTTGCTCTCCGCGACAGCCTTATTCATGTAATATTGATGTTTGGTGCACTCATTTAAGTTTAAACTGTGTTGTTACCCTTTACGTGAAAGCTGTGGAGGTTTACTGACTCCTTGACCTTTGCTTTCGTTTTCACATTTAATGCTGTATACGGAAGTTTAAAATTTTTGTCTATGGAGGAAACGCCGCAGTTTCCAACCATAGTGCGAAGTGTAAAGTGCTAAATCCCCCTTCCAGATTAGGAGACTACGGCTCGACTCTTTTGTGTTTCACCGTATGACAACCTTAACGTAATGTCTGTCTCGTAGTCGTCTTGAGTATCAATCATCTGTCATGCCGCATGTATGACGTATATACAAAGCGGAGTTTTTTTCTGTGGATATTCAAGCAAGATTTATTTTTCATCTCTTAGACTTTATCTTGCAAAGAGGTGTCGCTTTCATTTCTCTTAATCGAGGGGCGCTTTAATTTTTTCCTTTCTTATTGAGAAGTGCCCTTAAACAACTTCTTTCACTTACGTAATATGAATTTAATTATAATTTCGGAAGATTGGTGTACGGAATTTACACGGTGGATGACCAGCCCGTATCTTCCAGCATCGCAAATTCCTTGCAGAAGGCTAATAATGATGTTTGAAAGGATTGCGTTACACTGTGCTACAAGTGATGATGATGATGATGGTGACGTCACAGTGTTGATGATGCGGATTGGTTATGATGACGATGATATTGATGATGACGATGACAATGTTGACGGAGATGATGATAATGATGATGAGGAGGAGGCAGTTCGGCCCAGATCCGGGGATCCCGCGTTCAGGACACGTTTTGGCCACTCCTTGAATTTGTTCCTGGTAGTCGCTGCTTCAATTTCTCAGCTGCACTTGTAAAAAGCCAACTAGCTTGCTTCCGGCCAGTTGGGATTCTTAACAGTTGTTCTTGAATGTTCTGTTCTGTCGTGATTGTGTTCATTGGCCCTAAAAAGCCCCAATGGGGAGTGGTCAATTAAGTATGTATGTATGGATGGATGATGATAATGTTCAGTGTATGTATTAAATGAGGATAACATTGGATAAAATAATCATTTCAAAG
>OX421454.1:33862505-33865005 GCA_949126865.1 Montipora capitata
GTAATGATTATGTGCAGAAATAAAATGGATAGCAATGAACAAACTGATCAGCAACGTGAACTGTGAAGAGAAAGAGAGAGATCACAGTGTCAGATAAAAAAAGAAAATACGAATGTTTAAGGGGGGGGGGGGGAGGGGTGGTTGTGTCACACAAAATGATGTAATTTCATGACACTCAAAATTCCCTAAAAGTAGAATGAAACATTGCAATATTTATCTAAATCTGTTGAACAACATAAAAGAAATACTGCAAAAAGGAAAGAGAAGCATGGATGGACAAAATTTGGCAAGATTGCAATGGACTGCATTTGGGTAATCGTAAACAAAATCGGGCCAACATATCTCAAGTTTATGGAAAATTGCCTAGATAAAAAGGTCGTGTTGCTCAGAATCATCTTGTTTGTGATGTAACGATAACTTGACCTGTAAAAGTATTTAGAGTTTTAAACTCGTGATTAACGTAATATTTCCCCTAAAGACCCTAAAATAACGTGACATAACCCTCTATTTCAAGAAGGGATTGTGTTACGTAGATCCGTGAAGCGACTGCCAACGGATTTTAACCAACAGCACTATATAAAATAGTTAAAGGTTCCTTTGGGCTTGGCAGTTTCTCAATTAATGACATGCACTCCATATTGTAAACTTAAGGCGATTCCAAGTTTCCAGTTTACTCATTTCGAGCCGGTATACATAATCTTAACAAAAAATGCTCGCTCAAAACCCGACCTATCCAATCGAACAAAACCGAACAAAAAAACCAATCGAACCCAATCGAACTCCAATCGTTCGATTGGGTTCGGCAATCCAACAAAATGGAACACCCATTTTGCTGTGAGTTCGATTTTCGAACCAATTGAACCAATATAATCGAACAAAATTGAACTAATCCAATGCAATTGTCCCTTGACGCCTCAAAGTGAGTAAAACACGTGGAATATAATCATTGTCAGCTTTTATTGAATAAACAGGAACTGAACATCATACTGCAAGAATGTCAATGTTCGAACAAAAGAAAACAAATAAAAGGCAATTTCGATGACTGTTAAGGTACTGTGACTGTTAAATCGAAATGCTTCTCAACAGAGAAAAATCGCACCATTTCAACAACAGCAACACAGGCAGTTGTGTTTAGAATTAGTATTATAATAAGCAGAAGGGACCTCGCTGCAGCCATTACTCTCTCCAGGTTCTCCAGAGTGCAATCGTTGCAATCGTTCGGTAATCGAACGTTCGATTGTGTTCGATTGGCAAAATTTTATTGTGAGTTCGATTACGTTCGATTAAGTTCAGCAATCGAACGATTGGTGTTCGATTGCCGAACTGTTCGATTGGATAGGTCGGGTCAAAACTAGCGCAAAAATTGCGATGGCATGAAAGCTTTCAACGTGACTGCGATGTGCACCCCTCATATCCTCGTTTTGCAACCTACATACTCCATCATTCGGAGCCAAGTCCACTCCAAACTGGGAGAGGGGCGACATTTACATTGCACCCGGTGTAGTCCATCGAACAAAACCGTCGGAACACTTAATTGGTCGAGTGATGTTCGATTGGTTCGGTAATCGAAGTGGAACTTTTCGGCGAGTTTGATTAAGTTCGATTACCGAACACAATCCAACTAAATTGACGCGGTCAGTTCGATTTTGTTCGGCAGAAAAACAAAACGTCATACAAAAATTGATAAAGCTTTTCAGTCTCAATGGAATTGGTCCAGAAGGATTTCACTCTTCAAACCGCGTTTTTGGGAAGTGTGAAAGATATTAACCTGAGACACCTATTGCACCTTTTGATGTAGCAGCCTACTGTAAACAAACGACGCATGTTGTTTTAGCGTAGTGGAAATGGTTGAAGATGACTTCCATTCGTGAGGTCTTTCCCTGAATTTGCCATTGACATGATTATTCCAGCTGATGATCTCGTGATGTTTGCCTGACCATAAATGTCCTTCTTCAAGGGATTAGATATCATTTTACATTCTCCAATTAGTTTTAGAACGACTAGACACTTAAATAAGGTTCCTTTTCTTTCCTTTCGTCAGATTCAGAACATCTTTCCTGTAACGTGACGTTGCCGGATCACTTGTGTAGAATGTAAATTTCGTGCCGAAACACCACTGGAGGCTCAAATAATTTCCGCTTTAATAAGCGTTCAGAGACTGCAAAAATACCTAACCATATATTTTTTTGTTAGATTCACCTCTTTACGCTCATTTATTCAAATGTGCCACTTCGGACACAAAATTTAAATATGTCCGTAGCGTTGGTCACCCGTAATTACATTATTATTTCTTATAAATTCGAAAACAATTCTCAGCATCAAATCGGGAGTTGGCTTGGCACATTAGAAAAGGAGCATTGCTAGACTTTGTTTCACCGAGGCCGACCAGACGTAAGGAATAAAAATCGATTAATCTCCAACCAGAGAACATTTTTTGCTCAAATTGTGTTATGATGCGTAAATGATAAAAATGCGCGTATTCAACTTCGTAATACGCACC
>OX421454.1:33877505-33952505 GCA_949126865.1 Montipora capitata
GCAGTGGCGAGGGCACTCGTCTCCGACTAATTTGGCAGGTTCGGTGTCCAGACTTGTCATCACATTTGGATTGAGTTTTGTTGGATCTCTACCCTGCTTCTCCGGCGGGTACTCTGATTTTGCCCTCTACTCAACTAAAACCAGTTGAAATGGTCGGATAAATTCGAGTTTCTCTCCGAAAATTTCAGCATTCAATCAGAGTTTTCGACAGCTTTTCGGGTTTGATAATGAAAGTACCGGGCATGGCTATTTTCCTTTGTAAGACCGATTGCAAGTGCACTGCCAGCAAACCCTCAAGAGGGTCTGAAACCCTCGCAAATGCTATTTACATTCTTGAGATTGGAGGAAAGAAAAGAAAACTAAACTTATTGCGTAAATAAAATAAGGCGATGTGACTTCTTGTTAGTTTGAAGGATTTATTGCGCGCTTGTCTTGTGTTTCTTCAGCCCGAATTTCAAAATTTATAGTATCAAAGTAACGGACGTGAAATGGTAACAACCGGACGAAACGTCCGGTTTCCGGCCTCAAACGAAAACCCTGAGTCCGTAAGCAATATTAACTAAATGCACACATTCACACCAGAGGATCAATCGGCCATTTCCGAATTCATGCCTGCCTCCTCTTCAACGCGAGTCTAACTAAGTGCGAAGTTTTTGTGATGGTAATTAGTTCTACTTCACATTCCGTAGAGTTCCGATAGTAGCGACCCTCGTTACTTTCGGAATTAGCAGCTTTTGGGGGTCGCTACTTTCGGGGGGTCGTTACTTTCGGGGAACAAAAATCGTTTACAAATAGAGCTGGCGCGAGCTTCTTTTCCGAAATAAAAAATAAACAAAAAATTAAAAAAAGAGCAACATTTTATTTGCATTCCATAGGTATAGATTATGTTTCATAAAAAGAAGGTAACAATGATTTTTCAGTTTCAATTTGAAGAAACGTTCCTGTTGTTAATACGAAATTATACCAGTTTACGGTAGTTCTTACATCGCTACATCAGTGAACTGATGTCAAGGACGAATGGTGGCATAAAGCTTCCCCTTGATGTAAATTCAAGTGCTTTATCTTGAACAATTTGTGATGCTGCGCGAACATACTATTTGACTATTGATTGACAAATTAATGATATACGGTAAACCATTTAAAAAACGTGGTCTCGCTATTTTCGGGGGAGGGGGGTCACTACTTTTGGGAGGTCGCTACTTTCGGGATTTTCTAGCGGCCACAAGAAATTGACGTTAATTTCGGGGGGTCGTTACTATCGGAACTTGACGGTATGAATGAAAACTAATTTGCATGAGAAAACTTCGCACTTGGACTCGCTTTGAAGAAGATGCAAACATGAACTCGTAAATGGCCTATTTCCCCTTTCGTAAAACGTCGTTTATTGACCAACTTGTCAACGCCGTTGTAAAATAACACAGTCATATAAACCGTAGTTCTAAAGAAAAATGCGACGAATCAGCATTTTTATTAGATCTGTCAGATATAGCACGCGCTATGATTTGTCATGTAAGCTAGCCGTATTTTATGGTAAGTTTCGCTTGAATTCAAAGATATTTTTTGCGTGCGATTTGATCCTGTCCTATTTATTAAGGACGGCGCCTACTAAGGCAGGAAAAGCAGATCGTAACAAGCCTAGCACTAGGGTTACCCTACCTGCTTGTAAACAGAGCCTTAATTGCATGTCCTTAGAAATGTTGTTGGGAGAGGAGAGGAAACTTTCTGCGACTGTAGTAGGTTTGGATTTGGTGTTAGCGTTATCTAAAGTGCGGCGGTGTTCCGTTTTTTTCAAACATCTTTTAGTTTCTCCTATGTACTGTAGATGGCATCTGTTACATTGAAACATGTAGATAAGGTTTTTAGTTTCGCAAGTTATGTGGGAATTAATGGAGCGTGTTTCGCCAGTAGAGAAGAATGTGTAGTTGGTTAGTCCATGGAAAATGTAAGGACAGGTAGTGCAGTTTTTGCCACAGCGAAAAGAACCGGAGGGAAGTGCGGAATTAGAATGAGTTACATTAGGGGACAGTTTAGCTGTTACCAACAGGCCAGGGAAGCTATTTTAATTTCAAAAGGCAGGACAATTGATCCAAATGGTCTTAATATCCGCGAAGAAATGTATTAGATTTCAGTTTATTATTTACAATCACTTGTGTTATTTTCCCGTTACTCTTAGCATTTGATTCAAATTTGTTGTAAATACCATATTTTATCACATTTTTTCCAGTATTACGTCAACATCCAGTTACTATATATATATATATATATATATATATATATATATATATATATATATATATATATATATATATATATATATATATATATAATATATATATATATATATATCTGAGCGAATTCGCTAAAAGGTAGCTGCTGAAGTTTTCGCTTGAGCACGGGCGTAGCCCGTGTTCAAGCCATTGTGGCCTCTCAAAATGGAGGGGGCTTGCCGTCAAGGCCTGCTTTGCCAAACAGCCCAGGGACAGTTCTAGCTCTGAGTGGTGTGTCAAAAGCACAGGGCTGGGGGGGTTGCTCCTTTGAGACTTTAACTGCAGTTAGAGTTTGTGGCCTTGTCAAGTGAGACTTTACAGTGTAGCATGCCTTCATTGGCAATTTTCGCTGCACCAGTGCAGAGCTTAATGATAATTTGCTTTTGATCACCAATTAGAGTGAACCCACACTGTGGTGTGGGTAGATGATTGGCAGTTGTATGACCAAAGCACAGGGGTGGGGAGAGTAGCTTTTATTTAAGTTTGTGACGGCAGCAAAATTGGCTTGTTTTCACAATTTGTGCAGCCACCTTTTGACAAATCCAGTTAGAAATTTATTATTATCTGCGCGTTTCTCTCCAGAATGGCATTCTGTGAGCCAGGCTGAGTAAATCGAGTGTCATCAGCCGAGTTTTGACTGAATTTCAGGCATTTAGCCCTTGATATCTGAGCGAATTCGCTAAAAGGTAGCTGCTGAAGTTTTCGCTTGAGCACGGGCGTAGCCCGTGTTCAAGCCATTGTGGCCTCTCAAAATGGAGGGGGCTTGCCGTCAAGGCCTGCTTTGCCAAACAGCCCAGGGACAGTTCTAGCTCTGAGTGGTGTGTCAAAAGCACAGGGCTGGGGGGGTTGCTCCTTTCAGACTTTAACTGCAGTTAGAGTTTGTGGCCTTGTCAAGTGAGACTTTACAGTATAGCATGCCTTCATTGGCAATTTTCCCTGCACCAGTGCAGAGCTGAATGATAATTTGCTTTTGATCACCAATTAGAGTGAACCCACACTGTGGTGTGGGTAGGTGATTGGCAGTTGTATGACCAAAGCACAGGGGTGGGGAGAGTAGCTTTTATTTAAGTTTGTGACGGCAGCAAAATTGGCTTGTTTTCACAATTTGTGCAGCCACCTTTTGACAAATCCAGTTAGAAATTTATTATTATCTGCGCGTTTCTCTCCAGAATGGCATTCTGTGAGCCAGGCTGAGTAAATCGAGTGTCATCAGCCGAGTTTTGAATGAATTTCAGGCATTTAGCCCTTGATTTTAATTTATTATTATCTGCGCGTTTCTCTCCAGAATGGCATTCTGTGAGCCAGGCTGAGTAAATCGAGTGTCATCAGCCGAATTTTGACTGAATTTCAGGCATTTAGCCCTTGATATCTGAGCGAATTCGCTAAAAGGTAGCTGCTGAAGTTTTCGCTTGAGCACGGGCGTAGCCCGTGTTCAAGCCATTGTGGCCTCTCAAAATGGAGGGGGCTTGCCGTCAAGGCCTGCTTTGCCAAACAGCCCAGGGACAGTTCTAGCTCTGAGTGGTGTGTCAAAAGCACAGGGCTGGGGGGGTTGCTCCTTTGAGACTTTAACTGCAGTTAGAGTTTGTGGCCTTGTCAAGTGAGACTTTACAGTGTAGCATGCCTTCATTGGCAATTTTCCCTGCACCAGTGCAGAGCTGAATGATAATTTGCTTTTGATCACCAATTAGAGTGAACCCACACTGTGGTGTGGGTAGGTGATTGGCAGTTGTATGACCAAAGCACAGGGGTGGGGAGAGTAGCTTTTATTTAAGTTTGTGACGGCAGCAAAATTGGCTTGTTTTCACAATTTGTGCAGCCACCTTTTGACAAATCCAGTTAGAAATTTATTATTATCTGCGCGTTTCTCTCCAGAATGGCATTCTGTGAGCCAGGCTGAGTAAATCGAGTGTCATCAGCCGAGTTTTGACTGAATTTCAGGCATTTAGCCCTTGATATCTGAGCGAATTCGCTAAAAGGTAGCTGCTGAAGTTTTCGCTTGAGCACGGGCGTAGCCCGTGTTCAAGCCATTGTGGCCTCTCAAAATGGAGGGGGCTTGCCGTCAAGGCCTGCTTTGCCAAACAGCCCAGGGACAGTTCTAGCTCTGAGTGGTGTGTCAAAAGCACAGGGCTGGGGGGGTTGCTCCTTTCAGACTTTAACTGCAGTTAGAGTTTGTGGCCTTGTCAAGTGAGACTTTACAGTGTAGCATGCCTTCATTGGCAATTTTCGCTGCACCAGTGCAGAGCTGAATGATAATTTGCTTTTGATCACCAATTAGAGTGAACCCACACTGTGGTGTGGGTAGATGATTGGCAGTTGTATGACCAAAGCACAGGGGTGGGGAGAGTAGCTTTTATTTAAGTTTGTGACGGCAGCAAAATTGGCTTGTTTTCACAATTTGTGCAGCCACCTTTTGACAAATCCAGTTAGAAATTTATTATTATCTGCGCGTTTCTCTCCAGAATGGCATTCTGTGAGCCAGGCTGAGTAAATCGAGTGTCATCAGCCGAGTTTTGACTGAATTTCAGGCATTTAGCCCTTGATATCTGAGCGAATTCGCTAAAAGGTAGCTGCTGAAGTTTTCGCTTGAGCACGGGCGTAGCCCGTGTTCAAGCCATTGTGGCCTCTCAAAATGGAGGGGGCTTGCCGTCAAGGCCTGCTTTGCCAAACAGCCCAGGGACAGTTCTAGCTCTGAGTGGTGTGTCAAAAGCACAGGGCTGGGGGGGTTGCTCCTTTGAGACTTTAACTGCAGTTAGAGTTTGTGGCCTTGTCAAGTGAGACTTTACAGTATAGCATGCCTTCATTGGCAATTTTCCCTGCACCAGTGCAGAGCTGAATGATAATTTGCTTTTGATCACCAATTAGAGTGAACCCACACTGTGGTGTGGGTAGGTGATTGGCAGTTGTATGACCAAAGCACAGGGGTGGGGAGAGTAGCTTTTATTTAAGTTTGTGACGGCAGCAGAATTGGCTTGTTTTCAATTTTAAGTTAATGAATTGTGTCTTGTCTTGACTGCAGTTAAGTTCAGGTTTACTGTTATTTTGTTGTTAGCTTCCCAAGGCTTTTTTGGACAAGAGCGCTTGTTGTTTGCACAAGACTTTTTCCTTTTGTTTAGTTTAGCTTTAATGTTTTTTTAAGATATTGTTTTTATTGTCGTTGCAGAGTGGATTTCTACGTTTTTATGTGGGTGGACCAGATTTATGACGTGGTCTGAGGAAGAGTCTGACTGCTGGAATAACACATCCAGTCTGGGTCGTTGTAATCCCACAGTAGCTCAGTGATCTCTGCTACGTCGTGCAGAGCAACAAAGAAAGGACGTGGCTTTCACTGTTTTTGTAAATGACGAAAGGCTTGACGCTTGCATTGTTGCCTCTAAAGAGCATGGGAATTTTGCGCTATTTAATGTAGCACAAAATTTTCCCATGGTAGAAAAAGGAACATATCACAAAAACAGGCTATTTTTATTTACCGTTTTAAACGTTTTCGTGAGTATTTTTGGGAGAATTCAGTGGTAGTTTTCAGGGTAGAGACTTTAATGCAGGCAAAGTCGTTATCTAAAAACTTCAAACGGATCACACTACGGGTGGATTCTTCAGATCAAATTTTTGCATGAGATTCACCGTTTGAGCGTTTTTATTTTAAGGGAAAGGATTCCAAAAAGGTATTTTTCAGGAGCGTTTTTTGGTACAAAAATGGTGCACACAGTTATCGTATGTGGCGTTCTCACTGAATTGTCTTATTCTTGCCATTTTACGGAAATATTTACACGAAAAGCTACTTTACAGCAATTGTAAGCACCTTTCCTACAGCTAAAATACCGTTGACAGTCGTCGACTTGTAATTTAGCCGGCAGGGTTTTTTTTAATCACCTGTTTTAATCGATCGCAAAACTATTTCTTTTCTTGTATTGTATTTCTAACTAAATGGACCCGTAGTACTCCTTATAGTAGGATATATGCAGATGATACAGTGATGACTGGTGTCTTCTTGTTAGAGCTGAAATCTTTCTGAGAGATTACACACGTTCGCGCGTGCGTTGTCATGGCAAATAAACCCCTTTAGGATCCTCCGTTTTTTGATGAAGAATCCATATCATTCAAGATCACAAATTCTTTTTCAGATTCTCCTTAAAAACACACCCCGCTATAAAACTTATCGTTTATACAAATGAGCAAATGAAAATTGTCAATGACACTTGTCAAGTAAAAATTGTTATCACAAACTGAAGGTTTATGGAATAGAATTGTTTCCTCTTTGTAAATACCACTGAATTTTTCCTATCCCGACAAACAATTCTCACGTTTTGAAATCCCGCCATGTGTAATATCCTGTTCGTTCTATGCCACCTCTCCACAACGGCAACGGCCACTAAAGTGTGTCCCAACTGCCAGAGTAACCTCTCGACAACGGCCAGTTAATCAGGAAGTCCACTTTTTTATTGTAAAAGGTCATGTTGACTAGAGGAACGAAGTCAGAAATAAGCTACTCCAAGTTATGGTTGCGGAAGACGAAGCTGATGCAAGATGATGAACTTGTTTTTTACCTCGATTTATTTTGTTAACATTTTTCCGAACACTAATTTTTGGTTTCTTTTATTGATATGTATTTTGATTGTGTTTCATATTTCTATTCTACAATAAGCATCATCTTAAAATAAAAATACCTTTTCCGCCAGAACAGTCCTCATAACGGCCACTTTCCCCTGTCCCCAACAGGGCATGGTTTGGAGTCGGGCACACTAGGGTCCGGGAACATGCTCCCCCGGAAACCTTTCATTTTTATTCCTCCGAAATTGCAATAATTGCAAGTTTTAGAGCTAAAAGAGCGATTCTTTCACCGCATAGAAACTGACAAACATTTACATGTATCACATGACCCGATGTTTACACTCACTATTGTAGATTGAAATTCCCTCCGCTGTAGATAATACTGCCCGGTATTAACTTTTAATCAAGTGAGGAATCCAACAATTGTACGTCAACCACTTCATCTTAGGAAGGTAAACAATGTATCAATCAGAATGGAAATAAACAAAACAGTACATCCCTGACGAAAAACACTAAAGTGGTGGCTACTGTATAACACATTCTTTAAAGGTTCGGAAATTTGTCTTGTGTTTGTTACAATCGCTAGCATTGTCAATACGACAAAGTCTGTACGTTTTTTTACTAAATCACTTTTGCGTCATTGTTGAGCGCAGCCAAGTTTTCAGTCTTTGTTTTCCTGAGTGGTCCGGTCGACGAAAACAAAAACTGTTAGAGGACATAAACCTGCAGTAAAGCATTACATTAGAAAAGAAACGTTTATTAATGTTCATTGCCGCGTTACTGTTACTGTTACTCGCTTTTGGTCATATCTAGATGTAAAAAGCGCAATATAAGCATTAAACATTATTATTATTATTATTATTATTATTATTATTATCATTATTATTATTATTATTGTTATTATTATTATTATTATTATTATTATTATTATTATTATTATTATTATATTTTCTTATCACTCTTTTTGCCTGCTAGTTAAATGCGTCTAATTAGCTAATGATAATTTCATATGACTATTTTTTCCTTTACGAACTTGTGAAATTTCTCCTTTTTTTCTTCTTTTCTTATTTTCATTTTCATTTTCATTTTTTTACTTCGCAACCGTTGGGGGCTCTCCTGTGCGGTCTCTGCCCAAGATGGCCGTTATGGAGAGATTCGGCTATATATATTTTTTAATCAAGAATGTAAAGTCCGTGATCCAGTCTTTTGAAGTGACTTTGTTTCCTGGATGCATGCTTACTCACGAATCTAGTGGAACTTTCGAGAGAAGTCAAAGCACCAATTATTTAATGCTTCATTACTTTCCTTGCATCCAGCATTAACACTCTAGAAACAGCCTCTGTCGTGACACTGATGTACTGGAAGCTTCTTTTTGGCGAAACGAACGTTGTTTGACGTCCCTTACGATGATTCCAGAATGCGTTTAAGCAGGTTGATCTGACGTCTTGTACACACCTTAACACGAAAAACGCTTTTTGTAACAACAGTATAGATCATTCCAGCGTTTTCCGACTAAAATACCAAAACTTTGTAACATGGATGAAACAACATTAAATATACGCAGTATAAGTGAGCTGCATGTATACTCCAGTATATGCAACATTTCGCGTACACTAGACGCATATTGCACTTTAATTTTTGAGAAAAACCGATCTCTTTACTCACTTTGACACAGAAATGCAACAAACAACGGCGTCTGGTGAAAAGAGTTCGCACACCCAGAGAGATATGTTCCCAAAGACTCTTACCTTGCAGTTGGATTTTGACAAAACGCTCAAGACTCCTAAAGTCTCTTCGCAGGACTCCTACTTTTGTGCGAAGCTGAAAACGCACCACCTGGGTATGTACTGTGCAAGCGACGACCACATTTATTGTTTCCTATATGACGAGACTGTTGGCACCACGGGACCAAATGAAGTCATATCTCTGTTGGACCATTTACTTCTTGAACTTGAGAATAAGCTCGGAAAACATGATCACCTAATTATTTGGTGTGATAATGCCCCTGGGCAGTTCAAGGAATGTTTCTTATTCTTCTACCTCGACTTTATAGTACGACGTGGGCAGTTGCTGAGGGCAGACTTGAAATTTCTGTTAGAGGGTCACACTTACTCTGTCTGTGATAGACGCTTTGGAACTATACAAAATGTTTTTCAAAGGCACGAAATTATTGACATTCCAAGGAAATGGGCAACTGTCTTAGAAAACGAGGGGCTATCGAACGTCATAGTTAACTGGGTTACGCTGGATATGATAAAAGACTATAAATCCTTCCTCCGATTGCGTTACGTCAGTCGAAATGAGGACTTGGAGAGGGAAAGATTTGAAGTTAAAAACATCGCCTGGCTTAATTTCGGTTACGGTGAAACAGTCGACGACAACGGAGACCTTCAATTGGTACATCATCCAGACAATGTCTTTGTAAGATTTGAAATGGATTCTAGACAGTTTCCAAGGAAAATTTCCTTCCTAAAGAAAAAACAATGCATGGAGCTTAGGCCAGAGCTTCTCACTACTGTCAGACGAGAAAGAAGGGCAATCCGAGAGGATGTTAAACGATCTTGTGTTAAACTAGCCCAGAAGTACTTATCCCAACCTGCTATTCGATTTTATGAATCATTGCCAAGTTCGACAAGTGAGGAAAATGAAGGCGGTGAACTACAGTAAAGACATATTAATAGGTTTTTTTTTTCGCTTGTTATCACTTTGAATGTAGGTTTCTTTAGGTCTATGTATACTGTGTGAATAAAGTTAAACTATGATGAAACATTAACTTTATCGTTACTTTCTTTGTGTTCTCGGCGATTTGAACGCAACGTTTTCGATAACTTTACAGCCCATGCTTAGCGGGTCAACTAACTGCTCGGGAAACTAACAACCGAGAGAAACCAAGAAGTTAGAGCTGAAAAAATATTTAACATTTCGTTTCGATTTCATTCGGTATCAAGATCTCTCATCTAAAGGCTGTTGTAAATAAACGTCGAAGACAATTTTCAAAAATGCTAGACATATTTAAATACCGTACCGGTAGACGGACAATTAGCAAAAACGGTCAATCACAGGTCATTTAATGTAAATGATTTTTTGAAGGTTCCGTCGTACTTTCGCACGGTGATCGTTCTTGAAGATCAAATCTACTCGGCTAAACGAGTCTCTAGGATTTCGAAGATTTCAAAATCTTGATACGAGATTAGGCTTTGCAACTGAAGAATCCCCAGATTTAGTTTTTTCCTTTAATGCAATCTTAAAAATGCACAAGGTGTAGAAAAAGTTAGGGTTAGGGTTAGGTTTTAATTTAATTAGGTTTTAATTAATTTAATTTAATTTAATTAGGTAATGATCATCAATGGTCGATTGAAACATGTCTTGCAAACTTTGGATTTTTTTACGAATTAACTAATAGTCAATAAGTAGCTACATTTATAGGGTTTTGTAGCATGGTCCGCCCGGCCCGTGAGGGTTCTCGGCATGACGTTATAATTGGAAAACTGAGCTCGCGACTCCAATTTCTTTATTGGAAACGTTACCCTCACCATCCTCCTTTTGTACAGTGGAACCTCGCTCTATGGCCACTCGCTTAATTAATCTGTTTTCCGAGCTGACAAACTCTTAAACATCGTGAACCGCTTGCTAATTACCCTGTTGAAATAATGACAGATTTTTATTTGTTAATTCGATGTTATCACACACAAAAAAAACAGTTTCAAATTGGCGTGACATGCTTTCTTCGGGTGTTTGACTATTCTACATTCAATTCTATCTATTTTCTTTTCTTTAATTACTACTACTGCGGTTTCGTCTGATCACACAGACCCTTGGGATTGTAACAAGAATAGCGAAAGGGATTAGTTTTATTCTAAATGCTTACCGTACAAATCATCTTAAAATCGAACGGGGTGTGAACAAAAAAAATCACCGACAAAGGAACACGCATGGTATAACAGAACTTTGCTTTGAAATATATCCAATGTTTAATTTTGGGCCGGGCTCACAATTTGACCGATTAAACACATGTCCGTGACTTTTTTTTTCTGAGAGCTCGCGTGTGTATTACCGAGTTCCACTGTATTCATTTGAAAACAGCCGTCCCGAGCCTGACGATAGGTTTCTACGATCGATGCTATTTAAATAATACATCAGGAAAACAGAAGTCATATTTCAAACCAGTTGTTTAATTTTTATCACACTGTCCATCTTCGTTACTTTACAATATCAATGCTGATCTGTTCCACTGAGTTCTCAGAGATCAAAAGAAAAAGCCATTGAAACTATTCAGTTTTTCTTCGAGAGGATAACCATGTCATATTTCATACAAGCGAATCTTCTTTCACTTTCAAGGCAGTGAGCGTTGTGCTCGTTTTGTAATCGCTCTAATTCATTGACATTACTGAAGTTACCATTTTTAACCTCTAAACGTATAATGTGCAATTTGTTCTGAATTTCATCACAGTACTGACATGTATCTATCCTGGCCTTTCTAAAGCTGAGTAAGTCTCCTAAGTCCTCGTTAAATATGTTTCGAAAGGTGGAAAAACTAATTACAGGTCCCTTATTTTTTAGCTTTGAACGGTTTGTTTTTAGATTTGGGTTTACTTTAACAAATTCTCTCCACATCTTGCGCATAGACGTTTGACAGTCAAAGTATCGTTTTCGGGTTCTTGATCTTCTGTAGTGAGATTCAGTCGCCCTTTTGGAACAAATGAAGTCAGTTACAGCCCTCCTCGCTTCTGGCAAAAGTCTCATTGCGTTATTTCCGTGTCTTCCTCTCATGTCTTGTTGGATAGAGACACCATCCACCTCTAATTTCTTAAGAAGAACTTGGAGTTTTCGACGGGAAAATCCGTAACATATTTGAAAAGCCCCTCTGCAAACTGTTCCTAGCGTTGGTACCTTGTAAGTAATCGTTCTGCGCCCAGTAGGACAAACTCTGACTTCCATTAGTCCTAAAAGAACATAATTTTGTTCGTTGTAACTTTTTTGATAAAAAGCTGCTCTCAAATCCTGTATCATTCGTCGACATTCATGAGCTGGCCGACGCATCAAGCAACCCTTATCACACGAACATAACAAAGACATTGCCTCTGTGTCTTTATAGGGTCTGTTTTTTCTGGCATTGATCTTTTTCCGTTTGCGAGTGTAAATCTTCTTCAGTTTAAGATCCCTTTTCTTCCGCCCTCTTTCCACTGAACTTGCGAGAGGAACTCCGTCTCGGAAATATCTCCATGGGGTCTCTGCATTGAAGCGATAAACTAGCTTATTTAAGTCGCAAACTCGCTGATCGCATGAACTAGAAATCGACGCCTGTGGTGTGTCTGACAAAGTAGAAGCCCAGGCCATTTCCCCTATTTGACTTGCAAGAAAACGATTTATGAACGTGAGCAATGAGTTCTACATTTATAGCGACCAAAACAAAATCGTATTACTGCTAGAAAATACCACAAACCACAAGAAGATAACACGCATGTGTCACGCCCCTCAGTTTTGCGTAACTTGTTCAAGGACTGGCCTTCTTATCAGATTTAACTGTCACATACAGTGGAACCTCTCCTCAAGGAGCCTCTGCACCACGGATATCTCTCTATTAAGTACAGTTTCCTATCTCCCGACAGAATCCTGAAACATTTCCTTTCACAAGAAAGCCTCTATAATACAGACTCTCTCTAATTCGGCCAACGGTCACTAAATCTGGGCTCCAAGAATACAAACTTGACCTCTTTATTACTGACAGTTCAGTGATCAGGTGATGACAATTTGTGTATGAAAGTCAGTTTCCTGTTTGGGGAGTTTAAAAACAGCAACGCTTTAATTACTTTATCTTCAATTGGAGAATTCATCACAAAATAAAATACCGTAACATGTAACGAAAGAAAAGAAAGGAAAGTTGTTTGCGAAGCAAAGCCTCACAAAAGAACATGGAATATTAAAATACAGCTGTAAATGAGTAGCCGATCCAATACTCTCGTAATACTCTTGTTGGCTTGCAAAATATCGAGACGTTTTCAAAACTGTACATTTTTTTGTGTAGTCTTTTTTGAAATACAGCATTGCGTAAAAATTGTCTATCGTTTTAAAACAGTGATTAGTGTACGATCTGTTTCATTTTTTGGTGATGTCAGCCTGAGACTACTGAAACTGTTCTTAAATTGATCTTGTTTTTAAGAGACACTGATAGAAACATTATTAGGGAATTGCATGGTACAGAACTCTCAAATTAGAAAGCTTGTACAGTTAGCATCAGACGCTGCGTGACGGGCGTAACGCCAAGCAAATAAAAATGTCAACACGTGACAATTGCGAGGAGCGGGAAATTTTTCATTGCATTCGTTCGTTCGCGAAGAACACGTCTCACGGTTTGTGAGAAAATTAGCACTGGGCGAGGTAAATAAACTCCAGTTTTGGTGAGAACTTTTCATACACAGAATTTATCTTTGCTTGAATGTTTAGGTTTGGAGCGAAATCGCCGATTACAGCTAAGCGTTTACCCCCAGGAAAGCTTGATCCCACGTTTCTGACGTTTATGTGATGGTGAAAGCAGGTAAGCTTGCGTTCATATGTCTAGCTACAGATAAATTGATAAACTGTTGTTCTCAAAGTGGCTGCCCGTTTATGGTGTACGGGTTTGAAGTGTCTTTCGTTGTCCAGAGCGCAAGTTTCATGATTTGAGGCCATCAGCTGTTGAAATATTAATGCGGAACTATTAATTAAACTCTTGAGGGCTACCACAATGACTATCTAAAAGTGTGAAGCGATAGTTTTTGCTTAACATTTTGCTTATTTTTCTAGGTTGTATTGCATTGCACTGTAAACTATTGTAGGTTATGAGGTTAAAATTGTTATTTTCAAATTTTTGACTGGTCAGAAACAAGAGATGGCCGAGCCAAAATTTGTTTGGCCGGTCAAGGTGACCGGCAACTTTCCGGAAAGTATTTTGAGCCCTGACCGAGAAAAGGACTTTACGAACCTTCTGTGCAACTCGCGACAACCAAAGCACACTGTTATTCAGTTGTATAGATTTTAAACTGAATGCAGCCTAATGTCAGAATTAAGTTTCTGCACAAAGGAAGAGAAAATATCACTTGTCGGGTCAAAAATTTAACCTTTTATCACTCGCATGTCAACAGTTGACACCCTCAGTAAGCTTTGTTATAGGTTACTGATCTTTTTGAATGACTATTTCATCTCAGTCAGCTACTGTCCTTCTAACGATATCTAACAATTATGCTACGGGGTCGAGTAATTATTACAGGGAGAATCAAAAAAAACCAAACTAAATAAGGAAAGTAACGAATTGTTGATGTTTTAATTATTACTAGGACGAAAATAGCGCAAATATTGGGGTATCCGGAAAACTAAGATCTAAGACCTAAGACCTAAGACCCGAAAAACTAAGACCCTTTTCATATCAGATCTCACAGCAATCCCTGGGCTGTTTAAAAAGGTGCAAAAATATAAAAACGAAATGCGAAGGAAATCAGGCATAAATCACGCGCAAAGAAGTAAATAAGCCATAGAAAAAACGGCACTAAAATACCCTCTATTCCTGAAAGAAATATTTTGTATATCAAAAAAATTAAGTTCGATTTTGAGACGACAATAAGGCTTTATAATGACAGCGTTGGGAGAAAATCTAGCGGCGCTTAATAATTCTTTACGCCACAACCGCACATGTCACGCCAGGCGAATCAAGGCCGCATGAAAATCCCGCATTTCATCAGAAAGAAAAAAAAAATCGTTGTTCCAAAATGCCTCGCCTCTAACTGAACGAATTGTTCATTTGTTCTTCGGAAATTATTGGCAGTCAGGTGTTACGTCCTGTTGAAAATGAACGACGGGTTTTTCTCTGATCGACCTGTCTTCCTAACCCATGTAAACAAATACAAAGGTCAAACAGGGTCACGTGGCCCGTGTTCAAGCCATTGTGGCCTCTCAAAATGGAGGGGGCTTGCCGTCAAGGCCTGCTTTGCCAAACAGCCCAGGGACAGTTCTAGCTCTGAGTGGTGTGTCAAAAGCACAGGGCTGGGGGGGTTGCTCCTTTGAGACTTTAACTGCAGTTAGAGTTTGTGGCCTTGTCAAGTGAGACTTTACAGTGTAGCATGCCTTCATTGGCAATTTTCGCTGCACCAGAGCAGAGCTGAATGATAATTTGCTTTTGATCACCAATTAGAGTGAACCCACACTGTGGTGTGGGTAGGTGATTGGCAGTTGTATGACCAAAGCACAGGGGTGGGGAGAGTAGCTTTTATTTAAGTTTGTGACGGCAGCAAAATTGGCTTGTTTTCACAATTTGTGCAGCCACCTTTTGACAAATCCAGTTAGAAATTTATTATTATCTGCGCGTTTCTCTCCAGAATGGCATTCTGTGAGCCAGGCTGAGTAAATCGAGTGTCATCAGCCGAGTTTTGACTGAATTTCAGGCATTTAGCCCTTGATATCTGAGCGAATTCGCTAAAAGGTAGCTGCTGAAGTTTTCGCTTGAGCACGGGCGTAGCCCGTGTTCAAGCCATTGTGGCCTCTCAAAATGGAGGGGGCTTGCCGTCAAGGCCTGCTTTGCCAAACAGCCCAGGGACAGTTCTAGCTCTGAGTGGTGTGTCAAAAGCACAGGGCTGGGGGGGTTGCTCCTTTGAGACTTTAACTGCAGTTAGAGTTTGTGGCCTTGTCAAGTGAGACTATACAGTGTAGCATGCCTTCATTGGCAATTTTCGCTGCACCAGTGCAGAGCTGAATGATAATTTGCTTTTGATCACCAATTAGAGTGAACCCACACTGTGGTGTGGGTAGGTGATTGGCAGTTGTATGACCAAAGCACAGGGGTGGGGAGAGTAGCTTTTATTTAAGTTTGTGACGGCAGCAAAATTGGCTTGTTTTCACAATTTGTGCAGCCACCTTTTGACAAATCCAGTTAGAAATTTATTATTATCTGCGCGTTTCTCTCCAGAATGGCATTCTGTGAGCCAGGCTGAGTAAATCGAGTGTCATCAGCCGAGTTTTGACTGAATTTCAGGCATTTAGCCCTTGATATCTGAGCGAATTCGCTAAAAGGTAGCTGCTGAAGTTTTCGCTTGAGCACGGGCGTAGCCCGTGTTCAAGCCATTGTGGCCTCTCAAAATGGAGGGGGCTTGCCGTCAAGGCCTGCTTTGCCAAACAGCCCAGGGACAGTTCTAGCTCTGAGTGGTGTGTCAAAAGCACAGGGCTGGGGGGGTTGCTCCTTTGAGACTTTAACTGCAGTTAGAGTTTGTGGCCTTGTCAAGTGAGACTTTACAGTGTAGCATGCCTTCATTGGCAATTTTCCCTGCACCAGTGCAGAGCTGAATGATAATTTGCTTTTGATCACCAATTAGAGTGAACCCACACTGTGGTGTGGGTAGGTGATTGGCAGTTGTATGACCAAAGCACAGGGGTGGGGAGAGTAGCTTTTATTTAAGTTTGTGACGGCAGCAAAATTGGCTTGTTTTCACAATTTGTGCAGCCACCTTTTGACAAATCCAATTAGATATATATGTACATAGAAGCAATTCAATGTAAACTCTCATTGTACCTAAATAAGTACACCGAAATATAGTACACAACTAAAATAAAATCTACGTTGTATCGGTTCTTGCTCAAAATGTTGAGTCAAAACATCTTTCTTTCCGGTTTGAGCGAACATTCTTCTCTTCTGTCCTTGAAATTAGTTTCCTTGTTTCGGTGAAGAGCACCGTTTTGGTCGCACATATTCTTGCATTGGTTTTCACTCACGTGAGGAACAGTTTTTCAACGGAAACATAAGAAACCGTTTGCGTAAAAACAGGAGTTCAATTACCGGAGGACTGGGTCGGGACACCAACATATGGCCTCCGTTTCTTTGTTTGGAGACACTAATATGGCGTCCGTGACGTCATGTGAAAGCCAACAATTGAAATTTTAATTGGATTAAAATTCGATTGAAATGTCTAGGCCTGCTGGAGTATGGATATGTGAACTTGGTTTCGCGGTGCATACACTGCATCATGGGGCGCAAAGGAATATGTTCGGACATTGTTTTACAATTTATTTACAGAACTTTCGAGTTAACAAACACTTCGATTCACTACAGTGAAGGCAGTTAGAAGGAATGATCATCAAGTCCCAAGTGATCGTGAATTTGATCGATGGTGACTCGGGTATACTCGGAAAAATCCGAGTTCGCGCAACAGGAGTCGAAACCGTGACCTTGGTGATTGCCAGGTCGAATATACTTCTTGGATGAACAAGAGAGGACTTGAGGGAGATTGGTCATCAAAACTAGATACGTTGAAAAGTGTCCTGCCATACTGCTAGGACTAAAGTTGTCGAACTGTTGCATTTTCTCAGTTCAGTTAATAAAAATAAGAATTTTCTCTGACAATTTTAGCACTTAATGCAAACAATGCACTCACATGCATACACACGCCAGAAGACCAATTTCTCCTTTCATAAAACATCATTTATTGTATCGAGTTGTGCGTATGCCAGTATATATGATTAACATCATTGTGTAGTATCGCTGAGTATTTCTACTGGTTGTTTGCACAGCTCGTAAAAATAGTCAGTGATACTACACACCAAACCATCTAATAAGATAAATGTACTCTAAGATCGATTGTTTCTCTTTATTATAATTTAAGAAAGGTGCATTACATGATTACAATCAACGACATGTCCAACTGAGAAAATGTTTTTTTCATTGAGCTATGACTCGCTTCAAATCAGTGATACAAAAAAGGTTGCGTGTCCAAAATATAAGATAATTAGCTTCCAATTCGTTTTTCCTGATAATTAAAAAACTTCAACTAATATCTCCAGTCTATTTAATTTAGTTTTCTTTACGTCACTTGATTATCTGATCACAGCGTGTATCACTGAATTGATTTTTCTTTCACTCAGAAAACTAGAGTTTATGGAAGCGAAAGCTTACAACCTCCGATTCCACACCAACATTGTTTCATTATAAAGCTTTGAAAGCCGCCGCAATTTCGGTTAAGATAGTATAGTATTTAGCCAATCCAATGGATGGCTTCATGATTCTACGGTATTGGTAGTTTAACTAATACAGGATAAAGCCTAATCGTCCCCGCCTTTTAAGGTGATCTTATCAAATTGGTATTCTCCAAGAGCATAGTTTCCGCTTGCTTGTTGTCGCCTCAGGGTGTTGACATAGTTCGATAGCTGTTTGATGCTCTCCACTTGTTCACCAAGGAAGTTTCCTTCCAAGAAGTCTTGTAACTGTAAACCCAATAAGCTGATTAGTCAAAAGCTGTAAATAACGAATCAGCTGGTGCATGCGCCGTAAGCAATTTCCTATTTACACGCGACAAAGTCAGAGCTATTGCGAAATCATGTCACGAATAAAACTGATTTCTTTAATTTTTTTTCTTAAACAATTTATTTTTATTGAATACATAACCGAAGTTTACATTACACTTGAAAAGAAATAAAACAAAAAACAAATACAACTTATGATCTGACATCAAGCCAAAACAGGATGTAATAGGCAGCTAATCGCATACTGAGATGCACGAGAACTGAGTGATCAATCAAAGAGGGCGAATAAAGTAAATTGAATCATGTAAATTTCTCAACCTTGTATCAGTGTTCGTCAGAACCCCATAACCAAGGTTCGACGTATTGTTCCTCGCGACTGCTATTACATCAGGCAATATACAACCGCCGGCATTATATTGCCTCGTTCGTAAAGGGAACCTCCACTAAAACAAAAATTTAACTTTAAAATATTGAACATAATGTTTACAATGGAGGCGTTTGTATCCGAAATAGACAAATTTCAAAAACGCTTGTTTTGGTTTTCAAATTTCCCGGGCGCAGCCATTTTGAATAATTGTGACGCGTAATGGTTGCCCTATTGTTTCAAAACAAAAGCTCGTTGTGTGAATACAATAAAGCAATCATTGCACGGCACAATTACTTAAAAAGGCAAGGCCCGGAAAATCCGAAAACCAAAACACGCGTTTCTGAAACTTGTCTATTTCGGATACATACAATGTACGCTACCATTGGAAAATGGTTGAATAATTGTAAACATTATGTAAAATATTTTGAACTGAAATTCTTGTTTCAGTGGAGGTTCCCTTTAATCTTAAAATTCAAAAGAATATTTGACCTTGAATGAGACAACAAGGGCTGATTTGCAAGCAAACAAAAAAAATACTAAAATGGTAGCCATTTTGGAATAACTTAGGGTGTATTTGTCGAAAATTCTGCTGCTTACCTGTGGGTCGGTATTTGTTTGGGCAACGTCGTGCAGAAGCAACAAAGCCTCGTACACCTCTTTTTCCAAATGCAAGGCACATTCCATGGCGCTCAAGCCATTCCCCCATTCGCTTTTAAACGGTGTCTGTGATACAGAGCAAAGTTACTTGGTGAAAGGGAACGTTATAACCAGCCTTTTAAAATGTAAACGACTCCAGAATGTGAGCTACTGAGTAGCGCTGCGGTAGTGGTTTCAAGTTATCCTAATTATTATAATCTACTAATCAGTGGTCCTCTTGGGTGACATTTGCCATGCTGTGCCTGGTGGTTTTCGAGTGTTTTATCATATCCTGGCATTTGATCATTGAAAGGAAATCTGCTGAGTAGTGACTTTTCTTTGGTGATGTTGAGTCTACTTTACAAGGTTGTTTCTGGCTATTTTCTATACTGCACATGACGATCAAATGAAAGAAACGGAGCATGACTTTTTTTGAGTTTTAATACTATTCTGTTTAATATGGTTCTAAGCTTCGAGCTTGTGGTGGTAATCCTAGTGTCTCACCATTCAAACGAAAGTTACTGTGAAATGATGCCTGTTGGTGCTGTTTTTTATACTTTGCAATGTGGATCCTATGATTTACTTTGTCGGTAAAAAAAACCTACTAAACAGTTCTTTTATCAGTGTGGAGTAGATAATGAGAGACCCAGAAGAGTACTACCCTTTGTGCTGTGATAGTTGTGTGATGATCAATCACATAACTAGAGATGTGTCAATCGTTCTGAAGAGAACCGTTCTATATTTAGTGTGTGTGTCCGCTTTGTATATCTTTAACTTTTTCTTGAAAGCCAATAGGCCTTGTGCATGATGACGTGATATGCTCAAAATAGACCTCTTTACAGTTGTGTGCCTAGTTACCTGGGGCCGGTTCCTGGAAGGAGGAATAAATTATACCAAGCATAACAGTTATTCCAAGGATAAATCTGCTATGCTAACAGAACAGAATTTATTCCGGGGATATAGATATTCCTGGAATTAGGCACATTTATCCCTGGAATAGAGTTATTACACCTTTCAGGAACCAGCCCCTGGCCTTTAAATGAAAGTTAGTCTGTTTTTGACCCTGTTATGATACAGACCTCCCTCCTATTCGTATGTTAATGATGTTGTTGTCATGCTAATTAGTAAGAATTTACATAAGAAAAGCAGTTAGGACAAGGTCAACTTCAGCCTCACTTTCATTCATAAGCCAGGTAACTAAGCACACAACTGTAAAATGGACTATTGACCACCAAGCCTCCTTTCCACAAAATTGATCACATCATCTGGACATGCAATACTGTTCGCACGTGGGTTTTCTTTGCAAGTTTGTTCCTTTGGGATTCAGTTTGATTTTCGAACTCGAGGCTTGGTGGTGAAATGAGGTAGTCCGACGTCATCACGCACAAGGGCTATTTGTAGAGTGCACGTGTGTGTTTATGAGTGAAGCTACACTGAGTTACTTCAGCTACTGGTGTATTCTAAGGGCTGATCATAGTGTTAAGCTCAAAACTCGACTTACATGGACGTTGTGAAGTCTCACACGACCTCCGCGCATGTTCTGGTATTTCATTAACTGCAAGTCAAAATAAAGATGATTATCTCAAGCCCTTTGACTCGTGGACTGGCTCCCATTGACGAATAAAGTCATGCAGCGTTAGACAAGGTAAACTCTGTAAAGTGTTAAACTGTACTTATATGCGTAGGAATAACTATTTTCTTACCTCAAGGGGAAACAATGCATCAAGTACTGGAAGTTGTAGTTTAATTAATTAATTAATTTTGTCCTGCTAGAAAGCATGTAATTTAGTGCAATTTGAGCTTGGTAGTATTGTAATTTATGTCACGCTCATATTGTAATACTTATCTAAGATTAGTATTGTTATGTTTGCTGTAGTGTACGATGTGTTAATTAATAGTGTAACTGTGCGTTTCTAAAATATAAAACAGTTTACAACAGTCGCAGTAGTAGAAGTAATATTGAACCAAAGTTGATTTTGAATCCAAGCAAAACATAATGTGTACTTCAGGCACACAAATAAAATGAAATAGTTCTTAACGGTTGACCTACCATTTGCGCATGCTTCATTTCTTCTTCTGCTGACTCTTTAAAAAACTTGTGAAACCCAGGAAGGTGGATGTCATCACGGTCAAAATGCATGGCCTGGATACATGAGAGCAAGTAAGTCCATTAGGAAAATGATAAAGTGCAACAAGTCGGTTTGAATTTGGCAACCCTATGCAACTGAATGCTATTTCCATGCTGCTGATCTTTTGGTCATTAACTTCCACTACAGATAAAAGAGTCGGTAACAAGAGAGAGATAGATGCCCAGACCACGGTAGAGATATGCGAATTTCAGTTAAGTTACTTTTAGATGAGGTACGATTTTCATTGTTTGAGCAGATGTAAGAAAGTGAAAAAGCCTCTTGCAGTATATAATGGGCTTCCTTACCATTGATAAGTAGTTGTAGTGGGCAAAGAGTTCACGGTTTATTTGCTTGTTAATTTCTCCAGACGTGTTTTGCGAGAATGGAAGTATAAAGGGCAAGGGGTCTGACTCTGTCACCTTTCCTGTGTAAAAAACAGGCAAAACAGGGGGGAAGTCTACAAGAGACTCAAGGTCATAAATTGTTCATTGTCCCACTATCTTGTGATATTTCTTGCAGAAGAACTTTGAATTAAATTAACAATAATGATGATGATAATAATAATGACTTTATCAAAGTATCAATCATATTTAGCTCAACACAAGTACTCTGCTAATTGGGAGACCGTATAAAATCAAATCACTGAATCACATGAAATTAAACTAGTTTTTGGTCGGAGCATAAAACCGAAACCCCCAGGGAAAAAAAACCTTTCTGTGTAAATTCGGACTAATGTTAAAGACATCGGGCTGATACTTAATCTTAGAAGAGAAGGACACCATACGAAAAGAATGAGGCGACAAACTCTATTAAGCCAAACACACTTCGTCTGAATGATTGCAACATTCGCTCAGGCACCTGAAGTTTAAGCCCTAAATTAAACTTTTTTAAGTTTGAATTTTTGCATTGTGACTGCGAAAACACTGACTGGGTTATACTGACTGTTTGATACTTTTGTTGTGCATTCTGGAGATAAAATAAACTTACCGTTATAATCCTTTTTAAGAGGGTATGTCCACTCGCTGTTATCCTAAGGAAAGACCGACAACCGTCAGTTTCTGAAGAACGTCTTCTCGTGAAAAAGCCAGAATAATAGTCATTTCTCATTAATGTATCACCTGGTATATATGTTTATATTTTGAAAGGCTGCAGTAATGATTATGTGCAGAAATAAAATGGATAGCAATGAACAAACTGATCAGCAACGTGAACTGTGAAGAGAAAGAGAGAGATCACATTGTCAGACAAAAAAGAAAATACGGGGGGGGGGGGGGGGGTGCTGTGTCACGCAAAATGATGTAATTTCATGACGCTCAAAATTACCAAAAAGTAGAATGAAACATTGCAATATTTATCTAAATCTGTTCAACAACATAAAAGAAATACTGCAAAAGGAAAGAGAAGCATGGATGGACAGAATTTGGCAAAATTGAAATGGTCTGCATTTGGGTAATCGTAAAAAAAAATCGGGCCAACATCTTTCAAGTTTATGGCAAATCGCCTGGATAAAAAGGTCGTGTTGCTCAGAGTCATCCTGTTTGTGATGTAACGATAACTTGACCAGTAAAAGTATTTCGAGTTTTAAACTCGTGATTAACGAAATTTTCCCCTAAACACCCTAAAATAACGTGATATAGCCCCTTCAACAACTTCTATTTCAAGAAGGGATTGTGTTACGTAGATCCGTGAAGGACTGCCAACAGATTTTAACCAACAGCATAGTTAAAGGCTCCTTTGGGGTTGGCAGTTTCTTAATTAATGACATATGCACTCCATATTGTAAACTAAAGGCAATTCCAGATTTTCCAGTTTACTCATTTCGAGCCGGTATACATAATCGTAGCAAAAATGCTCGCTCAAAACTAGCGCAAAAATTGTGATGGCATTAAAGCTTTCAACGTGACTGCGATGTGCACCCCTCATATCCTCGTTCTGTAACTTACATACTCCATCATTGGGAGCCAAGTCCACTCCAAACTGGGTGAGGGGCGACATTTACATTGCACCCGGTGTAGTCAATCGAACAAAACCGCCGGAACACTTAATCCGTCGAGTGATGTTTGGTTCGGTAATCGAACTGGAACTTTTCGGTAAGGTCGATTAAGTTCGATTACCGAACGCAATCCAACTAAATTGACGCGGTCAGTTCGATTTTGTTCGGCAGAAAAACAAAACGGCATACAAAAATTGATAAAGCTTTCAGTCTCAATGGAATTGGTCCAGAAGGATTTCACTCTTTAAACCGCGTTTTTGAAAGTGTGAAAGACATTAACCTGAGACACCTATTGCACCTTTTGATGTAGCAGCCCACTGTAAACAAACGACGCATGTTGTTTTAGCGTAGCGGAAATGGTTCGAAGATGACTGAGGTTGACATGATTATGTCAGCTGATGATCTCGTGATGTGGCCTGACCATAAATTTCCTTCTTCAAGAGATCAGATATCACTTTACATTCTCGAATTAGTGCTTCATTCTTTAAAACGACTAGACTCTTAAACAAGGTTCCATTTCTTTCCTTTCCTCAACATTCTATTAGCATAATATTTGCGACCACTGCAAATTCAGCACATCCTTCTGTAACGTGACGTTGCCGGATCACTTGTGTAGAATATAAATTTCGTGCCGAAACACCACTGGAGGCTCAAATAATTTCCGCTTTAATAAGCGTTCAGAGACTGCAAAAACACCTAACCATATATTTTTTTGTTAGATTCACCTCTTCACGCTCATTTATTCAAATGTGCCACTTCGGACACAAAATTTAAATATGTCCGTAGTGTTGGTCACCCGTAATTACAGTTATATTTCTTATAAATTCGAAAACATTTCTCAGCATCAAATCCATTGACTTGAACGAACGGTTTAATTGTTATCCGTCCAAGTTTATGACAGAGCTGCTTTTGCCTGTAGAGCATGTACTGATCTGTGAATTGAGGGTAAAATGCAATCGAAGTTCTATGGCGGAATATGTGATGACGTTTTTACTGTCAACTGTGTTATTAACAACGGCAAACATTGAAAAATGCGTGCATTCGTATTAGCATTTGTACACAGCTTTTCGGCGGAGAATAAATCAGCAAAGGAGATGCAAAATCTGACGATACTCACGATTTCAGGGGAAAAGGAAAGTGTACGTTTGGCCTTAATCTGCGTAACTGGTATTTCGACATTCTTTCTCGAAGAAGTCCTTTTCACTATTTGAGCAGTTTACAAGCTGTTAGATCTGAAACTTTTCCGACTTAATGTATGTACTTGAGTTGGCCCTTCTCATCTCTAGGATGAAATTTCTGTTCCCATCGAGCAGTGTCTCCTTCCATCGAGAGTAAGTGTACTTTTAGGTACCTTCGGGAGTTGGCCTGGAGCAGACATGGTTAAATTGCTTTATTAGAAACGGAGCATTGCTAAACTTTGTTTCACCGTGACCGACAAGACAGAAGGAATAAAATCGATTTATCTCCAGCTAGAGGGTATTTTTTGCTCAAAACGTGTATTGATGCGTAATACTGATAAAAATGTGCCCATTCAAAACATTTCAATTTCGTAATGCGCACCCAGAAAGCTTTGTCTTATCTCTGTCGCTAACATTACTGAATTGGTAGAATAAACATTATTCTTAGCAGAGTAAAAAGCTTATCGGTGAAAAATTATGTAAGTATGTACCTACCATGTTTAAAGAAGGTTGGTCGGTCCTAGAAAACACTGTATCTGAGAACCTTAAAACGGAATTATTTCTCGCAAGCTAGGCGGGATGAAGTGATTTTACCACTAAAATTAAGCAGTATTTGTTTCCATTGAGTCACATCAGTGATGGTTAACCAATAGGATAAAAGATTTCTATTCCGATAATGTGACGGTGCATGTATTTGACACGTGAGTTAGCCTTCCTGTTGTTTCCACTTTGTCATAGTCCAGATTTAACTACACGAAGTAAAAGCCAGATTTAAGCCATTTGTACGTGCAGCTCCGTAACAATTAGAAAGGAAAAACAATAATTGTGATATTTTGTGCCATTTTAATTGATGTCATTGAATAACTTTGAAAGAGAAGTCAGTCGACAGCTCAGAAGTTCCATTTGTAGGGTTTCCGTCCTGCGTTTTCGTTAACCTTAAGAATATAGGCATACATATTGTTATTCTTTGCCGTAAGAATGGTCAGATAAATCGCATTTTATTCGGAGGGAAAAAGATAGCTTTGAAAGCGCAAAAAATTCATAACGACAACGAACACGCGTTACGTAACACCAATTTGTCTGTCGGTCACGTGTGTGGCACTCAATACTTGAAGCGTGATTGTTCAAACCCTGAATCAAGTGTAGCCTCCCCTCTACGCGCTGTACACTGTGCCGAGTCTCTCTCCGTTCCTCGCTTTAGGGCTCTAGTCATCCATTCCGTGAAAGTCTTCATGAATAATGAACGTGATTTCATAGTCGTGTGGAAACGTTTTCCGTGTTGTTGGGAATTGTCTCCAAATAGGCAGCTAACACTGTCACAATAACAATTTAAGTCAGTTGGAAAGCAGGTAGAAGGGAGGAAGATGGGAATAAGGATGGCGCAGTGGTGAGAGCACTTGTCTCCGACTGATTTGGCAGGTTCGATGTCCAGACTTGTCATCACATGTGGGTTGAGTTTTGTTGGATCTCTACCCTGCTTCTCCGGCGGGTACTCCGGTTTTCCCCTCTACTTAACAAAAAACCAATTGAAATGGTCAGATAAATTCGAGTTTTTCTCCGACAATTTCAGCACTCAATCAGGGTTTTCGATAGCCTTTCAAAGTACCGGGTTTGGTAATGAAAGTACCGAACATGGCTATTTTCCTTTGTAAGGCCGATTGCAAGTGCACTGCCAGCAAACCCTCAAAAAGGTCTGAAACCCTCGGAAATGCTGTTTACATTCTTGAGATTGGAGGAAAGAAAAGAAAAGAAAACTAAACTTATTGCGTAAATAAAATAAGGCGATGTGACTTCTTGTTAATTTGAAGGATTTATTGCGCGATTGGCTTGAGTTTCTTCAGCCCGTGGCTTCCTGAGATACCCAAGTCCAAAAAGGAAGAAAACTGTATCGGCCATATCCGAATTCATGTCTGCCTCCTCTTCAAAGCGAGTCTTATTGCGACGTTTTTGTGATGGCCATAATTCTACTCAGTTACATATGAATGAAAACTAATTTTCATGAGAAAAACTTTACATTTAAACTCGCTTTGAAGAAGAGGCAAACATGAACTCGGAAATTGACCGACTTGTCAACGCCATTGTAAAAAAACATACAGTCATATAAACCGTAGTTCAAAAGAAAAATGCGATGAATAAGCATTTCTATTACATCTGTCAGATATTACGCGTTCTATGATTTGTCATGTAACCTGGACGTATTTTATGGTATGTTTCGCTTGAATTCAGTCTTTTTTTTCGTGCGATTTGATCGAAAAATGTTTTCTTGGGCAGTGCTGCAAGTTTCGACTCCTGTTCAGTTTCTTCCTGTCCTATTTATTAACGGCCGGCTACAACATACAACAAGTTATTCCTTGTAAAGTAATTGTGAGATCGACTGAACTCACTGCTTCCCAGTACACTGCTAAACTATCTAACGGGTCCAAGAACAAGTTTTAATTTGAACAATGATAAAACCAAATGTATGTTGGAGACTGTGTTGAGATAACGATCTAAGGTCGGTAATCCATAAATTGCTTCAATTTTATATCGACCAGGCCTTTCTTTTAACCAACATTCCGATATATTTGCAAGTAACGTGCCAAACACACAGGTGTCCTGCGATCTGTCAGACAATTTTACCATTCAATGACAGCTAGCAACGGTATATTGTTTTAAAGTTCAACCATGAAATTTATTTCAAGTTACGTGACGGTGCATGGTTAGTCTGGAGTATGATCTCAAAAGTGAACATCAAAAGAGTTTTTAGATCACAGAGAAGAGCTCCTTGCGTCCACATTTGCGTTAAAGCTACCTATAGCAACGAACTATTGATTTACTGGAGATTCTAGACTGGATACCTTTGCACGATGACATTTATTAAAAGTTGTCCGATGTATAAATGTATTGATCGTGTTAAACCACATTCAGTATCATCATCATCATCATGAACCTTATAAAATGACGAATCCTCCTCATGGTACACTCTATCATGTTTTCGAACTAGTCTTATTAACAAGTTATGGAACGAATGCAAAAATGGCCTCTTTATGCAAGAGCCAGACTAACCTCGTTTGCAGCAAAAGTTCTTTTACATTTTACACGCGCTAACGATGCTTGTAATGCTTTTGTGCACAAAGATTAAAGAATAATAATTTCAGCTGTTTCTGCACTCGGAGAATGACATGGTGATTTTATAAGGGAACGAAAACCTGATCTTCTGGTTTTTCATTCTAGTTGCAGCGTTAGCCATTGTCACATGACGTGATGTGCAGCAACAGGTCAGACCAACCTCATAAATATGATGCTTTGAATCGTGAAAAGAGCAAGATAAGGACCTCTTTGGTCATTTCCTTCTTTCCTTGATGCTTTGATATCTTATTGAAAGGCCGCGCTGGGTTTGGTTCAACATTGTGATGAGCTTCTCAATTAGTCATGTTGAGTCAGGTATGTCCAGAAATTAGATGCACCGGTTGAGTGCCGAGCACGATGGATTTAGTGCATTTACAAACTGTCGTTATGTTTTTTTAAGCACTGTTTTAAGGTTGGAAACTGATTCAAACTGACTTGAAAAAAGTCAGGGGCATCCAACGATAATCTTCCGTCGGTGAAATATGTGTTCGGGAGAGTCAAACTGTTCTAAGAATTTCGGTTTTACGTTGCAAACAGCTTTTGATTTCTTTGCTAAAACATCTCCTAAAAGATTCGGCAACCAGGGAAAAGTGGTCCCTTACGTTTTCGGAAGGAATATTTTTGCAATTTTTGGCACTTAAAAGGTCACCTAGCAGTTCCGGATGAGCAAATGGTTCCCTGGAAGGTAACGTTCAGCTAGTAAATTTCTGAAATGAAGACATTATTCCCTAAAAATTTCGGACACTTCAATTTTCAGCAAAGATATCCGAACAGATCAAATTCTTCTAGGTGACAAAAACATCTCTCTGGACAATCTTTTTACATTACAAGGAGCTAGAAATGTCTCTCAAAGGCTTTTGGCTTAATTTGCTCTTTGCGTGCCCTTGAAAAGTTTGTCAAACGTTTTCACGCGTGGAAATTCTGTCACCAAAAGAGATTGACAGAACATGTTACCATTTCTTTCATTCTATTTATTTATCATATTTGTTTTGTAGTTCCATACTAGCAATGAACAAATCTTGTGCTATTAGTTGCTATGATAGTGTTCTAATTATAAATTACTGATGAAGTCCAACTTTTCGTGACAATTTAAATTCAACTGTCGCCTTTGTCATCAGCGGTATCTGAGGATTCCTCGATCGCTTGAAGTTCCTGCTTGGCCTGCAGATCATTCACCATTTTCTCGATCTCTGTGTCACTGTCGTCATCAAGGGGCCCCTCAAATTTCAGTCCCACGGGGATACTGAAAGAAGTCCGACTGTCTCTGTGCAATGCAAACTCTTCGTCGTTTGCCACCTTGAGAAACGTTTTTGTCGATTGACGCTTTTTAAGCTGTTGCCGCGTCTTGTAACCACGGTAGTGACTCTGTATCTTGACTGCAGCTTCTGACTGCGTGCGCCGGAGCTCGCGGATTCTGTGCCCTCGGTAATCCGCTTCAATTTTTGTTGCAGCGTCGTGTTTGTTTTTCACCTGTTTTCTGGTGTAGTAGCCGCGATAGTTCGATTGAATCTTGGTGGCTGCCTCATTTTGTTGCATCTCATTTACACCAATCCCATCATCTCCGGCCGGTCTTCCACCCCTAATTGCTTCTCTTGTTCTATGTCCTCTGAACACGGACTGAGTGTTAACAGCAGCAGCTTCTCTCTCGTCCAACAGTTCGGCAGAGTCCTTTCTGGCGTTCAGTTGCTTAATCTCAGCTACTCCCTCTTCTTTAATCTTCTGAAGATGTGGGCTGTCAAGGAGCTTTTCTTTCAATCCCTTTCTGACCGTGTGTCCTCGATAACCAGCTTGAATTTTAGTCGCGGCTTCATTTCGCGCCTTCAGTTCCTTACCAGTGTTGTAATCAGCTTGTATGCGAGCTGCCGCGTCGTGGTCTTTCTCGTCAAGACTACTTAACACACTAACTGCAGAACCCTGGGCGTGGTCTGGACGCAGAATTTCTTTTGTCCTTCGTCTCTTCGTCTCTTTCCTTGCTTTGTGGCCTCGGAAGGTGGATTGGATTTTCGTAGCAGCTGCATCAATCTCCTTTCGACTTCCTCTAAACGGTTCGTATCTGTAATACCCATCTATTTGCGACCCCAACAAACAATCGTCATATCCTCGCACTGAAAAGAAAGAAAACGTTAACAATGAACCGTTTCACAGTTGTGTGGTCAGTAGCCTCACGTTGTAGTGAGGGGGATGGGGAGCATAGGGGGGTGTCAGAACCTCCCGCCTCCCGTACCTTTATCTCCCGGCTTCCGCCCTCCGTTTCCTATAAATTAGGAGACTCAAAACACACCTTGGTCATTTAGCTATGTAATTCTTAGGTGTTTCCTTTGTAGCTTTGTTCGTCTTGCAGCAGTTACGCGACAGCCACCGTAAAAGGGTGCTCAGAAGACGCTAATGCAAGTCAAATATAATTTGTATATGGGTTCCTTTTTTTTAAGTACTCTGCGTTTTTCTCCCGCCTCCCGCCCTCTTAGAGTTCTCACTTCCCGCCCTTTTCTCTCCCACCTGCCGTACCCCTCCCGCCCCCTATTCTCCCGGGATCCCACCCCCCTTTGCTCCCCCCCCCCCCCCACGTTGTAGTTACCCACAAGACCTCTTCTGTTGAGCCGTTCACTGGGTTTCTTCAGTGGCCAAACAGGATTGGGGGGTCCCCTCCCTCCTCTCCCCAATTCAGTTGAGACTCCAAGTTGATTTTGCGATATTTCCATCATTTTATTTTGTGGCCCCGTACACCCTGTTGAGAGGAGAGTGTTCATATTTACATCTATCAAACTTGTAAATTTTCTTTTTGGTCAAGTGAGTTTCCCTGGTCAATGTTTAAAAATGAAGAACACAAAGACGCGTTAATTGACATCTTTGCAGATTTTGTCTTCTGATTGGTGTGCATTTTAATTAAAAAAAAAAACGGGGAATAATACAGATGTAACACGAATGACTGGCAGAAAACTTGTGTATTTGTCCTCTTACAAGATGTTATGAGCTAATATATTCGAAACTAAAAACGTGAATAAAATAAATGCACTTTTCCCTTCCTGATCAGATAAGTAAATTTGAACTAAGTTGTTCGTTTTTGATTTCTTTTCTATTGGTTTTTATCTTTATGTTTTATTTTTTCGTTTTTATTTTCTGTGTTGGATTGGCCATTTAATTAGCAAGCAATAAATCGCCGTGACCTTTTTGCTAAAGCACGCTTTCTAATGCAAATTTCATGTTCTAGATACGGAAGGAAGCAGGTGACGAAGCTTTTCTCACTGCATACGTAATGTCCATGAAGAAATCTTTTGGCAGATTCATACTGTTCCTTCAGAAAGCTGGTCGCTCAAAATCCATTCTTTTTCTTTTAAACTTTAAATCGGGGCTCTCGAGCGTTTGATTTTACAACATCATGGCGCTAATTTGAAAAAAAGTGAAAAAGCTCATCTAATATAAATTCGTCACCTCCTTTTCTTGATATGCCATGCTTTCTTTCTCTGATTTACAGGGGATGTTATTTTCATTTGCTGATTATTTCCTCGGACGATGTCAGTATGAGTTTCGCTTTTTATCTAATTTAGACAATTTAATCACTGACCATTTCTGAAGCAAATCCGGGAAAACTATTATTTGAATTAAGTAATCCCGTGTAATTTATAACTTGAAGCGCGCCAGGCAAAGTCGACAGCATTTTGTCTTCCGAGCAAAATAAAACGGTTTCCTTCAGCGAAGTAAACGAATTCAACAGATACGCCAAGTCGGCTATCAATATCTTTGTTTTGGCTCTATAAAACGGTTTCACGGTTACAGCAGTAGCGGAAAGGTGTACATCTTTCACCGTCTAATTCAAGGCCCAGAAAGTAATTTATCTTGAATAACCTTTTTGGATTTTCCTGCATTTATTGTTTGATCCTAAGTATTAGGCGTTTCTGTACATCAAAGCTAACCTATTTATTCCAAAAAATTAATCACACCCGCTTGGACCGCGGGTAGAGCTCAAGTGACGTCTTTGGGATTGAATTCTGGCGAATTGAAAAAGGATACCACAGCCTGTAGGCAGTTGATTTTTCCCACAAACCTAGAACATTTACATATTACACAATCAGACTACTTGTCTCTGACAGACTCTTGATGAATCTCACGCTGTTTCAAGCCACAGATTTCAAAGAAAGTGGTTTTTAAAAACTGATACTCCTGTCGCGAAGGTAGAGAAACAACGTTTTTCTGTTGAAAGCAAATCAGCCATCAGTTACAACGCCTTTAGACTTTTGTCATTAGAGTAAATCGCTCATTAAACGGATTTCGCGCCCTTTTCATGCAATTTTCGTTGCCGCTTAGAATCTTGCGGTAAGTTTATCGCAGCAGAACAGCCCTTTACGCGAAGTTTGGGTTTAGGTTTGGGCGATTGACTATGTTCTTGTTTTCATAATGCGGGAAAGTGTACATACGACAGCAATCAATCGTATGTGGCATATTTTCGTGTTTGATTTTTGGATCAGTCCATTAGATTTTGTGACACGATGTTTCCGTGTACCATGAAGTTGCTGACAACGATTTCGCTCCATTCAACCTCTTTTCATCCTAATAAAATGTTCACCTTGAAATCCCTAGCAGCTATCGAGCGAAGAATGAAATATATCAACACTTCCCACCTTGTCTCTCGCGTAGCCTAGATTTGAAGTAATCCGCAGCAAACGTGTAGATATCGCTCGGGTTCGAACGCAAAATTTCCGTTGTCAATCCTTCCAGAAGGTTTCTAAAACCCTTGGGAACTGTCAAACGCTTGCGGGAGCTTTCATTTTCGAGTTCGTCAAATTTTCCTGCCATTTTCGTTTAACATCTGTTCTGTTCCAAAGCTTGATGCCAATCTTTGATCTTGACTAAACAAGCACGTTCCAGTGGATAATGGAACATAATCTTCGTCGCTTTGGCAACCAACATTTATATTCAATTTCATTGTTTTGGTGTTAAGTGGGGCTATTGGACTTTAATTAACAGAACAATTGACATCTCGAACTTGCGCCTTATTAGAAACATTTCCTGAGACTCATCTATTTTTCGTAGGACAATTGAATGACTGAGTTACTTTTCCTATGTAGATTTTATCCTCACAGGGACTGTTAAGAAGTTCATGCAAATAACAATTTTATCATTTTGTCTACTCACTCACGTTTTGACTTTTCGGTCAGACCGTCGAACGTTTAGTCACGCTTGAGTACTTTTAGGCGTGACAACATGCTCTTATTGTGTTCATGGCCAAACCTGCGTGGTATGGCGTTCCATCCCCAGGCTCAACATTAAACTTCATCATTGAACTTTTAACTTCACAATTCAACATTCAACTTCAAAAGACTCAACATTCAATTTTACACCTTGACGTTTAATCTCCACCAAAAATCAAAGTTGCAACTCAACATCCAACCTGAGAAGTCTTTTTTCTCGAAGGTTGCACCCGGGAGTCCACTCGGTGTTTAATTCCCCCTCCCTCAATCCCATTGCTCCAAGAGCTTCCTCCCAGAGTCTGGGCGCAGTTATTCCACCGTGTCTCTCTAATATAGCCACCGCGCACCGGTGGCTCAGTTGGTTGAGCACCCAATCTCGACCCCAGAGCTCTTCTCTTGACTGAGCGAGAGAAGAGCTCTGGGGAACCCTGAAACAAAGTGTCTTCTCATTGGTTTTCGTGAAGAACAATCAAAAGCTTTTCTAATTGGTGCATTCATGTTAGAACGAGGAGTGAGCAGGCGCTGTAAGGTTCCAATAGCCAGTTTTTGGCTATAACAACCCTACGGCGCATATTCTCCTGCACAGAGTTCCCCAGAGCCTTGGGTCGATCCAAGGCTCTGGTGACGAGAATGGTTTAGCACCGGGCTGTCACGCGGGAGGTCGTGAGTTCAACTCCGGCCGGACCAACACTCAGGGTCTTTAAATAACTGAGGAGAAAGTGCTGCCTTTGTAATTACATCTGCAAATGGTTAGACTCTCTAGTCTTCTCGGATAAGGACGATAAGCCGGAGGTCCCGTCTCGCAACCCTTGTTCATTAACTCTGTGGGACGTTAAAGATCCCACACACTATTCGAAAAGAGTAGGGGACAGTGTTCTCGGTGTTGTGGTCTGACCTTTCCAGCATGTTGTTGTTTCCAGCATGTTGAAAGGGCTTCTGTGTGAATGAGACCACAATTGTGTATAACAGCCAGAAGTCAGGCTACTTAGCCAAGTGCTGGAGCCTTACTCAAGTTCAAAGCTTTAATGAACCCTGGACCAATCAAAGGTCGCATATCATCATTATTTCTGTTTTGTAAATTCGTTATTACTATAATTTAATTTGTTATAGCTCTTGACTTTCCCCGCCTCGACTAACTTTGTAGCTAAGGGGTAGCCAATATTGTAAACTGCAATGATGTTCTTATTATTGAGTAAATGTTACTCAAATATCGTCCTATTAACATGCAGCGGCAGATGGAGAAACCAAACTTTAAGGGGAATGTACCCAAAATTAAAAAAAAAACATACCTCGGGTCAGTTAAGAACGTCATTTTTTGTTTGTGTTTGTGAGTAGTATAAATAAAGATAAAAGAAACCTAAACCTGTAGTGTAACAGGACAGTGAGCACAAATACTTTGGGAAACAAAGTGGTTTTCCATTTGAATGATGCACTGAAGAACATATCGGTTTGTAGTCGAACTTAGTACCACACAACTTTAGAACATCTTAAGACAGGAGCCCATCAGTTGGTCTGGAGCTTGCCTCCCCCATACAGGCCCTATGAGTCAACGCCCGTATATTTCTATTATTAGAACGCATCGAGTTGTTCGGCACTGCACGCGCTGTTTAAAATAGCCAATCAGAATAAATTCATTGTCTAACGAAGACAAAAATAGCAAAAACAATGTACGCAAATTGTGCGAATTGGTGTAAATTAATGTAAATGTCAGTCTCCTGCTGAAGGGTTGGTTCTAAAAATAGAAAGATACGGGCAAAGGTTGACTCAAGGATATAGTGCATATGGAGGCTCGTACTCATGGGCTCCTGGTTAAGAACGTTTTCAGGCGGCGGGTAGCGATTTAGGTACGGAAGTGTGAGGGGAGGGGTGAGAGGTTTAGGAGAAAACAACACCGTATAGGAAAAAAGTGGGGGCTATAGCCACTCCACTTCCCCCCCCCCCCACCCCCCTCAGCCCCTCCCTTTCCGAGGCCCCTGGAAGTAGGTGACTGGGTACGTGTCTTCTTTTCTGCATACATTTGTGCAGCATAGATTAAAGAACAATTCTGTTTCATCGCGATACCAGGGAAAAAATATTTTTGACCGTTATTGTTGTGTAGAATAATATTGAATAAATGATCACATTGGCAAAAAAGTAACAGACATAAATAATTTTATTTCATTAACTTACTCGGATCAAAATACTCTGCAAATGTGTTGGTACCTAAATGACAAGTTTCTCTAGCTCTTGTTGTATCAGTATTTTACAATCTCTGAAGAACAGCTAACAAGTCTTTATCATCACAGCCTTGCAAGGCAACCCTGCTTTTTTGTCGCCTGCCTCGCGAAAAACGTGCTTGCAAGTTATCGTCGTCATCATCATCATCATCATCATCATTATTATTAGTATTATTATTATTACTATTATTATCGTTATCATTAATATTATTATTGATAAAGACTCCTTAAAAAAAGCTGAACTTCCTAATTAAATACAAAACTGATCAGTTTGTCACATTAATTATATTACCAAGCATTATATTTACAGTCAAGAGAGTAATAACTACCAAACCCGTCTGAGTTTTTCCTTAAAATTTCACTGGATTCTGACAAATGTGAGTTAAAACTTGAATGAAAACTGAATGAAAATTGAGCACGTTCATTTTGATTTGTATCATAGAATAAATTGTCCATCAGTTCTTTTATTCACGCACTTTCTGTACACTTACTCTTAAGAATATCATAACGAGAGTTGAACATTTCTTGTTTCTACCAAACCCCATGTTAAATCTCTTAAGTTAAAATACCACCAACCCTTTGCATAAATAATAATCGAATCGCATTAACCTTAAGTTGAACCTGTTTTAGGCAATCGATTCACAATTACTCGTTATTTCGTATGTACAATAGTTCCTTTTGAGGTATTCATTTATCTTGCTCTCCAAGCCGCTCCACAAGAATGACGGCCAATTCTGTACACTCGAATTTATGTACAAACACCTTCAGAAAGAATTTAAGTTTGGTTTTGGAGTTTCAGTCCTCCACCGTTGCCTGTTTGCCTCTCTTATTTGGACGACGATTGGATGAGACTCTCTACCAATGAGATGCGAAATCAATTGCGACCTGCTTGCACGGTTTTACCGCTCATAGCTCGCTGGAATGCTGATTGGCTGGTTGTTGTCTTCATCTGTTCTTAATTTGCCAGAGTAATTTCATTTCCTTTAGTTTGAATTCGTTGGGTATTATTCCAAGTGCAATGGAAATCCAGTTTTAAATATCACAATTTTTTTTTCAGTTCTTTTCCTTCTGGTTTTGTGAGCTTGATTGAACTCTTTTAAGAGGGTGTTGGCAAAGCTTTTAGGTTGATGCTACCCTGAAAACAAGAAAGACAACTTTGGTTGGTTCAATTATGAACTGCAAATTTACATGAGCTCGTTGCTGCCTCTTCTTTCTGCAAACAACGGACCACAAAACTTTGAGTACTGGTGTTGGACTGTGTGAGCGTCACAACCAACTTCGGTTGGCAAAGGGATCGGCAAATCAAGTGTTGACACCAAAATGAAGATATGGTTATCTCGCTAAAGCGTCTTTCTTCATATATGACGCCTCACCCCAAACAAGTAAATCTGAAAGTTGCCAATTTACTTTATCAGTCGTCTTTGTTTTTATAATTTTGTTGGACTACTGGACAATTGTAAGCAAATGGGGTATTCTATTGCCTTCACGATATTAATCAACAAGTCAGCCTAATTGAGGCACAGGCTAGCAAGCCATGCGCAATACTCAGACAGTACATTCAGATTCATTACCTGAGTTTTCTTTGCCATTTGGCTCAGGTCGGTTTTTAGTTGAGCAAATGTCGGTCTTTTGTTCGGTTCTTCGTTCCAGCAGGAGAGCATAAGAGCATAACTGTAATAAACCAAGAACATAAATTATGATGCGTAACTAAACCCCTTGTCAGCGTTGGTAGTTTGCAATTGCAAGTTTCTTGGACATTTCAAGTGATAAATTGAGAGCACCCCTTCTCCAATTACAGCTATAGCAAAAATCGCAGGAAACGCTTTGCGCGCGCGCGGATTGATTTGTTTTAAGGGGGTGGGGGTCTATTTTCTTATTTTATTCTCTTCAAGAATGTCCCCGGAAGTCAAGCATATTTCAAAGGGATTTTAGAAATTTAAAGAGATTAATAAGGAGCAAATTCTAATCTTCTAAGTCCTGTCTGTTCGGGTAATGCAGAATAAGCGAAAATTTCTATCTTGGTAAGGCAATTATCACACTCACACTTCATCCGGTACAAGGCTCGGTTTTTCCATCCTGTAGCCAGACTCCAATCTGTCTATCAGCTCTAATACTTCTATGTCTGGGTAGGGGCTGCCACCTTTGATAAAGAAAGGAATTTAGGGTTATCACAAGTGTGGAAAAGTATTACACAAGCTTTAAAAAAACCTAATACTTCCAAAAATAGAGCTCAGTTGTCCAAAAGACCAAAGACACTATTCACACTAATCTGTAATTAAATACAAACTGAGGTTTTTATTATTCCCTTCTCCACATCAAACCATTTTGATTTCTCCTTCCAAATTCTGTAGTCGCCATAAGGATATCATAAACATTGCTTGAATCAAGTATGTCGAATTCGCCGTAATGATCGATTTCGATTTCGCGAAAGGTCGAACGTCCCGTGACAACGTTGTTTGTATCAAGTTGCCAAAATAGCGCGGATTTGACGTCACAAAATCACCAGACCCAGTGAGAGTCTGGAAATACAAAGTCCAAATTTGTGTCGATCCTGGGTTTCCGTTTTTCAACTCACGTGGGGTTAAAACAAAACAACACAACAAAAACATACTTTGTCTGTCAGAATTAAGGCAGGAATTGGACTTTGAACTGTTCAAAGCTTTCTAAACGTGTCTTTCTGCATTGACATTTGCAGAGCAAGCGTCGTCACGTAGCAAATGGATGGTTCTCGCTTCACAAGATTTTTCTTCCCGACAAAAAAATAGCATTGAATGTTGTACGAACGATAGATGTTGCTTGGCAAGAAATGTGCTTCATACTGGAAGAACTGAGACAGTATTAAGTTGACGAAACTAGAAAACTTCTTCAATGACGTAACTTTGCTAGAGATTGGAGAACTTTAAGAAGAGCCCATACGAAAACGTAGGTATGATTACCTTTTTAAATGTATCAGTGTTGTTGGTTTTCGACTCAACATAACCGCAAGCAAACTTTTTCCGCTCATTTACAAGAAGAACAGAGGAATTTTGTGCTAAAAAACCTGTGATTGCTGAAACGTCTCCAAGGAGTTTTTTCTACGGGTTCACTGACATTGCTTTAAGGTCTCAACATTGTAACTCATTGTCATTCGTGTGTTCGTCTTGCTTGTTACACCATGTATTAGCGAACCATTAACGGCCATCAAAAATGTCAAGTCGAATACTTACGTTCTTTCGTTACGTTACGGAGTTTAAGATCTACGACGCGACGGTAACGAAAACGTCATTTAAAATTGCAAGTTAAGGTTTATTACTCTTTTTCGTCATTATGTCGGTTTGTCTAACTTCTAAACACTAGCGCAACTCTCCAGTAACTGAATTAGGAGGTGCGGTGTTGAAGCTACGACAGAAAATTCAAATTCGCTGCCTTGTGTTCACGTTCTCCGTAAAACTTGAGAATTGGTCATTTCACGTCGCAGATTTGACGAAACCGTGAAAGAAATGTACAAAAATGAAAACTGCACGTGCAGAGCATTTTGCTCATTAAATATGCAAAATTTGTGACGTTTTTCGTTGCCGTCGCGTCGTAGATTTTAAACTCCCTGGTTTAAGGGCGCGTAGCGATTTAGGTAATCGAAACTTTTTGAAATAGTGATTTTGTTCGGTTGACTTAAAAGGTAGCGAAATTTCTTCGTATCAGTAACGCCGGCAAAAAGATAGCACATAATGTGTGAGCCAAGTGACATGTAATTTTAAACTGAAATACCATGGCCGTGACCTTGAATGATAAAATGGTTATAAACTTGCATCAACTTGCTTTTGACCTCTTCGTGGGTCAGGAAATTTCCCGAGTACATACGAGGTGTCGATGATATCCCACAAGTTGTGTCGGTGATTCTCTTGTACGTGACTCGACAAATTTCAAGACGATATCTGATAAAAGTCGACTCTTTGTAAATTTTTGCGGAGATCATAAAAATCCACTGTGATTATTATTTCCTCTTTGGAAGAGTATAAATCACCAAAGGCAACGCCTTTTTTTGCTTACCAATGGTGGCTATCTCAAACAGGACCACTCCAAAGCTCCACCTATTAATTAAAGGATAAGCACAGATAAGGAAATAGTTTCATTGTTCATGGATTCTGCGGGGCGATAAAAGAACGCACACGTTGTTCCCAAGGATTAGGGTATCTAGCTGCCACTATATTTCTTACTCTTTGGTGATATATCATTGTTTGAAGGGTAAATGCCTTCATATTATTTTTTTTGCTTTAGCTACTCAAAATTCTTGGGTCGCGTGAAATGGCTACGCGAAGCGATGTCAACATTTTTACTGATAATAAATTTGTTTGGTGACAAATTCAAGTTGTGGTGAAGTGAAGCAGTTCAATGATAGTCATTTCTTAGAATCAAGAGAATATTTCATGCTTTTACTTACACGTCACTCTTGGTGGTGTAACGGCCGTGCAACAGGGCCTCAATAGCTGTCCACTTCACAGGTAGACAACCCTGAGATATAAAAAAAAAAAAAAAAGGAAAATCATTTACAACCATTCTCTAACTTCTTTGTCAAAACGCCAGTGGCAGATTGATAGTATTTTCAAATGAGCTCATTGAGATTTCACTGAAGGTAACTGTGTTGCAATGAGATAGTGTCACAGTGAGGATTCTGAATTTGTCGAAAGGAGTGTAGTGGCAGTGAAGAACCAAATTTTTATTGCAATCACATGACAACATAAATGTCATTGTCGGATTGTTTGGATGCATGAGAGAACGCTGAATTAACTGAAATAGTACATAATAGTCGCACTTCTAGGCTCCTTCAGCTTGCTATGAGTGGGATCTGCTTATCCTTGCGGGAGCAAGTGCAATTTTCGAAATTGGCGATGAGTCGGTTTGTGTTCAAGTGTGGCACACAGATTTTCTTGTTCTTCTCCCAACTCATCCACCCACTCCCTCTCCCTTATTGTCGTCACTGCTATTAACCTTTGCAGTTTATTTATCTGATATCGTAAGTGACGAAACTAAAAGCCAGTTATCTTACCCCTGTGTCTTTTTGGTAAAAGTTTCTTTCTCGGATGTCTCGTGACAGTCCAAAGTCTGTTACTTTGCATGTTAGATTTTCACCGAGTAATACATTTCTGGCTGCTAAATCACGGTGGACAATCTGAAACGTTATGGTAAAAAGAGGCATTTAAAATAATGAAGACCTATTTCGCAACTAAATGCAGATTTTGTTCCAATATTATACATGATCATCAATGTGTTTCTGTGATGGGCAGAACTGGATTTGTTGCAGTAAGTTTCACAAGAGATGGATTGAACAAACTAAACGTCTCAATATTCCTTGCTTAATGAGCTCCGTTTTCTTTGAAAAGGCAGTCGACTTTAAATGGATGCTTACGGGCCAAAGGCACTTTACAAATATTTACTGTATACATAAGATGGGTATTGTCGAGTTCAGTAAATGTTCCGTTTTGTAAAAAATTAGATAGTCAAGAACAAATGTTATTTCGAAACCTGGTGAATGTAACACACCTTTGCTGAGCTCAGATACGCCATTCCATCAGCTATTTCCCAAGCAAATTTCATCAATTGGTGTTTCGTAAGGCTTTTTCTTGGAAGGTGATCAATATCATAGTAACCATCATCTAAGCCACGTTTCTTTCTCAAGAAACCTAGTAAGTCTCCATAAGGTGCAAACTCCGTGATAATGCAGAAGGGCTCTGTAAAGTAGACAAAAATGAATATGTGGTCTATTCTCCTTACTGCTAAAAATCACATATTTTGTGGCGCATCTCTTGCGAGTCAGCTCTTTTAAAATACGTGTACTGCCTGGTATCGATTTTTAAGTATTTTGAGGCATTTTCGCTTTGATTTGTTTTCTAGAGGACCGCAACTGAGGAAAACTGTGTAATGGGGTAGTTGTAGCAATTGCCGGTTTTCACTGTCACGCCATCATCAAAACCATTCATATTCGAAATAAAGTCGAGATTCAAAGAGATAAAAGAAGATGAATATTCAAACAGTCTCGCAAAGGTTCAGGTCTGTACGATGTTTCGTGCGGAAGATATTCGAAGAAATGTTTTCCTAAAATTTATAAGGCTTTGTATGGAGACGCCATGTTTCTGTCCCTGTCAGGGACACAAATATGGCGGCCGGAAGCTAACAAAAACATATGTTATCGAGTTTTGCTATAAAAAAGCCTGTAGTCGTCTTCTGAGGGTTCATAAACATCTAAATGAGTACTTATTCTCATACAAGGACTGTCCAGATTGCAAAATCTCAGCGGATAAGTTACTTTTTTAAAGTACGTGATAACATTCTCGGCCGCAATTTTTGGTATCATGTCACGCAAAAGCTTAGAAATTTAACCTTGCCTTATCACAAGCCGTATCAAACTGAAAATTTGTGAAAAGATAAGTCTTCAGTTTTTCTAATAAATAACTAAACTAAAATCTCAAAAGGATTGATAATTCTTTATCAAGATTTCGGGACACATCTCCTTTCACACCTTTTTTGGTAGATTATTTCAACCCATTGCACAGCACGTTTCGCAAGTCGGCTTGACCTTGAGCATTGTTCAGAGTTGGGGAGGGAAAAACGATGTAATTTTTTTCTTTGACAAAAGACAGTCTAAGTGTCCCAAATGGTTTAACCAGACTTGTTGTTATTATTTATTTCAGTTCAAACGAACAGCTTCAAAATCTTATCAATCACATAAAGAAATCGCAACACAACAATGGGAAAATGACAAGAGATATGTTTACTAGTGACTAATTTATACCTGACTCAGTTATGCAGCCTAATAACTGGATGACATGTTTATGTGGTGACAAGTTCTTCATAACCTTGAGTTCAGACAGCAAATCTTTTCGACACCGGTCGTTCGCTTCATCTGAAATGAATTTTTTTCCCAGTTCATGAGTAACTAACTTAGAAATATGTTAGTGTAAGGGAGTGTATAATGTAATGGAAATATTTTGAAGCAAAAGACCGAGGAGGGGCCAATTTACCGTTAAAAAGAATTTTGTAACATTTAGTTCACCCTGCCAGGAGAGCCTTTCTTAACTCGACGGGAAAGAAAGTACTGTGTAGGAATCGTGGGAAGTCTTTATTGAGTATGCGCAAGCCGTTGCTTGGCCAAGTCTCGATCACACTCCTAGACGCCATATTGATTTTCGTAGTTTCCATTTTTACCTTCGCCTTGTCAAAAATATGATGCTTGCGCTTCCTAAACCGGTTTGACCGGAGTGATTAGCCCAGAAACTTGGGATGCGGCGACTTAAAAGACTTGAAAAGATTTCTGCAGAGCCTCTCTTGTTCGCCCTCTGGCGAGTTTTAGAGAGGCTATACTCGCACGGTGTGCTTAGTTGTGTGGTGAGCCTCAAGTGCCGTTGCTTGGCCAAGTGTCGATCGCACTCCTAGACGCCATATTGATTTTCGTAGTTTCCATTTTTACCTTCGCCTTGTCAAAAATATGATGCTTGCGCTTCCTAAACCGGTTTGACCGGAGTGATTAGCCCAGAAACTTGGGCTGCGGCGACTTAAAAGACTTGAAAAGATTTCTGCAGAGCCTCTCTTGTTCGCCCTCTGGCGAGTTTTAGAGAGGCTATACTCGCACGGTGTGCTTAGTTGTGTGGTGAGCCTCAATTTCGAAGTAGTTGAAGTGCGTGATAAGTCATGATTCTACCCTTAGAACGCTTTCCATTTAACAGATCTGACAGGCCAGACCAAGAATTTGGAAGGATTAACTCTACAACGCCTTCAAATTAACACACTTTAAGATAATATATACTCCTCCAGAAGAATGCGAGGGATTATCCAACTCTTCCTTCAAATTATTGCATTTTCTTCGCAAACTGACTGCTCTGGCCAGCCAGTTCTTACAAAAGGAAAGCGCCCTTAACAATTGACTGCTTTTACCAGCCCATAATTCCGTACGTTGTGGAGGTTCCGTTCATGAAAACAATGGATATTGAATTAAGAGGAACCATAGCACATTCCTAAGAGTTACTATCCTACGTTGTTTTTTCGCAAAGAACTTCCCAAAAAGTAGGGCTTTTTGGTTTTGGTGAAAGTGAATCGTCAATGACAAATACGTGATGGTTCTGATAAAATCACACACGAAAAGTGGTTTTAATTGTTACGGAGTTCTATTATTTCTCCTCCAGTGGTGAATTGTACTAAAAGAAAACTTAGGTCAATTTAAAGGGGCAGTGTTACGCTACTTTATTCAAACTTCAAAGCACTAAAAGACGTCTTTGCATCGATGAAGACCAAAACCTCATGCACCTCATGCTGTCAACCATTGAAGTGCTCTGAAGCTGTTCTTTGCTGTTTGCAGCCAAGGATGGAGAGGATGAAAATCATGGATTGAAACTTGAAATTTCAAGTTTGGAGACGGTGTCTTAAGAAAATCGCCAAAAATTAAATGCGAATAGTTCTTTGTGCCATAAATATATTTCACATCTTCTCAGTGTGAGCTCAACTGCCAATTTAGCATGAAAGTACCCCTTAAGGTGGTGTGCTTCCTTAAGCATGCAAATGGTACCCCCTTGATGTAAGAGCCGTTGAAATCTAAACATAGCTTTTTCGATTTTTTGATAGTATATTCCCTCCAGTTTTTTAATGAGCAATCGTGAAGCTATTAGCTAGTGGAAAAAAGCGAAGTTCTATGGACGCGTTCAAACTTACCGTTGTCGTGTAAAGTTTTAACTGCAACTGGTACCCAGCCTCCTTTCTTGGTCACATTTAAAGCGAGGCCCATCTTTACAAGTCCCAACTGTCCTCGGCCTATGGTCCTGTGGATCCTCAGCCTCTCTGGTGAGATTTCCCAGTGACTTTTGGCGTATGGAATGGTTGAATAGTCGTTAAGAACCGGGGGAGGTCTCTTGCCGAACGAATCACCGTGAATAAGGTGCGAGTAAACATTGTTGGAAAACATTCCAAGACCAGTCTCCATTTCTTTGTATCCCGGTTTGGGTGGTGGTTCTTGTCCGGCCACGAATGTCAGCTCCTTTGGTGTTGGTTTGGATAGGAAACCAGAATTTATTGGTGTCTCGTACAGATGATTGTATACATTAAATCCGGGAAGAGAAGTAAGCTTGTCTTGGTGCCCAGTTTCAACAGTCTTTTGTTCGTCTTTGGTGTAACCGTGGTTAAAATGCATCTCCACTACCTCTGTGATCGTTTCGTAGTGATTTATCACCTGTGAACCAACGCAAACATAGTAAAGCTAAATTTCATAATGTAAGGTCAATAATCATATGAAAATCTCAATTCTCTGACTTGTTCAGTTTTGCTGAGGTTTTTGTATGGGCTATTTTGCAACTTTTGCCAACGTGAAAGGTGATAGGTAAGTTATGTGACACAGAATAAAACCGCCTTTCAAGGCAAGAAACGAACGTACGTAACCTCGCAGTCGAGATACATGAGCTAGGTGCTCATACAAAGATGATTTTGTTTCTCGATTATGTCCACGAATTTGAAACAAAAGTTTGTGCTTGTTTCGTGTTTCGATGATTTCCCGTTTTCTTTTGTTGTTGTTGTTGTTGTTTTGCATTTTTCTCTCGGTGATAGGGTAAAAACCAAGCACCATATTCTTAGCCAATCAGAAGTGAAATCAATACCAATCGTGACTTGCGCGCTTTCTTTGGGTTATGGGCCGATTTACACGATACGATTTTGTCGCATGCGACAAGCTCACGACAGGCCTACGACATGACTTACGATTGTCGCAGCGTTTTAAAACATGTTTTAAAATGCTACGGCATTTTTTATGACGTACACAACAATCGTAAATCATGTCGTGGGCCTGTCGTAAGCCGTTGTCGCATGCGACAAAATCGTACCGTGTAAATCGGCCCTAAGATTTGCTCACTTCATTATCTTCGTATGTTGGGATGGGTCAAAGTATCTTTGTGCTTTGAATTGAAAACTGTTCATTTACCAATAACAGCAAAGTAGTTACCGTTGCGTCCTTGACGTCATCTAATGTAGTTGTTGAGGATTCACTGTCTCTGCTAGAGAAATGATAAAAGGCGAATTAAATTTGATTTCGTGTGAAATTGAGAAGTATTTGCATTTAAAACAGTGAAGGCTTGTGAGAGACTTCAGGAAAAAAGCTGATTGTAACACAAACGTCTCTCCGTGCAAGTATCACTGATACTTTTGATAGCCCTAGTTGTTCGTTCGATATGCTACTAATTAAACTGGGGTTATCACACGAGTAGACGAAGGGCTAACGGTCTTTCTAATGGTGCTTCATTTATATTGTTAAAAACTATGATCATTACATACAATACAATACATACTTAATTGACCGCTCCCCACAGGGGCTTTTCAGAGCCAATGAAACACAACAAAACGACGAAACGGAACAACAACAACTGTTAAGAATCCCAACTGGCCGGAGGCACACCAGTTGGCTATTTACAAGTGCAGCTGGGAAGATGAACCAGGGACTACCAGGATCAAATTCAACGAGTGGTCAGAACGGGTCTTGAACCCGGGGTCTCCGAATCTCAAGGCAAGCACCCTGACCACTGGGCCACACTGCCTCCTCCTACAATCCTAGAGTTTTGATTGGCTTAGCCATTATGGTATATGAGCTGGTATACCATGCTCTACAAATATCAGTAACTGTACAAATCAGTTTTGTTGTTTTAACAAAATAACGTAGGGAAGATTTATACATAATTTGTGGGCGGTTTTACTAAAACACTTATTCCACTCATGCTTGTCGGATGTGAGGTGATTATAGCCAACGAGGCGCTATCTATCATACGCCTTATTCCAAAATGGCTACCATCTTAATATTCTTTTGTTGGTATTCAAATTAGCCCTTCTTGCGTCGTTTTTAAGCTCAAAAATCAAAAGAATATTTTATCTTGAACGAGGCAACAAGGGCCAATTTGTATGCGCATAAATCAGCGGTCATTTTGGAATAAGGTGTATTCTCATATCCAACGCGTGCTCGTGGAATAATTTTTAATTATTAAATTTTTGACCTCGGGTGATACGTTTCTAGCTTTCTGATTGGTTCACTCTTTCTCGGTAATCAGTTCATATACCGTATGACCTAATATGGAAACTGACTGTGTCAAGTGTTGCCAAGGTGGAAACTGATTGGCTTTTATTTGCAAGTGTCAAAGCATTCAGAATTTAATGGGACTTTAATAAAACAGCGTTATTCCAGTCGCGCTTGTTGGATGAGACTGGTCATAGCCAACGAGGCTGGCTACTATTTACCATCTCATATCCAACGCGCGCTCATGGAATAATTGTTTCATTAAAAACGCCCCCAAAATATAGAAAACTAGAGTACAATAAAAATAAAAAGGCCCAAAAAATCACGCATATGCTTGCCGTGTTTGTAGATCATGGTGTAATGGCTCATAACCCACGATGGCTTAGCCAATCAAAACTCTCGAATTGCATTATCCAATTATCCAGTTTTTAATAATTGTCAAATATCAACTCATTTCATAAAAGCCAAATTTTGGTGTTCCATTCCTTGCCGACGCAGGAACTACAGTTTCCTTAGGATCTTACCCCTTCATTCGATATGCTACTTACTTGTGAAACTGCCTTGGTCTTCTGGATCGTGGTCGCCTCTTATAGCAATGTATAGGTATAACTGAAAGCAAAAAAAAAATGGCTGAGTTTATGCTTTATGCTACATAATTCTGGAATTTTGGGGGGAATTTTAGACATCAAAAAGAAGTTTAGAAAGTCTCGAGAATTTTTGAGCAATTTGGACTTTCACCCGACATTTTAGCAACGTTGACAAAACGTCTTTTTGTATTCCTTCCCTCCATTAACTATGTACCGACTAAGAGAGGGCTCTGTCCGCTCGCATACTAAAGCAGTGTCTAGAGCAGAACAAATCAGCGGTTTTCCATCAGAGTCTACACTAAAATCTCAGCGCTTATTCACCAAAAGGGGCCCTACATTGCATCCAAGCAGCGGCTTCTCACCGTAAAAAAGGACGTTTTTTGGGCATTTTTGGGGAATTTTAAACATTTTAAAAAGAATTTTAGAGCTTTTTTCGGATGTTAGGCCATTTTTCGGGAATTATGTAGCTAAGCCTAGCTGAGTTTGTAAGCATATTATAATTCTTTCTGACGAAAAGCTGACACCAGAAATGTCAGCTCATAAGTCTTTCTTACGTTAATCAATTCACTTTTTTCATCTCGTTTGATTAAACCATGTTTTTATAAGCATAAGGCGTATGCCTCATGATTTTCGTAACTTGACAGCACTAGTGTTATGAAAAGAAACAAAGTCCTCCCACGTTGCTTCGAATCCCATAGGAACTAGTACACAAGAAACCGGCCGCCTTTGGGATCAAAACTATCGCTTGTTTTACGTTAATGGTCCGACCAGCTACAATGTTCTCAAGAACCGAACATTCAAGCTATCACAATGCAAATCTCGTAAGCAAAACGTAATGCATGTTGGACTACATGCAATTCCTCTTTCCTGGTGTATTGCTTCGGGTAGTGCGACGCTGAACGAGTTGATTATCTACTAGAGGCGACTAAGATGTGGGTCATCGCAGTTGTAAACCTTACTTGAGCAGTAACGAAAGGAAAGCCTGAAATGTTCAGACTTAAACCTTCCACATTTATAACTGCGATGATCTGTATCTTCACTTGATTCTCTCCACAGTTCAAATACGTGGATTTGATACATTAATTTTCTTGATATCAGGGATATCAGAATCCCAGTTTCCCCTCTGCACGGCCTCTCTGCAATCGACTGTTGGCGAGATCTCGCTTTTCATCTCATTTGTTGGGAAGTAAGGACAAAATTAAAAGCAGTAAGCTGTTCAGTTAAATGGCAGAATGCTTCACTTACTCTTTCGCATGGCTTTCCAAAACATGAACAAAACTGCTGGAGTAACGAAGGACATAACAACAATCCAAACCGGAAGGAGATAAGTGAAGCTGTTTCTGGTCTCGTTTCGGCCCGCTTTTTCTCCCTTTAGTTCCGTACGGACTAGTAAAAAAAAAAGGATAAAAAAAGAGTGAGGTTTGATTAATGCTTAAACTCTAATATGGTCGTTTCCACTGAGTGTTGTGGACAGCGGAGCCCTAAGCGATTTAACGAAGCTTCAATCCGCCGTTTAATAACTGATATTAGGCCTTTAACAATAAAATGAATGGAAAAGAATTTTGATGTGGACGAAATTTTTCGGTTTTTTAAAACTTGTTGAAATCGGTATTTCACTTTATAAAGAGCTAAATTTCTTTTGTCACATCGACTTAGGCTGAAATTTAAAGGCCCACGTTCACCCTACAGGCATTGCGAGCCGTGGAAAAATTTTCATATATGGAAATTTCGCCAAAGCTGAAATTCATCCAATCAGATCGCTACGATAAGCAATGCGAACTTTTCAGTTGTGGTTTGGCGGTTATCAACCGTGCCTCCCACCTCTGTGACCTGGGTTCAACTCTGGCCTCGGGTCGTATGTGGGTTGAGTTTCAGTCGATCTCAATCTGACTCCGAGGGTTTTTCTCCGGGTACTCCGGTTTTCCTCCCTCATCAAAATCGACTCTCAGTCAATTACAACCTGCTGTGGGCGGATACCCTCGATAGGGATAACCTCTGGTATCCTTCCCTTTCATTGAATTAGATGAATGAAGTTGGTATTATTGTCATTGTTATTGTTATTGTTATTGTTATTGTTATTGTTATTTTTATTCTTCTTCTTCTTCTTCTTCTTCTTCTTATTATTATTATTATTATTATTATTATTATTATTATTATTAACAAACGGTCGAAAAGTCTGTCGGTTGAACGTGGGCCTTTAACTAGTAATAGTTTTTTGCTTTCTTCGATTGAATTATTGAAAGGTTTCTGTGTGTTTTCACCCTGGATTCAACCGTTGACTATTCATAGTTCATGGTGTTTTCGCCCGGTGCGCCTCCGTGGCTTGCCAACATTTTTCCCCAGAAGCTACATACGAACTAAAGTGTCGCTATTTCAGCCATGTTCTTTTGTGAACAGTGCACCTTGAAAGTTTCTGTAGTCTTCACAGAGGCCCTTTTTTGTTTAGGGCTTTTAAGGGTGTAATAGTTTTCGTCGAAAAATGTCATGTTCTCTCTCAGTTGTTTTTTTCCTTGTTATTTCGCGGTTTACTGTGCTGTACTCCCGGGGAGTATCTTTCTTAACATGTTTATGTGGAACCAAAACAAATGTATACCTTGACTCATGCTTGGGTTCCCCGTCAAAGAGGTTACTTTATTTTTAAATAAACTTGTGCCTGAGGAAAAATGAGAATATTTTTCAAGCTTATGTTATCGATAACCAATTTATTTGTCTACTGGAAGTTCATAAAAGTGTTCTGTATTGGCCGGAGTTAAATATGGGATTGGGGGTAATTGGAGCAACAGGTCGAAATAAGGGCTGGTTTCCAGGGGTGAAAATTGTTGAATTGCGTTTATGCGTACTTTGAGAAATGTTTGCTTGATTTAATGTTACTACGCAATTTAATGCCATTTTGGTGTCAATTTCTTAGTGCTTACCTTCTGATATCGATGGAACTTTAGTCCCCATTGTCGTTTTTACCTCTACAAAAGACATTTAATTAAAGATATTGTGTTAATTTAAAAACATTTTTCACAATAACTTTTGGAAACGTAGCTTTCTTAGAGCGAGTAAGGCGTCTCCCGCCAATACTGGTGCCATTCACACTTGATGGGAGCATGTTGATCTGACTTATAAATGAAACTTCGTTGTATGGATGGAAATAAGGGACAAGGATTCCTTAGAGACAAACGGAGTAAGAAAACGGAGAGGAAACGATTTCCTTTAGGGGAGTCGAATTATTTACGTCACGGTATGGTACCACGAAACCCTACGATTTTGAAAGAAGTTTTGCTAGCCCTAATCCATCCATAGGCAATTTTGATTTGATCCTTTCCCTTGGAAAAAACATAAACTGAAAATCATGTCTATACTTTTTACCTCGAGGAATGTCATCAGTTTTAAATTGTTTTTTCAAGCTACAGGCGCTTCGTCCATATCTGTTCCACGCGGAAACAGCCACTGTGTAGGTCTGGTTCCATTTTAAAACCAGATCATATTTCGTGTTTGTGGTGTTCCAGCTTTCCAGTCTTGTCTTGCGGTAGGAGCCGTTGTAAGCCAGCGCCATCCACACTGATACAGTGTAAGCCTCGATGGGACTTTCACCATCACATGGTTTAGTCCACTGCAGTGTACATTTTTTTCCCTCGACATTGAGGTTGGATATTGATGGTGCGTCAGGTGTACCTTTTAAGAACAACAAAACAACTTTTTGAAATATGAAGACTTGCCAAATTATAATTTCACGATTGCTTTAAGGTGACATGGACAGTAATTGACTCAAAAATCTTTCGACACGATTTCATCCAATCAAGTTCAAGGATGCAGCTGGTTTTGAAGAAGAGAAACTTGAGTGCTTAAGACGACCATTAAGCCAACCAGGAAGATTACTCATTGAGAGCCGCAAGAACATTTGTGCAATTGATCTCCATAGCTAGGTTTGCGAATTGCTGTTCGTGCTCGTTTGACACTCTATGCAGTTATATGCACCTCACATGATGCATGATCAGTATATTGCCGTTTTTTTTCTGGGCACTTCAATGACAATCCCATACCTGCTGAAAGAGTTGTCGCGGTGATGTTGGCTGTTTCTCCATAACCAACCTCGTTTCTTGCTTGTATCCCCACACTGTAAGTCTTGTTCCTTTGTAGGTTTTGGACAACAAGTAGAGACGTTCCTGCCACTACAGTATGCTCTTGCAGATAGCTGTTACCGTCTGTTATAATTATTCTGAAACCCAGTATTTCTATATTGTGGATATCTTGAAGGGACGAGTTCCAAGCCAGTTTCATCGCCATTATGAGTGGGAAGGCTCTGACTTTAGGTGGACCAGGAGGATCTACAAGTAAAAAAAGACGTTGACATACGAAACCGCTAGCTGACTGGTAGCGAAAAGCTCAGCTCTCATCATGTGTCAACCATAAAACGTCTATTAGATTTTTATGTTTAACCCTGGGTACTCATCGTATTTTGCTCGAAATTATTTTCACTCAAGGTCAAGTTTGTAGAATTTCTTCAAGTTTTCTGGAAAAAGCCAGTACTCTAGACTATTAACTTTTTTTGACATCGGATAACGAATTTGTCGCTTACTCATTGGTTCACTGAATACAGACGTTTAACATCATATGTTTTCGCGGCGAATGTCGCTTCGAAATTTCATCGGCCAAAATAGACAAAAAAACAGACCTCGATTATGAAAAAAGAATTAGAGTATTCCTTTTGTCTCCGCTAAGTCGTATCCTTGACAGGCTCAAGTAATGATTGTTGAACATCTTTTTGTCTGCGTAACTAATAGCTAAACGATATGGTCCAATTTACAGCTAAATCTTTGTTGTGTAATGCATGCTCTTGCAAAGGCTACCCAATAAGCAGAGGACAAATCTTTTCCTGATGGTCTATACGGTCTATCAAGCCAGTTGCTAGCAAATTTTAGTGCTTGATCCCCCAACTAGCACAACAGCGTCTTCAGAAACTACCCCCTTGACTCATTTGAAACGAGTGTTCATAGTAACACAAGAAGTTTGTCGGTCAAACCTGCTTTAAGTGTTGTAAAGTTTTTGCCTTCAAATCTACCATACTCATTTTCATTTCTTGCTTGAACGTAGACTTTATATGTTCTGTTGTGGTGAAGTCTTGTAACGTAGAGTGTCGGTTCTTTTATTCCCTCAAATTGCCGTTGATTTTTAGTAATGGTATCCACAAGTATGATTCGATAATCCAGTATCGCAACTCCAGTGTTGTCGTTCGTCGAAACCCACGAGATGTTAACTCCTTGTAAACTTGGTAGTGTACTTATGGAAAGTACCCTTGCAGGATCTGCAAACGCATATACGTCGGTCAGTTGTTGTTGATTAGCAATACACCAATTTCTTAAGAGGTCAAATACGTTCTATGCATCAAGGGATTAATGTAGTTATGTTGGGTAGTGTAATAGTGGAAAATACTTTTAGAGGAAGATATAGATGTCGGTTAGTTCCTTCATTAGCAATACACCAGTCTTCATGAGTTTGAGTGCTAAACCAACGGCCAAGAAGTCGATAAGAGTCCAATCAGGTTACCAGTATACATCAAGGGCAAGAATGCATTCCAAGTTGTCAATTCTGGTATAATACAAGCCAGGTGATCTGGTGACGTAATTCGGAGGACTGGGGAGAAAAATTTTAACGCCGTATCCCACAACCGAGCGCGGCCTTGAATGTTATTTCCGAATTCAACATGGCAGAGGCGAGGTTAGATATCGGCGGTTTCCACTTGAATGTTCATTCAGTAACAGGAGATGTGGGAGACACGGAGTGATCTGTTGAGTTTTGGCGATGGAAATACTGCAGGAAATTTGGAAACAAAACCTAAGAACGCGCGCGGTTGTGGGATACGGCGTTAAAACTTTTCTTCCCAGTCCTCCAAATTACGTCACCAGATCACCTGGAGGTTGTTCATTATCTAACTAAGTGTAGAGAAGGCAAGAGCAAGGTGAAACAAATTTTTCAACTTAATGTGACTAGTTCCTACAGTCTTATAACTTGTTCAAATTAACCGACCCGAAGTGCTTACCCTTTGCCTACTTATAAGCACATTTTGTAGTTTTCATGTAAATTGTCTTTGATCTGATAGGAACCGATTGAGTTTACATGAAGCTGTCTTTTGGGTATCGGAATTAGTTTCGTGATTGGTTCGGTTTTGCATTGCTAAGCGTTGTGATTGGTTGAAAAATTTCCCGCCTCATTACTGTCCAATTGCTCTTCAAGCCGCCTTCATGTAGTTGCTTGGAGTTTATGATGGTTTGCTCATTTGAAATTTTACGTCTGTTCTGATTGGCCCGTGGAATAATTTTGATTTTGAATTAAAAACCGCTCGAAACAATAAACGACGAAATTGATGAATTGTATGAGAACGCGCGTATCAACGGACTTTTAGTTTACAAATATAGAGAATTACATGGCCGCGCGGAGATACGAAGTTTCTCTGCGAGTGTTGAAGAATATTTCACGAGTGAGCGCAGCGGACGAGTGAAATTTTTTTCAACACGAGTTTCTTATCTCCAAGCCGCCATGTAATATTCTATTTATTATATAAACACCAAATCATTTCACGAAAGGCATCGAAAGGCGCAATTTTCATATGTAATCATACCAACAGTGATCTTTTTACGTGTGAAATAACATGTTATCTATTCTTCACGTGTGAAGATATCATGTTTTCGCACTAAAGCTCACTTGGTATTTCATTGCTGTTTATATAATAAAATTAGTTAATTACCTGCTTTGAGCGTCCAAAAAGTGACTTTTGCAGGCTTGCTGTATCCAATAAGATTCCTTGCTTCTAAAACTACGGTGTAGTTTCTGTTTTGGTGCAAATTGTAAATAGTGTAATTGTTTTCCTTTATTCCACTTTGATTATACTTGACGTTGTTTTTCCAGTCCAGTAATGTTATTCTGTGATCCAGTATGGGACTTCCTCCGTCATTACGCGACCTATTCCAGGTTGTAGTAATTGACCGCATCTCTCGTTCCAGTTTGTTAAATACAGAAGGACTCGGTGGAACTGAAACATACAGGAAAGGTATCAGTTACAATTTGCGCCGTTTCCATGATGATTTGCATTCAAGACTGGTGACTGATCCAAATCGCCCAACTTCATGTCATGATCTCTTCAGGCTATCTGCTAAATATATTGAGCTTTAATCGTGACTTAATTTTTTAACTTACCAAGTTGTTCCAGCGTGATATTGTGCCAAGCTGTCCCTTTAGTGTTTGTGACTTGACAGGAGTAGCGGCCGAAGTCGTCCCTTGTTTTTGGCGTCAGCGTGAATGTGCTCACGTCATGCGCAATGCTCCCACCGCCTTGGATTGACCGATTGTCTTTATACCAGGCGAAAGTTGCCGCAGGAAGGGCATCTACTTCACACTTCAAAGTTGTTATATGATTTAACCATGATTTCACCAAAGTAGGTGAAGAAGCAGTTTTGTTAATGACGGGTCGATCTGAAATAAGAAAAACCTGTCACTTTTCCTTTACAGTTGCCTTATTTGCAACTTTCTAGGATTAGTGCAAACTAAATATAGAAGTGTGATAAAAATAGGTTGATCTAGAATAGGCTCGGCAAGGGACACTAACATTTTTTCATCTTTCGTAATTTTTTCATTTTTTCAAGGGCTTTTTCTGTCTTATGCATGTTCCCTAGACATAACTATGCGCATTGCCTTTCGAAGATCGCGGGGAGACAAATTTGGATGCTCTTTGAATTTCCCGTATCGTGAGGTTTCTATGGAAACACTGAATTGCCTCAAGCGCAGTAGATCTGACTTCGCTCGGAAACTGTATGATGGCTCGTACGGATGCGTCTCATTTCTTTATTTGTTCAAAAGTGGACATCGAAGATCTGATTTACGGATAATCCATTTTATGGTTCATGTAAAATCCCTCACTGCCCACAGATTGCATGTCAGGTCAAAGAAAAGTACTTACATCTTACTACTCTCACATAAACACTGTAAGAGTCAGATCCGGCCACGTTTTTTGCTGTACAGACATAGTTCCCACCATCACTGCGTTGAATATTACGAATCAGAATCTTTCTGTTGCTGGACTGTAGCGGTTTACCATTCTTTATCCACTCTACGGTCGGTACAGGATCGCCAGTTGCGTCACATAGTAATGTGACGTTATTGCCTTCATCTGTGTCTATGATTGAATTTGATCGTCCAGTTATTTGGGGCGAAGCTGAAAATAGAAATGAGAAATCGCTTTGTTAAGTTCAAAGTCCATTTACCGGAACTCTTTGCTTGACTAGCGCCATCGCAATTGATGTGGCTGGAGGTCATAGGTTTCACTCCTTGAGATGCCATGGATATTTGTGTTTTTGTTTGTAATCTGGGTTGTTTAACAGGATCATCACCAATAATTTGTCTCACACGGTTTTTGGGACTCTAAAAGTGGTTCGCTTTTTCTAATTCAGACAAAGGAAAATAATAATTATTGTAACTCCGGTATGATTTGTAACTAACGAGTTCGCTGAGATGACTTAACGAATCACTTTTCACATTGGCCCATACCTTGAAATTTTATTTCTTTTCCATTTTTATTGTTTTTGAAAGTCCTTTTTTTTTTGTAGTTCGCCATTAGTCTTTTTTAGCTAATTGTATTGACAACAAAATGAAATAAAAAAGAACCTTCGGGACAGGTCAAAAGGATTCCTCGGGTGTGCTTAGGTACCTTATTACGAAGAAAAAAACCTAACAAAGAATCTTCCCTGCCGTGGTAAGGCCAATAGCCAATAGGACCATCTCTAATGTCGTAGCCGTCAACTTTTATTTTACATCCGTAAATATGTTGTGTGTCCAACATGATAACATTCTTTAACACGAACTCCACATTGCATTCGCTGTGGGTGATGTTCACAGAAACGTCTAACCTTGCTTTTAGATTTGAATTGAACGTAGAATTAATGTCAGTACTCTTTCACATCGGGGAAAAATGACATGTATTTGTTAAAATTTCTGGCGTTATTATCAGTCTGCCCCCAGATGACTGCTTCGAAGTCTGTACAGCCATAAGTATGCTGTTGTGTGCCCGACATGGTAACCTTCCTTAAAACGAACTCCACATTGCATTCGCTTTGGGTGATGTTCACAGACACGTCTATCGTCATTTGAATCGAGTGAAGTATTAGCACGATGTGTTTCATTCGGATGAACTGTCGTGTAGTTTTTAAATATTCTGTCGTTATAATCCGTTTACCCCCAGATGACTGCATGGAAGCCGACTCTGTGCTTTGAATTTGCAAATGAGAATTTGCAGCGGAAATAAACGATTAGCTTTTTTTAGCTAATTGCATCGACATTAGAATAAAATACAAAAAAACCAAATGAAAAAAGGAACTTTGCCTTAATTCGGGGCTGGTCACAAGGTGCTGAGGTATCTTTTTACGAGTAGAAAAAAATAACGAAATTGATTTGTGAACTGAATCTTACCTGCCATGGCAAGCTGAATAGGACCATCTTTTTTTTCGTCGAGGAAAATTTTTACTTCACAGCCGTAAGTAGGTTGTGTGTCCTCCTTGACGACATTCTTCAACACGAACTCCACATTGCATTCGCTTTGGGTGATGTTCACAACAGAAACGGCTAACCTTGCTTTTAGTTTTGGTTTGAGTGTAGGATTAACTTCCCATCTCCCATCGGGGAAAACTGTTATGTATTTGTCAACTATTCTATTCCTAGTATTTGTTTCCCCCCAGATGACTGATTCGAAGTCGCTTCTGTCCTTTGAATCTGCAAATGAGAATTTCCATCGGAAGTAAACGTGTCTGCCAAGTACTCCATACACTGTTGAAGGAGGTGTCTTTGTGAATTTTGTGTTCGGAGAATATCCTGAAACATGCAAGGAAATAGACCTGAGAATTGAAAAATCAGTATCCGCATTATTGGTAGACGAGGGCGAGAAGATGTCATCTGTGACAATGATACGGTAACCTAACTGAAGTGATTTTTTTTTTCGTACTACAGCCTTCGTTTGCACAACGTAGGAGGACTGCGGGATCACAGTATGAAACGTTTTTACGGTTAACGAACTCGACAATAATTTGATCAAAATTTAGTGTTCTCGAATGACATCGCCAAGAATTCTGTGGCGCGAATGTTTCCAAAAATGTTTTGTATGGTGGTTTGCGTTATCTTTACTTAATCCCTGTGGTATCGATGTCGATCACCTCTTACTTTCCCCTGCAGACAATCGCGAGGTCACTGGTAAATTACTATTAGATATATGGGAAAAGGATCTCGATACAACTAAACTAAGAGGATGTTTCACGGTCCCTAGGAACTTTGTTAAATCGGAGTTGTGCCGTATTTTGGAAAAATGCGGAACTCTAGGGAGACGAATGACAACACCATTGACGTTAATGTCCAGGGGCACCCAACGAATCTGTTCCTCACTTTATCTGTTCCCCAGAGGAATCTTGCTGGCTGAAAAAAATACAGGTGTTCCGATGAGCTGGCTGGGAAATTTATTATTGGTAGAGGTTTTGCCTGGGAATTACTGACTTTTTCTAGCATTTCAATCCGAGCTGGCTGTAGAAACTCTGAAGAAACCAACCAATTTTATCTAGCTGGCTGGGAAATTTCTTGTGTGTCTTGCTGGGAAAAAGGAACAGATAATGCTTTCCCAGCAACACTGAAAAACACCTGAAAATGCCTTAATAACATTTATTTTCATTAACTGGGGTATAATAATACATTTTACAACAAATTGGTCGTTGGGTGCTCCTGAATGTCCGGCTCAGGATAGAAGTCGATGCTTTTACTTCCTCTCCGCTTAAGATCAAGCAGTGAAAGTTGACAGTTAAATGCTAGTGGAGAAAAAATGACGCTAAACTTACCTTCCGCAGACAGTGTAGGAAAGAGCAGATAACAGAATGCAATAGCTACTGTCACTCTTGGAATCGCCATCTTTCTTCTTGGCCACGCTTTAACAGAAGAGAGGAGACAGCTTTAATTAGTTTCCTGTTGTTTCGTGTAACAATGGAGCCCATTGCAAACAAATCCTTCGACATTGACAACCTTCACTTATCAACATACTACTGATGAAAAGTTAATTGAATCCATCGTACTGATTAAGAACCTTACAAAGACAAAGGGTCGAAGGTTACTAACAAGATTAGGATCATGTAAATCGCATTCTGGCCAAGAAGTAAAAGTACTTTTCATTTTGTGAAATGAGATGTACATTCTGACGTTCTGACTGCTTTAATGTTAGACTCCATCATACGACGTTCAGCTGGCTGCAAAAATGATCGCCTAGCGTAAGCAGAAGACCTCATCGACTGTGCATAATCGCAGTAATCGAGCCGGTCAAGTCAAAACACATTCTTTCTCTCAAGGAATGATTCATTAAACCGATTAGTTCCCGGGAGAATGCGGAATAAGAACAACATTTGATTATAATGGAAACTGGCGCGGTTTCAAGAATTCCTTTCGGGTTTAACAATGCTGCGGGGCCGATGATTGCGATAATATTGCCTTCCGTTTCTTTCATTCATTTAATTTAATTCATGCTTTCGTTGTTTCTTTCATTTGGGTTTCCTTACAAACCAAATAATAAAATCGCAGCAAAATGAAGAACTTCACAGAAAGGTATTTGTTCATTGGCTTTTGTCAGAGTTGCTTAAAAACCCAAAGTAGTTTATACTTAAATCCGCATTTGGTGGGTCGCTTTAAAAAACGGGTTAAAGAGAAAAGAAACAAATCCAGTTTGCCGTCATGAAAATGGAAAAAGACATAAGAAGGGCTTCTTTAAAACGAACGTCCTTCTTTATAACGTTTTCTTGGGATGATAATTCGTTTCCTTTATTGTAAGAAAAAATATCCTTTTTTCGTTTTAGTGCTGTTTAAATCATTGGCACAAAAAGCAAACATGATATTTTCAGTGGATTTTGGTAGAAACACAAAGCATGAGATGTAAAAAGGTGAAATACTGTGTACTATGAGCTTAAAATTCCTAATAGTGTCCAAAATTGATTTTTCCACTTAAAGACTTGACAGTTAAAAGCCTCACTTGCGGTTGGGAGTGGACTTTGAGAGAGAATGCTAAAGGTGTCACATTGAAAACGTCCAAGTTCATCATCTCATTCTGTATAGGAAATAGTCATGTCACTGAAATCTCAGATTGTTTTGATTTACTATGCTTGGTTATTTATGATGACTTGCCTGCCTAAAATGTCAAGAGTTTTTGTTGACTTGAAAATCCGACCTTTCTGATTCGAAACGGAGTTGTTATACGGATTTACAGCACATGGCAGACTGCTGCTTAATATGTAAGACATGAGAATTTTCTTACTCTCTCGTCTTTAGTTGCTATTTGTTGGTGCCTAAAAGGCAAGAAATTAGTTGAAGCCAAACAAGATGCTTTTTAATGAAGGAGATTAGTTGAAGCCAAACAAGATGCTTTTTAATGAAGGAGATGTTAGATATTTGAAATAAAGTTTGAAAGAAAGAAAATATGAAAAAAAAGTCAGCTTAATGTGCTTTAGGTGCATTTCCTTTTTTTTTACCACCAAATCCGCCTTTTTATCTTATAAACTCATAGTTACAAGTTACGTTTTTGTGGTAGTGCACTTCATTGCACTTCACACTATGTCACTTGGTTGTGTGGAGTGTAAGAGTGTACGTGGTGCCAATAGGCCCGCAGCGCGTGCATAAGTCACGCAAATAAACAGGTCTGTTGCAAGCGTGCTTGAGTTTCAACAAAATGAACCCCAAAATCGGCAAGAATTTGTAACGCTGATAAATAATAAAGCAGCTTCTATTTCCAAAACGATGGAATTACCTGGTGACAAATAACCTCGTCTAGGAGAGTAAATTTGTGAATTCCCACATTTCTTGTCAAACTTTATAACACTTGAAAGAAAAAAGAAACCGAACTAACAAAAACAAAAACCCGGTATCTTGCCATCATTTTGACACATGTATCATTTGTTTCGCGAGTAAACAAGCAAGGTAACTTCATCACGGCACCCGCTGAATTCGATGTCACTTTCGATTTTGTGATTTACTTGTGCAGCCGAAGGACAATGAAAAAATTGAACGTAGCAAAAGTCGCCTATATGTTTTTCGCTGATCGTAGCTTTTTATATTCGCGGTTCAAAATTAGTGTTGTTTTCATGTCGCAAATTTTATTGCTGATGGCAAAATATTTTATTCTCGATTGACCGTCCTGAAAACTTCCTTCTGCTCTTCCTAAAAACTGTGTACAGGAGCCCATCAGTAGGAGCTTGCCTCCCCCATACAAGCCCTATGAGTCAACCTTTGCCCGTATATTTCTATTTTTAGAACGCCACGAGTTGTTTGGCACTGCACGCGCTGTTTAAAATAGCCAATCAGAATAAATTCATTGTCTAACGAAAATAGAGAATTGATGTAAATTAATGTAAATGTCAGTCTCCTGCTGAAGGGTTGGTTCTAAAGATAGAAAGATAGGGCAAAGGTTGACTCGAGGATATAGTGCACATGGAGGCTCCTACTCATGGGCTCCTGCTGTGTATCAATATTTATTTACTTTTGCATCAATATTTGTTTCGCATAAAGAAGGCTAACAAAAATGTACCTTCCTTAGTTCGCATTTTTGAGCGTTAAAATAGAATTTTCAGTCTTATGTTTCTTTTGCTAAGTGGTATGTATTTTTGAGGTCACCCATCCAGATACTAACCCCACCGGATAGTAATTAACTTTAGTGAACATGTAGCTGTCAGAATCTGTCAGAATCTCAGAGTGCACGCTTAAACTTGTGGTAAGAAAGAAGTTGTAAGGGAACTTGAAAACGATGAGCATGTCACCCTCGAAGCCAATGTTTCTCGATTCCCTTTTATTTTCTTCAATATATCTGGGTTTAGTATTTTGCTAGTAACCAACATATCTTCTCAGGGGGCTATTTACCTAAGACATCTACCATGGCACTATAATGATACACGGTAGCAAAACAATATCGTTTACTATTAGAGCTATATATTACCCAAAGACAACTTGAATCTCCTGGAAGACAAAACGCAGCTCATTTGACAATACGGAATAAAGCGCTGTGTTACTGCACTACCACACGTACGCAATGCGTGCCTATTTTTAGATACTTGCAGTTGTTTTGGCTGTTATTTCAGCTAATCAAGGTTTTTTACTTAACTTTCTTGATGTTCTTCGCGTGTTACCTATATACACTCCAGCATGTCACTTTTCGTACTCGTGTGTTGTGGTGTTCACACGCATTAGTGGATACAAGCTAGCCTGTCATTGTATAAACTCTTGCTCTTCGGCCATCGTAGGTTAATTAAGAATAAAATACAAACAGTGGAGATAAACATTTTTTTAAAATGCATTTTTCCAGCTCTTGGATAATGTCTGAAGCTCTCTATGAATTCGACGTTGGTAGTGAGAAGTTGTTACTATATTAGTAACAATCAACCACTGTCAATGCTTTCTGGTTATTTTAAGAACTTTTTTCAATATAATACCCAGATATCTTTATTTTGTATATAGGAAAACTTTGAAAATGTAACGGTTACTTTTGAGAATGTTTGTAGACAAGCATAGGAAACGTCAAGTTAATATGAAAACGAGTTAATATAAAAATGCATTTTTAAAAAATGTTTATCTCCGCTGGTTGTATTTTATTCTTAATTTAGCCTGGCATTACTATTTATCCTCGATGTGAACAGCCAATAAGAACGTGTAATTACAGTGGCGCTTCTACGATCGCGTAGAGGAGGGGTTTGGGTGGCTATAGCCTTCCATGCATGATGAATAGGGAAACGGAAACTTTGAATGCTTGTTTGTCTCAAAATTTTTTTTATCCCTACCTCTTAAAATGGCCCTCCTGCGATCACTGGATTTGACATATATATCTAAGTTAGATTATGATCATGGGTAGCAGGTTGAAATGAGCTTTTTTAAGCAGTGAATCAAAGAGACTTCAAATATTTTTCGATAACAAACATGATATCGAACATTCACAGTCACTTCATGCACGCTTGATATCTACATTACCAGTTTCAGCCATAAACGATGTTTGTTTTGGAGAGACAAAATAACTTAAACCTCTTAATTTACTGCACCTTTCTCTTAAGTTTCTGGGCCTTTTTTGTGTAGGACTAATTTTAGAGTCTGCATGAAGTGTTTGATTGTTATTCAGTTTGTTTTGGAAAACTATTTAGATTGTGGAGCTGTAGCTTTTTATTCTCGGATAACATGTAGTGTTATTTCTATCAGTTTGTAACCTTATTTTTTTCAATGGAGCTGTCGCTAAGTGAATGTCAGAAGCTATTCCTCCAGTGCAGTGTCTTTTTCGAGGATATCGGCCAAATCTTGGTTAAGGCATTTGCACGTGCTTTCAAAGTATTGGCGCGAAGCAAGGGAAATCCAAGCCTCTCAGCGGAAACAAACTGTCATCAAATAAAGCAAAGAGCACGAAAGAATCCTATCTTACCTCCTTTTAAGCAAGCCTTGCCATACTCAAAATACTTAAACATGCTCTCATGCAACAGTTGTTAGATTAGTTTTGCAGGTCGATCTGTTGATCTCATATCTTTTTGTAAATCAGTTTTGTCTAGAATGGGGGTTGGACACGCAATCCGGAAACTCTAGAAGTTCGATGCGTCTTAATGAGCGATTTACTATTGCCAGGATAGACCGCCCTGTAGGAAACTACTATGCATCATGAGCGATGTTTCATCCAGCTTTCATTGTCGGCCAGGGATAGGTTATTCGCTAGTTCTGGAGTTCAGTTTACATAGTCCAAATGATAATTCTTTTAAAGATTACGTAAAGATCCACGTGAGCTGGGTCACCCATATTGCTTAGTCATATCCTTAAATTTTCAAACCACTCGGAAATGGGAAAGTGATGATTTGTGAATGCGTGGATGCTATGAGGGAGACGTCGAGTCCCTAAAGTTTGAACAGCTACTTTACTAAGGGAATGAAAGAAGCCCTATTCAACTTTATCGTGTTCTTCCTTTTTTTTATGTGGGGCGGGAGTCAAGACTGTGTATTGATTTTCAAAGCATTCTCATATTTGTTTAATTTAAGAATTCTGGGTCACCTTCCATTAATCTAAGCCGGCAAATCGATTTGGGAGAATTTATATCACCATTTCTTTTTCAATTTTTGCGATAGCGTGTCTAATTCCTTCTATTTTTGTAATCCACTTGAGTTTTTGAGTTTCATCTTATGCAACAGTGAACTTACTTACGTATCCCGCTCTTATCTCGAAGATGGTGTAAAATTGCTGACATTGGAGGAGATACAAATTCAAATAGGCCCTCAGAAATTTGCTCCCTTTGACCGGGAGACCTTTACCCTCTAGAAATGAATACAAATACTACGAAGAAGTGAATCAAAACTCACAAATCGACCTTTCTTATAGTAAATTTGTTGGAGGCCTTTGGGGATCTTTGTGTCTTAGTTTGGAGTCAGAAAAAATGTAGCCCTGCCAGAATGATTTCGTCATGTGTAACTAGATAGCTGTCAAAGTAGTAGCCGCCGAGTTGAAAAGTGAAAAGCATTGTGCATAAAGTGCTGCGTAATAGCGTTAATTTGAATGGTTACACATTAGAACGCAAAAGGAAGAACCACACCCACAATCGTGGTACTGAAAAACCAGAATAGGAATTTATACATGGATGATCATGCCTTGAGCTGAATGATAACACCATGCGGTTTAAGACAAGATTAGAAAAAAAAGGAAAAATCATGGAAGTCTTAAATAAACAGAAACATAGCACTGCTAAGTCGCTTTCATTTAAATGGTCGTACTGAAGAATTTCAAGACTGAAAAAAGCAGATTCCCACATTAAAATCAACCGCGCCCTAACCTAAAAAGCAGCACCACTGGGGAGTACTGCATCGTGGCTGTCATTTGACCGGTCTAACTTTTGAATTTCACCCATATTCTCAAACTTCAATGAAAACGATCTAAAGGGAAATTAATGGGTGGTGGTTTCATCCAAGCTTTACATGCACTCATTCTGAAATTTTCCAATTTCGAATTTTACGAGGTAAATTATACCAATTATGGCTTTGGAAACTATTGGACTACCATCCCGTCGACAGTTAGTTATCTAACTAGAAGAAAACTTGCCAAAAAACGATTCCAAACTCTCTTATGTCAGTTTAATCTGTGGTTTAAACACTCGAATCGTCGATTGCGGTTTTCTTGTCTGCGTCCTGTGTAACTCATTCGCTCCTATCGGTTTTCCTTTTCTTAGCCAAAATCGTGTGATGCTAACCACCTGGGAGATACAGAAATTTGTTTATTTTTTTAGCTCTTTATGTTGTTCCGGTATTTCCTAGTAATGAGCTTCTCTTTAATCTTTCCTACTTCGAAGTCGTTCAGTTCAATGTGATATTATCTGTGGGCACAGAAGATCATGTTCAAGTCTCTAACGGAGTAACGTAAGTGTGCGAAATTCTATCAGTTTTCCCGCTTTTCGGCCCAGCGTCATCACCGGTATTCCAAGGGTCACTACCTCATAAGCCACAGAATGCGCGTACAAAGAAATGATCCTGTTTTGGTGCTCTTGCATTTCATGTCGACGTTGGTTGGAACCTGACGGAGTAGACGTAATATTGTAACAACTGGCGCGCCATGAAAATCAATCCTTCCGTTTTAGTGGCTCGAAACTCGGTGTGGTAGAACACGAGTTTTCTTTCGTCTCGAGGGGTAGTTAGTACAACTCTAGCTCGGCTGTCAGTCTGTTTAAGTGAAGCAAGTCAAGGTCAAATACAGGACAAATCACTTTTATAATACCGACTGCGTCATACAGCGAAATTTCTGGATGAACAAAGAGAAAGATAATCTCCAAGCGTGATCTAAACCCCTATGGTTTGTCTAAGTGTTTATTGTAACGCGATCGGCCATGAACGAACACGCATACCGGAATGTGCAAGCTATTTTGAAGACTCTTAAAGCATAGAGAATAGAAACACGTGTTAGTATCTAGTGGCCCTTGGTGGGGTTTTGAAAGTGAAGTTGTAATTTGCGAGATCTTGATGTTCTCTCGAATGTATTTTGATGAGACAACCACAACAAAGGTCATGATATTTTTCCTTGCGTGTGGGTCTGGAAGCGTTTCAATTGCTAAACCGCATTGCTTTGTCTACTTATCTAGAAGTAGTAAAAATACCAAAGACTGAATAAAGGTCTCTTTCGCTATCAAAAATATAGATTACAAGACATCTCACCTTGGATAAATCTTGCACTTTCCAAGAGCAAAGATATTGTAGCTCTTAAATCACAAATAGAATTTTAGCAGTCCGCGTTGAGTGCAGTGTTCGCTTACTTGGACCTGGTGCTTAACAAAAGACCAAAGAGGCCTCTAGTATTCGAACGGCCACAAATTGACGAGGACGGAGTTTCGCGTGTTGTTGCCGCAACGGCGTGCGAGGGATTTTGTGCTCTGCGGGTGTGCAAGGGGGATGGGCAAATGGAATCAAGAAACTGGTCTGACTTGATTGCCGCATCATCTCTGATTGCTCGCTTCTCATTGGCAGTATGCCAGGCCCCCTAACCTTGATGATTTTCAAGAGTCGACTTGGTGTTTACAAGAGCGAACAAAAGCATTTAAGATTGTCATAACATAATGACGTAAAAGTCATGTGACGAGCAAATCTCGGTCTGCGAAAATCCGTTTCCGAAAGGTGACTAAGCTTAACATTGTAAATGGGATGTTTCTTTCAACGATGTCCCGAGCAAAATTCCTCGGAGATGAACAGGACGCACTATTTTCTCAAGAGTTAACAACGTCCTTTTTGTCATTTGATATACCGTGACATTCTGACGTGTACGGTACGTTTTGCATTCCTCCGTCGAAAAGACAAAAAAGAAATCAAAGGAAAGTCGTTTCCTTTCCAAAATTCCATAACGGTTTCAAACGTGGTCAAAACTATTCCCCAAATTTTGATTTTCATCAGAAGTCAAATCTTTAAGATTGCCGAAAGGGTGCTTAGGATAAGTTTGTGTAATTTTTCAATTTCGTGTTAACTTTTCAGATATAAGAAAAGAATGCAAATGTCACTATTTTCTGTTTGGGTGTGGGAAATTGAGTGCGTCGTTCTTTACAATTTTTGTAGGATATGTGTTGTTAAAGTTCTCAACATACCATTTGCGAAAATCGTAACCTCGGTAGATGCGGAAAAGACTCGAACAACGCCCATCTGATCAGCCCCAGTGAACAGTGTTTTACACATTTATTCTTAACGTTTTTAATCACAGACATGTACGCTTTAAACGAGACTCTGGCAATATATTTGTTTTTCTATCCTGTAGCCTGGTTAAGATGAAGAGATAAGCAATGACAGGACCTCATTTTAATACCGGTTGCATTGCGCTTTGTGTGAATTGCAGGGAGACCTAAAATAGAGTAAAACCGTTACTTTCTTCGGTCATCCTTTGTTATGGAAGACGCTAAACAAGCTGTCCTCTGAAATTCAAATTGATCAATTGTAAATGAGGCTTTCTGCGAAAGTTTGAGTCAAGCTTTTGCTCTCTCAACTCAGTTGCACCCGAACTGGTCTCTCAACGAAGACAATGATAATGTGCTTTCAAGTTGAAATCAAGTTAAAAGCCCTGTGGCATCTAGTTGTGCAATGGTGTACAACATTTTGACATTCATCATGGACATTTTAAGCGTTTGAGCTAGATAACAGCATTGGTAGCATTGATAGCTGATTTCTACAAATGAAACCTAATACGTGTAGTTTGCCAAGTGGTGTACCGTATGGTTACTCGTCCCTGTTCACAACTGACTGGTGACTTAGGCATAACCACAAGCTTCGTGGTGTCGTTTGTTCTAAAAACAGAAGGTACTATTCAAGATCGAGGCGCTTCGTGGCTTGCGTGTGTTTCTTGCGCTTGTGCTTGAACTTGCGTCTCCTGTCAAAACCAGTTCTTAATTTCGCATAAGTATTGGCAGAAATCAAAAATCACTATCTCAGCCAGTAGGCCGGACGTGGAACAGCAAACGCGGAAGCTCGAGAAGCGGGTTTTTTGTCTTCAACGCAAAGCTACATAATATGTATTGGAACACTATGGGACTGACTGGCCTTCTGTTCCATTGGGAATTTCTCAGTACACATACGAAAGCTTATTGCTTCTTATTGGATACTCTATTTCAACCTAATCTGGGAGACCTTAATGGTGATTGCATTGCCTTAAGTTCCCCGATCCCTGTATCTAATTGTTAAGCCCTACGTAGTGTCAGATTACTGTTGCGATCTGTATTTTACTCTTTTAGGGTTACAAAATCAAGCGGTGTCATTCCTTAAACACCAGGCGTAAGGATGGCGCAAATTACGAAAACTTACTAAGGAAACAAAATTGGCACATTTTGTTCGTCTGTATGTTACTTTTCGAGACGAAATGTTTCATGAGGGGAAATGAGATCGATATTCCTAGACTCGAACGGAAATCCAGATTCCTAAATAAGCCATTTAAATGTTGACTACTCCCCCTAAAACGCCTCCTAATCCACCCCAAGCTGACAAATCAGACCGATTTTAGCAGCCTTAAATGTATCCATCAGCTTTAAATCAAAACTTTATTTTGGGATTTGTAAACACTGGAGAGAAAGGAATCTAAATCTCCAAGATTACCTGTGTTTTGTCGCTGTCAAACGATGGAATGGCGCTTAGACCTACATATTAAAGCGTTATTCTGATCATGATGACGTATCCGCATCAGCGTTGAAGAGCTTCTGTTACTTCGTTTAGAGTTCGCCGTCTCGATTTTAAGACATAATATTGGCCCAGACAGAAGTTAGAATGCGTAAGTTGCTGAATAACCAATGGTTGAAAAGATTCGAGATTTCGTAATCAAAATTTGCCTAAGAACTTGAATTCTTCTTCCTCCTTGCCTTGTATCGGCGGGCATCCGGTCAAACGCTTCTTAAAACTAGTTAATTAAGACTGAGCGTATTGTTGGGCGATTTTGCGAACAGCTTTTCGGTTAACGCTGTTGTCGAGTGCTTAGCGAAAATAACCTGATGCGGCAAAAAGATAAAATTACCGGTTGAGGTAGGACAGTCGACTTAAACAAGGACAGAGTAGTTCATTTTTCCCTTTAAAGAATTCTGGAAGACATATAAGGTATAGTTTACATACCTTTAAAATTTATGGATTTCTTTCTTCCAAGCTTGTCGAAGGCACTCTCGAGGATTTTTTCGTGAGAGATTGTAAAGCTCCCTTTGGTCCTTTTTATCTCTAAAATCTTTCTCAAGTTGTTATATTGGGATGGAGCTTTTAAATAGGTCACTCTTCTTTTTAAAAAATGTGTTCCTCACCAAGAGAAATGGAACCAGAGACCAATGAACACGTTGTCGGACTTGGTGTTCCTGCTACGTGATGTGGGATGGTCGGAGGATGGGCCGAACTGTATTGTCACATAAGTGGTGAGCTGAAAATATGCCGACACCGAAGGTATGATGACCTTGTCAAACCTGACAGAACAAGATTGAAATATTTTCGAATCTCAAATTTCACTTTCATGTAATGATCCTTTTTTATCACAAAAATCACCCATTCAGGAAGTAAAAGGTCTCGCAGAAGATACCCTAGTCTTCCTATCCTTCACCGGTGTTTTCTCTTGTTCTTAAGACTCTATCTGACAATTTTGCTGATGCACTTTGGCCTTTCGAGCCCCGTGTCTTCCCACGTCACGTTGATTCGATCGTCTGCGAGGTCTCTCGCGCTTGGTGTTTCTTGTGAGACGCATTTCAGTCGTTAAATACCTGTGAGGCTGTTACTTTCTCATAAGACAAACTACGTCAAAATGTGCTCTCCTCCTTGACGAACTTCTTTGGAAATAGGGCCCAACGATACGATGGCATGCATGCCGTTGGCTCGATATCCGTGGAACCAGCACCCTATCACCCCCTCCCCCCATCCCCAACTCTAACCCTATCCCCTCTCCAGTCCCCTTCCCCCTTCGTTTTGAGCTCTCCCCTCTTTTCTACTTAATTTCTTTTCCACTTCCATTTCCGCAGTTCCATTCCCCACCCCTTCCATGTTGTTCTGAAGGTTTTTATTTTTCTGTCTCCATGCCGGTGGGCTCAAATTTTCAAATCAATTTCAAGTGTTCGTGTGACAGCACCACAGGACAACTGTCTTTCCTTCCTATGGTAATGCTTGAATGTACCCCTAACAGCTGAACGCAGGAATTGTGTTGGAACCATTGATCTTATGAAGTGCAGCCTCTGCAGACAGGAAAACAACGCTTCGGATAGTTTTATTTTGAATGGGTCCCACAGTCTTTAAGCTGTACGTCTCAAAGTTGCTATTTTGGTGGTCTTTGTTGTTCAAAAGCATTCTATAAACAGCCGTCGTTTATAAAAACAACTATTTTGTTGACCCACTAACAGTAAAGTGAGCCGAAAAGCACGTGATGGAATGACGGAAGCACGCGCGCTCTCGTGTTATTGCAAACGTTAAAAAAAGCATGAAATGTAATGAAGGCTTTTTCAAAGTATAGTCGGAAACAGGAGTTACAAGGATTGACTGAAAGCAGAAACTCGTAGCACAGAAAATTCACCACGTTTTAGCAATAGGCCATTTTACAGTTTTTTGCTCAGCGACCAAGCCTATGAATGGCTGCGAGGCTGCCGGTGACCTTGCATTGATACAGACCTCACTGCTTTTATCATGTAAATTGTGTTGTTGTAACGCTAATTAGTCCATATTAACATTACAAAAGCATGAAGGTTTGTATCAAAACAGGGTCACCGGCAGCCTCGCTTCCATTACTAGGCCTGGTAACTTAGCCACAACTGTAAAATGATCTATTTTTGAAACAAATCTTTGTTGAAATCTTGTCCCAATTCCTCTCGGTACACGAAATCATGGCATTAAACGACTGAAGCATGCACGTGTCGGTCATGAGAATGAGATATCTCAAAATATTCTAAAAAATATTACACTCGTAATGCGGAGCCTCTCATCCAGACTGGTCTATTTTAAGATAAGTCTATTCCTTGCAAAGAGTAAGCCTAGGCAGCGCATATTTTAATAATGTCTTTTTGTTGGTGTTGTTTTAGAATGCATTTGACCCAGTTGAATAAACAACAGAAACAATGGACTACGAAGACAGTTAAACTGCTCCTCCTCCAGAAGCAATGAAATTCGACGTTGTAAATTGTTGCTTAATGCCGGTTTACCAATCCATTCCAGCTGTCTTCGTAACTGGAATCATCCATCACGATTGCTGGTTGGTCTTGTATCTTACTAAACGTGCTTGAGAGAACAATCGAGTACCGTGGACTGGGTATGAAAACAAGAGGAAATAGAACCCTTCATTGAAGAGGGAACGGTTATTCCAACAGTTAAAAGCTGTAGACTGAACTACCAAAATCCTGAATTCAAAGTGGAAAACTATGCCAGTCATGACCTTAAAAACATAAATATTGCTCGTTAACCTCTTACAAAGATAGTAGTTCTACAGTCTTGGACATTTCAAATGGAAAATAAACCCTACCCTTCCCCCCAATTTCAATGATGAAAATATGGCGGGCTTCAACTTGTGCGCGGATTGGATTCATCATTTATTTTGGGGGGAGGGGGTACTTATTTCTCATTTATTTTTGTCCAAGATTGCAGTAGCCATGCGACCCTAATCGGATGCCTTTGTACGAACCTTAAGTCGCCGAAACATTTGGTTTTAAAACAACTCCGACCTAAAAAAAATAACGTTAAATGAATACGCTGTAATCGAACGCTTGGGGTCAGGGATGTCCTAGGTCAAGGTATTAAATCAACAAGTCAAGTCTTTTTTCTTCATTCTCTGTTGGTTTCTTTTGACTCATTCGATTGTTTGCGTCAAGTATTTGCCCACCTTGAATTACGTTTTGACGATTTTAGTTAATAAAGTGGAGAAACATTTTTTGACTGTTGCTGAGAGTTTTCCACCTCGGGGGAGGAGAAAGTTTTAAGGGCACAAGTTCTATTACGGGAGTTGACTATTAGGCTGAGAAGACCATCAAAAAAACAGTCAGTTGTTGACTGCGACGTATATTCGCTGTTTCTGGAAAGCACTGAAGCACTGACAGACAACTGAAAGGGGTCCATAAAATGATAACCATCACACCTGACAATGAAGTTGAGCTTTCATGCGTTTTGCTTGTTTGTTTTCGTGTTTGGACATCATTGGTAGTGGTTCACTTTTATGGAAGAAATTAGCGTATTTAAACTATTCGTAGTGTTGCAGCCTTCACATGATTCGAAATCTGGCAATATCAACCCATATCGCAAATGTTTGTTGTCGCACTTCCCCCCCCCCCATACCCTAAAAGAACACTCATCCCCCTCCCCCCTTAACAATTCTTAGATAATAAAATGAAAAATACATTACATGTTGGCATTGTAACACTCCGTTTGTATATGAACCCTTGATTTTTCTCTCTTGAGCTCGCAACTCACACTAAAGTAACTTAAAGTTTGCACAGCATTAGAGTAGACCGAGCAGTTTTAGGAAAAACAGTTGAGGCTTGTTTCACGTAAGCATGTTACATATCGTTTTGGCCCAGTTGTTCATCAAAGGCCGATTAAGCTAATGTTGGATTCACTGGAATCTCAAATTGCAGTTTATTTACTGATCAAGTCGGTCAGTTTTGGACAAGTTTGTTTTCCTTCAGCATAATAACATTGTTAAGACTATTTGACGGGCCAAATTTATGCCTGGGTGGGTGTGAACAATTGGGGTCTCATCATTGGTATTTTCTTAGCCCAAATGACACCAACTAACCAATAAGTTTTTGCTTCCTTTTATGTGGAAATAAACCTTCAGTGGTATTGGAAGGCATGTTTATCCCAACAATGGCAGTCCTTGCGTTGCCCTGAAAACACCATTGTTTTCCTCGTTTATTTATTTATTTATTTATTTATTTATTTATTTATTTAAGGATTGTACAAAGCAGTACCGGTGCAAAAACAATAGAACATAAGTCCCTTACTAGTTTTAAGCATCAACCCAACCCTCTCCTAAAGTATTAACTTAATAATATAAATAGACTGCTTAACAAGTGCACGCAACAAGCGTATTTACCCGGCGACATTTAGGACAAATTATTTTAAAGGTACGAAAGTTGTCGCCATGAAAGTTGTCGTTATGCCATTATTTTCTATTTTGGTGTTTGGAGCCAAAACCAGGGGCCCACAACTCCAATACTACAATACTGGCCCGGGTTGCTCGAAGCATGGTTAGCGCTACCCAGCGTTAAATACCATGGAAACCTATTGCTTTTGATACCTCTTAACCAACGATTAGTGCCAACCGGGCTTCGAGCAACCGGCCCCTGGTCAAAAGTCTTAGGACACGAGCTAAAATGGTTTAATTAAAATAGACTTGTGTTAAGACCCCCCCGCCCCCTCCCCCTTTCAATGTTAGGGAGCTTTTGCGGCGACAGCAACGAGAACACCACACATTTGCATATTTAGTGAGAAAAAACCATAGCTTTGCACGCTCTGCACGTGCGTTTTTCATTTTTGTCCATTTCTTTGCTGTCGTCAGCAAAACAACAACGTGAAATAGTCAAATATGAGGTTTTATGGAGGACGTCAACACTTGAAAATAACGTTTTCATTCCTGAGAGACTATCATACCTTTGTCATATTAAAAAGCATGTAATGGTCTGTAATAGTCGTGAAGCGAGTACAACAATGAGAATTGTGTTTTGAGATGACGTTCTCGTTGCCGTTCCCGTCGTCGTTGCTAAAGTTCCCTGTTGACGCAATCCGAGAAAACATTCACAAAAGCAGCACTTTGTTTTAACTTTGCTTTGTGGAAAGGGGGTAAGGGGGAAAGCAAAGTCGTTATTCTCATAAGCATTTAGAAAACGTAAAGCACATATGTCTTACGAACGCTTTTTTGGTGCATAAGAACAAAGGTGTCCAACACATTTTGACCAGGATTGTAGGTCTATGTAACCGGGCATTTTCACAGATCACACCATTTTTAGACAAGTTCTTGAATAATCTTTGTCTTGCACGAGTGGCCATTCTTAAGACTAAGATAAATATTTCTCATACAAAACTGCATGATTAGCTGGAAACGTCTGGTTTCGCGGGAAAATCGATCCAAAAATGACTTGGTCTGTAAAAAACGCCGCTCCACAAATACATTGCCATGGGCTCCTGCTTCTTCTACCCCTGTGCTGGCGGTTTGGACCATAACCTGGACACTCCAAACTCAAGGCTGCTAATATTCGTCATCACAGTGGTCAAACTGTTGATGACGAATATCGTTGTCGACAAGAGTACAGGCAACGCTGAACCACTTGCGATTTGTTTTTTACCACAATATTCAACGCCAAAAAAAGTTTTGCGTGACCAAAATCATGACACGAAGAAAGAGCAAGTGTTGGCTATAACTTTCTCGCAATATGATTGGTTTATTTCCCAAATTGGGCGTTCCTGATTCGCTATTACATTGCGTGACAAATTGAAACGAGCATGACGCGCACAGCGTTGTCTAGACTCTTATCGACAACGGAAAACAAGCCAATCAGATTGCGAGATTACAAGCAATTGTGGTAAAAAAAATACATTTCTCTGTATACACTGAAGAGAGAGGGAATTAACTTGAGAGTCTCGCTCCAATTAATTATTTTCTGTCCAACTCACTTACATGTCACGTTGAATGTACATCACTCAGTCTGCTTAACCGAGCGCAGGATTCACCATTTAAAAATTTACTTGACTGAATAATTGTTTTTGAAACTTTAGGGAAGTATAGGGTTAAAATTATTTGAAGTCATTTTGTTCCTCGTTCGACATCAACAACTCGAACTTACGGGAATTCCTTGTAAAGAGTTTCGCACCCCCTGGCCTGGGAAAGCAAATACATAAATAAGAGGCGGAAGTCATATTAATGTGAAGCATATGCTAACTGAGCATTTTTCCTGTTCTTACACATTTCAGCTTTGCGTCACAGAGAAAGGGTGGAATGTTTTCTCAAGCTGACCGCGAATGCTATGTTTTTCAGTTGAAATTCAATGGACAGGAAACACATTACACTTGCGCACAATTCATGATATTAACTGACAACAAGCATACCAATTCTAATAATGATGATATCTGTAACAAAATCAGCAATAGTTACAATAAAAGCACTGCAGTACACAAGAGCAAGACTACCTAATGACAAATAAACGTTGATCTACCGTCCTTGTCTCAATACGTAAACCAAGAGGGTATGCGGTTTGAGATCAGAAGGAACTCGAAGCAGGGATGGAAATCAAGAAAAGCTGTATTTCTCAGGAAGTTTGTTGGAAAACAACCCTGTCGTTTGTCCTTGGAAAGGCTGCCATTGTCTACTTTCCAGACAGCTCGTTTTGACGTTGTGTTGCATTTTCACTAAAATAAATTCGTGCGTAGAATTCAGTGGGGTGACGAAATTTTAACTTGCCAACCATGTGTGATATCGTGATAAATGCCCGTCCAAACTTGAGTTCGCCTTGGCCTTTGTTGTGTAAAAGGTGAATAGAGGTATGCAATGGATAAATCACTATCATGGGTATATGTTCTATCAAAACAATTGAGTTACTCCATACTTCTTAGTGGATACTGCATTTCATCCTGTACGTTATTGATGAAATCAGACTGCTTGGCATTGAGAGCAGCTCTCTACATTTCGGTGATCTGCTTAGTTTCACACCCTGCAGACCTGAAAAATGGCGAAGGGTAAAATCCCTCGAGGTCATGGCTCACCTTTCTCTTGTCATTGTCTGTAACGCCTACACCTGCATGCGTGTGGGAAACGACATTTTGCATGTGATTACATGCACAGCATGTTCGAACTAATTCAGCTGCGAAAACAGCTTGAATTGCGTGCGTAAATACACGCTCCTTATAATCTGTTTTACCCTCGTGTTATTGAACAATTAAACGCCTACGCGTGCGCGCTGGACACGACTTCTCAGTCTTGCGTGCAATCTCGACCCCAGAGCTCTTCTCTTGACTGACGATCCGAAGCTCTGGTGGCGAGGATATCTTGCGTGCTGATTGAACCGATTTAGTTGCCGGAGAACCGCATGAAAAGACGTGTTTAGTGGCACGTCCGTCAGTTGCAATGTCTATCGCAAACTGTGAACAGGCCAAAACTGAGCCAAAGAACAATGCGGGATGAAGCCTTGACGGTTGTGTGCCTATATTCGTAAATCATTTTGGGGTTTTTGATTTGTTCGGGCTTCCCACTGTCGATGCAACTGTTATGAGGGAAACGTTAATTAAAACTCTTTTAAATACTCCCAAGGCCCAATAGGGTTTTGTCAGACCAAATTCACGATAACAAAATCAGACTATTTGCAGTGATTTCTCCGAATAAATGCACTTAAGAGAAACATCTTGAAATCTGTCATTTGTATTTATCAGTGATATGATAAGTGCGTGGAAGCGGGTCCTGAAGGCTGATAGCGTGATTTTGAAATGTGCGCTGTCCGGAAGCCGATCTGAAAGCTGATTTCAGTACAACATATATTCCTATGACCTCTGACCATCTTTTTCACATACATGCATC
>OX421454.1:33955005-33962505 GCA_949126865.1 Montipora capitata
TTGAAGTCGCGCTGCAGCTTGGAGTCACGGCTGACGTCCCATACCGCTGATGTTGCATAAATACATATAATACGTTACTTTTATTACTGAAAAATTACTAGAAAGCGGTACAAGAAGATTCTCCCCAAATTATACAGCTTTAATTACAACTACTTTCAAATGCCTCATCGATGACAAAACGGGACTCGAACACATCTCACTGATCCTTCATTATTGCAAGTTTATATAAAAAAAACCCCTTCCTTTTTTCCTTCAGATTTTAAAAGTGTGTTTGCTTAACACCTGACTGGCAAAATTTTGAGCTTTGATTTTTATCCAAAGGCCGTTTACTTTGAGTGTAAGTTTTGGATTTCACGGTCCGCCATTACTCACGTTCAAAACTGACCGATTGGACCTCAGACGGTTGGATCCAGGGAAAAGTGACGTCAGAGGCTCACTAGCTTAAAATTCAGCGTGTGAACGTAGGTTATTATGTATGCAAAGCGTGAGTTTAAAAGTCTGAAAGCCCAAAACCCCCGTGCTGCATATTAATTCTGCAGCGTACACACGTATTGCACTCTTAAACTAGTGAGCCTTTGACGTCATTTTCTCCTCGATCCAGCTCTCTCAAGAACATAATGTTAGTAATGGACGACCATTAAATAGGAAAATAACAGTTAAAATTAAGAGGTGTCTTTTTGAAATCAAGGCTTAAAACGTGGGTCACTTAGTGTTTTGTTAACATAGTTTTGAAATCTAAAGAAAGATATGAATTGATTTTTTGGTCACAGGGGCACTTTAAACAAGCCGCTAAACTCGTTGGTTCCATTGATGAATTGGCAAACTCGTTGGTTCGATCGATGGCAAGAAACAGGTTCCCAGTTGCCAGAAGCACGCTCTAGGCAAGTATTCGCGGTTCAATAAAACCAAAAAACAGGCTATTAGAGTGTTTTTCCAACGAAACAAAGAAAACGTTTGCATGATAATAGAGCTCAATTCCCGGAGGATTAGTTGGGGACACCAACATGGCCGCCGATTCATTGTTTAGGAACACCAACATGGCCGCCGTGACGTCAAGTGAAAACACTCTAAAATCCAAGAATTTAATCTCTGATAAGTGAACAAACTGGTTCGATTGGAGAACTTTCATGAAGATTTCGAGAGTATTGTGCTTGATCAGAAATTCAGTGTAACTTCAGTGTCTACTCCTGACCTCGCAATTGATTCCAAGTTGGACTGGATCTAGCCAATGAATTCGCATAATAGAAAAACACGGCAATTTGTGACTACGATGAAAATAAGACGGAATTCGTCCGCCGAGAATGAAGCACTTAAACAGAACACAAACAAAGGGAGATACTTATCCCAACCCACACTGGACATTGTGACGCGTTGATTTCTTTAGCTGGTGACGTATTATTAACAGTCAAAACTCAGCGGTCGTTTTCCTTTATTTATTTTCAAAACAAAGAATTGAATTTAAGCGTTGACTGATCAGGAAAGGAAAAATAATAGAAAACGAAAAAGCAACAAATGTTCTCGTACTCAGTGTCAAGATAACTTTGTGTTTTGTTTCGTGAAGCTGAATATTACTTTTTTTTATCATGAACCAATTTGTCTCAATTGTGTTTTTTTCTACTTTTATTACTTTTTCTTTAGTTTTAATTCACATACGCTAAGACAAACTGATTGACTTGTGTCTCCAGAGGAAATGTAGCAGGCAACCTCGTTCCCAGGGGCTCTCTTCTAACCGGCGAGAAAAGAGACCCTGGGATTGGCGGACCATTAAATTGGAAAATTCCAGTTAAAATCAACATGTGTCTTTTTGAAATCAAGGCTTAAGACTTTGGCCGCTTAGTGTTTGGTTAACATAGTTTTGAAATCCACAGAAAACTAATAATAGATTGTTTGGTCACGGGTGCACTTTAACAAAGTTCATCCTAGAACAATAGGCAGCTTAGGAACAAAACAATAGGTTTAGGGTGCGTTCGATTGACCGTATTCCGGAATAAGAATGCATGGAATATAAGGTAGAAATCCTTCGTTTTTACGGTGATTCACATAAAAATTGTCAAACATCTGCTAAAATGCTATTTTAAACATATTTTTGTTGTCCTTGCTGCTTCAAAACGCGCCAAACATACCGTTTTAATCATCACTCCACGTATTCTTATTCCGGAATAGGGTCAATCGAACGCGCCCTTAATTGGAAAAAAAAACAATGATTTTGCACGCCCCGCACGTGCGTTTCGCATTTTGATACATTTCTTTGCCGCTCTCGTCCTGACAACGACGTGAAATGATCATATTTGGAGGAAGCAAGCATCTGACAAACATCTAATTACAGCAAATGTTTCAAAGAGGAATTATATCGAAAAATTACTGCTGTCCTTGTATAAATAAAAATCTGTTTCGAAATTAGCTTTTTCATTTAAATGACTTCGTTATGAAAAACTCAACCTGTCAATCAAATACCGTGTGACGTAAACCCCGTTTGAAAATCGTGCGGATTATTTTCCAAACCAAACACATCTGAAAAGTTATAGCTGCAGCAACTCAAGGTTATCTGTAACACATACGAACATTTTTTGGTAAAGAAGTTCAAAGAAAGTGTTTTACAAGCTTTTCATAATAATGATAATAATGTGCCGTTTTCTTGGTTTTCTGTCCTAGTTTGAACCATGAACAAGATTGAAGGTGAACGAACAGCTTTATGTATTTTACAGATTGAGGCTCCTGGTGTATTTGGAGGATAAACCGTTTCGTTGGTTGTACTGGCAGATGCTGTAGATATTTCGAGCTTGTTACTCGCAGTGGTTGGTGGTGTTTTGCTTTGAGCGACTTAATACAAGTGGCATTTATGATGAGATGCACTTGCATATTTGTACGAATCCAGACTCCTGAAATTCTTATGGCCGCTGAGTTGCACCACATAATTAGGAGGAACTTCTCTGAAACAATACCTATAGAGGTCTTTCTGACTGTGTCACTTGTCACTTTCCAATCCCATTCTTTTCGCCTCCATTCAGAAAGTTTCCAATATAATTCTTGCCAAGTGAAGCATTCATGTACCTTACTGTATCACTTGTTATTCGTTCGAGCGGCGCATAATAACTGCTTTTTCTTGTTAGGAAAGGACCTGTCGGGACAAGGAAAACCGGTGGAGTGTCAGCATATTGAGTGTTGACCTATGGTCGATGAAACGAAGTCTGCACCTTGAGCTGTTGCTGGTCGCCATGGTTTTCTTTGTCTCCATAAAGAAACGGGACATATAAACAACGGAGGTCCTTTCCAGGTATGTCTGCAATATTTCACTCTTCCCAGCTGAAATTATGTATCGTTTCCAAACATTTATATCCTACAGAGTTTTTTCTTAGTGTTTTCAGAACTTCAAAACGCGCGCTCAGACCTTAGTGTAATAAAAACTAAGGATAGTCTATAGTTCTGAATTTTTTCCCTTGCTCTTGTTCATGTGGTAAGCACACTAGTACAGAAAGCATGCGCATTCGCAAAATACGCATTAAGAAAAAAAACTTGCAAAAACTCTGGGTTTGGGGTCCCCCGTGCTACTTTCGATCCAAAGAGGGAGAGATTAATCGGTCCCTGAGCCATTTGTGATTAACCCCTTGACTACGGTAGCTCCTCTATCAGTGTAATAAAAACTAAGGATAGTCTATAGTTCTGAAATTTTTTCCTTGTTCTTGTTCATGTGGTAAGCAGAGTTAATACAGAACGCATGCGCATTCGTAAAATACGTATTATTTGGCCGAAAAACACGTTTTGAAGCTAGTGGAGGGTTTTTTGGTCACTGTCGTGCTGTTTAAGAGCTAAACCTGCCTACAAACCCGTTTCCAGGTTGTACACTCCGCGGCCTTTTCAGCCAGGTGCAAAATAAGCGCTTTCAAAGTTCGGCATGCGCAGAAAGCAAAATTCCGACATAGTTTTTGGGTTTAAAAGTAGCACAACACTTTCGACTTTCACTTTTCGCTTTCTCTCCTTCCCTCTCTTTTCGCTTTCCTTGCCTCATTTTTTTTTTCAACTTGCTGGGCATTCGGTAGGCTTTATGAGAAACCTTTCATCATCTTAGAATTAGGTGCTCAGAAAGGTAGGTGGGTAATGGAGCAAGCTTTTCATGGAGATTTCAAGTCAGTGTTACATGGTTTTTTGTGGCCGTTTCTTCAGTTTCCTTGACTGAATTGTGCTCATTCTGGTATAGTTTGAGAGATCTCTTCTCCCTGCACAAGTTAGTGGACAAAGCTGTTCCTGACCGTTAAAAGCTCCTTTGTTAGAACATATTGTGATAGGAATCAAAGGGCCGACTCTGAGAAAACGCAGTCCCTCCCTGGGTGAAGTTCGCGCAAGTGTTTTGGTATATACACAAAGGTAAACTATGGGGAATACGCCCTTTGATTTTGCGCAATATCCGAATTTAAAAGCTTTTAACATTGTCATAAGTTAACTCAGTCATACATAAACAGTTTGTGGGGGTTTACCTTGGTGTGTGAAACTTTTTCTTTGTTTTGTTAGCTCGTGGTAGGGTTAGGTTATTGTTTGATGTTTTTTGGCTCCTTTGTTTTCTTTTGTGTTACGTCATCTGTGAGTTTCACAGGTTTTTACACCGGCGGGTCTAATTTGCATGTTGCAGGTCGCAGGTCGTGGGTTGCAGGTCATTGTTTCACCAATACAGAAAGTATCCTAAACAAGCTTAAAAGCTAACCTTAGGCCTAATTAGGCCTAAACAAAAGTTCTTAAGCCTAAGGTTAGCTTTTAAGAATGTTTAGGATACTTTCTGTATTGGTGAAACAATGACCTGCAACCCGCGACCTGCGACCTGCGACCTGCAAATTAGACCCGCCGTTTTTACACCAAGGATGAGCAGTTGGTGGAAACTGAAGTGAGTTCGTTGGTTTGAATCGCATCTTCAATCGGCGCCCCTAACTCTAAGTGACCGAGAACAATAGGTCTTATACATGATTATGAAATATAGTCAAAATTCACCCCCAAGCCTCCTTTGCACAAAATTATTTACATCGTCTGGACATGCAATACTGTTCGCACGTGGGTTTTCTTTACATGTTTGCTCCTCTGGGATTTAGGTCATGCTAAAATTTACGAGTTTAATTTTCAAATTGAAGGATTGGTGGTGAAATTAGCTAGTCAGACCTCATCAAGCATAAAGGCCTGGCCAAACGCACGCAACATTTCAACGCAACATGTTGCGTACGTTTGGCCACCCTGTTGCGATATGTTGTGATAAGTTGCAACAAATCAACAAATCAAATTTGAAAACGGTCATGTTGTTGTACTCGTTTGGCCACGTTAACGCAACATTGTTGCACTGTTGCATGCGCACTAGGTCTCCTTTGTTGGGCGCCTGGGGCTGGGGCACATTGCGTTGAAAATGTTTCGTGCGTTTGGCCGTCCCGTTCAACACATGTCACAACATCATCATCATGCAACAATGTTGCAAGATGTTGCGTTGAAATGTTGCGAGCGTTTGCCCAGGCCTTAAGGGCTGTTGAAAAAGTCAATCAGTGCGATCAAGAGAGAGAGGGGGAGCGAGAGGGGAGGAGAGGGGGAGGGAGAGAGAGAGAGAAAGAGAGAGAGAGAGAGAGAGAGAGAGGGGGGGGGGGGGGGGAGAGATGTTCAAAATCGAGTGCGTTACAAACTCTTTCCCCCAAAAAATCACAGTAATAACTTTGGCGAACCCGATCACAACATACGAAAACAATCAGTTGGCGATTAATAGCAGTCGTGACGCAGACCGCCTGCGCTAAAACAAGAGCAAGCAAGTCACAATTGGATTAACTTTCGTTCCTCTCTGGACGACCGCTTGGCGACAGGTATTTTCAAGCCACCTACCAAGATGAGCATAATGTAAAATCAAAGTAATCGCTGAGTGACTTAAAAATTCAATGAAAAATCTCACCCCAGTAAGGAGAAAAAAGAACAGCGAGAATCTTACCTTCCACGGTGGTGGAAGATGGAGGTTCTGTACTTGTGGTATTTGTACCATTTATATCTCGCGAGGATGGCGCGAAGTAAGTCGCATGCGTTGATTCGCATATCAACGATCCGTCAACAGGTTCCACGGCGTTCATACCATCAGTAACCCAGGCCTTTTTTGTTTCGTTGAACTAACTGCACATAACCTCTTTATCTTCGGGTAAATCACCAATGTTGAAAGTGAGCTTAAGTGGCGTTGAAAGACCATGGAGGGGGATTTCTATTTTGCTGACAGGTTCGCAAAAAATCGAGACCAACAACCTGTAAAGAGAAGAAATTGAGGTTGTGCCACAACTTCGTTTTGATACAGAGTGCGTGTGATGATTGAAAGTAAGTGTTCTTAGAAAGATTTAGAGGGCCCTTACTTTAAATAGATATCCTGTAGTTCGTTCGAGAGGAGTTTACGCAACCGTTCCTTGAACAACGCAGTCCAGGTAAATTTTCCCATACATTGGTCGTAAAGGTGTTGGTATTGGTACAACCTCGTTCCCAGGGCTTTTGTCCTCCGAGAGTAAGGCCGACTCTCGGCGGAGAGAAGTGGCAATGGTCGTGGTATTAGCAGTGGTATTAGCAGTGGTAGTGGCAGTGGTAGTGGTAGTGGTAGTGGTAGTGGTGGTGATTGTGGTGACAGTGGTAGTGACAGTGGCAGTGGTAGTGACAGTGGCAGTGGTAGTGGTAGTGACAGAGGTAGTGGTAGTGGTAGTGGTAGTGGTAGTGGCAGTGGTAGTAGCAGTGGTAGTGGTAGTCGTAACGGTAGTGGTATTGGCAGTGGTAGTGGTAGTGTTACGAGTGCGATGTTTTTGAGGATGGGTAGCTTGCAAACTAAACTGAACGCAGGGTTGTCGGAACAACAACAAGAAAACTTATTCCAAAACAAATGTAGTTTCCACGAATTAAAACTCTAAACAGCACGTACTCGATAAACTTACACGGCCTCCGCCAACTTGAATAAACACTGCTTTTGTCACACTTGACTAAACACGGCTAACGCCAACTCTCTTCGCTTGTGAAAAACTAGACCCACCCTGACGGTACACTGGGTTGCCTGTGGTACGTGCACCGTTCCAGACAATTTTTTCAAGTTGGGGGGTCATTAAGACCATTTAAGGGGTCACCCAGAAGTCATACCAGCAGAGGCCCTTTGGCTCACAGGTTCTCACACGTTCGTACGACGAATAAAATCTGTCCTTGCGTAATACGTAGCTCTAACAGTGCACGATATTGTTTTGGTATTGTCTATCATTGTAGTGCCATGGTAGAAGCCTTGGGTAAATAGCCTGAGAAGACATGTGGTTACTAGCAAATAACTGAACCCAGAAAGATTGAAGAAAATAAATGGGAAGTGAGAAACATTGGCTTCTGGGCTGACATGTTGATAAACTTCTTTTCACCACAAGTTTAAGCGTGCCCTCTGAGCCATCTGACAGCTTTGTAATACTAAAGTTTACTAAAGTTAATCCCTCTCCGGCGGGATTAGTGTCTGGATGGGTGACCAAAAACATATACGCCTTCGTA
>OX421454.1:33965005-33970005 GCA_949126865.1 Montipora capitata
CAGGTTCAAACCCTTTCCTGAAGAACATTTTCCTTGAATAACAAGAAAATGCTGTACTATTGCCATAAAAACTATCCAGCACACATATAATAAAACATGATGAATTCATAAAGGCCACCTTTTCCAGCGAACAATTTTTTGAAACAAACAACATATTTGCTATTATTGCGTGCGTGAAGAGAAAAAACTCAATCGTGTCAAATATGCGCAATATTACAACAAACTCAAAATTCAGGATCAAACCGTTTCCATGAAGAACCGTTTCCTTGAATAATGAAGCACAAAATAGACGACAAGCTTTCTTTCAAATAATTCTTGGCTGTCACATTACCTGAAGACTGTGCAGAGTTGATCACAGATCCACTTAACGTGTTCGATTCGTTCGCTGTCTTTGTTGAACCCATAAGTTACCAGAGAATTTTCCATTTGGTTTCAGTGTTCTACATAACAGCACACTTGGTAAATATTATTTTAGAAATGCAGCTCACGTTGATTTCTGCTCGACGGGCGACAGATTGTTGTCGAAGTCCATTACTCGTCGCTTTTTGAGATTCCAGGTGTTGGTTTTCACCGCCTGCGTAGTTTATCCAACTGACTTTTTTAAGGATCCAGTAAAACGCCATTCGCGTTACATGACTTTCGACGCCATTGCAGGCTAAGTTAATTATTCTACTGTGTCCACCAGAGAAATCTACGCAGTTCCACTACCCTCTCGATCCTAAGAAAATACGCTCAGAAGGCTCTATGCACAAAGATACCACTTACCAGGGTAGTGACAGGCAAGATTTTTTACCGACACGGAAGAAAAAATAATAATAACACCGAACAAATGCCCTCCATTTCTAGACTGGGTTTGCCATACGGCAACCCAGTAACTAGTTAAAAATTCCGCTTGGACTCGTCGACTTATATACTCTCACAATAAGCTTCCAGAACTGTCTAAACCAGTAAACAATCTAATTATTAAAACACACAGATTTAGAAACGCTTACGCACGAACCTAAAAATATACAAACTAAGAACTGTCGCGAAGCTTCTAGACAGTAACGCTAGTCGCGCAATGCTATTTTTCGTAACATAACCCCCTTTCAGAAGAAATTTCCTAAATTTATCCTGAACAAGAAAAGTTGCTAAATTGTCAATAAACTTATTCCTCAGCACGACTCAAGTAATCTGCTCCAACGTTCTCTGAGCCCTTAATGGCTTCAACTGTGAATGAATAACTTTGCAAAAACATAGCCCAACGCATGAGACGTCCGGATCCGTTGGCGAACTTAGCACTGTTTGTGTACTTTAAGGGTTCATGGTCCGTCTGAAGAACAAAAGAAACTCCGTACAGATCAAGATGAAATATCTCGATACTTCCATACAATCGCTAGGCATTCTTTCTCAATTGTGGAGTAGTTCCTTTCTGCACTTGTCAATTTCTTGCATGCGTAGCAAACGGGAAACAACTTCTCATCATGTTTCTGCATTAATACTGCACCGACTCCACTGTTGGAGGCGTCCTTCCTTAAGAAATAGGTTTTAGCTTGATCGGGGAGTCGTAGAATAGGCTCACTTGTTAGGTAAGACTTGATTGTTCGGTAGGCTTTCTCTTGTGTTTCACCCCACTCAACTTTATTAGGTTGGCCTTTCCGTGTGAGATCAGATAAGGGCACTGCGATCGCTGCAAAGTTGGGAATGAAATCTCTGTAGTATCCTGCTAGACCCATAAATGATCGCACCTGTTTCTTCGTACTTGGCCTTGGGGCATCTTTAATTTTCTCCACGTTATCCTGATGTAGACCAATCATTCCTTGCTCCAGTCGATGGCTTAGGAAATCCACACTGTTTACTCCGAATAGGCATTTAGTAAGTCTAATAGTCAACCCCGCTTGTACAAGGCGCGAAAATAGCTCTCTTAGGGCTCTAATATGTTCTTCCTAGGTACGGGTGTGAACCAATATATCATCCCAGTAGAAATCAACATCAACTAGATCTTCTAGCAACTTCCTCATTGCACGCTTCAGTGTTGCTGCCGAGTTGATCATTCCAAACGGCATCTTCAAGAACTCGTACGACCCGTCAGGTGTTACGAACGCCGTTTTCTGTATGTCCTCCTCTGGTATTGTTATCTGCCAATATCCCTTGCTAAGGTCAATTTTTGAGTAGAACTTGTCTCCACTAAGCTTCTGAAACAAATGTTCAGCAGTTGGCATATAGGCTCGGGATCAAATACGGTTACTTTATTTAATTTCCGATAATCAACGCACACGCGGTTTGTGTTGTCCCTTTTCTTCACTACGTCCACAGGTGACGCATACGGAGAACTGGACTCTCTAATAACTCCCGTTTTGATCATGTCGGCAATATCATTTCTCAGTGATTCTCTGATGCTGTAAGGTACTGGGTAAGGTCTTGATCTAACCGGCTCGTCTGAAATGAGTTTAATATTATGCTGGACGAGGTCTGTGGCACCTGGTGCTTCAGTAAACAAATTCGTGAACTGTTTAGCCAGATCCGTAAATTCCTTCCGTTGCTCATCCGTTATATTTGGTCCAGTCTTAACATCCTCGATCGATTCCTCGGCTACATATCCACCAAGCTCTAAAAAATCATCGTTTTCTCCCTCTGCTGCATCAGCTTTAGCTGCAAAGTCGACAGCATCGTCTATACACGTAGCGCCTATTCCACCAGCTACTGCTCCTTCGACTGTAGCCTCCTCTCGCTCAAAGTACTTTTTAAATAGGTTAGCGTGGTAAACTTTCTCCTTGCCTTTTACTTTCACTTTGTAGTCATTGAGACCTACTACAGAACTAACTTCAAGGGGACCATTCCCAGTTTTTGCATGCCACAAATCTATGATACTTAAGCTTTCGATGCATACTAATTAGGGTATAAGGCGACTGGCCTTTCCTGGTCTTTTAGCCTTGGGAATCTTGCCCAAAGCATCTGCCATTTTCGAATATTTTCCTTTGGTCTTCCCTTGGCCATTTGGCCAAAAACCGCGGTTTTCGACACTTTAGAAAAAATCACTATTTCTCTTTTAATAGGTCTTCATTCAAGCGGTTTTTTGTATAGCACAAATCTATGATAGTTAAGTTTTCGATCCATACTAATTAGGTGATAATGCGACAGGTATTTTCTAGGTTTTTAGCCTTCCAAGATTTGCCCAAAAAATCGGCAATTTTCGAAGATTTTCCTTTGGTCCCCCCTCTGCCATTTGGCTCAAAAACCAAGATGTGCAATACTAGGGAATCTTAAGCTGTATACGTTGTTAACTCTGTACAGGGGGCATTATCCGAGCATTTAAGGGACTTTTTTGGGAGAGACCAAGCATTTTATAGGGAAAATGCAGCATTAAAGTGAGGCATTTTAGTGGGGAAACAAAAGCATATTATACAAAAGCCTATTACCCATGCGGATGATCCGTTCATTTTGTATTTCCTTTCACGCACCGTTCGACCAGCAATGAGGGCTTCAGGGTTACTTTGGCCTAATGCCGATTATCTCTGCTGTTCTGCTTTAGTCCTTTCCTTTTCCAGTTTGAATGCCGACAACAGTTTTTCTATTGTACTGCAATGGGTAGAGAAACAGCGATCAAGAAACCACAGGTATGTTTGGTCTTTCTTTCAGAATTTTTTCGTTTACTGTAAGCAATCACTTGTAGACTTTTTGCGCACACGAGTAGTAGAGCTTTTATGCACGCGCCAAAAGTTTAGGCAGAAGAAAATTCTGAATATCGAGCCCAGCGCAAGCATAACTAGAGATATAAACATCCAGCCTCGCAATGGTGGGCAATGTCGAGGGGAGCTGGTGCCGATAATCACATCGTGAGATCCTTCTGGGTCCGTGTCTATGTATTACGTTAACGTCACTTCTTTTCTTGTCTTTCCCATGACGTCACAGCGGCCATATTCGTGTCCTATAATCCTCTTGGAATTGAGTTCAATTGTTATGTTTAGAGTCATGGTTGACGGAAAACCAATAATTCTTGCAAGCTTCCGCTAAGCTTCTTGTGGGACTCGTGATTCAAAAGCTTCACACTGTATATATAAGGAATGGAAAAAATTTCTCCCTTATCTCCAGCACACCAACAGTGTGCTTGAGGTTATTCAAAAAATTTTTTTTTGTTTCTCCTCGAAATCAGCAAACTGTTCCTCGAGAGGGACTCCTTGACCACCGCGCAGAGTCCTTGAGCAGGCTGAAAAATTAATAATTGATCAAGGAAGCTCCCAGTCTGTTCTGGAAATACAATACGAAGGCAAAATAAGATAAGTCACCTGGCTACATCTTTTGCATGCAAAGTAGAACAATAGGGTCGAAACACGAGCGCTCGCGCACCAGTGACGAAACGCATGGAGGAGGAGTATAATTAATTTCATTCTGACGTTGTGCAAAGCAGGCGATGTTTCCTAGACGCGGAGAGCAACTAGAAGTGAGCTGTTTTCCCTTTTAACTTGTCTTCACTCAACCGCATTTGTATTGCTAAGTATCTTTCCTCCAGGTGATCTGGTGACGTAACTCGGAGGACGGGGGAGAAAAATTTTAACGCCGTATCCCACAACCGCGCGCGGCCTTATTTTGGAATTCAACATGGCAGAGGCGAGGTTAGATCTCGTCGGGTGTTCTTGAATGTTCATTCAGTAACAGGAAATCTGGTAGACAGGGAATGGAAATACTGCAGGGAGTTTGAAAACAATACATAAGGTCGCGCGTGGTTGTGGGATACGGCGTTAAAAATGTTTCTTCCCAGTCTTCTGAATTACGTCACCAGATCACCTGGCTCCGTTAGAGATGATTAGTTTAAAAATGCGGGAGACAATACTCTCCTTCCTTCTCATTCCTTCCGAATGTTCTCTTCCGGTTGCCGTCCACGCCACAAAAACGTGACGTGCTTAGGCTCCATTTTCTTCCCGCTTGTTCCTCTTTCTTCGAAAGGTTGGCAGCACACACATGAACACTTACTCACAGCTAGATAAACGACCAACACCTGTGGAACGTATGGTTATAAATAT
>OX421454.1:33975005-33987505 GCA_949126865.1 Montipora capitata
GCAAAGGACTAATAGTAAAGGTACCCAAGAAGGGTAACTTACGTGAGTGTACGAACTGGAGGGGTATCACACTTTTACCAGTCATAAGTAAGATCTTTGGCAGAGTGTTGATAAGTAGAATTAAAAAAGGAGTTGACAACAACATGAAAGTAAGAACTCTCAAAATCTTTCTAAGAACACTTACTCTTACGACCTCAAATTTTTCTCTTTACAGGTTGTTGGTCTTGATTTATGGGACCCTGTCAGTAAACAGAAATCCCAGTCCATGGTGTTTTAACGCCACTTAAGCTGACTTTCAATAAAGGTGCTGGGCCCGAGGATAAAGAGGTTATTTGCAGTTACTTTAACGAAAATGGTATGAACGCTGTGGAACCAGTTGACGGATCGTTGATATGCGAATCAACGCATGCGACTTACTTCGCGCCATCCGCGCTAGAAATCAAAAATGGTACTTCAAATACCACAACTACAGAACCACCAGCTTCCACCACCGTACTAGGTAAGATTCCCGCTGCCCTTCTTTCTCCTTACTGGAGAGATATTTTTTCATTGGATTTTTAAGACACTCAGCGATTACTTTGGTCATAGTTCTATTAACTATGCTTTGGTTTTACATTATGCTTATCTTGGTAGATGACTTGAAAATACCTGTCGCCACGAGGTCGGGACGAAAGTTAATCCAATTGTGTCTTACTTGCTCTTGCTTTAGCGCCAGCGGTCTGCATTACGACTGCTTTTAATCGGTAACTGATTGTTTTCGTATGTTGTGATCTGTTCGCCAAAGTTTTTTTTGGGGGGGAAGGGGCTATAACGCACTCGATTTTGAACATCTCTTCCCTCTCCCTCTCTTTTCTTTTTGGATTTCAATAACACTTGTAAAAGTCTCTATGCTTTTTCGGCATATGCACACACCGCGCAAAAATACCTTTGAATTAGTAGGCAACGCCCTTTTAATTATTCCTTGAAAGGAATAATAAGGAATGATTTCACCCGTATCTTTGAAATTCAAGAAAAATTAATCCTTAATTAATTTCAATTCAAGAGGCACATTGAATGTGGTTGAACGTTGTTTCAGGACGTTTCAGGCGCTTTTCAGGACAACAACGGCAAATAAATAACTAAAATGATAAACGCATGCGCAGGGCGTGCAGTTCATTTTTTTCAATAATCTATTATTTCGAGTCGTTTTTGTTCTTAGCAAAGCCCTCTTTGCTTATGCTTTTTATTTACTTATGCGAATACACAATACATTCAAATGAGCGAATGGCTTCGTCATTCCAAACCTTGATCATTAGTTCTCAAAGTAATTAATAATTCATAAGGCTCTTAGTCAATCCGAGTGCCTCATTTTGGCCAGGTGCATGTATCTTGATAGCCAATGAAACTACAGGTCAAGAAACGCCCGAGTTAGTTTAAAAACTGATCAAGACACTGATCAAGGCCCTAGAATTTAAATGAACCTTTATGCTAATAAACCTTCCAAAAAAAAACACGTATAAATAAACTACTCGCACACAATGCATTTTAAAGTTCCCGAATAATATTCGACATAAAACTTTCGCAGTACCTCTTATTATTAGCGTCCAGAGGATTAAAACGAATTTGGACACCCAATAATCCAGCGAAAGAGCATCCATTTCAGCGATGTCTGCTCTCAAGGCTTAATACTCTTTGAAAAGTCCATCGCAATCTAAAACCGGCACTTGCAATTGCATCTCTCTTAACCTCAACCATTCGGCGAGTTCACAGTCCAATACACTCGACCTGAGTCGGATTGTCTTCACTCGCAGGCGGATTGAGTCCGATCGCGACCGGAACCGGAAATGGGTGCATTCACGTTTGTAACATTTGAAAAAATTAACTGCAAGAAAACTAATGTTCAAGGTGCTAGTATTACGTTTTTTCATTTCTTTGTTTTCATCCATAACTGGAGGCTTACTACAAAAAATTCCAATTCTACACCTTTATTGGAGACTGCCAACAAACAACAGTAAGTTCTTTTAACGGTCTTTATTTGGAAAAATGACAAAAATGATAAACCGTTAAACCGATTTAACACAATTTCAAATTTACTTATCACATTTAAACATACTTAAAACAAACAGTTTAATAACAAATAGTACCTTATTGTGTTAATATTGTCACACCTGGTTTATTTTCACTGGTCGGAGTCTCCCCAATCCACTGGTCGGAGTCCCCCCGTTCACACGTAATACTAGCACCTTGAACATAAGTTTTCTTACAGTCAATTTTTTTCAAATGTTACAAACGTGTTTGAGTTTCTTATCTCCCTAATTTTACTACATTATTCTTTCCATTGTTTCTGTTTTATTTAACGCCTGTCAATGTGAAATACTAGCACCTTGAACATTAGTTTTTTGCAGTTTAATTATAGAAATGTTACAAACGTGTTTGAGTTTCTTATCTCGCTAATTTTACTACATTATTCTTTCATTGTTTCTGTTTTATTTAATGCGTATCCATGTGTGTACCCCCGTTCATGGGGTGAAAGGGTGCTTCCTGTCCATAGGGCGAAAGGGTCATGCCCCCCCAGTCCATGGGGCGAAAGGGTCCTGTCTCCCCCGTCCAGGGGGCAAAAGGGTCATGTCCCCCCCGTCCATGGGGCGAAAGGGTCATGTCCCCCCCGTCCATGGGGCGAAAGGGTCATGTCCCCCCGTCCATGGGGCGAGAGGGTCATGTAATTGCCATGGAAACCAAAAGTACTTTTTTTGGTCTACTGCACTAACCTGACCTTTATTATCTTGTAATATTTTCAACCTGCCTTTTTTCTTTTCTTCGTTTTCATCCATAGCTGGAGGCTTACTACAAAAAAATCCAATTCTACACCTTTATTGGAGACTGCCAACAAACAACAGTAAGTTCTTTTAACGGTCTTTATTTGGAAAAATGACAAAAATGATAAACCGTTAAACCAATTTAACACAATTTCAAATTTACTTATCACATTTAAACATACTTAAAACAAACAGTTTGATAACAAATAGTACTTTATTGTGTTAATATTGTCACACCTGGTTTATTTTCACTGGTCGGAGTTTCCCCAATCCACTGGTCGGAGTCCCCCCGTTCACACGTAATACTAGCACCTTGAACATTAGTTTTCTTGAAGTTAAATTTTTTCAAATGTTACAAACGTGTTTGAGTTCTAATATCCCTAATTTTAATACGCGCTCTCAGATGCTTAAAAACCCTTTTCAAAACGTCTTTTTCGAACGCTTTCACAAACGTCTTCAAAACGCGCTCTCAAACGCTTAAAAACGCGTTTTAAAACGCCTTTTTTGAACGCTTTCACAAACGCGTTCTCAGACGCTTAACAGCACGTTTTAAAACGTCTTTTTCGAACGCTTTCACAAACGCATTCAAAACGCGCTCTCTAACGCTTAAAAACGCGTTTCAAAACGTCTTTTTCGTACGCTTTCACAAACGTCTTAAAAATGCGCTATCGAACGCTTAAACACACGTTTCAAAACGTCTTTTTCGAACGCTTTCACAAACCTCTTCAAAACTCGCTCTCGAACTTTTAAAAACGCGTTTCAAAACGTCTTTTTCGAACGCTTTCACAAACGCGCTCTCAGACGCTTAAAAGCGCTTTTGAAAACGTCTTTTTCGAACGCTTTCACAAACCCGCTCTTAAACGCTTAAAAACGCGTTTCGAAACGTCTTATTCGAACGCTTTCACAAACGCTCTCTTACGCTTAAAAACGAGTTTCAAAACGTCTTTTTCGAACCCTTTCACAAATGCGCCCTCAGATGCTTAAAAACGCGTTTCAAAGAAACGCTTTCACAAACGCGCTCTCAAACGCCTAAAAACGCATTTCATTACGTCTTTTTCGAACGCTTTCACAAATGCCTTCCAAACACGCTCTCTAACGCTTAAAAATGCGTTTCAAAACGTCTTTTTGGAACGCTTGCACAAACGCCTTCAAAACGCGCTCTCAAACGCTTAAAAACGCGTTTCAAAGGAGCGCTTTCACAAACACGCTCTCAAACGCTTAAAAAAGCGTTTCATAACGTCTTTTTCGAACGCTTTCACAAACGCCTTCAAAACACGCTCTCTAACCCTTAAAAACTTGTTTCAAAACGTCTTTTTCGAACGCTTTCAAAAACGTCTTCAAAACGCGCTCTCGAACGATTAAAAACGCGTTTCAAAACGTCCTTTTAAAACGCTTTCACACACACTCTCGAACGCTTAAAAACGCGCTTCAAAACGTCTTTTTCGAAAACTTTTGCAAACGCGCCCTCAGATGCTTAAAAACGCGTTTCAAGACGTCTTTTTCGAATGCATTGACAAACGCCTTAAAAACGCGCTCTTTAACGCTTAAAAGCGCATTTCAAAACGTCTTTTTCAAACGCTTTCACAAACGTGTTCTCAGAGGCTTAAAAGCGCGTTTCAAAACGTCTTTTTCGAACGCTTTTACAAACGTCTTTAAAACGCGCTCTCAAACGCTTACAAACCCGTTTCAAACGAACGCTTCCACAAACACGCTCTAAGACGCTTAAAAAGGCGTTTCAAAACGTCTTTTTCAAACGCTTTCACACACGCGTTTTCAAACGCTTAAAAACGCGTTTTTAAACGTCTTTTTTTAACCCTGTCCAAAGCACGCCCTCGGATGCTTAAAAACGCGTTTCAAGACGTCTTTTTCGAAAGCTTTGACAAACGCGTTACAAACGCGCTCTCTAACGCTTCAAAACGCGTTTCAAAACGTCTTTTTCGAACCCTTTCACAAACGCGCCCTGAGATGCTTAAAAATCTTTTTCAAAACCTCTTTTTCAAACGCTTTTACAAACGCTCTCTCATACGAGTAAAAACGCGTTTCAAAACGTCTTTTTCGAATGGTTTTACAAACGTGTTTAAAACGCGCTCTTCAATGCTTAAAAACGCCTTTTAAAATGTCTTTTTCAAACGCTTTCACAAACGCGCTCTCATACGCTTAAAAACGCGTTTCAAAACATTTTTTTCGAACGCTTTCACAAACGCTCTGTCAGATGCTTAAAGACGCATTTCCAATCTTCTTTGTCGAACGTTTTCACAAACGTCTTCAAAACGCGCTCTCAAACGCTTAAAAACGCGTTTCAAAACGTCTTTTTCGAACCCTTTCACAAACGCGCCCTCAGAGGCTTAAAAACGCGTTTCAAGATGTCTTTTTCGAACGCTTTCACAAACGCCTTCAAAACGCGCTCTCTAACGCTTAAACACGCGTTTCAAAACGTCTTTTTCGAACGCTTTCACAAACGCGCCCTCAGATGCTTAAAAACGCTTTTCAAGACGTCTTTTTTGAACTCTTTCACGAACGTTTTAAAAACGCGCTCTCAGACGTTTAAAGAACGCATTTGAAAACGTGTTTTTCGAACGCTTTTACAAACATGCTCTTGGACGCTTAAAAACGCGTTTGAAAACGTCTTTTTCGAACCCCTTCACAAACGTTTTCAAAATGCGCTCCCGAACTCCTCAAAAGGTGTTCCAAAACGTCTTTCTCGATCGTTTTCACAAACGTCTTCAAAACGCGCTCTCCAACCTTTAAACACGCCTTTCAAAACATGTTTCTCAAACGTTTTCATAAATGCTCTCTCATACGCTTAAAAACGCGTTTCAAAACGTCTTTTTTGAACGCTTTGACAAACACTCTCAGAACGCGCTCTCAAACGCTTAAAAACGCGTTTTAAAACGTCGTTTTCGCAAGCTTTCACAAACGCGTTATCAGATGCTTAAAAGCGCTTTTCAAAACGTCATTTTTCAACGCTTTTACAAACGCCTTCAAAACACGCTCTCGAACGCTTTTACAAACGCGCTCTCACACGCTAAAAAACACGTGTAAAGACGTGTTTTTCGAACGCTTTCACAAACGTCTTCAAAATGCTCTCTCGAACGCTTAAAAACTTGTTTCAAAACCTCTTTTTCGAACGTTTTTACAAACGTCTTCAAAATCGCTCTCTAACGCTTAAAAACGCATTTCATATCGTCTGTTTCGAACGCTTTTTCAAACATGCTCTTAGACGCTTAAAAACCAGTTTCAAAACGCATTTTTCGAACGCTTTCACAAACGTCTTCAAAACGCGCTCTTAGACGCTTAAAGCACGCGTTTCAAAACGTCTTTTTCGAACGCCTTCACAAACGTGCTCTCCGATGCTTAAAGACTCATTTTAAAACGTCTTTTTCGAACGCTTTCACAAACGTCATCAAAAGGCGCTCTCCAAGGCTTAAAAACGCCTTTCAAAACGTCATTTTTGAACGCTGTCACAAACATGCTCTCAGACGCTTAAAAACGCGTGTCAAAACGTCTTTTTCGAACGTTTTCACAAACGTCTTCAAAAGGCGCTCTCTAACGCTTAAAAACGCGTTTCAAATCGTTTTTTTGGAACGCTTTCAGAAACGCCTGCAAAACGCGCTCTCAAACGCCTAAAAAGGCGTTTCAAAACGTCTTTTTTCACTCTTTTCACAAACGTTCTCAAAATGCACTTTCTAACGGTTAAAAACGCGTTTCAAAGCATCTTTTGCGAACGCTTTCAGAAACGTCTTGAAAACGCGCTCTCGAATGCTTTAAAACGCGTTTCAAAACGTCTTTTTCGAACGTTTTTACAAACGCCTTTAAAACGCGCTCTCAAACGCTGAAAAAGGCGTTTCAAAACGTCTTTTTCAAACGTCTTCAAAACGCGCTCTCAGACGCTTAAAAACTCGTTTCAAACCTTTTTTAAACGCTTTCACAAAGGATGTCTCATACGCTTAAAAACGCGTGTCAAAACGTCTTTTTTGAACGCTTTCACAAACACACTGTCACAACGCGCTCTCAAACGCTTCAAAATGCGTTTAAAAACGTCTTTTTTGAACGCTTTTACAAACGCGTTCTCAAGCGCTTAAAAGCGCGTTTCGAAACGTCTCTTTCTAACGCTTTTACAAACGTCTTCAAACCGCGCTCTCAAACGCTTAAAAACGCGTTTCAAACGAACGCTTTCACAAACGCGCTCCCAGACGCTTAAAAAGAAGTTTCAAAACATCTTTTTCGAACGTTTTCACACACTCGCTTTCAATCGCTTAGAAACGCGTTTCAAAACGTCTTTTTCGAACGCCTTTACAAACGTCCTAAAAAAGCGCTACCAAACGCTTAAAAACACGTTTCAAGACGTCTTTTTCGAAGGCTTTCTTAAACGTCTTCAAAACGTGCTCTCGAACGCTTAAAAACTTGTTTTAAAATGTCTTTTTCTAACGTTTTAACAAACGTCTTCAAAACGCGCTCTCAATCGCTTAAAAACGCGTTTCAAAACGTCTTTTTTAACACTTTCAAAATTACACTTTCAGAACGAGCTCTCAAAAGCTTAAAAACGCGTTTTAAAACGTCATTTTCGAACACTTTTACAGACCCGTTCTCAGACGCTTAAAAGCGCTTTTTAAAACGTCTTTTTCGAACGCTTTCACAAACGCCTTTAAAATGCGCTCTCGAACGCTTAAAAACGCTCTTGAAAACTTTTTTTTTGAATGCTTTCACAAACTCGCTCTCAGCGCTTCAAAATGCGTTTCAAAACGTCTTTATCGAACGCCTTCACAAACGCTCTCTCAGACGCTTAAAGAGGCGTTTCAAAACGTTTCTTTTGAACGTTTTCACAAACGTCTTCAAAATGCGCTCCGTAACGCTTAACAACGAGTTCAAAAACGTCTTTTTCGAACGCTTTCACAAACGCCTTCAAAACGCGCTCTCGAACACTTAAAAACGCGATTGAAAACGTCTTTTTCGAACGCTTTTACAAACGTCTTTAAAACGCGCTCTCAAACGCTTAAAAACGGGTTAAAAAACGTCGTTTTCAAACGCTGTCACAAACATGCTCTCAGACGCTTAAAAACGCGTGTCAATACTTCTTTTTCGAACGCCTTCACAAACTTCTTCAAAAGGCGCTCTCAAATTCTTAAAAACGCGTTTGAAAACTTTTTTTTTGAACGCTCTCACAAACGCACTCTCAGCGCTTAAAAATGCGTTTCAAAACGTCTTCACAAACGCGCTCTCAGACGCTTAAAGAGGCGTTTCAAAACGCCTTTTTTGAACATTTTCACAAACGTCTTCAAAATGCGCTCCCTAACGCTTAACAACGAGTTTCAAAACGTCTTTTTCGAACGCTTTAACAAACGCCTTTAAAACGTGCTTTCAAATGCTTAAAAAGGCGTTTCAAAACGTCGTTTTCGAACGTTTTCACAAAGGTTCTTCAAAATGCGCTACCTAACGCTTAAAAAGGCGTTTCAAAACGTCTTTTGCGAAAACCTTCACAAACGTTTTCAAAACGCGCTCCCGAACTCCTCAAAAGGTGTTCCAAAACGTCTTTTTCGATCGTTTTCACAAACGTCTTCAAAACGCGCTCTCCAGCCTTTAAACACGCCTTTTAAAACGTGTTCTTCAAACGTTTTCACAAACGCTCTCTCATACGCTTAAAAACGTGTTTCAAAACGTCTTTTTTGAACGCTTTGACAAACACTCTCAGAACGCGCTCTCAAACGCTTGAAAACGCGTTTTAAAACGTCGTTTTCGAACGCTTTCATAAACGCGTTCTGAGATGCTTAAAAGCGCTTTTCAAAACGTCTTTTTTCAACGCTTTTACAAACGCCTTCAAAACGCGCTCTCAGATGCTAAGAAACACGTTTCAAGACGTCAAGACGTGTTTTTCGAACGCTTTCACAAACGTATTCAAAATGCGCTCTCGAACGCTTAAAAACTTGTTCCAAAACGTCTTTTTTGAACGTTTTTACAAACGTCTTCAAAATCGCTCTCTAACGCTTAAAATCGCATTTCAAAACGTCTTTTTCGAACGCTTTTTCAAACATGCTCTTAGACGCTTAAAAACCAGTTTCAAAACTCATTTTTCGAACGCTTTCACAAACGTCTTCAAAACGCGCTCTTAGACGCTTAAAGAACGCGTTTCAAAACGTCTTTTTCGAACGCCTTCACAAACGTGCTCTCCGATGCTTAAAGACTCATTTTAAAACGTCTTTTTCGAACGCTTTCACAAACGTCTTCAAAACGTGCTCTCCAACGCTTAAAAACGCCTTTCAAAACGTCATTTTTGAACGCTGTAACAAACATGCTCTCAGACGCTTAAAAACGCGTTTCAAGACGTCTTTTTCGAACCTTTTACAAACGCCTTCAAAACGCGCTCTCCAATGCTTAAAAACGCGTTTCAAATCGTCTTTTTGGAACGCTTTCACAAACGCCTTCAAAACGCGCTTTGGAACGCTTTTACAAACGCGCCCTCAGATGCTTAAAATCGCGTTTTAAGACATGTTTTTCGAACGTTTTCACAAACGTCTGCAAAACGCAATCTCTCACGTTTAAAAACGCGTTTCAAAACGTCTTTTTCAAACGCTTTCAGAAAAGCGCTCTCAGACGCTTAAAAACGTGTTAAAAACGTCTTTTTTAAACGCTTTTACAAAAGCGCTCTTAAACGATTCAAAACGCGTTTCTAAACGTCTTTTTCGAACGCTTTCAAAAACTTCTTCAAAACTCGCTCTCAAACGCTTGAAAACGCGTTTCGAAACATCTTTTTTGAACGCTTTCACAAGCTCCTTCAAAACGCGGTCTCGAACGCTTAAAAACGCGTTTCGAGACGTCTTTATCGAACGGTTTCACAAACGCCTTCAACACGCGCTGTCGAACGCTAAAAAACGCGTTTCAAAACGTCTTTATCGAAAGCTTTCATAAACGCCTTCAAAACTCGCTTTCGAACGCTTAAAAACGCGTTTGAAAACGTCTTTTCGAACGCTTTTACAAACGCGCCCTCAGATGCTTAAAAACGCGTTTCAAGACGTGCTTTTTGAACGCTTTTACAAACGTCTTCAAATCGCACTCTCGAACGCTTAAAAAACTCGTTTCAAAACGTCTTTTTCGAACGTTTTCACAAAACGCGCTCTCAAACGCTTAAAAACACGTTTCAAAATCATTTCTCGCATGCTTTCACAAACGCCTTTAAAACGCGCTCTCAAACGCTTAAATACGCATTTCAAAAAGTCTTTTTCGAACGCTTTCACAAACGCCTTCAAAACGCTCTCTTAGACGCTTAAATTAATGTACAAGCTGACAGTTAATGGATGGACTCAAGCTAAATCATTATTATATTAAGAGCAAAACAATCAACCCCCAGTCTGAGTTTGAACAACATCTATGATGAAGCTGATGTAAATAAAGAAGCAGCTCATGCCTCTTCTCAAACAACTGAGAAAACTGAACACTCAGCTGAACAATCAGGTAATCAACAATCCAAAGGTAAGAGGTGTGTCTTGTTGATTGGGGATTCTATGATCAAAGCGATTTAAGAGCAAAAACTCTCCAGGTCTCAGTCTGTTAAGAAATTTTGTTCCGGGGGGGAGTGGGGAGCCAAGATAACTGCTATTAAAGATCAGCTTCTTCCTGCACTGCAGCACACTACTTATGACAGTGTACAGTGTCATAATTCATGCTGGAACGAGCGATTTGAATGAATCTCAGCTTGAAGATATAATAAAGGGTCTAACTGTAATGGCAGAGGAAGCGATTAAAATTAGACCTTCAATCAAGGAATTGGTTTCGGGCTTCACAGGCCAGAAAGATGAAAATGCAAATGAGAAGATTATGCATATAAATCACACGACGAAAGCCGTCTACGGCTCCAGAGGCTGGTTGTTTATTTATAATGCCCACATCAAAGTTGAACTCTTAGAAAACTAAGGTATGCACTTGAACGGAGATGGCGTGAGAATTCTAGCCTCAAATTTTATAAAGCACGCTTTGAAAGCAAAGATCAAAGCAGGAAAATGCAAGCGAAAGCAGGACCCTCTTTGATTGCTAGCACAAACTCTGAACAAGATAATTCGGACCTCGTCGGAAAGTTAGATTTTATAGAGGGCCTTTCCACATTCGGCTCGTCTTCGTTAAATGCAGACCTCTTAAGTGAAATATCCAAACATACGGGGGCTAAGTTGGCTGCCATTAACATTACTAGTATTCCCGGACGTATCGAGAAATTGGGGATTTATATGAATTCGAAATGCATTGATATTCTTCTGGTTAATGAAACTCGTCTCGATGACACTATATCTAGTGGCGAAGTTACAGTACCAGGCTATGTCCTGGAGAGGAAGGATAGAAACAGAGATGGAGGGGGTGTCGCCCTTTATATCCGGAATACTATCAATTATGAACGTTTATTTGATCTCGAGTGCGATAGCCTCGAGTAAATTGGCATTAGGGTAATCAAACCCAAGGCTAAACCTTTTATTGTTAGTACTTGGTATAGCCGTTCTAATTTGGACACAATGAAGGATTTTGAAGGATTTCTCGTTCAGCGAATCGAATCACTGGGTCTAGAGGTAAATATTTTGGGGGATTTAAATTGTAATGTGGCTGCCTGCTCACTATAATTACATACAAAGAATCTTCTGGAAATTTGCAACCTTTACCAGTACCATCAGCTGTTCATAAGCATACCCGAACCACTGCAAAATCCGCGACTATTATTGATTTATTCCTAACAAATAACAAGGAAATTTTTACATTCTCTGGGGTCTGCCACAGCGGAATAAGTAACCATTCTCTTAGCTATGGAGTTAGAAAAATTTGTATTCCCAAAGGGCAACAAAAGATCGTGGAGTCGCGACAATTTAGGAGCTTTGATGCTAACTCTTTCTACGCTGACCTTAACCTAGCACCTTGGCACCTAGTTCATCTGGAAGATAATCCAAATCTTGCCTGGGAAATTTGGTCTCATTTGTTTTTAGCAATATGTGACTTCCATGCTCCAAAATGTAAAAGGGAAGTAAGAAATAATTTTGCTCCCTGGCTAACGCCAGAGGTAAAAAGGTTGATGTTTGAGAGGGACAAACTGAAAAGGGCTGCAATTATCAACAATTCAGATGCTCATTGCACCGAGTATAAGATTGCTCGAAACAACGTAATTGCTGCTATCAGGAAAGCAAAAACTAACTACTCACGATAAAAGGTATTTCGAAACAAATATAGGGGACATTAAGAAATCATGGAAAGGAGTAAATTCAATATTGGGCCGAACTCTTCCAAAAACTGAAATAAATAGAATAGATGTTGGAGATAACTCAAGTACCACCCCATAAGAAATCTCTGATGTTCTTAATTATCACTTTACTCACATTGGGCTTAGATCAGCAGGTAATATTCCCGAAACTAGTTTACATTAGGCCATCAGTTTCTAGTTTTACCCGGAGGCAGTGTGGCCCAGTGCTTAGAGCGCTTGCCTTGAGATCCGGAGATCCCGGGTTGCCGTTACAAATTTGATTACAAAAAATTCGACACAATGATTTTTCCCATTACAATCATGCTTTAATCATGAGATAAAAATCATAGAATAATAATAATTATTATTATTATTATTATTTTGTTTTTTACAGACTTACAGAACGAAAATAACCTACATGATAATAATACATAATAAACTACTTTAAAAACTTCGACTTACAATACATTACTTTACCTTCTGTCTATAAATTAATAATA
>OX421454.1:33992505-33995005 GCA_949126865.1 Montipora capitata
AACAACCATCCCGCCTCCAGATTTATGTGGGCCTCTATCCTGCCTGAAGATGACATAACCTGGAATTTGAATATCGTTATTAGTCGTAGAAGGGTCGAGCCAGGATTCAGAGATGACGAATATATCGTAGTTATGGTGAACAATCGTTTGCTTGACCAGGTAGAAGTTTTCACGCGAAGCCATTGAGCGAACATTAAGATGAGCGACGGTAATGTTGACCTTTCTGTTCTTTGGTTTATTTCGTAAAGAACTGGGAGGCCCAGGGTTCAACTCTAAGTCGTAGATTAGCAAAAGAACAGGATAAAATGTGCAGACCGAATTACAATACAAAAGTATCGGTGCACTAGCTCTTTTTACCCTGACCTCAACTAGCAGCAAAGTCCGCCGCCATGTTGGAGCGAGGGCGGTCGGTTGAAGAGCAATGTTTCTGGCCGCAAATCCATCCAGAGCATCACGTATTTCAGCATAGGTCGATACTTTTGCGTTGTTAAATTGATATCTTGTTCCAGAGCCACTTCTAGTGCAACTGGAGAGCAAAACAGCCCAAAGTAAGGCTAAAATTATAGGAGCCTGAGAAAACATGAATCACTGACTCGCTGGCCTTCCAAACAGCCAAACCTTGACCACCTTGACCACCCTGACCACCTTGGCCACCTTGACCCACCAGAACACCCTGACTGGCCTGGCCACCTTGACCACCTTGGCCACCCTGACCACCCTGACTAGCCTAACCACCTTGACCACCCTTACCACCCTTACCACCTTGACCACCCAGAACACCCCACCACCCAGAACACCCTGACTAGCCTGACAACCTTGACCACCCTGACCACCTTGGCCACCATGACCACCTTGCCCACCTTGACCACCCTGACCACCTTGGCCACCTTGACCACCCTGCCCACCTTGGCCACCTTGGAAACCTTGACCACCTTGGCCACCCTGACCACCCTGACTACCTTGACCACCCTGACCACCTTAGCCACCTTGACCACCCTGACCACCCTTACCACCTTGACCACCCTAACCACCCTGACCACCTTGATCCCCTGACGACCTTGGCCACATTGACCTTCCTTACCACCTTGGCCACCTTGACCACCCTCACCGCATTGGCCACCTTGACCACCCAGAACACCCCACCAACAAGAACACCCTGACTAGCCTGACCCCTTGACAACCTTGGCAGTTCTGACCACCTTGACCACCTTGGCCACCTTGACCACCTTGACCACCCTGTCCACCTTGGCCACCTTGACCACCCTTAGCACCTTGACCACCTTGACCACCTTGGCCACCTAAATGGCTCCGGAAAATGGCACTTTTAGAACTTTTGGAAAAAATGTTATTTCTCGTCTAATATGTGTTATTTCATGCGGTTTTTTGCATAGCAGAAATCTAGGATAGTTTAGCTGTCAATCCATACTAATTAGGCCATCAAGTGACTTGTACTTCCTTCTTTTAAAGCCTTCCAAATTTCGACGAAAAATCCGGATATGGGTAAGGGTAGCCCCCCGTACATGGCTAAGGCCATTTTCGATACTTTCGGAAAATGTTATTTCTCGTCTCACAGGTGTTATTTCATGCGGTTTTTTGCATAGCCGAAACCTAGGATAGTTTAGCTTTCCATCCATACTAGGCCATCAGGCGACTTGTATTTCCTATTTTTTTAGCCTTCGGAAGTTCGACCAAAAAATCGGCCATTTTTGATAAATTTCCCTGGGTCCTCCCTTTGCTCTTTTGCGAAAAATGGCCATTTTTGATAGTTTTGCGAAAAATGTCATTTCTCCTCTAATAGGTCTTTTTTTCATGCGGTTTTTTGCATAGCACAAATCTCGGATAGTTTAGCTTTCAATCCATACTAATTAGGCCATCAGGCGATTGTATTTCCTATTTTTTTAGCCTTCGGAAGTTCGACCAAAAAATCGGCCATTTTTGAAAATTTTCCCTTGGTCCCCCCTTTGCTCTTTTGCTAAAAATGGCCATTTTTGATAGTTTTGCGAAAAATGTCATTTCTCCTCTAATAGGTCTTTTTTCGTGCAGTTTTTTGCATAGCACAAATCTAGGATAGTTCAGCTTTCAATCCATACTAATTAGGCCATCAGGCGACTTGTATTTCCTATTTTTTTAGCCTTCAGAAGTTCGACCAAGAAATCGGCCATTTTTGAAAATTTTCCCTTGGTCCCCCCTTTGCTCTTTTGCGAAAAATGTCATTTCTCCTCTAATAGATCTTTTTTCATGCGGCGTTTTGCAAAGCACAAATCTAGGATAGTTTAGCTTTCAATCCATACTAATTACGCCATCAGGCGACTTGTATTTCCTATCTTTTTAGCCTTCGGAAGTTCGACCAAAAAATCGGCCATTTTTGAAAATTTTCTCTTGGTCCCCCCTTTGCTCTTTGGCGAAAAATGGCCATTTTTGCTAGTTTTGCGAAAAATGTCATTTCTCCTCTAATAGGTCTTTTTTCATGCGGTTTTTTGCATAGCACAAATTTAGGATA
>OX421454.1:34000005-34007505 GCA_949126865.1 Montipora capitata
TCCGGGTTCGAGTCTTTTTTGTATACTCTTTTCACAATTTTTTTTACCTCGTAAAACTTTAGTAAGATCGTTTGGCACTTACTTGCACAAGACTAATATAAGCGTCTAGCCTTATTTTGGAGTATCCATTCTTGTCACATTTCCGCTTACTATGGAAATTTTATTCAAGGCATACAAAGGGTTCAGAAAATAATTGGAACGGAAAAAGCACTCAATGGCTGAGTTTCGCTTATTAAACGGTGTATAGACCCTTATTGATAATGTAAACATAATACATTTTGTTTGTAACCAACTCCATCAAGCAAAGTTTACAGCAAGAGTGGTCCAGTTGGTTGATGCGCGGCCTTGGTGCAAGAGGTCCAGAGTTCGATCCCCGAGCCTCACATTCTTGTTTGTTTAGACTTCTTTTCTTTTTAATTTTTAATCCTTAAGATTGAACTAGTGAGCAGCAAGTCTGCGAACTCAAAGAGTTGTAAAACGATTTATTTTATCCTACGCGTTTCGTGTGAAAAACGCACACTTCGTCAGGGATGTTTTACAATACAACACAAGGGACCTGGGTATATACCTACATAAGAGAGTAAAAATTATTTTTACATTACGAAAACCGCACCTACAAGAGCGGATTTGCATGTAGGAAACAGGCGGAGAGGTGTGCAAGGAGTGACATATTTTGTGCCTTGCATAATTTTGGGGCCCACAGTTTTAGCTAAAACTGTGGGCCTTGTGTAGGTATATATACAGGTCCCTTGTGTTGTATTGTAAAACAACCCTGACGAATTGTGCGTTAGTCACACGAAACGCGTAGGATAAAATAAATCGTTTTACAACTCTTTGAGTTCGCAGACTTGCTGCTCACTAGTTCAATCTTAAAAATTTAAATATATTTTTACTCTCTTATGTAGATATATATACAGGTCCCTTGTGTTGTATTGTAAACATCCCTGACGAAGTGTGCGTTAGTCACACGAGACGCGTAGGATACAATAAATCGTTTTACAACTCTTTGAGTTCGCAGACGTGCTGCTCACTAGTTCAATCTTTAAAAAAAAGTAGCTTAAAATGCCCTTAAAACGTAGCAATAATGGAAAAGGGGGGTAGAATGAGCGCTCCGTCGGCTTCCTGGGAGAATACCGAAGTGAAATAAGGTGTACCTTTACCTAGGTGCAAAACTTGCTTGACAAACAAAAGAGGTCAGTGAGCGATTTATTGTTTGTGGTATCTGACGCGGCGTCCTTGACGCCGTGAGTTTCACGGGTTGTTACGCAGAGGATGACGTGTCCAACAAAAACAAACTTGTCTCAGATCCACCCTCTTCTAAGGTCAACATTTTGCTGTCTGAAACTTACAACGTGATCTCTTCTCTAAATTTACTATTATCGTTAATTTAGGTCACTTTGTCCCATGACTTGTGGTAGCAGAGAAAATAACGAAGTGAATAGATTGGATTTAAACCTGGAGTTTCTACTCTATTGCAACCGCTTCTTTCCGATTTACCACTGAAGCTCAAAACACCGAACTATCAAAAAAAATATTTATTTAGTTAAGTCTCCCATAGAATACCGCTGCTGAAGAATCATTAGGCCTCAGCAAGATTAATATTTTAGGCCTAAGCTTTGATTTTAAAATTTTTAGCTTTGTCGTGATGTTTGGAAACCGACCTTTTGCATTGTTTAATATTGTTTGTTGCCGAGTGATAATACAGCATTATCAAGTAGTGTTTAAAATATTGTCTTTGAGCAGCTAGCAGTGCGGTGGTGAAGTGGTTAGGTGACGGGTTAAACAACGTTCCTAGGTTCGAGTCCAATGTCCATACACTTGGTTATATGACCATTTCACATGATCCTTATCAAGCTTTCAGTCTTCTTAATTAACGATGATAGTAGATTCAGAGCAAATCACGAATTAACGATAATCGTTAATTGAAGATAGAGAATGGGTTGGAAATTTGAGACTTGGTCTTTGACCACGTGACTGGTTCAGTACATTCTCATTGGCCATGCACCAAAAACCGAGAATAGGTGCCACGTAAGTCCTTCAATTAAATCAAAATGCTTCTGTCATATTTGCTTATTATTTCATGTTGTCAATATGCTTCATAACTAAAGAGAATGTCAGTTGTAAGGTCTTGTTTTGTACTTTAAAAACAAAATAAACATTTCATCTTGAATTTTTAGCTTTTTTCACGAAATCCGTGCATTTGATAATTTTTTACCCTTGCCTTCTGCACGGACTTTTACCAAAAGTCAGTGCGCACGTTAAGCGTACAGCACGTGTTTTCAAATCGTTTTTTTGCAACGTTGCCGTTACAAATTTGATTACAAAAAATTCGACACAATGATTTTTCCCATTACAATCATGCTATAATCATCAAAGAAAAATCATAGAATAATTTGGTCGACGCCCTAATGCAATTTGCATTCAGACGAGTAAATTTGCAAGGGACGCCAAATTAGCAACAATAGCACTGATTTTCACAGCGAAAGCACAGTGGTAACGTTTTCATCGTCTAGATGTTGCAAACATGAGGTTACACGTGGCACACTTTGTTGTCGCATCGATTAGGCATTGGAATTTATGCCTACCAGCCAATCAGCGACCTTCGTGAACGAAATAAATTGAGGCCCAATTTGGAGACTCATCGATTCGCCTTCAGGCAAACAGCTTTTTGCCATTGCCGAAGACGTTGATCGACCCATCGTTGCTAGAAGAAGAAGTGATGTTGACGAATATGACGCTGCGTTCCACACAGAAGGACGACTTCAGAGAAGGCAAATTTAAAAGATGGACCACAGTAAAGGTGAAGTATGTGCGTGCAAAAACAAGTGCGCGGCGCACAAAGTTATCACACTTACGATGGGGCGCTTGTTCCCTTAATGGTGTATTTCTCGTGAGAATTAGCTATCGTTAAGTAAATACTGCCATGGAAGGGTCAAGTTTTTTTTATTAATTCCGGTCCATATTATATGTCCTCGCTTTACTCCGTTGTCTAAAATGTCCTCTTAAAAATAGTCCTCAAATCTTGGCTACCAAAGGACTTGTTAGAAAGTTGCAAAGTACTATTTTCCAATTTTTTTAACATAAAGCGAATTTTATCAATAACAGACGCAACTAACAAATGAGTATATTGTCGTTGCCCTTTGCAAACTAGCAAACAACTCCTCTCCATTTTACTTGAGTGGGCGAGAGAGCGATTTGGATCTTGCAGTCATCCTTAAACCGCATGTCACATCGTTTCTTGAAGATCAGACGCGACACAAATTGTGACCACAAAATCTATGTTATTACCCCTTTGTAATAATTTTTAAGTCTACAAGCGTGTGATATTTTCGTTGATACAATTTTGATGTCCTTCATGCACATATTCATTATCACGGACAGCCAAACTTGCAAACACATAAGAAGTCTGGTCCTACCCGCTCTGAGTTCGAACAAGCCAAATCCTTGAATAACGTTCGGCAGCTCATTAAATTGAACCTTTTTGTTCCGCACTCCTTTCAACTACTTAAAATGCAGAATATTTATACTTTTTTGAGGTGTAGCGCGTTAAACGTGTAGTTAAAGTGCCCATCACCTCAACACACTTTTCCAATTTCATGATTAATTCTCCGAAATTGTCCCAAGTACATAGTCTTGTTTTTACAACCTTTTCACTTTTTTATTGGCTTTGAAAGACAGGAAAAGTGGTCATGATTTGATCCATAACCGAGCATTGAAAGAGAATGGGTTCGATACAGGGGTGACGTCACAAATTAATTTGCATTGAGATAATTTGCATCGCTCATTTCAATGCAAGTTAATTTGTGACGTCAACCCGATATCGAACCCATCCCCTTTATTCCTCGATTTTTGATCAAAAGTATGATCACTTTTCCCGTCTTTCAAAGCCAATAAAAAAAGTGGAATTTCAATTAAACTGTTCTAAAAACAACACGATGTATTTGGAGAATAAATATAGTGGAAAATTGTGTTGAGGTGATAGGCACTTAACTCCTTTTTTATATTGCGATGTCTTGGTCGATGCGTTCATCATATGGCAAGCGATTAAAAGGGGAAAAGCAAACAAGGTCTACAGACAATGGTAATATAATATCCCATTAACCTACAATCGGCGTCAAAATTGTTGAGAGACACTCTTATCCTTTAGGGTCGATTTCAAGCTCGGTGCGAAAATGGCCCCCTACCCCGCACCCCCGGGACAATGTTGTGCTCTTTTCTGTTTCCTACGAGCATTGTCAACAACGGTACAACATTCATTGGGGTGGACAGGGAGGGGTATCACGGAAAAGTACTTTTTGGACAAGTTTTCTTTGCAAACAATGAATGTGTCGTTGCCAGTGTGCTCTGCTGGCAACTATCTCAACTAATTTTGTCGCCGATTGCAGTCACCACGCCCCTGAATTACCTAAGGTCACATGTCACCTTGCCCCTCCCTCCATGGTTTCAAGTTCAACTCTTATTCCCATTTTTACTACATAGCCTTTTCCTAACCTATCTCTATTTTCCTTTCCCTCAACGAGTCCCCATATTTTTTTCTTAGTATAATTACATAGCTGATTATTGAAAATTCCCTGCGCTGATTGGACACACTTGAGGTGATTATTACGCGATAATCACCAAATCGTTTTCTTTTAAAATGGCCGCAAGCCGTTTTGTCGAGGTAACAGACGAAGAAATTAATTGTTTCAAACAAAATACATATTTTTGAAATAATCACCCACGTAACTATACTAAAACAATTATTCACGTCACCTTCAGTGAATAACTGTTACTCTTTTTCCCCCTAAAAAATTGTCCTTATCAATACACTTCATGTGGTCATGTAATTTTCTCGCGATTCCGTTCTTGCACTGCAGCCCCAGTCATTATGAACGTAATTAATTTCATGAGGTCATTTGTCTTATCCCTCTCCTTCCTGAAATTTAGATTGCATGTCCATAAGGCACTCGCAATTCCCTCACAAATTGGATTTATACTACACCAGATTAGTTTGGCAAATATTGTCTTGATTGTACCCTTTCTCGCACCGTTTGACTATATTAAAAAAACCATTCAATTCCAGTATTCATTTATTAGGCCTTGTTTCAGGACACCTCCGACGCAACCATTGGTGCTAAAACGGCCTTAAGTACTGGAATATCTTTCGACTAGATAACGTATTAACCATCGCCTTACCTTAGGGGCAAACGAAATACTCAAAATCATGTTTTATCATGTTGACCGCAAGCACGACTTGTAGAACTCGGAGTATAAGGACTTTTCTTACCCCACAAAAAAAAAGGATTATATTAGATCTCTCCGTAATGCCAGCGTTTTCTGCTAAAGAACTCGTACAGTTAAAAAAAACACGACTACTTTTCCGTCTTCATAACATAGAAACAGTGAGGGAGCTAAGGGGGGAGGGATGGAAGGTTAACGAGATTTGTGTACATTCTGCACAACTGCTTTAAAGTTAAATTTTTTTAATGTGTATGAATTTCTCTCCAGTTTTTTTTTGTCCCGGCTACTAAATGTACTCTTCAGCTTTCATTCAATGAGATTTTAACAGGAACAGTTTTTCTTAGAATAAATTATGAATAGGTTTACATTTTTTACTTTAACATCGGCATCAAAGAAAATGGTTAAAAAGCCGCACAAATTGGACGGAGAAGTCGTTTACAATTTTATGATGTCATACGAAAACAACTCTGGATGTTGGTGTAGAAGAAGCGCTCGTGGTATTAGATTGATATTATATTGGTATTGATATAATAATAATAATAATAATAATAATAATAATAATAATAATAGTAATTAATAATAATAATAATAAAATCAGTCGTGTTTATTATTCAACTTTCAGCTGCTTTCACTCATCTATAAACTAGCTTGGACAACTGAAATGCCAGTAATTGCCATGGAAACCATAAGTACTCATTCTGGTCTACTGCACTAACCTTAATTAGTATCTTGCAATATTTTCACCGTACTTTTCTTTTTTTTCTTTTTTTCTTTTTTTTTTTTTCACCCGTAGCTGGAGGCTTGCTACAAAAATTCCAATTCTGCGCCTTTATCGGAGACTGCCAACATACAACTGTAAGTTCTTTTTAACGTTCTTCATTTGGAAAATATTCTAACAGCGTACCCTTGTTCGATCCATTTTCGATTCCGGTTTCATTTATTATAAAAATGATAAACTGTTAAACCGATTTAACACAATTTCAAAATTACTTATCACATTTAAACATACTTTAAAAAAAAATACAGTTTGATAACAAATAGTACTTTACCGTGTTAATGTTGTCATACCTGGTTTATTTTCATCTTTTAGCCATATTTCCTTTATAACCAATACATGCACAACTAAAATTCTCGTAATTGCCAAGCCTCGAAACTGTAAGTACTCTTTTCCGTCTCCATTAACCTAAATAAATGCCCTGCAATGGTATTCACACTGAACTCAGTAGCTAAGGGCACATTACCAGAAATTCAAATCCAACGCCTTTTATTTGGAGACCTGCCAACATCGAACTGTGAGTACTTCTGTGGCACTATTCATTCGCAAAATTAGTTAAATGTATCCTGTTATTCAATTCATTATCAGGTGCGTCTTTTCCCGGAAAACAGCCAATGCCCTTCTCCAGTTATCACATCCACTACTAACGTCCAAACAGTGAGTACTTTTCATATCATTTTCGTACAACTATTTCCCACTTAAGACCATCGTATTTTTGCATTCAATTGTTAGAATTAAAGAGCCCCTACCAAAATAACGCGCTTTCAAAAACTGCTCGTTCCCTTGACCTGTAACTATACAGATGCTCCAACAACTCAGAGCCCCTTAACTCCTCAAAGAACCTTAAACACAACCATTAAATAAAAGAACAACGAACCGCTCATTTTCCGGAATTTTACTCGATAACATCAACATTGCAAAAATTGGAAAAATCCTTCTCATCTTCTCTTTTTCCTCTCTTCCGCATACCATCCACTAATGATAAATTGTGAACAAAAACAACAATAACTAAACGTGAAAATGAATCGATAAACCATAAAACTAATATTTAAAAATATTAAACTGAATGACTTCATCGAATCCTTCTATTTTCACTGACTTTGTCTCTCGTCTTTCTATTATATTTGGATATCATTTTCACAATCTTTCCCCCAATCACACTCAGCAAATTACATTCTTCCACCACTGACAAAAATACTCGACTTTGGATTCAAAGACACCAGGTCCAAAAATGCCAAATCACAAATACAACTTTTTCTTATATTCTAAAAATTTACACCTTCCAGGAAATTTGCAAAACGAAGCCCTCCAACAAAACTGAGTGGTTTCACTTAAGGATTTCCAAGCGTAAGTATATCGTTAACAGCTTTTACATACTTAAATTACTCGTACAGTTGGATAATACTACTTTGTCATGTTTTATATGATGTCAGCCCTGTCTGTTTTCGTCTTTTATCCTCATTGACTCGAAAACCAGGCTATAGACGTATGAAACGCCAATTTGA
>OX421454.1:34010005-34032505 GCA_949126865.1 Montipora capitata
ACGCATTTCCCCTTATTACCCATATCTACCCATCTCCATCATACCCATACCCTTTCACATTTCACTATGACGCCACACTTTAATGACATAAATGACTCGATTCCCTTCCAATTTATTCATGAGGACATTTCACCCTTTAAAAATTCCCAACTCGACCCACCCCCCCCCCACTCCTCTCTAAAAATTATATATCAGCCTAAACCTTTCCTTTAATTAGTTCCCATTTCCAAATCCTCCAGACGTAAACTACTCCATCAGCCTTGACATATTTGGGTCTCAACCTCATTTCATCTTGTAGTTTATAATTGATTTTTTTTTTTCTTGCGTCAAATCACGACAATCTTAGACAAAACTCATTTGACATGCACTTACAAAGAATATTGGTCCTTCCCGCGCCCCCCACCCCCCACCCCCTAAGCCAATGTTGACAATGTTGTGATGCAAAACATACTGTGCAAGCCTTTGCCTCTTTTTTTTTAACCAACATTGGAATGGGGGGAGGGGGTAAACTCGGAAGAATGTAATCTTTATCACGCAGACAAATTAGCGCGTCACATTTTCCCCGAGTTTTGTCCAAGATTAGGAGTTTTCCTTTCTCTCGTAAAAGACTGAGTGTACATACACACCATCTCCCCCCAACCCCCCCCCCTCCCCTCACAATCTCAACCCAAACAGTGACGACTCCCAGCAAGACTAGCGCCAACAACTGACAATATCCTGAATGAGACAGATCCTTTACCAGAACAACTCCTTTTCAAAGTAATGTATTGTACATGTAATTTCTAAAATCTAAATCTTAATTTTGTGTTGTCCAAAATGCCCACCTAACTTATGCAGTGAATTTACCTACAAATATACTTTAACACTTCAATCAATCAATCAATCAATCAACGTACAGCCCCTATACCTACTCGTACACTGACTTCTAACAATTACAGTAAATTCTTACCGCGCAATAGTAAATTCAACCCGTATAATTAACAACTAAATATGACACAAATCTTTTCACATGAAAGTGGAATTGATCTTTTTGTTTTTTTGTTTTTTTGTTTTTTTTTTAATCGATGGTCACTCCACAATGCTCAGGGAAAGTCCCACTACTCCTTTGCAGAAAAAAAGCTTTATCTCCAACAATGAAATATACTTAACGACACGCTCCTCCCCATCTGCAACGGCGCGTTAAAATAACCCTCTTGTCCAATGAAACGCTGATTTTACACGTTTATTTTCAGCTGCCAACGGAGGGTCTCATCACTTCCTGCCACATCGCATCAATTTAAGAATCAGAAACTTGGGACATCAGAACATCACCTTTTTTGTCAGGTATTTTTTATTACTTTATCTATCGATTAAATCCTAACCCTATTCTTCAAATTTACTTTAATGGCTTTGGTGATATAATCTTTTATATCTAATCCCAAAGCAGGTCATATTGACGGAAGACTGTGGTACAGGTGAAACAGATCACAAGCTGTGCTGGAAAAGAGCAGAACTTTCAAGACCAGTAATGATATCTTCCAACTGTAAGTGATAAATTAAAAATAAAAATGACGAATTATTCGAGATTGGTGATTCCATGAATACCATTATCAAACTTAATTTATCCTAGTTCAAGCAGGCGCTAATGACAATAATTATATACACAGAGGATTATAACCAACCGTAAGTGCTATTTTGTAATACCTCGTGCTTTGCTTCTCGACTTGTTCTTTTTATTTTTTGAGTTTTCCTATGGGTGACCCAGTTACCTTTCCAACATAGTCGTTCGACACCGCAATTTCAAATTACAATTGCCAGTTTCTCATTCGTTCTCCAGCCGACATCAATGGTTCCCAAGTATTGTGATCCCAGTTGGCAACATATAATCTATGTAAGTACCTTTCAAACTTACTTAGATTTCTAATTTTTTTAAATAATTTAGAGTATTTAAAAGTTCGAATTATTACCCTCCAAATGCATATTTGTTTAAAAAAAAATATTTCTTTTTTTTTTCCAGCTGTAAACATACAAGCCGATGACAAATACAAAACACCTTTCGGACCAGTTAACAACATTCGTACTATGTAAGTACATCACACCATCAATGATTTGGTCCTTTTTTCAGTTAACTTCTTCCTCCTGACATCATGGTTGCCTTTTTTATTCGTTTATATACGCCACCCGTTCACAACAGCAGCTAACACCACGAGCGCTTCTTCTACACCAACATTCAGATTTCCTTTCGTATGACATCATAAAATTGTAAACGACTCTACTTTTCAACAATTTCTTTGATGCCGATGTTAAAGTAAACAATGTAAACCCAGATTCATAATTTATTCTAAGAAAAACTATTCCTGTTAAAACCTCATTAAATGAAAGATGAAGAATACATTAGTAACCGGGACAAAAAAAACTAGAGAACAATTTCTACGCATCGAAAAATTAAAGTTTAAAGCAGTTGTGCAAAATGTAAACGCTCTACACAAATCTCATTAACCTCAACCCACCAATCTTCCATCCCTCCCTCCCCCCTAGTTCCCTCACTATTTCTACCCCCGCCACTCCTTCCTAACCACCCTACTCCACCCTACCTAACGACGATATTGGAAACAAAGTTATCTAATTATCATGCAAATAAGGTGCGCTCTTCACCAGAAACACGAGTCGCTAATTTAATTAAACAATATTTCAGCCCAAAAAGGGCAGACTTTATATTCTTCACTTCGCAAGTGGCACCTCGTCCAAGTTCTTTCACATTTTTTCAACAAACAGACAAGAAGAACGCAATGAAACAACAAGTGTTAAAAGCATTCGTTCCTCGTGGAAGAACTTATCACAAATCTGAGGGTTATAACTGATGCACAAAGGCTAGCCAGTTTTTATCTGCCTTTTTTTGTGTCACCATTTGCAACTAATTTGCAGGATAATTTGAAAACCACTATGCCATCATAAGGACATGTAATTTTAAAGGGGCCCTTTCCTCTCCTCCTCAGTTAACCCCCCCACCCCTCCCCGGTAGCACAGTACCCTTATTTACGTACATGAGGTCATTACGCAATTTTCATTTATCTCGATATCTTTCATAACTTTCCCTTCCATTCTCCCTACACACTTTTCCGTCGTGATGTAATTGTGGTGCTTTAAAATAGAGTAAATTTCAACACAACCAATAAACAAATTAAATTAAACCGCTTCAAATATACGTGAACCTCATCTCAACAGCTCTTGAATGCGGTTCAATTTTCATAACCTTAAGTTTACCAATTGTCCAAACTTCAATCAACCTCCTTTTTTTCCCTTGTGGTTATGAATCTCTTTTTGCATAGGAACACTTTTTTTCGTTTTTCCTTAGCATGTCCTTTTAATGACCCCCTCCCCCCCCCCCCTAAACCTCCCTTTTCCCTTGTAATTTTAACTGTCCATGGTATAACAAAATGTTTTCGTCTCATTTGAACAACCTTCCATAATTCTTTTAAAAATGTCTCCTTTATTCTATAATGATATTCAAATTTCATAACCCCGAATCATTGTTGAGCAGGAAGATAACTCGCAGATTCAAGAATATCTTGGAAACTATTAGCAGGTTTTTTTTTCACCATAAATTTAAACATGCACAGCTCGCAAAGACGATTGCAGTTGCATCTTTTTTTGTTTGTTTGTTTTCTGATTGGGTAAGTGACGATCATTACGGACCAATATAGTGTCGTCCAAGTTGGCAGCATTACTAAAAAGGTAAATACCTTTTTTTTTTTTTTTTTTTTAATTTGTTATCATGATACGAAGTATTTCCATTTACTTGCTCTTATCACTAGGCTTAATTTTAAACTTCAAACAGACCATTTCAAGCAGAATACAACCAGTGGAGAATCAAGGCTCGCAAGCCCATCTACTAACATTCAGACCGTAAGTACAACTTCCTATTGATCGCTAAGTCTCGTTGTTTTGTTCACGTTTTTATGTCCCTAAATCGTGCGTGCTTTCACTTTTGTCTTTTCTTTCTACGACTCCTATAGATGTGCCAAACTAAACAGGTTACTTCCAAATGACCTCAACTTTCTTTCTATTTCTTTTTCTTTCTTTTACGATAACGTATAAAGAAGTATTTTTCATTAAAAACGCTTGCATACTTTAAAAGGTTAAACCAAAAAATAATAATAATAAACCATTATTCTTACAAGTAAACCGCTTAAAACTAAAAATTGGAAGCGATTATTCAGCATCATGAAATACAATTTACAGATAATACATGAAATACTTAAGAACCGTTAAACTTTTAACACTTCTTTTTGACGACAGATAGAACTCAACCCCCTTTTCCCCCTCACCCTCTCCGCTAGTCCCTTCCCCTGCCATTCCTCCAGAGCAAAGCCCAAAAAACCTCACCATCAATATAATAGACGTTAAAATTTCCTTATTATCATGCAGATAAACTATACATTCCTTAGCACGCAACAAACGTAATAAAAACCAAGGTTATGCTTTAATATCTTTCCAGAAATAGAAAAAAAAAGACAGAATGTTTAAGAGCAATTTTCCCCCACTTCAGGAAATACGTGGTTAGATGAACGTCACTCGATTAGTAAAATCTTTATCCGATAGTACTTTTTTGCAGACCGTACATTGGATTTGCATGGTAATCTGGAAGTCATCATGTTTTTCATAAGAACATGTACTTCTAATATTGCCCCTCCCCCTCCCTGACCACTCCCTCCTTATCTTTTCTTATCTTTTATGTAAAAGCCATCACATTTCCATCCCTTTTCTTTCGTAGACCACTTGTCATCCAATAGCCTTTTTCACGGTTACTTTTTCTCATTTGCATTACAATGTAATCTAGCATATGTGAGGCAATTTCGGGCTATTTTGAAGTTTTAACCCCCACCCACGTTAGATTACATGCAAATGAGAAAAACTAACCGTAAAAAGGGCTATTCCCTCCATACTCTATAGATCTAAATTAGATTGCCAAAATTAGTCCTAATCAGAGAACGTTTAGAAATACATTTGATAATAAAAATTAACGGTAAAACTACGACGTTTCGAAGTCTCCATGACCTCATTATCAAGTAAAATGTAAAATGTTAAAACTGATGTAAAATTGTAGCTCAGAGATTATATACAAATAAAATGTGATAAACTTCATTGGAATGATGAGCGTTCATTGTTATTGGTGTTTAACGTGTCAGTTCGTGCAGTATATGTTTAAATAAATACTTTTGCACGTATTGAGTCAGACTGCGTGTTTAGCTTTGGTTTTCGTTCGCGAATGAATAACATTTCGTGAATTAGGCAGTCCATTTTCCCGCGGCATTTCTTGAGAACAGAAAACATTTCCGCTAGGTTAGTGAACGCTACGCCGTGGGCTTCTTTCAGATGCTTGCCAATGACAGAGGCTTTATGTTCATCTATGCGTTGATGAAGATGGCGTGTGGTATAACCGATATAATCCGCATCGCACGAATCACATTTGAAAATGTAAACAACGCATTGGTGGTTAATTAAAGCGGGCTTCTCTTCTTGTATCTTGAGCTTTTCCTCGATCTTACGACTCGTGAAAACTGGTTGTAGGTCAGTTCCGATTTTCCGGCCAAGATCTTTCAGCTGATGTCTTACTGTGTCGGCCGATTTTTGGTCTTTAAATGGCAAAGTTATTCTGACAGGTTTTGGTGTAGCCGCGTCAGCTTCAGTTGGGATTTCATGACGGCTTTGGATCGTAAACCTCGTGTACCCGGCGATAGCTGAGTTGATGAGTTTCACTGGGTACTTAAGCTTGGTAAACATCCGCTTGAGATGTTGGCATTCCTTCGTAAAAGATTCTTTCGTTGATGACAGGCGGTAAGCTCGGTTCAGCATTGTATTCAGCAGAGATCTTTTGTAACGCTGATCGACATGGCTCTGGTAATGTAAGAGCAGTCCTGTATCAGTTGGTTTACGATATACGCTTGTTGTCAGGTGACAACCGCTTTTCTCGATCATGATACCGAGGAATGGAAGCTTGTTGTTTTCAGCAATTTCCATTGTGAATTGTATAGCAGGATGGCATTCGTTCAATGTTGAAAGGAAGGCTGTTGCGGCTTGAATATTCGGCATCGTGGCTAATGTGTCGTCGACGTACCTTTTATAGAAACTTGGTAACTTGTTGTTGCGATCCAGTTGTTCTTCAATGGAGCACAGGAAAACGTTTGCCATAAGGGGTCCCAGGGGCGAGCCCATGGCCACACCGTCCACCTGCTCATAAAGTTGACCGTCGAACTGAAATAGCTGATCTTTGGTTGCTATTCTTAAAAGTTCGGTAAGGCCTGTCTTTGTGAGGTTGAGACCATGCGTTTCATTAAACCAGTTGTTTTTAAAGGCTTTCTCAGCGATGATCTCAATAGTCTCGTCGAGTGGCACGTTGGTAAATAAAGCACATACGTCATAGGACACAAGAATGTCATTCGGGTTGAGTGGTGTTTCGCTTATCTCTTCGGCGAAGGAGAAGATATCGCAGATAGTGTGCTGATTTAATGAAAGGGGCTTCAGCTTCTCTTCAAGCCACTTGGCCAGGGCGAAGTTGTAGGTCCCAGTCGATGATAGTATCGGTCGCATTGATAGTTGCTGTTTGTGAGTCTTTGGAAGACCATAAAGGTGAGCAAGACGGGAACCTTTACGACAAACTGTGTCAGCAATCGGCTTTGGCAAGATTTTTCTGACGACGGACTCGAGCTGTTTTTCTTTTTGTAGTAAGGGATGGTAGTGTTTAGGAGGCCGGCCGCGTGTTTTTGGTCTTTCTGTGTTGATGGGGGTGAACTTCGTTGTGTCTTTGATGGAAGCATCATTTAGTAGGCGGATGTACTCTGTCTTGTCCATTACTACTACGCCAGATCCTTTGTCGGGTTTTGTAATGACAATGTCTTCCTTTCGTCTAAGCTGATTTATGGCTTGTTGCAGTGCTTTGGGTGGTCTTGGGCCTCTCCTTTCAATATAATTCAGGGCAATCGAGCGAAGAGTCGCGGCGGCTAATTCTTTTTTGTCCTCTGGTAATGTGGGTTCAAGTCGCCAGTAAGCTTTTTCAAAGCTGGCTTTTACATCACGAGCTGGCACAGGTTGAGCGATGGAGAATTTCAAACCACGGCAGAGAACTAACTTTTCAAAGAATGACAGTCGGTACGATGAGATGTTTGTAATATGTTCGTCAACGTCAAATTCCTTGTTGATTAACCTCGCAATCTTGCTCGTGTGGCTGGTCATTACGTCTTCGTAGAACACGCAGTCTGACTCAATACGTGCAAAAGTATTTATTTAAACATATACTGCACGAACTGACACGTTAAACACCAATAACAATGAACGCTCATCATTCCAATGAAGTTTATCACATTTTATTTGTATATAATCTCTGAGCTACAATTTTACATCAGTTTTAACATTTTACATTTTACTTGATAATGAGGTCATGGAGACTTCGAAACGTCGTAGTTTTACCGTTAATTTTTATTATCAAAATTAGTCCAACATTTAAATTGCATAAATTTAATTATTCTGTGAACTCAAACAAATTATTTTATGGGAACACTTCCGTCTCCCCTAATATTTAACCAATATTTAAAAAAAAATGCTTTTGATCCTTTTCGTCACTAAAACGTCTCTTGTCGAAAAATAACTTAAACATAATTTTTCTTGGAAACTCTTTTGTATACCGTACACATCTCTATAGAACTTTATTTAATAATTTGAGATCAGTGGACAAAGGCCGAACAGTGAAACTAAGAATCATGAAAGCTTCTTATCGTTATTGAAAATGAATATCATTTCTTTTGTTTTTGTTTAAGGTAGAATGCTCTGACTCGAAAGTTACTTTTCCTCCAAGGAACAAGTCTTTGACCTACAGAACCCAAAGATTCAATCATGCATATTCATTGCTTCCTGTTCATTTCATGCATATTCATAATTCCACACGGTTTCATGCATATTCATCAATTTCATGCCAATTCATCATTTTTGTCGATTTCATGCATATTCAATTTCAAACCATTCTTGTCGATTTCATGCATATTCTTGTCGCTTTTATGCAAATTCATTGTGTCTTGTCAGTTTCATGCATATTCATCAATTTCAATCCATTCTTGTTGATTTCATGCATATTCATCAATTCCAGTCGATTTCATGCATATTCATCAATTTCAAACCATTCTTGTCGATTTCATGTATATTTTTGTCGCTTTTATGCAAATTCATTGTTTCTTGTCAGTTTCATGCATATTCATCAATTTCAATCCATTCTTGTTGATTTCATGCATATTCTTGTCGCTTTTATGCAAATTCATCGTTTCTTGTCAGTTTCATGCTTATTCATCAATTTTAATCCATTCTTGTTGATTTCATGCATATTCTTGTCACTTTTATGCAAATTCATCGTGTCTTGTCAGTTTCATGAATATTCATCAATTTCAATCCATTCTTGTTGATTTCATGCATATTCATCAATTCCAGTCGATTTTCATGCATATTCATCAATTTCAAACCATTCTTGTCGATTTCATGTATATTTTTGTCGCTTTTATGCAAATTCATCGTTTCTTGTCAGTTTCATGAATATTCATCAATTTCAATCCATTCTTGTTGATTTCATGCATATTCATCAATTCCAGTCGGTTTCATGCATATTCATCAATTCCAATCCATTTTTGTCGATTTCATGCATATTCATCAATTTCAATCCATTCTTGTTGATTTCATGCATATTCATCAATTCCAGTCGATTTTCATGCATATTCATCAATTCCAATCCATTTTTGTCGATTTCATGCATATTCATCAATTCCAGTCCATTCTTGTCGATTTCATGCATATTATCAATTCCAGTCCATTTTTGTCGATTTCATGGATATTCATCAATTCCAATCCATTCTTGTCGATTTCATGCATATTCATCAATTCCAGTCCATTTCATGCATATTCATCAATTCCAAACCATTCTTGTCGATTTCATGCATATTCTTGTCGCTTTTATGCAAATTCATCGTGTCTTGTCAGTTTCATGCATATTCATCAATTTCAATCCATTCTTTTTGATTTCATGCATATTCATCAATTCCAGTCCATTTCATGCATATTCATCAATTCCAAACCATTCTTGTCGATTTCATGCATATTCTTGTCGCTTTTATGCAAATTCATCGTGTCTTGTCAGTTTCATGCATATTCATCAATTTCATGCATATTCATCAATTTCAATCCATTCTTTTTGATTTCATGCATATTCATCAATTCCAGTCCATTTTTGTCGATTTCATGCATATTCATCAATTTCAAACCATTCTTGTCGATTTCATGTATATTTTTGTTGCTTTTATGCAAATTCATCCTTTCTTGTCAATTTCATGCATATTCATCAATTTCAATCCATTCTTGTTGATTTCATGCATATTCATCGATTCCAGTCCATTTCATGCATATTCATCAATTTCATGCACATTCATCGATTCTTGTCGCTTTTATGCAAATTCATCGATTCTTGTCGGTTTCATGTATATTCATCAATTTCATGCATATTCATCGCTTCTTGTCGCTTTCATGCATATTCATCAATTTCAATCCATTCTTGTTGATTTCACGCATATTCATCAATTTCATGCATATTCATTGATTCTTGTCGTTTTTATGCAAATTCATCAATTTCAATCCATCCTTATTCATTTCATGCATATTCATCAATTTCTATCCACTCTTGTTTATTTCAAGCATATTCATCGATTCTTGTTGCTTTCATGCAAATTCATCGATTCCAGTCCATTTCATGCATATTCATCAATTCCACGCAAATTCATCGATTTTAGTCCATTTCATGCATATTCATCAATTTAATGCATATTTGTCGATTCCAGTCCATGTCATGCATATTTATCTATTCTTGTCGGTTTTATGTATATTCATCGATTCCAGTCCATTTCATGCATATTTATCGATTCCAGTCCATTTTATGCATATTAATCTATTTCATCAATTTCATGCATATTCATTGATTCTTGTCGATTTCATACAGATTCATCAATTCCAGTCCATTTCATGCATATTTTTGTCGAATTCATGCAATCAATTCATACATATTCATCGTAGCAGTCCATTCACGAATATGCATGAATTGAAATATACATGAAATCAACAAGATTCGATGAATACTCCTGTCCATTTCATACATATTTATCCAACATATTTCGATTTCCTTTTTGTTGCTGATATCTCACAAGCCTTGACATTTCACCCATAAATCACAGATCCTTTTCCGTTTTGTTTGAAATGCCTATGAAGTTAAAGGTGTTTTCCTTATTGAACGTCATTTCAATTTGTATCAATCTTTATCTCATTTCAGAGATAATAACATTTTATCATGTCAAATAGTTTCACTCAACCAGAAATGTAAATAAAATTTCAATCGTTATTATTGCAAAAGGCCTTTTCAACTGCATAGGCAGTTTGAGCTTCAACAAAAACAATCATACAAAGTATCAGTCTCATCACGTTATTCCTAAAAATACCAAACGTAAGATGTACAGGACTCTTCCCAACTTCGCAGAATCGGAAATGGAGAATGATAAGTATTCCAGACGAAAAATATTAGTATTTATGCAGTGTTGTCTTGAAAAGCTACTCTCAGGCCTTAAATAACAATGAAATCTACAAGATGACTTGTTCTGAAATAGGGATTATTAAATATAAACCTACAAAAATGCGTTGTATTTGATTTCACAGAAACGCTAAGCTATGTTTTCTTTTTTACAGTTTATTTGTTCAGCTGACACAACAGAGCTGTTCCCTTCCTTTTCAATCCAGAAGTCGGACGGTACACCAGTTGGAAGATGAACAGCAACAGCGAAGTTTGCGGAGTGACCTAAAAATACAAAGGCACATTTTAAAATTGACTAAATCACGTTAAATAACCTCTACATCTGAGTGAGAATTTTTTTTATTTTTCACTACAGAAACTAAAGGATTGAAGTAAAAATGAAATCAAGTTTCTGCTTATTCCAAATGTACTCATTACCAACTACAGATTAAGGTTGCTCAAAACAGTTTCAACACTTCAACGAACTTGGTGACCCCCCTTTTTTATTGCTGACAAGTGATCAAAAGGCCAAAGTTTAAGCAAAGTTTAAAAAACTCTGTACAGCAGAATCAGATCCACCTTAAAAAAAATTACAGAATTAAGGTGGCTCTGAATCCACTGTGCATATATTTTTTAAACTTTACAGACCGTTTCATCTCGCTCTTCTGACTATTTTTCTGAAATAAAAAATGGGGGTCACAGAGTTCGTTTTTTAGATATAAGTAACTAAAGACAAAATTAAAGGTGCTTTTACAAGGTCTGCCTGTTGCCATGGTGACATATTACGCCACAATAATGACTGCCTCTTGTTCAGCAATAATTCTTTTTTCATCTGGTAGCATATGATACAGCGTTGTAGTACCGACCCTTCTAAAAGAACAGTTACTTGAACTGTTTTGGGCCACCTTAAAGCTACCCATGCAAAGAGTGGGGGAATCCCTTAAGATGGCCCACAGTTTCAACATGCAATACACCTCTTAACCTTGTACATTTTGTTTTCCCATAGGTTATGTGTGCATAAGCAAGTGCATAAGACGACATTGGAAAGAAACTGTTCTCTAGAATAACATCACGTGGTCTGAAGTACAAACTAAAAACGTCTTTTTCAAGGGAACATCTTATTGAAACTAAAAACCCTACCACACCGTTTGAAATAACAACGTTATGGTACCATGCGAGACACTAATTATTGGTTTACATGAACTTATCAAGCAATTATCATGACAGTTAAACATTCCCGTTTTGTGAAACAGTCCTTCAAAATAGTACAGTTTGTTAAAAGAATTCAAACTAGTTTGAGCCTCCTTAATATCGTAACTACAAAGCTATAGTACACTGATAGACATTTGAAAAATTTAAAGGGCCTAATAGATTGGAGAGACGCATATACCAAAAAAATGCCCTCCCTTGTTAAAGGATTTTCATAAGGCGACCATTGACTCTCCTTAGTAACAATCACTCCGTTTTTGCAAGCTGGCTAAGGCTTGGAGGCTTCAGTTTTAACCCTGAGAACTTGGTAAACAGAAAAAAAATTGATACAATTTATGTTCTCACCGGAGCGAGAAAACTTGTAACTATCTTCAAGAATTGTGGGCAAAAAGAATCTTCTGAGACTGGTTGTCAGGCACTGCTGATCCCAAGCATCAGTAACTCATCCTCCATATGTGATCTGTGAAACACAAACAAATAATAAAGATGTGAAAACCCCTGAGTTCCAGTTCTTAACCATGCAAATAATATCTCGTTTAGTGCGTGATGTGCTATTACTCAAAAATATCAAATAAAGTTGTAAAACAGTCTAACAGTCTTAAAGCTTGTCCAACGTTCTTGCCTTCATTCCATACTGCAAGCTGTCTCTCACTTTTCTGTTTGCCTGTCTCGCAAGGGCTCGATCCTTGCAACATTTTTCACTTGCGCACATTGCGAGGATCATACTCTTACTTGACTGTCAAAGAGGAAAACGAGACTGATTACATTCTCGTGATGCCATGACCTTCTTAAAGGTCTTCTCCCCAACAACGCACGATAGTCAAACATCCATCGCCACCCATACAGAAAAACTACAGTTGCCTTCTCCCCAAATAATTATAACTCCCACAAAAATCCGTTCCGCCATCAAAAGCAAAGTGAAAATGCACTAAATGTAAATTTTATGGGGCTGGGTGCACTTTAAGATGGCTCAAACCAGTTTCAACAAGTTTATGGGAATGTCTTATTAGAAGGATTGACCCTACAACACCGTTTCACGTAAAGGAAATGTTATGTTATCACACAAAACACCGATTATAGCTGAAAAGAGGTTATAGGTTGCCATAGAAACCAACGAGCCATCCTTATCTAAGCTCCCACTTCTTGGAAGTGCTGAAACTGGTTTGAGGCTCTTTAAAGGAGTGTTTCCAGACAGAGCAAAACGGGAAAGAACAGATGATAAAGACTCGGATGATTTTTGATAAGAAATAGTTTTCCTACATTTCGTGAAGAAATCATGGATGTATTGCCACGCAGATAGGAACTCACTGTTTCTTAGCAAGAAATTATCGAATCCATTCTGTTCCATTTTTGCCTCGTGGCAATAACGCACCTTTATGGTCTCCTCAAGAATGGCTGCAACTGCCATTTTAGCGAACAACTTCTTTACCTGGCCAGTGATAAAGATGCGAGCATCCCTTTTGCTAAGAACATCTTTAAATAGTCCAGAGCACACTCATGATCAGAGTCGAGGAACTCGCACTGTTTAATGAACATCAAAGGAGCAACAGGATCAGTACCAGCACGACGATTAGCCAATATCAAAAATACCAAAATACTCGTTGTTTGTCCTCCAAAATTTTGCATTTATAAGCATTGTTTTTAGTTTTTCTTGGGACTTATAATGCTCCCACGTCAGTGTTCTGCAATCACTTTGCAATAAAGCCAGAATTCTTATAATCTTCTGAACTGAAACTTCCCCTTTGGCCCCATCTGACATAATTTTGCTCAGAGACAAGCACAACATTTAATAACCCAATCACGTCTCATCATTGTTGGGGGTGAGTAGAAATCGTATTAATACTCAGTAGGCCATTTTACAGTTGTTTGCTCAGTGACCTAGCCTATGAATGGCTGCGAGGCTGCCGGTGACCTTGCATTAATACAGTCCTCACTGCTTTTATCATATAAATTGTGTTGTTGTAATTCTAATAAGTCTACATTAACAGTACAAAAGCAAGAAGGTTTGTTTTAAAAAGAGGGTCACCAGCAGCCTTGCATCCTTAGCAACAACTGTAACATGTCTATTCACGGAAAGAAGTTATATTTGTTTTTAAATAACCTTAAAAATTATTTGCACATGATTGTAAGTACTGGTTACTTTCCAGGCCATTTTGCAGATCAGGCAAAGTAAAGGAGAATTTCAGGCTACATGTACTTTGCTGGAGACTGTGAGAGTAGGGATTACTCTTCCCCTTACTGTATCAATATCCCCCAAAACAGCAAAAAGAACAACAAAAACCACCACCAACAACAAACAACTAGACATCATACCTCGATCCTATCTCAACAGAGATGGGCTTGCTGACTATTTCCTCCTTCGAGCCAGTGAAAGCCGGAAGCCAGTCCTAAAGTAAAAGGGAAAGGAAAGGGAAAGGAACATTATTTAAGTGTCTAGTCATTCTATAGCCTGCGAACGCAGACGTATTTCCGGTGGTCATTTCTCTCCCCCGAAAAGTACTTTTTGGGGGAGAGAAACGACCGCCGGAAATACGTCTGCATTCGCAGGCTAGTCATTCTAGCGCTGGAGCACTAACTGGGGACACTGTAAACTGAAATTAACAATGAAAGCAAATCAAATCAAATGTTGGTTTTTGAGGAGAGGGGAAACCAGAGTACCCAGAGAAAACCTCTTGGTGCAGAGTAGAGAACCAACAAACTCAAGCCACATATGATGCAGAGTCTGGGAATCGAACCCGGGCCACATTGGTGGGAGGTGAGTGCTCTCACCACTGCGCCATCCCTGCACCCCATAGTAAAAAGGCATAAATTATAATGTTTAGAATAACCAAGAAGCCGATAAAAATGTATCGTTAAAATACAGATGCAGCTTTGGCCACGGGTGTTGTACAAACCAGACTACAGTAATTTTGGCCAATCAGACACAGAAAGCGACATTACCCAATTGCAGCATGAAAAAGCACTCAGGTGGTGAGTAACTGCTAGTTGGTCCAAAGAAAGGTGCTGAGAGAGACATGCAGGATTGCGGAACATTAAGTCAGTTTTTAAATGAAGGAGACATGATACAATGTGCTCTTTTGTTTTTTTTAAGTGAGATGATGACCATGACGAAGACGGTGATGATTTTTTTATTGTTTATTGAAATGCAGGGAAAGTGAATGGCAAATTGATTGTTCTCAAAAACTGTCCTAGCTACATAACAATAACCCAACTTGTAAGAATGTATCTTGGTAAACCTAGGTGCAGCTCTACACTGTCAATATAAATTATGTAAAAATAAGCCTCAAAAAAATAATAAAATAAAAATAACCCAACTTGTACATGATGTGACATAGGCCACTTGGAATAATACCATAATACTCCTTGTTTGGCCCCCCAAATTTTGCATAAGAATTGTTTTTGTTTTCTCTTAGGACCAAGAGAGACTGGAACACAATGCTTATGCAATTTTTTTTTTGGGGGGGGGGGGAAGTGGGGGGACAAACAAGGAGTATTATGGTATTTTCTGAAGTGGCCTATTTGCATCTTCACTTGTGAATTTGCTTATGAAACAAAACAACAAGGGGAAAATGTGAGTTGTCCCAGTAATACCGTATTACTTAATTTCTACCCTCGGTAATACAAAAAAACTTTCCCTCTTGTTTGCAAACCTTTGCACCTTCACACTACGCGAGATCTCAGAGTGTAATCTCTCGCAGATGTCTTTAAATTTCCTTTAACCTCTCACCTTATCTAAGCTCCCACTCCCTCTGAGGAAGACCAAAATTCCATTCCCCATTTTCTCGCCACACAGCATAAATGAAAACACGAACTTGTCTTTCTAAAGCCCCTAAAATGAAGAACAGAATTATCAAATCGTGGTCTCGTTGAAATGTGATTTAAGGTGGCTGGTACCAGTTTCACTACTTTTTAAGGACCTTTTTGTTAGAAGGGTTGTCACTACAAAACTGTATCACGTAAAAGAAATGTTATGATACCATACCAAACACCAATTATTGCTTAACAAAATGTGCTCACTATTTTGGCGTAATAAGTTACCATGGCAACATGAAAGCTCTCCAAAAACACCCTATATTTCGTCTTTACTTGCTTATATCTTTAAAATGAACTCGGTGACCCCCATTTTTTATTGTAAAATAGTAATAAGCAATTTGAGATAGGACTATCTGCAAAGTTTAAAAAAAAATCTTGGGAGCCAATTCAGGGCTACCTAAAATTTTCGAAAATTGGCTCCCAAGAATATTTATAAACTTTGCTGATAGTTGCTAATTATTATTCTGCTATAATTATTATTCTGCTATAAAAAATGGGGGTCACCGAGTTCATTTTTGAGATATAAGCAAGCAAAGACGAAATATAGGGTGTTTTTGGAGAGCTTTCATGTTGCCATAGTAACCTATTACATAAAAATAGTGAGGGCATTTTGTTAAGCAATAATTGGTGTTTGATATGGTACCATAACATTGCTGTTACGTGAAACAGTATAGTAGTTATAACCCATCTAATAAGAAGGTCTCTAAAAGTGGTGAAACTGGTTCCAGCCACCTTAAAGTGGTACTACGACCAAAAAAACAATTCTTTTTTTTCTTTGGATTTCAAAACTATGTTAACTAAATACTAACTGACCCAAGTTTTAAGTTCTGATTTTAAAAAGACACCGGTTTATTTTAACTGGAATTTTCTTATTTATTGGTCCGCCATTACTAACTTTAAAATCTTGAGAGAGCTGGGTCGAGGAGAAAATGACGTCAAAGACTCGCTAGTTTAAGAATGCAATGCGTGTGTACGCGGCCGAATTAATATGCAGCACGGGAGTTTCGGGCTTCCAGACTTTTAAACCCGTTTTTTGCATATGTAATAAATTGCGTTTACACGCTGAAATTTTAAGCTAGTGAGTAAATGACGTCATTTTCTCTAGATCCAACCCTCTGAGGTCCAATCAGCCAGTTTTGAAAGTGACTGAGTAATGGCGGACCGTGAAATCCAAAAATTACACTCAAAATAAACAGCCTTTGGATAAAACTCAAAGCTCAAAATTTTGCCAGTTAGGTGTTAAGCAAACACGCTTTCAAAATCTGAAGAAAAAAAGGAGATGATTTTTTGATCATAGTACCACTTTAAGATGATCTTTTTAAGGACACTTTCATGTTTTATTAATGGTGCTCTTTTCCCAGTAATATCTAGGTGAGAACAAAGGAATCAGTCATCCAAGAACTATCCCTTGTTAAAAATTATTTTATAAAATCACAGGTTCCAAAACATAATAGGCTTTTTTACCAGGCTCCATCCAGCCTATTCAAAGACAGACAAAGAACAAAATCTTTCAGAATTAGTTTCATTTCCAAGAAGCTGAACTACATGTCCTTGTTGATGAAGCCACATACAAATTCATGAAATTTGGCAAAATGTTTCAAGAATTTTTATGACCTTGTAAATACTTACCAGGGTTATGCAATTATGGTCCACGGAGACTTATCGACTAGAAAAGCAACTAAAACCAACAAATGCAAAAACATCACAGGGGTGGGAGGTAGAGCCTCAAAATGCCCTCTCCTCCCCTTATAGAACTGGACTTACCAAGCCACATTAGCATACACAGTATCTCAAGCCGCTTGTCCAGGTCATCTGTCCTCTTTCTGTTTTCGATGACTGCATTGAACTGTCAAAAACAAAGATACGTTCCAGTCAGAAAGACGACGTGTGAAGTTTTTGCATGATACTCACAAATACAACCATTTGAATGACAGCTAATAAGCAGCACAACAGCAAATGCAAGTGACTAATTATGTTCATGAAAACAGTAGTATAATACACAAAGTAATAAATAACTAAAAAACAAATCAAAAAACCTCTTTACGAATAAGCTATTCATTGATTAACGTCTTGTCTTTCTTCAATGTAAAGTATGATTACAATAACACAACTTATAGGTACATAGAAAACGCGTTAATAATGAAACTTGCTGAGTGTTATATACTTCAAAGATGTCATTATTGACTAAGATAAAAAAAACCAAACCAATAAAGAAAGAAGGCAAGACGATGCCAAGATATATGCGAAAATTGATTGTTAGTACAGAGCCTTGAGAGAATACACATTCAATGTTTTGTAGCAGTGATTTCCAGTCGTAGATTTGGAGTCAGTGGATAAAATCCTAATTTGACCATTCAAATGAAAGCTACTAAGCAGTACTTTGCTGTAGTGCTATTTTATTCTACTGTACAAGGTGGCTCTAACTTTCTGTTGGAGTCTGTAGGTGAAATCTTGAAAGTGTGACCATTAATATTAAAGTTACTGGAGGGTACATTCCTGTGGTGCTAATTACATTGCAAAGATGTTGCCCATAGTTCTTACGCTACTCGTTACCTGTTTGAAGTACTTGAGCGAGAGTACTGATACATGGAGTTGATTTCAGCCATGCTCACTTCCAGACAGTACATGACAGATCCTCAAGTGGCAACATTTTTGGTTACTGTGACATTAATAGTTGCCACTATTTTGATTTTGAAGATGGCACTCGCACAAGATTTAACTCTGATTAAAAAATTAGGCCAAAACCTGTCCATACTAATTACTTCAAATGTTCTTTCTTTAATCGTTAAATTAGTGACCAGAACTCTTTACCTGCACATGTGATGTCCTCATCTAGTCTTCACTCTTTCAAATCTTCATTGATCAAACAGTTACGCTCTCAAATTATGTAATCATCCTTACTAGTCCCAGTGTTTATTCATTTGTATGTGTGTGCGTGTGCGTTGGGGGTTGTGTGGGTATGAGAATGTATTAAGGAGGATAGTCTTAGAAAGGGAATTCAGTTTCCTCCTACTGTCATCCTGCCATCCTATTATTTTTATAATGGTTGGTGAATTGTTATATAAATAAATAAATAAATAAATAAACGAATGAATGAATGAATAAACAAACAAATAAAGAAACGGTACTTTTCATATGCAGTTGTGATCTCTCCTCAGTCAACTCTGCCTCTTTTAACCGGTTACTGATCACTCCAGAAGTGACCTGCGCAAAAAACCAATAATTTCAGATTTCAATACAAATTTTAGTAATCTCTCCGAAAGGATTATTCTTTGGGTGAATTGTGATATCAGCATGAAAGTCTTTCAACTGGAGGTTTTGAAGAATGAATAGGTGGGATGGGGGAGACGAGGTGGCCTCATGGTTAGTACGCTCAACTCTAGATCAAGTGGTCTGGGTTCAGGCCATGGCCGGAGACATTGTGTTACTCTCACGGTGCCTCTCTCCACCCAGGTGCATAAATGGGTACTGGCAAATTTAATGCCGGGGGTAATGCTGCGATGGACTGGCATCCCATCCAGGGGGAAAGTAGAAATGTTGCTAGTTGCCTCATGCTACAGAAACCAGGATAAGCTCCGGCCTACTGGGCCACTTGGCTTGTAAGCAGACTTAACCTTTTTTTTTAACCTTTATAGGTGGGATGTAAAGCTAAAATATCATGATCATTTTCAGGCCAAGTTCCTCAAAGGATTGTTGCCACTAACCATTGATTAAGTAGAATCAACATCTGTCAATTGACATGGTATTTAACAGTGGTTAGTGATAAACAAGCTTTGAGCAACCCAGCCCTTGTTGGTAAGGTAAATTGATCACCAGAACTAGATTTAAAGGCTTCCAAAAATCAGGAGTTTGTTTCATTTCACACCACACCCCAAGGGAAAAGCTTAGTGTCACCACCCAACAATGCAATTTGCACTTGAATACACTGTTAGCATGTTCCTATAAAGTCTGCTTACACGCCAGTGGTCCAGCACGCCAGAGCTTATCCCCGATGCAACTAGGAGTATTTCTACTCCCCCGTGGATGGGATGCTAGTCCCCAGCATTAAATTCGCCAGTACCCATGCATACACCTGGGTGGAGAGAGGCACCGTGAGAGTAAAGTGTCTTGCCCAAGAACACAGCACAATGTCAGCATGTTCTTATACATTGTACATGTACATAAAGATAATTATTTCCCACGTGGGCTTGATACCTTTTAAAATGATTTGGTGTTAGTGGTTGCAATATGGCAGGAGCCAATTTCATGGCTGGTCTTTCATATACCGGATCCAAAATAATTTATGTCCACAAAACAAAACAACAAAGCCAACATAACAATACCTAATTAGCAAGGCCTAATGGGAATAACAATCATTCTTTTGTCCTCCGCCATTTTAATCCAGTATATGAAACTCTACCCAATTTCATACATGGAATAACTTAGAATTACGTGACAATTGGGATGTACCTTCACATGAACTAACACCCTACCCCTAATTTGATGATGATGACAATGACAAGAAGGATGAATAAGATTATGATGATGTTGACGGTGATGGATGATGAAGGCGATGATGATGATGATGATGAAGAAGATGGTTTGGTGAATTTTGAATACTTTTTTGAGCTGGGGTTGACTTTTCGAGTGATTGTTTGAATGTATTGGCCGTGCAAAAACACCTGTCCAGTTTCCAGATTTTTTGAAAACAGATTGTCGGCTCTTTCCACTGTTAAATTTGTCTGTGCACTTTTAGGAAAAGGAGCTGTAAATGTTGACTGACAGGCAGAGTTTTTTTACCCAGCCAAGCATGAATGATATTTACCTGTCTGCTGGGGAGCAGGAGTTTTGAAATCTTGTGGGGTTAATTAAAGTTGGTTTCTCGCTCCTCTCCTCGCTCCCTCCATTACATTTCAAACAATCACTTGAAAGTCAACCCTGGTAGAAAGAAGCGTCTAAAATTCACCAAACCGCCTGATAGTGGTGATGGTGATGGTGATGATGATGATGACGAGGGATCCTATATATTAGAAAACATCTAATTACAATTACTTAAAAGTGGTATCCAATTGAATGACATAAAGGTGCTTACTCCAACCAATCACAATGCAAATACTAGCAGCAAATGCTACATGTACTTGTGGGAAAATGCATGCAAGAGATTCAATCAAATTCTGAGAACCTGGTGTGAGATTTTCAAGCCAATCACAACTGCTCTATAATGATGATCTCTTCATTTTTATATCTGCCTTGAGGCTCACAAATACGTTTATCATCAAATGACAATCTACCTGTGTGTTGGTGAACAAGAAGACAGTGTTTCCCTGCACTCAAACGTTTCTTGAGACCTTCTCAGAAAGTGGAGTAGCCTGTAGCCATGAGTCAGCTCAATTTGGAAGCAGAGGTATCCAGACATGTGACAAGCAAATCTGAAAGTACAACAGAAGCAACGTAACTTAGCTTAGGACAAAAATATGTGAAAGTAAACTTTTGATATTAATTTGCTCGATGCAAATCAAATTAAATGCAATCCACAACAGAACATTACTAACTACTCTCTCGCAATAAAAAAGCAAAGCGAATTACTGCTCATGACAGGATCACTTCATTCACTAAACTCTTCTACTCACCTGTTTTCAGGACTGAGCAAAAGCATTATTCACAACTCTCCACGGACAGGAAGCTAGTTGATCACAATTAATGTTCCCAGAATGGACGCACAGAGAGTGTATTATTTCACACCAGAAGATGGCAAGGCTACAGCAGAACAACAAGAATGAAGCAACTACAAACTTAACCGACTGATTCTGCATTCCCTACCCTACATGTAGTTTCTGAGTTTTCACTATCCAGTGAAGCCAATTTCATCAATGTTTTCAGGCAGATTGGCAGGTTAGAGGTCAGCCAAGTTTGCTTACAAAAAAAGAGATCCCACTAGAAACAGTAACAATTATTACTAAAATTATAGAAAACATTGCATCCAGGAGTCTTTAGGTGTCTATTTGAGTCCACATATTATTGGTTTTATTAGTAATCTGTGAACTGTAAAGCAACCGACAACTCAATAAAATTATTAATGTTTGGAAATGTCCAATAAAAGTTATGAATGTTACCATCCAATAATTAAATAAATAAACAAACAAACAAACACAGGCCATTACCTAAGTTGGCAAGACTCTGTTTCCCCTTTCCTCGATCCACCACCTACAAGCACTGCATTTCCACAAAGCTGACATTTTATACCAGCAATCCTGGGGTCAAAACAACTGTTACGTAACAGTCAACTGAATTAGAACAACAGCAAAGGGAAAAAAATGACAAGGATCTAGGTGTTTCCACAACATAGTACATTGGGCAGAGCAATGAACACAAAATATTGTTGTCTCCAGTGTTTTTTAAACTTTGAGTGTCAAATGCAAAGCCTTATCTGTGCTGGTTGCTTACATGGCCTAATGGTCATGGACTCTGAATGTAGTGACCAGAGGTTTGGCGGAAACCATAAATATTTTGTAGTAGAGGCATGTTGGTGCAGTTTCAAGCACACCAGACTATTAACACCCCATCGCTCAAACTGTTGTTCCCATTCGACAACAACATTATTGTGAACAATATTGCTCAATTAAACGCCTCTGATCTTTCACTAAGGAAACGTTTCACATGGCATCACCTCTTACAGGTTATAATATGGGCTAAGTGCAAGTATCTAGTTCCTAGCTGGTTCAATAGCTGACGGGTAGTCCAAGTTCAGTGTGAGGGAAAGCCAACATGGCCGAAAATATAAGGATTTGTATGGGAATCCTGATAAAAGATATAAGAAGATAATAATTATCATGATGCGATTTGAACCATTCTTGAATTCCTGGGTTAACAACCATATAATAACATCCCAAGGCTGCACACTCAATTCTGGGGAGCCCACCACTTAAATTACG
>OX421454.1:34037505-34047505 GCA_949126865.1 Montipora capitata
GAAATACGAATGCTTGAAGCGCTTCTTAAAAGTGTATTTAAGAAATTCATAATATTTTCTGTCTATGATCAAACATGTCAAAAGCAAAAAATTATGGACACTTTTTTGGTGACAAATTTTTTAATCTGGCGACTGAAAAAAACTTTTTAGGCGCCACCTGGAGCCTGTACCAAAAAGTCAAATTCGGACCATGAAGAGTATTATGGTATTTTCCGAAGTGGCCTATACTGGCCGCCCTCCCGGCATTGGGAGCAGGATATGAAATAATTATTCTCTGTGGCTCAGAAGGTCGATACAAGGAACTGATATTAATGCCGATGCCACCTAACAGTTTTAGTGTGGGATATTTGCAAAGTGTACTTGTAGGGGTATGTTAGACCCCTACAAAGTGATATATGTGACATGTTCTTCTCCAAATTAGACAGCTGTCTTGTTCGTTCGATTCAGGCTCACTCACTGGGGCAGCAATAAGTGACTCTAGCCCATTCACCATGTCATGACCTTAAGGTTCCCCTCACTTCAAACTTTTTTCCAAATACAGTTGCGTTTCCAGAAAAAATCTGGTACTTCCCATTGAAAATTTCCCTCTCTTGTACTACCAAGGAATGCAATGATGTTACGTATGGGTTATTGACCAAGCGTGAGGTCAAGATGACTGGTAATTGGCCAAGTTCTTTTTTTGCGTGTTTATGGACCGAGACGAAGTCGAGGTCCATAAACACGCAAAAAAAGAACGAGGCCAATATCCAGTCATCTTGACCGAACAATCTTGGTCAATAAAGGATTTATTATATGACTTAAAACACCAAAAAATGATCTTTGATCTTGCAGGACCAAGCGAGAAATCCCGAGCGGGCAGTATCGCTCCATCTTGCCCACTCGGGTAGCCAATCAGAGCGCGCGATTTGGTTCATCTTGCCCGCTCACGGAGCTAGTCATGTAATAAAGCGTCTTATTATCCAACTTCCGCTCTAATACCTGTCAAGTGGTCGCTTACTGGAAGTTAGAGTGAAAAAAAAAAAAAAAAAGAAAACTTATTCCTGGTAAGGAAGCTCAAAAGGAAACCTTACGGGGCTTATTACTATGAGCTCCCTTCCTAGCTTACGACTGTACACATAAAATGCATGAGTGACAAAGGCACATTTGAGTAAAACAAAGGCTCACATTATAATAGTAATTTAGTTGACATAAATGTGCTTGTTGTTGTTTAGCAGGCACGTAGATTCCCTCCAGATAAAATAGAAGCAACAAAGTAGACCAAAACTTCCTTTTGATACGTAGCGAGAGGTTACAAAATTGTTGTGCAGCTTGTACGTCCGTCCGTACAATGTGAACTTCCAAAATGGCAAATTGATCCGCTGAGAACGTGACACTCTCGCCGTCGACGATTTTGTATATCGACCACAGATTATCTTTAGTGGAGTAGGTCAGCGACATTTCCCAGTTTGTTCTCAAAAGGCCAGCAGTTTCACCTACCCCTAGATGAAATATTTCGAGATACTTACCAACCACTATGCTGATGTTCCCCTTCTGGTAGTGGAAGGTACTGGACCATCTCTCTCTTTGGCAGAGATTGGTTACTTCGCATACACCTCAACGGGAAACAGGGTTGCAGTATGTGCGTCTCAGACACACACATTGCACACGGTGTGGCCTCAGCAGTGCATACAACCTTTCAAGCCTAACCTACCATGTTCAAGCCAGGCCTCAGAAAAATCAAAGGAATCACAGCCATATTAGAGATGAAACCTGATGTATGTGATTGTACACCCCAAGTTTTGCCGGGCCAGGCTAGTCCCCTACGCCCTTCAAGAAGCTGTGGAAGCTGCGTACAACTGCCAAGAAACAGAGGGAATTGCAGAAAAGGTCCAATTCAGTGAATGGCCTCAAAGCAGATGGTACCATGTGCTCAATTGTGGAGATTATAATGTTGATATTTACCCAGGAAGGTCCATTCAACCGAAAGTGGTTTTCAGGAAAGTAATGCATTGGATCAAATTGGAATTTAGAGATGTTGGTTTTTGATTATGCGGTTACTGTTAATCCTCAACTCCAGGTCCCTCATTATCCTATTCCCCCTTCCAGGGGATGTCTTTTTTAAACTGCATGGTGGCCAACATTTTACCAAGCTTGACTTGACCAATGCCTACCAGCAGCTACTGTTAGACCCTGATAGCCAATAGTTGATCACTATCAACACCCACAAAGGCCTGTACAACTACAAAAGACTTCCTTTTGGCATTTTCTTTACCTGCTGTATTCCAGCACCCTATGGTCATTATCCTTCAGGTTTAGATCATGTCACAAGCACTCAAGATGATATCCTTATTACTGGCAAGGATGATAAGAAAAACATCAAGAACTTAGACATTGTCCTTCACCATCTAGAAAACAATGGCCTGTGATTTCAATTCAACAAATGTAAACTGATGCAGAAGTCTGTGACCTATATGGGCTGCATTATTTCCACATATCGTCCCAACAGAGGAAAACATGGAAGCCATCAAACAGGCACCACGATCTGAGACCACTACTCAGTTAAGGGCCTTCCTCAGAATGATTAACTTCCATGGTAAGTTAATTTGCAACTTGAGTACCATATTCCAAACATCATCAGCTTCTCCAAAAAACCAAGAATTCAAGTGGTTCCCTCAGTGTGAAGAAGCCTTAAAAAAGGCCAAGGATTCACTCTTATCCTCAAGTGTGCTAGTCTATTATGACCCCAGCCTTCCCATGATTCTTGAGAATGATGCAAGCCAATATGGAATTGGACCAGCCACACTTCACCACTTCCCAGATGATGACCGACCAAGTGCGTATGCGGTCTCTGCGTATGTGGTCTCTGCCACAGAGATCGCCAAGGAAACTTCCAGAAACCCCATATTGGCCAAGGCACTATTGCTGACACAGAATAGTTGGCCTACAGGTCTATTCCTGTGTTGATCCCAAGCTCAGGCCATAGTTTGTCCACAAGCATCAGCTCTCTATAAAGCAGGGTTGTCTTACGTGGGGACTACTAACTGTCATACCCCCTTCTCTGAGACAGCCAATCTTAATTGAATTATGCAAAGCCAATCCTGGTGTTGCACGCATGAAGGCAATAATGCGCAGTCATGTTTGATGGCCAGGAGTAGATCATTAGGACACTTGAACGTCTCACTCCAGAATGTCAACCTCACCTGAAGACCTACAAGGCTCATCCAGCTTCACCACTGGTAATGGTCCTGACCAACTGCTCCATGGAAATGCTTATACATACATTTTGCCACTTATCAGTCAATGTACTACTTCCATTATGTTTGATGTCCATTCCAAATGGCCTGAAGTAATTGGTCCCATGAAAACAACAACTGTTGAATCAACCATCAATGCCATTGGCAACATTTTTGCACTATATGGTCTGCCAGATCAAAATGTCAGCGACCATTTCAGTCTGCCAGGTACAAAGAACTTTTGCAACAAAACAGCATCCAGAGATTTCTTCCCCCCACCCCTTACCATCCTTCTTCAAACAGGTTGGCTGAGAGGTTCATACAGACCTTGAAGTATGGCATGGATTCATCAACTGCTGATCCATCAAACTCCATACAACAATGGATTCAGAAATTTCTCCTATCCTACAGGAGTCCACCCCATGCCACCACCGCCGGTTCCTCTCCAGCCAAGCTTAATTCTTACAGTGAGAACTTCGCATTCGACTGTCTTTTGATGGCAGTGTTCTTGCTACAATGTACACGTACATGTATCTGGTCAGAAGTCGCAATCTGGTACCACAGCGCAGCAAACCTCGCCTGCATCCTTTCAAGTTCAGCTACATATACAAGTAGACAACAGAAAGACTTAAAGACGCCATGTAGACGACATAATACAGCATGGTCCAAGCTCACCAACCACAGACAACACTGGAACAAGTAGCAGCAGAAGCAACTCCTGCAACTGTTTTTACCCCTGTATCAGAAGCAGTGAACCCACAGAAAGGGTAATGCAGCTAAGCTGCTAGTCCAACATTTCTGCGGGGAGGTGTTATAGTGTACATTATTATGTTGCGTAAAGGTCTGTTCATATCACGCCTGCAGTAATATCAGAAGCAGTACACCCCACAGGAACAGCGTAATGCAGCTAAGCTGCCACCCACACCTGATCCTGCCGTTCCTGTTCTGCGTCAATCCCAACATGTTTCTAGACCAATAGGGAGGATGATAGAAGAATATTGGAATTAACACTTGCCACTTGTAAGGTCACAGTGAACAGTGTAAACTAAGTTTTTTATAGGTTTCTTTGAAGTCTCTCTAGATTTCAAGAGTTGTAGTAACATTGCTAGCTTGTTATTTTAATTTGTTTTTGGCAAAACATTTCAGCAAGGAGGTGTTTTGGTGTACATACTGTATTATAAATTATTGCACAACAGTTTGTTCTTATCGCAGCTGCAGTAGTAGCAGAAGCAGTATACTCCAATAGGAACAGAGTAATGCTAAGCTGCCCTTCACAACTGGTCCTGCCATTCCTGTTCTGCGCCAATCCGAACATGTTTCTAGACCAACATGGAGGTTGGTAGAAGAAAATTGGAATTACAGTGAACAGTGTTAACTATTAAAGTCTTCTAGGTTTCTTCGAACTCTCTCTAGATTTTAAGACTTGTAGTCACATTGGTACATGTAGCTTGTTAGTTTTATTTGTTTTCAGCAAAACATCCCTGCGGGAGGTGTTACAGTGTACAAATTATATTGCATAACAGTTTGCTCTTATCAGGCCCGCATTAGTTTCGGTGCAGTTTCTGTACAAAACCATGTGCTTTTGGTAAATACAGTCCTGAGTTATTAGCCATCTTGCGTGATCACAGTTGGTTACTAAAGGACAGTTATTATCCGAGAACAAAAGGTGAGCACTTACAGTACAAGCCGTGGGTATGCCAGCATTACATATGTGTTTCCTGCAAGAAAAGAGGCCACATTGCACGCAACTTACACTCAATTTACATGCACAAAACACATACCAGTAAGTAAAAAAAAAATACACGCACCTTTTTGGCAAGTGTGGTGAAAAATTTACACGCAGAAGCTCATTAAGTGCGTGTAATTTGAGTATTAAAGTAGTGATGTTGTTGAGAGTTCATTTTATTCAACAGTTTTTAGCTTGACTGTTTACGTTTTCAGTACACGTACTCTTCCTTTCTGAAGCTTCGCTTTTATACGTAATTTTTATTGGTTTCACATTGTCCACATCTCCAGAAATGCAAGCAAGCTGGTGCAAAAATTGAAAATACCATGTTTTTGCTGTTTAGCCAAGCCCAAGAAGTTAAAAAGCTTGCCACAAGAAGCTACGAGAAGTTATGAACCTAACTGCAAGAAGTTAGCGGGTTGAACTCCAAGAGTAGTCAGCTTGTGTCCGTGTTGTTTGCTCAAAGAGAAGATCACAGATAACATTTCCCAGCACATAAATAACTTTCAATGGGGAGGGATGTAATGTTTCCTTCACTCTTTGAGGTGAATGGACTAGAAAGTCTAACATAAATTTGCAGATGTAGTTTAATATAAAGGCAGCACTTTTTCCTCAGTTATAAATTCTAAAGAGGCCAGAGTTCGGACCAGCGACCTCCCACATGGAAGTCCAGTGCACTCTCGAAATGGCCGACTGGTCGGTCTTGGGGACCATTATCTACATTGTATTTCCAGATAAGTGTCAGGGGTTAACATCAATTTTAGTTACTTTTAGGATAAATGGTCTTTTTTGTTTACATACATTTGTATGTACCTGAATTAAAAGCAGAGTTAAGGGGACAGTTTGTGCAGTTAATAGTGTCTGTGGTCTCAGTGATAATATTTAAGTTGGGGAGAAGAGGAAGTCAACACCTTGAAGCACTTATTGAAATTAGTATATATATCTACATGTAATTACTGTGAAACCTTGATTTAACGAAGAGTTAATGAAGAGTTACATAGAAAATGTCTTTATAACTAGGAGTAATCACAGATTAACACTAGCGCGTTCGACATGCTTTTTAGACTATAAATTTTTTAGTCCACAATTATCTTGGTTTGCATCCATGTGATAGACAACCATGTTGGTATACAAAACAATACATGTAATTAATAGAAAATGGCTGTGATTTTTTATTTATTTTAATGTACTGTAGTATTAATTTTATTGTAATGTCATCATTGTATTCTTTATTTAATAATCAATAAAAAACTAACAAAATAAAATAAAAATGGCCCCACAAGTTTTGCCTAACAAGAGGCTATGGGGAGCATAATTATGTTGTCGGTCAAATCTGTTTTCAGGTTTCCGTTTTTACCTAGGTTAAATTGGTGATGCTCATTTTAAGTATAGGTTGAATATTAAAGCAGGTATCAATCCTCCAAAAAGGACTGAAAACACCTCCACCTTCCCTCAAGCACTGTGTTACCAATCTCAACACATCATCTTAATGATATACATGTATATTATCTTATCGGTTTCTGTATTCATTATGCAGTTATCAAGTCATTACAACATATTGTAGTATAAAGAGATCAAAGTCAAAGAACTGTACCGTGCACTCACCGGTACTCGAACTCGGATCCTCCAGATCTGTGGTCCTGCATCTTCACCAATACACCACAATGACAAACATGCTTAACCCATCACAGTGCTTTAATTTCATTATTTACTTTTGTGTAATAAGTCAATTGATATTCATGTATCATAACCAAAACTAATCCTAACCTGACCCTAATTTTCTCCAGGCTTAATTTAGACCCAAAAAATGTTTCTTCAATTCATCTGAGTGCGTATTCAGAACCAAGGTAAAATCAGGATCATCAGTTTAACCTGGGTAAAAACGGATTCAACCTGAAAACGGAAGGATTTCTAGCCAACTTCCTTTAAAGTTCAGAGTACTACACTGTTTTTCTTATGTTACAACTGTATCTTGGTCAATATCCAGTTTCAATTCCATAGTCTGAAGTCTGAAGTCCACATTCCGTGACCTAATGATAGGGTTAAGTGCCATTTTAGAATATTTGCTTACATTTAAAACTGTTGTTAACGGGATTGATTCCAATCAAAACCAGTAAATGGATGCTTTACAAGTTTCTACGACGATATTTAAAAGTATTTAATACTTTTTCTTGACAATTATACCTGGGAGAATATGAGCCTGGTGAGAAGTGTTACCAAGTCACACGAAAACCGGATATGGCATGGTGTGCACGGAAAACACAAAAACTTGTTTCTGGTCGCACAAACACACACAATTCTTTAATACATATGTTCCCGGTAATCTGTCATGTAGTGTTCCATGGTCTAGCAGTCATTGCGAGTACGTTTGAACACACTTGAAGATTCTTACCTTGCTTATCAAAACTAGACGCTCCGTGAGCGTAAACTGGGTTACCTGTGGTCAGTGTTACACAAAAAAACAGAAGGCACTGAGATGCGTGGTATTTGAATGTAGCATTTCAGTAATTTTTTTTAGTGGGGGGGGGGGGGGGGGGAAGGGGGATGTAGACCATTTGAGGGGTCACCCAGACGTCACGCCAGCAATGTAATGTCGTGGCCCATTTTGGTAATAAATTTAGTTCAAAGAAAGCAAAATAAGCTCTTGAGTGAGACTCACTTGTTTCTTCTTTAAAGGGGCTATGTCACTCAAAATAATATAATTCCATGATTTGGGTTGCAGGGATGGCACAGTGATGAAAGCACTCGCCTCCCACCAATGTGGCTCGAGTTCGATTCCCAGACTCTGCATCATGTGTGGGTTGAGTTTGTTGACTAGGCACTTAAGAAGTTGCTTTCTTTTCCTTATTTTTCCCAAAATGCCCAAAAAGTAGAGTGAAACATTGCAATAATCACTTAAAACTGTTGAACAACATAAAAGAAATACTGCAAAAGGAAAGAGAAGCATGGATGGACATAAATGAACAAGATTGAAACAGATTACATTTGGGTAATCTTGAAAAAAGTCAGCCCAACGTTTTTCAAAAATCAATTATGACAAATCGCCTCGATAAAGGTCATTTTTTTTCTCAGAATCATTTCATTTGTGATGTACAGTAACAATAATTAAGGGAATTTCACATTAGCATTTTTGATTTTTAAACTTGTGATTAACTAAAGATTTTCCTGAAATGCCCTAAAATGATGTGACATAGACTCCTTTAACAGGGTGAGACGAAAATGAAAAGATCAAGTTGCCCCTCGGGCAAGCTGTTACTTGAGGTTACTAGCCCGAAGGTCTGAGGAGCTAGCCCGAAATTAAATTGTTTATAAAATATATTTCGGTCGCTTTTGTAAGCAGAAAAAGTCATGACGCTATTTACGGACGCGATGCAAAACGTTGTCACGCTACGATAATTTGGCCTCATACATGTAACATTATCATTTTCTCTCAGGAGCTTTCTGCTACACACTTTTTGGTATAAAAGCTCAATTTATCATCAGAAATGGGGAACCAACGGTGCTTGCCCATCGGGCAAGCTACAATAAGAAAATGCTAGCCCGACAAGTCATTCCACTAGCCCCGGGCTATCGGACAGCACTTTCGTCGCGCCCTGCTTTAAGTAAAATAGTCTGCAAAAAATTAATCTGACGGACGTTTTCCTGCATGTCATGCATGTCTAGAGTTGCAATAAGCAAACGTTTATGCCACACACTAAGTAAGGACTGAACATGCATGTTGTCTCCGCTTCATAATTTCTCTTCCTTTCAGTCTATGCTGCTTTACGTTTGCACCAAATGGTATCACAAAAGCCGGAAATTACGGTGTAGCACTTTTTATTTTGATGTTTGCATTGAGAAAAAGCAATTGGAGCTTGCTACAGACAAAACGAAACGATAAAATACTAAGACAATACTTTTCCAGTCTCTGAGGCATAAGAAATGAACTCAAAGCAGTCAATCAAAAGGTCATGTTAACCATTTTCTAAGGCCTCCAGGATGCCACATTTTTTCCACGTTCTCAATGATTGACGGGTTTTTTACCAAAAAGTAATAGAAGTTGAAAATAGTCTTGCCGCTTGAAAAGAAAACCGCATAAATAATAGTTCCCAGTGGAAATTTCAGTCCAAATTCATGCCACAAAAATTTGTTCCTGCAAACCCCAAAAAATCGCTAATTCGCAAAATAAAAGGTTTGCAAAATTTTCATGCTACACGGTAACAGTAAAAGGCAAGCCAAAGGAAAGATGAAGAAAAAATAACATACATGTAGGTTTTATATCAAAAAAATAAAACTCTGAATTTTGAATTCTCAGCGAAAGATTAGTGACAATCGATTGCAAAAACACTAAAATCCCTGGGGAAGGACACGATGTTCTGTCAGGAGGAAGAAATTAATCACATGCTAGGCAACTACAAAGGTGCACGTGATCACCTTGTGTCAACGTTCTTGTTTACATTGAATGAGGAATGTTATATCGTTCATCACTTTTAAAGTTATACAACATACTTTTTCGCCAAGAAACTAATACGTCTTTTGTTTTTTAATTTTGTTGTAATATTTAACTGAATATTTATATTTCATCTGTCGGGTTGGGAAGCCTTCTTTCTCGGGTTATTGGCCCGAGACCGGACTCTTCTCTGGAACAGCGTTGACCAATCCCTTCACTGAAGAACCATTTCTTTCAATAATGAAGCAAAAAATGGACAACAAGCTCTCTTTCAAATAATTTTTGACTAAAAAGTACTAGTCAAATTTGAAATTGTTTTTTACTAGAAGACTCTGCAGAGTTGAGCACCAATGAATAAAGTTATAAATAGCCAGAAAATTGTAAATACAGACTACTCAAGGTGTTTGATTCCACCTCTGGTATCTAACTCGAAAAAGTTACCAGAGAATTTGCTGTTTGGTTTCAGTGTTTTACATAACAGCACAGTTAATAAAATATTACCAAGCACTTGATGAAGAGGTACACTGTAAATCAGTGACTAAATTACCTGTGCGAGTGACAATGTTTATTTCAAGCTTCTTATGCAAATTAATTTTTGGACAGAGAATATTAAATCACAAAAAATATTCCACT
>OX421454.1:34057505-34072505 GCA_949126865.1 Montipora capitata
GAAGTTTGTTCACTATGCTCATTTCGGCAGTGTGCGTTTTATTTCTATCGATCTTTTCACTACGTAAGCCCTATCGGATAGGGTTGGTAAGTGGATGGCAGACCATTGAGAAATATGCGTGACGACGATATCTCATCTTTTTTTTTTACCTTTACTGTAATCTTCTTTACACGTCTTTTATAATGGCGGTGGAGTCCCCAAACAGTGTCGTTACTAGGTGGGCGTTGACTCACAAAGCCTGTGAGGCCTGATTACCCCTTTTATTTTATTATTTTTTTTTTGTTGACGATTGATTTTGATGTGCAATGTTGCTTTCGTTTTTGCGTCACATTTACATAGCCGATTACGTACAAACTGAGGCAATAGCATCCACTAAAGTTAAGCCCGTTCGGGTGGAGTTAGCACTTGGATGCGAGACCACCGCAAAATGCCCCGGACGAAGACTTGTAATCTTTATTATTATTCTTTTTTTACTTGATTTCTTCATCATCTCATCAACACCTTTAAAAACACCTTATTCGCTGACTCCAAAACACCACACAATCAGTTCTACACCTCGCATGCCCATTTCTTCCAAATATGCCTTTGGAGGCCGTAATTTGATTTCTATTAGTAACTCGGTTAAGAAATCTTGTCTCCAAAACTTTGCCAGTGATTCCAAGATCGCTGTTTGGAATGCTCGGTCTGTCTCATCTAAAAGCACATCCATCTGCGACTTTGTTCTCTTGAAGAAATTGGATATTTTGGTACTGAATGAAACCTGGCTGAAGAATGACTGGCGTAATGATTGCTTCTTACTGAGCTGACATCACGAACACTCTTCAAGATCACCAGCTAGTCCTTATTCCAAGATCGTCTTCAAAGGGAAGTGGTGTAGGTACCGTTCTTCGCAAAGGCTTCAAAGTGAGACAAGAAGTCCGTACCAGATTCTCTACGTTTAAACACTTAGACTTACATATCACGTCTGCCTCCAAGGACCTTAGATTGATCGCTCTAGATAGTCCTCCACCATCAAAGAAAAACCAACTTACATCCTCTGCATTTTTCGCTGAGTTTTCCACGATGCTTGAGTCTATTATTGTCACCTGGTTATCTCTTGATTACACTGCGCATGCTCATTGATCGTCATGCCCCTAAAATAACTCGGTTGATCACACTCAGGCCGCATTCACCATGGTACAATGACTCTTTGAAAGCTGCGAAACAACAGAACCGTCGTAGAGAACGTAAGTTGAAATCATCCAAACTTGAGATTGATCGTCAGTTGTACAAAGACCAATGCCACCATTACTAGCAATTGCTCACAGAGACAAAGACCACCCACCACAAAAGTAGGATAACGAACTGTGATAAGCAATTGTTACGTTTGGTTGACAAATTGCTTCATCATGGCTCCGTTTCGACTCTTCCCTCACTGGTCAGTGAGCAAAACCTGCCTAACCAAATTTGCTAATAACATTCTACAAGATTGATAAGCTTTCAAAAAAACTCGATGGTGTTGATGTGACAAATCCACCCATGTTATCACCTGATGAGCGCGTTTCGACCTTCTCCGATTTCTTGCCTGTATAATAGTTAGTGTGAATCAATCTACTCCACGCCCACTCATTCATGGAGTCCCGCAGGGCTCTGTACTTGGCCCGGCCCTTTTTACGCTATGTGTCTCTCCCCTTGAGGACATCATAAATGCTCAAGGTATTGACTGTATGGTGTATGCGGATGACAGAGCTGCGCACAGGCTACCAGATATACACAATCGATTGGAACTTGTGTAGGCGATATTAAATCGTGGTCCATTAGCAACAAATTAGCCTTTAACGAGGACCAGACCGAGGTTCTCCACATTCGCATTCAAAGTTTGCGATCCCCCAGTCCTTACCAGTCTGCACATTGGGGACTGCCATGTTAGTGTTGTCACTGAAGATCGGAGCCATAGCGTCATCTTCGATCAGCACCTTTCTTTAGGCACGCATTTAAGTAATATCTGTAAGGCTCCTTACCTTTCGATTAGAGATATCGGGAAAATACGACGCTATTTGGACAAAGCTACAACCGAACGTCATGAGTTTCATTTCTTCGCGCCTCGACTATTGTAACAGCTTGCTGTATGGCCTCCTCCCATCACAACAAATTGACAAATTACAAAGAGTCCAAAATACGGCTGCAAGACTTGTCACAAGATCCACTCGACATGAACACATAACACCAATATTACGGGACCTCCATTGACTTCCTGTCTCAAAGCGAATTGCATTTAAGATCATGTTCATCACTTACAAAGCACAGAAAAGATTAGCACCCGCGTACATTTCTCACCTGCTTGATTTTTACCATTCCCATCGCACTCTGAGCTCCTCAACAGAGAATTTGCTGCATGTACCCAGGACACGCACAGTTCACTATGGAGACAGGGCTTTCTCAGTGACCCCACGGCGCCTTTGGAACAGTCCTCCGGCTGATATTAAACAGGCCGATAGCGTATCCTCTTTTAAAAGAATGCTGAAAACACACTTGTTTTTATAGAATTTAGTTATTTTTATTGTATCGTAATTTTAATCTTTTAAACCGTATTTAGCTATTTTTATTGCAGTCGTTGTTTTTAGTCTTTTTAACCCGTAGTTCTTACCTTTTCTATTTCACCTTTTTAAATATTATTATTATTATTATTATTACAGTTATTATTATTATTATTATTATTATTATTATTATTATTATTATTATTATTATTATTATTATTATTATTAAGGAATAGCGATGGAATTCCCAAAGGATGCAGTTAGGCTAAACGGGTGTTGACCCACAAAGCCCAAAAGCGCCACCAATGTTAACGCCATTGTTGAGGTTGACCATTGCTCTTGCAAAGTAAAAAAACAAAGGTGACAAGTGGGCCGCAAACAGAATAAATGTACAATAGACATCAATTGCTGAAATTTAAGACATTAGATTCGTAATTAATGCACGCACTGCAGGCCTACAATCTTACACTCACTCACTCACTCAGACAGCCTTTTCGCAGGGCAGCCGGATTCAACAGCTCCTACAGATTCCTCTGAAGACTTCATTGAATACTTAAAAGACCATGCCACCTTCAAGGTTGTTGGCCCACATCGAGACAGTTGTCAGCAGAGAATCTGTGTGGGTAACAGCTTCCCCATATTTCAAGAGGAAAAACATTTTGGATTCCAAAGGTCTATTGGAAGTAACATTCACTACATTTGAAACTGAAGAAGAGGATGCAATTGACCTGGGGGGCCTAGAAGAGGATTTCTTCACTTAATCCTCAGTGCAATCTGTAGAGACAGCAAGACTCTGATAGGTACCACTAAAAATAAAGAAATACATATAGCTCATTTTTTTCCCGACAGTTGGGCTACTTGAATTAAGCAGCCATACCGAGAAAATACTGCACTCCTCATTGTTTTGTTGGGCCTACATTATCCTGTACATATGTCCGGGTTTTGCGGGGAGACTCCCAATTTTTTCTCTTTTCTCCTGGCTTCCCGACAAAAACCCGAAATCTCCCGGTTGTTTTACAGCTTCAGAAAGAAGCGAAAAAACTGTGAATTCTATTTTGTCCCTTTGCTTCGATCGATTGCATGCCGCACGCTCTTTCCTTGCATGGCACGCGGAGTCTGGGGTCGAAGTTCCTCGATTTCATGCATTGCTGGGCATGCTTTCGTCAGGAGTGCCCGTATGTTAAGCAAAATGGCTTCAGGGATGATTGTGATGATTTGTCAAATTCAGGTTCTGGCAATAAAATGGAAGTTTCAGAGAACAGTGCACCTTGCTACAAATTGAGACCTGACAGCGAACTTTTAGTTTCAGCAAAGAAATTAAAGCAACTGCTGCGTATATGACAAAGCACACAGATAGTTTGTATTTAGCTATGCATGGTCTTATTCGCGTGACGGCCGTATTGGCCATAGTCGATAGATTTCGTACCCCGAGCCTTGAGTTTAAATGTTTGGGAACGAGTTTCGGTGGGCAAAAACAAACGTTTTGAATCCCTCGCGACTCAACATGGCCATCGTGTAATTAAGGCCTTTTGATCAAATCTATACAAAGGTTACACTTAGTGTAACCTTTCAATATGGATTTGATAATTAAATGTCGCGGTTGTGCAGCGCATGCGTTAGATTTCTTTGCCTCGTGGAGGCACTTTTCAGAGAAGGTAACCCAAGTAGAATTCGGCTTCGGTAGGCACGTCCACTAGACCACGGAAGACTTAGTGTCAAGTTTCCAGAAAATGTCTTGAAGCATGCATTGTGTGCGTGACCAGAAACGAGTTTTTGTGTTTTTGTTGCACGCAATGCAATAATTAATTTATCTGGTCATCGTATGACTCGGTAACACATTTCTCCCGGTATTTTTACAAAAAAGTATGAAATATATTTAAATTCCATCGTAGAAACTTGTAAAGCATCTGTTTACTCGTTGTGATTGGAGTCAACGCCGTTAACAACAGTTTGAAATGTGACTGAACTATTTTACGATCGCACCAAACCATATGGTTGGGTCACAGAATGTGGTCTTCGGACTACGGAATTTTACTGGAAATCACTAAAATACTGTGAATCATAAAGGGAATCGGCTAAAATTCCTTCGAACAAAGTGTAGGCTACCCCAAGCCTCTTGTTACAAACACACAAGTGTACTCACAGAAGGCATTTCTAACCTAGGTAAAGGTAAAGGTAAACGTTATTTAACATCGGAAGTTCCTTTACTCTCTAGAGAGTATTCTCCCAGGAAGCCGACGGTGCGCTCATTTTACCCCCCTCTTTCCATCAGTGCTCCGTTTTAAGGGTATTAAAGCTATTTAGGCTACACTGAAAGGAAAGAAGTCGAAACAAGGATGTGAGATCCGGGATTCGAACTCGGGACCTGTTGCACCAAGGCCCCGCACTAACCAACTGGGCCACACTTGATTTATCCTACACAAGTGCATAGTTATAATACTAGCTTTTCCGAGACTGATAGTCTTAACATTAAATATTCCAGGAAAAATCAGTTAAAACATTCATTTTCTAAATTTGGTGCAAGAATTTGGAACAGTACTGATTCCTCAAAGTATCCGAGTACTCCCTAAACATAAGTTTAAAGCTGCTTTACATCACCTTTTTTTTACGTATTCTGAAATTGGAGGATACTTATGTTGACACACCTGCTTTTGTTAATAAATTAAGAAAGATGATATGGAATGTAAAACAGGCTTGTAATTTTGTAACGGTGTATTGAAATAACTCTAGTTCATCTCTGTATCGTTTAAATCGATCTATCTTCCTTTTTTCTCTCCTTTGCCTTTCTTTCTTTTTCTTAATCTCCTCCCATTGAATTACCTTATGTTCAAGTTTCCTCTGCCCGCCTCGACTAGCTAAGCTAAATGCGAGCAGAGGAAATGGCTATGTATCTTTATGTGAGAGAATAAAAATAAAATTAAATGAAAATGAAAAAAAAAAAAGAAGGCATCGTGTTATTTAACAATTGACTTCAATAGGTAAAAGAACTAGTTAAACTTAGTTAATTCTGCATTTTTAAAGTGCCCCTGTGATAAAAAAAACCACTTCCTTTTTTCCCTCAGATTTTGAAAGTGTGTTTGCTTAACACCTGACTGGCGAAATTTTGAGCTTTGATGTTTATCCAAAGGCCGTTTACTTTGAGTGTAAGTTTTAAATTTCACGGTCCGCCATTACTCACGTTCAAAACTGACCGATTGGACCTCAGTCGGTTGGATCCAGGGAAAAGTGACGTCAGAGGCTCACTAGCTTAAAATTTCAGCGTGTGAACACAGCTTATTATATATGCAAAGCGTGAGTTTAAAAGTCTGAAAGCCCAAAAGCCCCGTGCTGCATATTAATTCTGCGGCGTACACACGTATTGCATTCTTAAACTAGTGAGCCTTTGACGTCATGTTCTCCTCGATCCAGCTCTCTCAAGAACATCATTGTTAGTAATGGCGGACCATTAAATAGGAAAATTACAGTTAAAATAAAGAGGTGTCTTTTTGAAATCAAGGCTTAAAACGTGGGTCACTTAGTGTTTTGTTAACATAGTTTTGAAATCCAAAGAAAAATATGAATTGATTTTTTGGTCACAGGGGCTTTTTAAGCCTTTTAGAAGTTATGACAGCTAAAAGCTGATAAATTCTTGGGTGGCAAACTGTGCCACTAATGATCCCATTCATTCTCTCTAAAATTTCGAATTTTCAAAGCATCGTTGCTCAAAGGTCATCTGGGAAATCGCGTTCATTATGCAAGGCACTTTCAATAATCAGTGCTTAAATTCTCGGCTGACTGGTTAGAAAACGATATCCTTGTGCTATAGATGAAGCACAAAAGGTAAACAAAGATTCCCCTATTCGCGACACTTGGTAAATATCACTCACTGTTCCTTCCGCATACTTAAATTTAAACCTGTTTGGAACACGCACAATCATTGTTTTGGCGACCTTTTCTGGATAATCATTCGCAAACTTGCGCTTGGCCAAAGGTGGGTCTACTCTATTTTTATTGGCCTTGATGCGTTGTTGGATACATCCATTGAGTTAAAAATGTCTAACAAGGCAAGGGCTCGGCTCAGGATTTGAATAGAATTACCTCACTATAGCCCCGGTTACATAAGAGTCTTCATGAGGCACGGCTCTGATTAAAACAGGGTCCGCAAATCCAAAAAAGCAGCACGGCTCGGATGATTTTTACAGGCAAAACGTCAAAAATTAACCCGAGCCGTTCCGCTACATTTAATCCGCTGTGCTCGGACCAAAACGCCCCCTATGTGGGAAGAGAGAAAGTTCAATGGGGTCTGATTTACTTCAAGGATTAATAGTTCCTCACTACCTTATGCCGGCAATTTGCATCGTTGCAAACAAGGGAAATTCAAGAATCGTGTTGAAGAGCGATTTACCAAATCCCAACGACCATAAAGCGAGAGATTGTGATCTTGACAGCGACAAAACACACGAAATGAGTAAAAAGAAAATCATGAACGAAAAAACGTTTTTCTCACACATCGCACCGAGCTGTGGGAAATTGTTGTTGAATGGCTTAATGTAATTAAAGTCGTGTTATTTAATTCGTGGCGATTTGGAGACTGATTATCGTGTAATTAAGAAATTTAATTTAATTGTTATATTTCTTTTAGTACTGTCTTTCATTTGAGGCAAAAAAGCGACACGAAGACGTAGAAAGATGATTTTGTGGTAGCAGAAGTCAGAACAGTTGTCAAATGAGGTAAGATTATTAATGATGGGAAGAAAAAATATGTTAACTTTAAAAGTTAAATTTCTGCTTCTTCCACCCACGCTTTCAAACCAAATTTTCAGGCCATTCAAGAAAGAGGAAACTACATTTTCTAGGCAAAGTTCTTGACGTCTTCATATTGGATGTACTGGAAAAGTAAGCTCGTTTACTAAGTATTTATATTTCGTTTCTCTTGATCCCTTTAATCTTCAAGGAATTTTGCTTTTTAAATGACACTAAACTGTAAATGTTTATTAGTTTCCTTAAAACTTTCATCATGAGAGGTTTTCTGCGAATCGGCGGCTATTTTCGGTGTGGAAAATTGTGTTTCAGTTGTGAAAAAGGGGCGGAAATGTTCGAAGGGAAAAATATATTTTTTTGTGACACAGAACTATTTTACGATCAAAGACATACTGGGTGAGACTTTAATTTAATAATTGATGTCTTTTACTTTGTGATCCACTAATTGTCTCCAGAAGGCAATTATTGCAGTTTACATTTTTTACTTCACTGAAAGAAAGTAGACAGGCTGGATTGGAGTTTAGCATATGGAGTAATTTTTTTTCTTGGGCCTGTATCAGAAGCTCGTTTGAAGAATTATAGAGAGACTGAGAAAAATAATTTACAGAGGAAGTCTCCAACTGATGTAATAAACAGGACTTTTTTTAGTGACAAGCGAAACCAAAAAATTCATCACAAACGGCATGTACATACGTAATGTATTCATAGTGCAGTTTTCTACACCTCTTGTTTTGAACAAATGCAGGCCGGGAGCGTAGAGAACTTAAAACGAAATGAAATGCGAAATTGAAGCAAGCTTTGCTTAAGGCGTGAGTTGCTCGTATAAATGGAGTGGCAAATTCATATAGCATCTTATTTTTTAAGTGGGAGAGTGAGTCGAACGACCACTTCCGTTAACAAAGCTATAGCCAGCTCTTTTCATTGCAGTTTTTCATGAACTTGTTACATGTAAAATGACATCATCACATTTGTTTGTTGTTGTTTTTGTTTGGGAGTCCTGTGCCGGCCAGTTTTAAAGACAGACGGCGGATTCATGAAAAGCCTTTTGGACTTTGGCCGGGAGTCGAGAAACTGGCTTTTTGATCAGTCTGGATCCCACGCAAGTGATAATGCATGTTTCCCGATTAATAATTTCACCTGAGGTTATGAGTAGTCATCATGACTTTGTCAGTTTTCTATAACTTTATCACTACAAAAACAACCACAGACACCTCTTTTCATGCTGACAAGAGACAGTTGCTAATGGTTTAACTTCTCTGTTCAAACAGTTGTAAATAATGGTTCGAAAAACAACTGTCGGTTATTCATTTGTTGTTATTGGCAACTTTAACAAAAGCGAGTCTGACCCAGGGGTGAGATTATTCAACTTTTACACCGGCGATACATGTATAACATGCGGATTGAGCTAATTGGTTCTTTCCTGAGAGTTTCGACAGGTCCTCCGATGTGACTACGATGTTCCCCTTTCGTTAAATACCCGATAGCCGATTAGTTGTGTTCTTACAAAGGAAACACGTGCATAAGAATCATTTATCATCTCTACTGTTTGAAAAACGACTTTCGGAAGGGCGCCCCTATCAATTGCTTTTCATGTCGTTATTAAACACCTTAGTTAAGTCAATAGTCCTAATATTCTACCTCAGTCCCTCAGTCACAATGAGGTTAAATTGTAAAGAGAAAAGAATGACAACCTTGTCTGTACAATCCAAATAAGCTTTTCGGTTGTGTTTAAATTTATATAGCTGCATCGATTTAAATATTCATAATAAATTTTGGGTCGACGTGTCGCCGTATAATCAAAAAACACTGAATTTGTGATATTTGCAATGCAAAATGTATGTGTTTCCAAAACGACTTGTGCTTGTACTAGATAAAATTTGTATGAGTTTGCAAGTCGTGATTAAAACATCTTTGTTTTTTTCTGATGCTGTGAAGACGTCAGCCGTCGGCGATCAAAGATGATTTCAAATGGCTGTGAGGCTTTGAAACATTTAAAACAAGTTTTGAGTCTGAAGAAAATTTGATAGGCTGTGCGCGATTTTCGCCGGAGCGAATTACTGTTATCGCCAGTGAAAACTAACACTAGGAACAAAGCGCTTTTTAAAGAAAAAACAGCTGCGTTTAAACTCCAAGACATTCGCAAACAAAGTAGTAGAACTTCGAAGAGTGAAATTCGTTTCTAAATTTGTCGACAGTGTTGGAAATCTAGAATTTCATCTGATCACTTAATGGTGCATTTGAAGATTTTATTAATTGCAAATTGAGATATAAACCATTTATTAAGACCAACATCTGTCGCAGTTTTCAGAGCCAGTCTTTGTCACGCTGATGTATTTCGGAATGGACAAGTCACACTGTAAACGGTAAACAGGCCGTCGATGTTGCCACCAATTTATTTTTCTCTTTTCGGCTTAACGACCCAGATAGTGGCACTCGTGTCAACACAAGACGATCCTCAACCAAGGTTTGTTTTGCTACCACGTTATTGTTTAATTTTTAACTATGTATGTGGATTGATTTCCTGATAACGCTATTGAAAACGAGACATTGAAGAAAAAGATGGATGGGGCACTGTAAAACCCATTGAAGAACGTAGTTGACGTTGGTTTACATTTCCTCTAATTCTTCAGGGAACGGGCTTAGAAAAGAGAGAAATCTTACAACAAGGTCATTTCGTTGAAAAAGTTCTTTCAAATTGCTATTCGCAGTTTGTCTCTCTCACAAGATGCAGGTCTATGTAAAATCCACGGGGGGGGGGGGGGGGGGGGTAATCAATGGGCCGTGGTGGGTTGTCATGGATCGACTGAGATTAGATACAGTTGAAGAAAGTATACATACATACACAATTGACCACTCCCTACAAGGGCTTTTCAGGGCCAGTGAAACAGACAACATTGATACACAACAACAGATGGCACAGATCAACAACTTAAGAATCCCAACTTGCTGGAGACAAACCGGACTGCGAGGATCAAATTCAACCAGTGGTCGGAACCATTGCGGCATCTAGGAATCTCAAAACAAGCATTCTAACCACTCGGCTACGCTGTCTCCTCGGCGTAACAGAAAGGTTAACGTGTGAACAATTGATACTATCTCTATCGTCGATATTTTTGCCCACAATAATCGAGGTTGCATATAGGAAGCTTAGCATCTATTCATAGCGAATGTTACTTTGAATGATATGGAATATATGAATTTTTTCGTGTATTTAAACCTTGGGAATTGAAATAAATGATAGTTTGAGATCATCGTGAAGAAAGCGTGAAGAAATCCAGTGTTAGACCGGACCAGCAGCCCATGAGTTGGAGCGAACAACAGCCCTATATTCCTGTCACGACGTTTTCACAGACCGACTTATTTTAGATTGATTTTCCCGCGAATGAAATTCCCGCAGGAGTCCGATGCTAACTTGACTTCATGGCGTCACCGAACCGGTGTGGTTTTTTTTTTTTTTTGCGGTAGTCGGACGGTGCCTATTAATTCAAAGGTATTTTTGCGCGGTTTACTTGATGTGCGGGAAAAGCAGGTCTTAACAAGTGTTATTGAAATCCAAAAAGAAAATTGGGGGTAACCACGCATTTTTCGAAGATAATTAATCAACAACATTTGTAAAAAGCTTTAAAATACAAAGCAATGTAGGGCGTTCTTTTCCAAATTGAAGCATAATTATCTCAGAAAAATGCGTGGTTACTCCCAATTTTCTTTTTGGATACCAAGAGCACTTGCTAAATTCTGCTTTCTCTGCCGCATAGTTGTGAACCGCGCAAAGATGTCCTTGTATTAAAAAGCACCACCTACAGGAAATCCGAGTATCTGGAGATGCGTAGAACGTATGCACAATAATAATAGGCACCGTCCTTTTAAGGACGGTCCCTACTATTGTTATTGCGCATACGTTCTGCGCATCTCCAGATGCTCGGATTTCCTATCGCCGATGCTTACTAATACAGGAATATTTTTGCACGGTTTAAAAATATCCGGAGAAAGTAGATCCCAGTAAGTACTCTTGGTATCCAAAAAGAAAATTGGGGGTAACCATGCATTTTTGAGAGATAATTAAGCTTCAATTTGAGAAAGAACGCCATACATTGCTTTGTATTTTAAGCTTTTTACAAACATTATTCATGAATTATCTTTAAAAAATGCGTAGTTACCCCCAATTTTCAAGATCTACATTTCGTGCATATATAATCACACACCGGGGCAAAAATATCCTTAATTAGTAGGCACCGTCCTTAAAATAGATCGGTCTGTAAAAATGAGGTGACATGGGTTTAGTATGGGAGTTGTTCGCTCCTAGTGATGACCGCTGACCGGGCTCGAACCATGACCGTGCGATTGCGTTTCACTGCTGTACGAAAATAAGAAATCATGCCAACCGGGAGCTGATATAGACAGCCCGTTAAGTTAAAGCCTGGATTTTTTTTCAGGTTTTCTTTGCAACTTCGGAAGTTGCCGCGTAACTGCGATGATCTCCAACTATTATGCAAATATAACGATGATTTTGTAAACAAAGTGCTCCCGTGATGGTTCTTCTTTCCCAGAGCCTGGAATGGCAAGAATGCATCTAATGTACTACGCATGCTCCTCGATCAGAGGCACTATGACAAGAGATTCAGACCTGAATTTGAAGGTAAGACGATTTGATCCCACAAAAATCCTTAGAAAATCCCGCAGATACAATGACAGAGTGCCATATCATTGAAGATGTAGGGTGTATTGCAGTTTTGCGTTTTAACTTGGTAAGCGAGGGAGAAAGGGATTAGCCAGCCTCTTGGCTGAAATAGAGTGGTTTTCAATTGAGTGTCAAAGGTGAACTCACGAGTGCAATGTCTATGCTTAGTCATTGGCTCAAAAAAATGAGAACTAGGTTCGAGCTAGAACTAGGGAGGAGTGTTGGCGCGATGATGACGGCACCCTTGACCCGCGGGTTAGATTCCCAGACCCAGCGTCATAACTGGGTTGATTTTTGTTGGTTCTCTACTCTGCTCCGAGAAGATTTTTCTCCGGCTGCTCCAGTTTTTCCCTCTCCTCACAAACCAACATTTGATTTTATTTGGGTTCATGTTGGTTTCTGTGTACAATGTCCCCAATTAATGCCCAGCGTTAGAGCGGTTTTCAATTGAGTGTCAAAAGTAATTAACGAATTGCATTGGTTTTGCATTTCTTCACTCAGTGATTGGTTCAAAGTTCTTGTGCCATTTTTCAACCAATCAGAAGTGAAACCAAAACCAATCGTGGCTTGCGCGTGGACATTTTCCCGCGCTTTGTGTCGGCTACGTGTTATTACTTTGAGCTTTGATTTGTTTACTTGATTGTCTCCGTCCTTTTTGATTGGCCAAAGTAATTACTTTGGTTTTGGTTTTACGACACTCGATTGAAACTCGCTCTAAACAACTCAAGTAAAGTTCATTATTATTATCATTATACGATTCTCACCAGTTCTGCGACGTTCTTCTGGGTCATCTTAGTCATGTCTCAGCTTAATGTCTCAGCAACTTCTTGCCACAACACATGCGCAGTTCTGAGTATGGAGACAACTGTGTACTATCAATGATGTCACACCAGGCTCTTGCCTTCTTCGAGATGGTTTTGAGTGCGCCAATCACGATGGGTATCACTGTTATTGTCAGGGCTTCATAAATTCTTCTGATTTCGAATAAGAGGTCCAGATCCGTTTTTACCTTCTCCTCCTCAGTCCTGACTATATTCTGGTCTGCTGCCATAGCGATGGGAATAACAGTCCATTCCAGCGTATCGTTATGCATCACAGCAGTGCTGAAGCTAACTAAGTCTTACGTAATCGCTTTGTATGACACTCAATTGTAAATAGCCCTTATATAAATCTCTACACATGCATTTGTTTCAAGATATCATTTTAATCAGTGATCGTATCATTTTGTTTCACAGGAAAGCCTCTTCAGGTCTTAGTGACTCTTTATATCACATCACTGGGAGGACTGGATGAAAGAGAGATGGTGGGGTGTTTTTATCGCTCGACTATGTATTGTCTATGGAAAATCCGCGTGCTCGAGTCGCGTCGGTTGATTTCAGTTGTTTTTCTTGTTGGTGCAAATTTGGGCGCGAAAATTTTCAGCCAATCACGGCAATCAACAAATTTGTTACATGAGGTGGTTAGCGGAAATTTGTAGATTTCAATGATGATCAGGTGCGCTCTTCTGGGCGATTTTCTTCACGGTTTCTTCATGATTGAAAATGGAAACCGAGCAAACCACAAAATATCACTTAGATGCCCCTAAACTCAAACCAGTCAAATCTTGATCACAGTCTGGGTTAAAAATCTCGCTCTTTTTGGTTTAACACAAGAACAAGTTTATACCATAGAGAAAATAGGTCGACCGTTAAAAAGCAGTTGGGTTAGCAAATTAGCAATCAAGCTAATTCAAACTATGCAGCTTCTTTGAAGCTCAGTCAAGTTGTCGATCATTTACGGAAACTCATTCCCAATATTTTAGCCCTTTGACTCCCAGGATTGATCAGTATGTAAATTCTCCTATCAATTTCAATACACCGTTAGGTAGACAAGTCTTGAGAATAAAGATTATTATCAGCTTAAGGATATGATCCTGATATAAAGCCAAATTCGTATGAGCAGCCAACGAAGAAATCTGTGGAAATAGTTAGAAGAATGAACTTTTAGATAACGGGAATCAAAGGTTTAATGTAAAGACGATCTCTCCTTTTCAATTTTAAGCAATTTGAAAGTACGTTTTTTATCCGACAAATGTGGCATGACCCACGACTTCGCTTTGGACAGTATTATACTAAGAGGAACCTGACGCTAAATGGAAACATTATGGATCAACTCTGGGTACCGGACACATATGTCAATAACGAGAAATCTCACACAGCCCCCAAGACGGAGTTCCTTCTCACAATCAGCCCAGACGGCAAAGTTATCTATAGCCAGAGGTAATCAGTTCTAGTTCAGTCTGTAACGCAAAACACTCGTCATTTTCGAATGAGGGAACTAAAGGATATTGATAATTATTAAAAACTGGATCATTGGATAATGCAATTCGAGAGTTTTGATTGGCTAAGCCATCATGGGTTATGAGCCATTATACCATGATCTACAAACACGGCAAGCATATGTGTGATTTTTTGGGTCTTTTTATTTTTATTGTAGTCTAGTTTTCTAGTTTTCGGCACTGAATTCCATGGTATTTAACAATTATTCCATGAGCGAGCGTTGGATATGAGATGATTATAGCCAACTCGGCGCTACGCGCCTCGTTGGCTATCTATCATCTCACATCCAACGCTCGCTCATGGAATAATTGTTAAATACCATGGAATTCAGTGCCGAGTTGGACAGACATTGATACAATAGACTTGCTATCATTGGATCATTGGCACCAAGGAGTGCATAGTTAAATATTCCGGTACGGCCACCCGAAAAACTATGGTTTGGGACGCATCGCGTTTCTCTGTTTCGTTTCAGTGGACCGAATATTAGAATCTCTGATTAATCCTCCAATTTTTATTGTGATTCATAAGTAAGTTTATCACACTTTGTTTTCATTCTCTCTAGAATGACCGTGATTGCGGCTTGCAAAATGGACCTACGAAACTATCCTATGGATAAGCAAAACTGCAGCTTACTCTTTGAGAGCTGTGAGTAAATTGTGAGACAGTTATTACAGGGGCCGCGGAGAGGCAGGGGCTGTTATAGCTCACCCCACTTTTTTTCTACGGTTAGTTTTCTCCTAAACCCCTC
>OX421454.1:34077505-34080005 GCA_949126865.1 Montipora capitata
ATATTCAAGAAAGAATTCTTCTAAACTACGAAAACAACTACCAACATCACTTCGCGGTTTTGCTAGCGAGTCATTTATCATCCAAATTTAAGTCAGCAAGATTTTGTGACGTTAAAATAATAAAGTTGGGAAGTAAAACAAATTATCAGAGTAAAATGTTGATTCACTTAATTTTGAGCATTGGATATCTCCGTGTCCTCATTTCCATTCTCAAGGAGGTCATTATCCCACGTTACAGAGAAAGATCGCTGGTCTTAGGTAAACCTCTGCATCGCACAAAAGCAAGAGTACCTTCTATTGGGAATAGGCAACTTTCACGATGGGGTCATTTGACTACAACTGCCAGAATTCAGTTTGTTTTTCTTTTCTTTTTTAAATTTTGTATTCCCAATGGCGTAAAAATAACAATAACTCCTACTAGCATGAGACAAGGAAAACCTGAATGATTCTGGAACTTGTAGTCAAATGGCGTCATCATGCAAATGTTCTATTGTCACCAAGTTCTGATCTTGTCACCTGCCCTGTGGCACAAGTGTGACCATTTTCCAAGGTTACACTCTGTCTGGACAATAGCCGGTTTTCACGTGACGTCATCTCCGACGTATCGGTGGACGAAAACAACAGGCCTCTCATTAGCTTCTTTCGTTCATCCACCAGCATTTGTACATTACAACACTGTCACGTCAGTCTCAAGTGATTGGTTGAAAACCAACTATAGACAGTTTACAGTGGACTCAACGAAAATGTCACGCTAAAATATAACTTATCGATCGCGGTTATTCCACAGGCCCGGATGAGTACGCACGACGTTAAGGTAAAGGTAGAAGATGAAAGGTTCGTTGTTGTAGGCTCCAGTAATGTAGCACCTCTCGTACCCTGTTATTGTTTGGTATTGTATACAGTTTCTATTGCTTTTAAGGATAAGTCATCGATTCAATAGACCTTATTCGCTTGTAGGGAGTTTACGCAATGACGAGGCGTTTGGCAACGGACAACGCCACAAAGCAAGAATGCCATTGGTTAAAAAGGGAAAATACTCGTGATGCACGCGATGTCTTCAAACCCTGGAATTAGGTGACTGCACGTTGTTTTGTGAAGTACGGTAAAGAAATACACTGAAGTGCGTGCAGCAAGAGTATTTTTCCTTTTTAACCAATAACATTCTTACTTTGTGGCGTTGTCGTTGCCGAACGCGTCGACATTGCGCAAACTCCATAATAATCAAATGCAAACTATGGCGGTTACGTTCGCTTAGTTTTTTTGTTTAGTTTTTGACAATTGTAATGCATGTAATAAATCACCATATAGTCCTCTTTATTTATTGCTCTTTGCCTTGATAATCATCTGCTCTCCTTGTTTCGCTTCTGACCGGGCGTTTTTTCACGGGATGTTTTATTTCTGGCTGAAGCTGAAACCTGGCTGGAGGACTTCCCTTTCAATCCCATGTGTTTTCTTTGCAATGAACCACTACTTATTCTAACAGGCTTCGAAGCAGAGTTCTTTGCGCTCAGACTATCGTTCTCGCATCTAGAAAGACGGTCTATGAATGAAAAGAAGCATGGTTTCAAGGGCCTCCCGCTTAAATTCGCTTCAAGTGAGACTGGAAAATGACTTATTTGGGGGCTCAGTTGTAAGACCGTGGTCCCTCGTAAGTCCCGAAGCTGTTCGGTGGTCATAATCGCCTCTGTATCTTCGGAAAGGTTTGGGGTCATCAATTCTCACAGTCATTTTCCTTTTCGTTAAATTGAAAGCATACTGAAAGGCCAGGGGGTCCGTTTCTCGAAAGCGCCGAAACATTTTAGGCCTTTTTTTTTTGGGTGTCACAATGGACCATATTCGTATTCTCAGTATTGGACTGGAACTAGCTTTAAATGGAGGCTTATGCGAGGGAATGTATTAAAAGTATTTGCATTTGAAAAGATTCCCCCGCACCAGCCTCCATTGCGAGCTAGTTCCAGTCCAATACTGAGAATGCAAATATGGTCAATTCTCTCTGTATCTTGAAAACACAGAGGTCTTAAGTCGTCAAACTTCACAATCATTTTGCTTTTCGTTATCTTGAAAACATTTTAAAAGACCAGCTTATTAAAACGAGCAACTTTCGATTTCGTAAATGTCTTTTCGGGCCCGAAACGTTTTCTGGACTGTCGGGAAACGGGCACCAGGCCCCAATTGTTTGCTGAAAGGCCAGGTAACTTTATCAGGTGGATATGTCACCATCTGACAGTTTCAATATCATATCAGCAAAGATTTCAGTATTTGGTCGCGTAACTGTGAATATGCACACTCTAAGCACGCACATCTAAGTAAATGCCAAGGCACGTACAAACATCTTGGCCAACGTTTAATGTGGGTTATATTAGGGAGTTTAAGATCTAGGACGCGACGGCAACGAAAACGTCACAAATGTTGCATCATTTTAATGGGCACAAACAATAGCTTTGCACGCTCTGCGCGGGCATTTTTCATTTTTGTACATTTCTTTCACGTTTTCGATAAA
>OX421454.1:34085005-34105005 GCA_949126865.1 Montipora capitata
CACTCTTACGAGTGTTCAGTTCGAATTAAATGTAATAAAAATATTGACTTTATGTACATTTAAAGTGCCCCTAACCCCAAAATATTTTTTTCGCTAAAATGAATCTTTGCACCTGTTCGAAATGCATTGCGGCCATTTTTTTTCATTTTTCTAACAAACCCTGCCATTTTATAGGCTTCGAAAGTTGCGAAAATCCAAGCATCTTTTGTTCACGACCGAGTCAGAAGGGGAGTGGGTCTATTCCTGATTAGACGTCACAAACTGATTTACATTGCATTAACTCTTTGTAAAAATGCATGCAAAGTAGTTTGTGATGTCAAATTAGGAATAGACCCACTCCCATTCTGACTCGGTCGTTAACAAAAGATGCTTGGATTTTCGCAACTTTCGAAGCCTATAAAATGACAGGATTTGTTATAAAAAGGAAAAAATGGCCGCAATGCGTCTCGGACAGATGCAAAGATTCATTTTAGCGAAAAAAATATTTTGGGGTTAAGGGCACTTTAAAGAAGTCAACCGTATACTGACGGATCAAACGGCTTAAAATATAAAAATATATGTTTTAATATTCTGTATAGTTATCTGTACAGTTGCTTTCTCAGCTTGCCTTTAAAATGTGCTATTTTCAAGTTTTCCAAACCCATGTCCCTTTGCTTGTCCTTTTCAGTCACCCCATAGTAAATAGCCTTGTAGGTTGTTTTTACCTCGCTTACTGAAGTGCTACTTTTCTTTGATTAAATCTCCACCATTCGTCATTACCATTGTTTTTAATATCACTTCCTAAGCACAAGGTACCTCTAAACTACCCCTGCTGTGCAAAGACAAACCCTCCTCATATTCCCTCTTCTGTCCCTTCCTCCACAGGTATGAACCCACAAACATGCCACTTGACCTGCCTAAGAGCCCCCCCCAACCACCTCCCTCTTTGTCTCCTCTACATCTTTCCCATCTGCCTCCCTCGTTTGTTCGCTCCTATGGCCCGCCTCCTTCACCACTATGCTGTTAATCTTGGCTGCTTCCCTCTTCCTCCTATCTTCTTCCTCCTCTTGCTGTTCTTCGTGAAGCTGCTTCCTCCACTGATCCTCTATCACCACCATTAGTTCGTGGTTTCTTCGGCTGCGATAGTCGGGTTGAGGTTCCCTTGCAGCCGTTGCTAACTGTATCTCTTGCCTGAAAGAGACAGGATTGAGCCAGTTTCTATTCAATGCATACATATATCAAATGACGAGTGAACAACTTACACGGGCTATGTCACGTTATTTCCGAGTGCTTAGGGGTTACATTTTTTATCAATCACGAGTTTAAAACGTAGAATGCCTTTACTGATAAGATAATCGTTACATCACAAAAAAAAAAAGATTCTGAGCAAAAACGACCTTTATCCAAGCGATTTGCCATAAACTTGAAAAACGTCGGGCCGACTTTTTTTAAGACCCAAATGCAATCCGTTTCACGGCAGAATGACGAAAAAATGTCGCGCGAGACTGTTCATTCCCAATCTTACTCGACATTTCTTCGTCATTCTGCCGTCCTGAGTCTTCCAGTCGTCCTGTTCAGTAAGCTCGCTATTGATTAGGGAGGGGGACGGGAGAATGAGAATGGGAAGAGAAAGAAGAATGAGATCTCTTAGTGTCCCAAGAATTTTTGTAACTAGTTGTGGCAAATTAGGCTTTCTTCAAATGAACCCGGGTAACTAGCCGACTTGGTTTGTAAGATCTCTCCACAAAACTAAATTCTTGGCAAAATTATCGAGGTGTTCAATTGTCGAGATATTATGGAAGCAGATCAGGTTGAAAGAGTTTCCACATGAGCATCTCCATTCCGGTTATCGGGATGTACTGTTTTTAACTCTGGGCATTGGATTTATCACCTTTGCTTGTGACCCGAATGAAATTTTTCATAAGAGCACATCTCAACTAACCCCATTACTGGTACAATATGACGAAGCCCTCAAACAACTTTGTCAAAAGGATGCCTTCGTCAAGAAATTCAAATATCCAAACAAACGTCTAGAAAAAGGCGTAAAATGTTTTTTTGCAGACCTCAACGATGGCCGCTTTGGTCCTCTCTTGACCAATGGCACTGTTTTGGAAGTTGGTGTTACACGTGCGGCACGCGGCCTGGAACGACCGCTTAGTGTTACAACTGGGGGAAGCGGGGGCAGTAATGCCGCTGACAATTTACTTGCAGCCCATGAAGGAAAGGCGCTTGCAACGTCCAGTGACGGGCACTTGTTATCCAAGACTGACTCGACCTTTAGAAAAAAGAAAAATCATTTTAGCCCTGGATGTCTGACTAACGCAACTTGATAAAATTAAAGAACACAAGAAGTGGTAATAAAAAGCTTTCCATAAACGCATTTTCCCGAAACTCTACAATTCCAGCGCTAGCAACATACATAATGAAAAATAGGGGAAAAAAATAACTTTGCTTTTAAATTTCCAAAACTTGTTATACACAAAGGTCTGAAACCGAGATAAGTAAAAAAAAACGATCTTCACAATAACTTCGTTTGCTATTTAAGCAACAGCTTAGTAAAAGACACCTCTAGTTCTTGAATTAGCAAGTCTCCTTAGTTAACGTAAGTCACTTTGGCTTGTCGCTAAAATCATAGTAAATAATCCCAATCAATGCTGTGACCAGTGTTTTTGTATGATTTGCGATGCTGATATGCACTCACTAAGCACAAAAATGTCACGTTAAAATTGCGTTGAAACACGTGAATCACCGCTTGGTTGGACACACAATCAAAGTGAGGAAGGCAATGAGATCCAGATGCTCTGCCTCAAAGTTTACAGCTCTTTCTGGTCCATGATTTAATGAAGCTGGTTCAAACAAACACATCACCGACCTGAGCAAGTTTCCAGGCCTCCAAGACACGGACATCTTTTTCTGATGAGTGATGTCTCATTAGTTGGTTCCAGGCCACTCCGCGCATGCCATCTCTTGTATTATCATCACATTGACGACAAATGCGCACCAGTCCTTGCACTGCCGCAAACCTGATTCTCCAACTCCAGTCTTTATGCACTTTGCCTGAGGGAAGAGATCACCATGAAAATAAAGCAAATTGACTCGGTAAATCTAACAAAACTTTTATTGATGCCCTTGAATAAGCCAAACAAAAAAGCCACGTGTGTTCATTGCTCAAGAGTCATCATTCCAGCAGCGCCCACTTGAGTGGTTTGAGGACGGATAAGCGTCATTCCCCGGTGAAAGACTGGTTAACAATTGCCACAAAAATGGCATCGCAAACGCGAACGCAATTAAGTGAATGGGTGAACTACTGTAACGCAAATGCAAGCACTGGCAAGAAAAATGGAATTTTCTTCTCTTCTTTCATCTACACTTGAGTTCGAGTTTTAATTTCGCACAAAACAAACGTTCAGGTAAAAGGACTCGTTCCATGCTTGGGTGGTTGAAAACTTGTCCGACATCTTTGAAAAAGACACCGACTGGATGCGTATCTTCCCTTCCTTTATTTACGCACCACGTATTTTCTTTGCTTTTTAGCGCACATTCGAATCAGACTTAATCGATTGGTCCTAAGAAGAACAGTTCGCAGCAAACGTGCTTGAAATTTTTTTACAAATAACGTGTGCATTAAAAGGGTACAGAATGGCTTATTTTCACTTTCAAATTTCCTGGGCGCCACAATTTTGAATAATTGCAAAAGTAAAGTAAAGCTATGATCCTCGCAGTTATGGGCACAATTTTTTTTACCAATTGCGTAAAGAAGCTTGAAAAATTCAGGAATTCAATGGGGTTTGAACCCGTGATCTCGCGATACCAGAGGGTTGTCCAATACACCGACATAATGAGATTCATAGCACTTCACAATAGACATCACAAAGTGTCCCCCAACCTTAATCCTTAAGAAAGTAGTAACAGTTTTGCGAGACATAAAGTGCGGGACACTTTGTGACACTTTGTGATGTCTATTGTGACGTACCAGGAATCTCATTACAATCTCATTATGTCGGTGTATTGGACATGTATGACGAAATGATATATGAAATTAATAAAAAAAAAAAGACATATACTGAACTGCAGATATGAAATCAAGTAAAGCTATGATCCTCGCACCGGTATGGCGAGGTCACGTGTTCAAACGCCATTAAAGTCCTAAATTTTTCAGGCTTCTCAACGCAATCGCTAAAAAATTAAGTCCAAAACTGCGAGGATCATAGCTTTATTTGATTTCATATCCGCAGTTCAGTATATGATTCATTTCATGTATCATTTCGTTTATTAATTGCAAAAGTGTTACCCCAAATGTCACCTTCTTGTTCTGACACCAAAAGCTTTTGTACGATTACAATAGGACAGCCGTTCACATCACAGTTATCAAAGATGGTGTCGCCCGAGAAAGAAAATTCCCTTCTTTAGGGTGCAAAGCGTTTACTTCAAAAAATTCAAGCAAAGTTGGGTGTAAACATTATTTCCTGTAGTTTAAAGTTAGTTTTTTCGATAGAGTGGCGGTTTCCTTTAATGATACGAATGCTGAAGATTACTAATCGATTTTCATTCATGGATAAGTTTATACCTTCCTCAAAGGGAAACTTTATTTTCAGTAAATCCAAAAGCCCCAGGCCCTCTCTCGACATGGTGTTTCTACTACCAAATATGGCAACCTTACGGTTAGCCTCGCTCCCAAGCAAAGCAGTTTTCTGGATTGCAGAGGTCTGTCCGCTCAAACATAATGACGTCATGCAGTCCGTGTACAGGTATGCTAGTTCCCAGCGCCAACCAGTCAGCCCAGAGCAAGTAGAAAACTGAGAAGTCTCAGTTCTTATGCTGCTCTTGTCGTCTGGAGTGGAGAAATCAACGAAAATAAATCGAACATGAGGTAATTTAAAAAATGAAAGAGATAAGAACTTTCAAAAAATCCTGCTAAAAAACGCTAGTTCTTGCGAGCGGTGAGTTATTCCAAAGAGAACGCAAACTACATTCTACGCCGAAGGGGACCAACGTGAAAGCGCAGATTCGCTCGAGTCAGCCTCCTCCTCCCCACCCCCACCGCTAAAAAATAGCACCTTTTGCTCATGATAGCATCAAAACGACCACGTTATTAATTGGCTCACCTTCATCTCCAAGCGGGATGGTAACTGAACTAGCCAGTGTATGTCCGCTGTTTAGACTATTTTTTGTTTCTGATCTCGCTATCTTTGCCCTGGGGACTTCTCCCTGGGTATTCATAAATACCGGTTCCTGAACGTTAAATCGTACCCCTGTTCCAATGCGAGGTTTCACAGAACCTTTAGTATCTTTCTTTAATGCATCTGTTTTGTGAGCCTTTTCTATTTCGTCATCCGAATCGGAATAAATTTCTATTCCTCTTGCGACCGGTTTTCTTGTTTTCTTGAATGTTCTTGATGCGACCTCATAACCATCTCTTCCTCGACGCCCACTTTCTACACTGCTAACATCCGCAAAACTGGCCTCGGAAGAGGCCCTGCTGCCTGTATCACGTGACATGACACTAACTTCGTCATCTTCTTGATGAACAACCTGTTTATCTGCAAGGCTGAGACCAGCGAAGTCACGCAGTCCTCGAACTAAACTTGGCGTCTGTCCTACTGAGACTGTGCTTGTTTTTGCCCCATTGGAGTCCAAATCATCATCAGTTAAGTCTTTGACGTTGAAGGACTGGTGACCAGTTATGCTTGACAAGCAGTTATTGCAGAGGTTAATATGACGCGCATGCGTATCTGACACCCCTTCCGGCCGGGAAAAAATACCTGCAGCCAATGCTTGAAAGGTGCGCAAAACGGCAATCTCGCTCTTTGACACCTCCGTTAGTACCTGAAAAGCACAGCACACGTCTAACCTGAAAATAAACGGATGATGAAAAATATTCAGCCTTGAACCCAGCTTTGAATTTTTTCAGGCTTTCATTTCGCTCTGTGATGATAAAGAACTAAAATGTAGCGTAATAGTGATTATGCATGCTTCACTGTATTATAAATATTCTGGTGTCTTACCATAACTCAGTTCTCAAGCCTGTCCCACACATGCTAAGTCCTTCCAAAGCCTGTCTCAGCCCAGTTCCCCTATGCATAACACTCCTCCATACATCCAGAGAATGCCAAAGGGTTGGTGACAAGTCATGAATACTACTGGTGGGTGCAGGACTTTGAGGAAGACTCAGATTGCTAGCCTCCTTGAAACCCTATGAAGGTTTTAAATTCAAGTCAATACTTATTATTTTTTACATTAACCCTTTTTGCTCCTGTGGGGTTCCCCATTGACGAGTAAAATCGTCTGGCGTTAGACAGAGTAAAATCTATTATTCTCAGTGGCCCTTACAGGAGTGAAAGGGTTTAGAGAAGGCAGTAAAGCTCAGAAGTTTAATAGAGTGCTCCCTTTTTTCTGGTGCAGACTGTGCCAGCATTGATAATATTATTGTTTCATTGGCCCTAAAAAGACCCCATGGAGATTGGTCAATTATATGTATGTAATAGCACAAAACTGATTCACTTCCTTCTCTGAATTGACTGGGGTTGTGTATGAGTAGTTTTGTCTACATGTCAGGTCAGTGATATCTAAAACTTCACATCAAAGTTATCATAAGGTCTCCAAAAAGTTTTGTCTCACAATTTGGAACCTGCAGGACAGTTCAATGGCTTAATTATTACAGTATTCTGTTGTGTTAAGAATCCGGCCTCCTCTGTTAAATGGAAGGGTTTTTTTGATCCCGAGAATGATACTGCACTTATTTATTACTGTTGTAAAGCCCTGGCAGCGTAGGTGCATGGAAGAGAGCGATACCCACAATGGCCACAGAATGACATTCGAGATACAATGGTTAGCACCCCCCCCCCCCCCACCCCCCAACACAAATCAGATCCCCGACCTAATGGTGATACGACCCAATATTATTTTAAGGGAAAACTTTGAGATGACTTGTTCATTATTCAAAAACCATAATTTTTATTATACTATCAGTAATCTTGGATTTAGTGAGGTGTGTTCAATTCCTGTTTTGACTCATTGATGAGGTATTTGAAAGGAGTTTTACCATCTTGCGGAGGATCGTTTTGCACCCTTTTCTAGTATTTATTGAGTAATGAAGGCATTACACTGTAAGAATTTTGACTGTTATCTGGTTGCTATTTAATTTCATTAAAAACAATAATATTATGGAATTGCTGGATAGGAAAACAGCATGACTTCCCAGTGTGTAAGCATGTAGTATTGCCAGATGGTCACCCATCCAGGTATTAACCGTATCCAACAGGACCTGACCTCCCTAATGGGCAAGCCATAACACTATTACATGAGATCAAGGTTATTTGTGCCAGAACAAGATGATATCCAAGCATTGACATCATATGACATAATGATTGACACCTGTGGGACACTCCGCAGAAGTGACATGATTAGAATGCATTCTACTAGAATGCAACAAATACATGTGTATTCGGCAGGTATTACCTGATCTGCACTATCTTGAGCAGGCTCTTCCTCTTGCTCCTCCTCATCTTCTTCTTCTTCCTCAATTAACAATGGCAGTCCCATTCTACCTCCCTCGGTAGCCTCTGCAATTGGTTCTGCTTCCAGGGGTTTTTTCTGGGTTTCAGGCTCTGCTTCCTTGTTAACAGCAATCTCTGATGGAAGCTCTACGATGGCAGACTCTTCTCGGTTTGGTTCACCACAGCCAGTGCAAATAAGTTGCCCCTATGATAGAGAAAGAAAAAAAAGACCAAAATAGGCAATGTGCATGGCCACATCAGTGTGTATGCCCAAACCAGAATGCTCCTTCAAATGAATTTACCCTTATGTATTCAGATCTGAAACCAGAATAAAAAATAATTTATCATCAGTAAAATTTGCCTGCCAATAGACGCCACTCATCGCACTCTGGTCTTGAGAGTGTAACTAATTTACCCCATCGAGTAAATGTCCAACTCTTTTCACAAGCATACATTGTACATTTTTTCTTCTAAATGAAGTAAGACCTAATCTCTAGACCATCATACAATCATGTTTTGTTAGTGGTCCACTCAACCATTCTGTGGCAAATTATCTTAAACTGTCAGTACAACGTGTTTAAGTGATACTTATCAAAGTAACTCACCACTTCTTTCATGTATCTCACAGCCATCAAAATCCCTGGAAAACATTTGTAAGCCTCTTCATGCTCAACAGGAAGTACTACAATATTAAGACACAAAAATCAAATAAAATCTTCATGCAAAAAACCTGTAGGTTGCATAGGCAAATGTTGCAATAAATTTAATAATGTTCTTCTTCTTTCTCTCATCTTAAAATCTTAACAGATGACTTTTCTTTCAGAAAAAGTGGGTCATAGTTTTGTGAAATCCAAACATTTTTTTGGGCCAGGTAAGGGTATTAAACCTATTCCAGTTTTAAATATTCTTATTTTAACGTCTTTATTTGCCGTCAAGGTAATGACACGAAACAGTCTGAGTCCTCTCAGACTGGTAAATTAATGGACATTCTGTTACTATGTCAAGGCAGTTCACTTGGATTCTGACTAGTAAGTTATGTTGAAACAATGGCAAATTTTAATAATAACCTGTCAGGTATTGCCGCAATGATTTCTTTTCATCTTGATAACCCTAATAATTCAACATCATGTTATGATCAGGTTATAAATATCTAACATTTAAAATTTTTATTGCCCACTCTCTCTCTATACAGGCTTTTCATAATAATAATAATAATAATAATAATAATAATAATAATAATAATAATAATAATAATAGTAATATTATTATTATTATTATTGTTTAATATTATTATTATTATTATTATTATTATTATTATTACTTTTGTTTAATATTGTTATTATTATTATTATCTCTGTAATTATTATTGTTTTATTAGAAATTTATTAACTGTGGCTGGGCAACTCAACTGGCTGCTCAAAAAGCACAGCTAGACATGCGACTATGTCCAGTACACTCCAGCCGAACAGAATATAAACTGACATCCTATTGGTGAGGGCAGAACTTGAACCATTAGGGTCTCCAAATTGCTTTAACCACTCACTCCACAGTGCTTCCACCATGAATAGGTTGAGTTAGGGTCAGTATTCTTGGGTCTTTATTAGACATACCGGTACATGTAATGTCAGGTCCCTGTGTACACCTTGTTAGCCTTTTTAGGCAAGACCCACCATTTAGATAGCACAAAGGTTGACGGTATACCAAACAAATATCTCAGCTGATTAATTATGTACTATGTACCTTAAGATCTTGTGTCATGTTGTGGTAATATAATCTTGAAAATGCCAAATGACCCATCTGCAAGGAAAAGCACAAGGCCATGAAGACAACAGTACTACAAAGTAAGCACTCTGATTGAACTGTCTTAGGTTGGCTAAAAATAAGCTAAATTTGATTGACTTGATGCCAGCATATAATTAACTAGTTCTTTTTTAAGACTGTGGTCTTCATAGCACAGTAACAAACAAACTTGAACAGACTAAGCAATCAAAACACCTTTCAGCCTAATGAAATAGTCAGATATTGTACAATTAATGATTCTATATGTAGTGCACACCTTAATGAGTTTGAGCTCTGCTGTTCTGAGACAGGTTGGACTTCTAGTACACTTCCTTATCCAGTGAAGACAACTTTTAGCAAGATATAGCAAACTGCATAATGACAGTGAAACAAATCAAAACCGTAGACATAAAATGAACAGGCCATTGGTGTACCTTTTACAACCCTTAAACAATAGTAAGAGTGTTTCATGTGACATCACAATGGCCATTTTGGTGTCTCTAAACAAAGGAGCGACGGCCACGTTGGCAAGCCTTCAAATAATTTTTTGTTATAAGCCTGTCATATGTCAGGCCAGGGACAAGGTTTGACCTAACATAGCCACCCTGGTTGGACAAAAAAAAAACATTTACCAGATTTACATATCATTATTAACCCTAATTATTGAACCCAACTCACGTTATAGTACTCTGATATTTCTTGGTGACCAATCAAAGTTATAATAATACAAGCTACAAGTTTTTAGAAGTTTCTTCAGACCAATGTATTAAAAAATTAATGTTTGATATATTCACATGCACATGTATTGTCCCGCACAGTGAATCACAGACAGAAAATCACTGGAGCACGAAAATAATGTGACATGTTTTAAGAGGCACAGTATTTTTTATTTTATTTTAAGCAAATTAGAACAAAAACATTGTTTTAAGATGGGCTGAATTTTTTTTTGCACTTTCATGAAGCAGTTTTTTGCCACAATGATTATTTGTTGACTTTGTCTACTAAGTTGACAGCCCACTTATGCAAATTCCTTTTTTTGTAACATTAAACGGTGTAAAATCCAAAGAGATGCTGCATGTTAAACTTCTTATTTAATCAATAAATGTCAGTGGAGCTTTCATTGAAGCGGTCGTGACAATGACCTTTTGACATTGTAATTTGAGCAAAAATTATAAAAAGTTTTTGGTGTCTAGATGGTTTCCACAATGACATCATGAAATTACAATTTCAAGTACATTACAAGATGTGTTTATACACATGTGAGCAAAAGTAAGCGCTTTTGTGGCAAAGTGAACTGATCCAAGTGTTTTCGTTGATTACCGGCTGCCACCACGGTCCACCAACATGGCGGCATCGTGTGAAACCCTTCTGCAAATTAATAACACTGGTTATGATGGCCGCCATTCCTTTGTTTTGGAACACCAACATGGCCACCATGACGTCGTGTGAAAATGCTCTATACAAACCTCATATTTATTACATACATGTATTGCCTGTCATGTTTTAGAGTGTCATCACATAATGAAGATTAAAGAAGATCATTGCAATAGACAGTTAAAGTAAAAAATTGCCGCTGTATCATCTTCACAGGCAATAAACAGATACACAGATCAAACAGAAGTCCATATCAAATTTGAATCTACACAGAATTTAACTAGACCCACCCCCTGAAGGGTTCCCCATTGATGAGAAGAATCACCTGGCATCAAAAAGAGAGTGAAATCTAGAAGTACAATTAATGTATACTGTCCCGCAATTTTATGAGGGAAAGGGTCAGAGGTCACATAGTTTTTTAATAGACCTAGATGTTGTTAACCCTATTGCACAAGAGGTTCTCCAGTGACAACTAAAATTTATGGCCATAAACAGAGTAATAATATCACATTTTCATAAATACTGCTGTTAAGAGGGAAGGGTCAAGAGGAGGTTAATTGGCATAAAAATTACCTTGGAAGTTGATCAATACTGGGAGGAGCTTGTCCAAGGGAAGTTATCAGCAACTCAAGAGATTCTGGAAAGTAGGGATACCACTGTTTATTTAATACTCTTTATACAATTATTAGCTAAAATAACATGCTCTAGTGAAAATAACAGGGACCTTTAAATTGGGGTACAAAGCAGAGTGCAATTTGAGTTCAAGCTTTAATTCCATTTTGAGCAATGTGCAGTACAAAGAAAGTTCACTTCCAAACCCAATAAAAACCCTTCCAAAAAAGGTCGCTATTATGCAATATGAAATTACCAAAATATAATTCATAAGCGTAAGGGTTGATTCCCCTATTAAATGTGGGTGGAGTTGTATCCCTGAGTGGGTTTCTGTGACACTTAACCTACGAGCAAACCATGCATGCACAACCAATATGATTTGATATGCATTTGAATTTATTTTATTTGTGCATGATCCCAAAAGCTATATTTCAGCTTTAAAAATTATCATGTGAAAATAAAAAAGTTTTATAATGAGATAGCAAATTTGAGAAGGACTGAGAGAGCAATGGTGAGAGAAATGTGTGGTGCAAAACTGATGGAGAAAAAGAGGACAGTCAGAGAACCTGATGGAGATGTTGGGATTGAAGGAAACAGTGGTTCAGATGGCAATGGCAAAGGCAAATGGACTGAGATGGCAACAGGCATGTGTTGAGGAGGGATGATGGGCATGTTCTGAGAAAAGCGTTGGAGTTTGAAGTGAAGGGCAAGAGGAAGCGAGGATGACCAAAGAAGACGTGGAAGACGCAAGTGGAGAAGGAGAGCAAGAGCGTTGGTTTGGAGAAAAAGGACGCCATGAATCGAGCAAGATTGAGAGTGGGAGTTAGAACGATTGCTGACAAAGTGGGGTAAATCTGGCCATCCCCGTTTACGGGTTGGAATAAACCCAGATCAAAATTGGATTGATGATTGATGATATGGAAAGCATTTCCAGGCCAAATTTCTGATCCTTTATTCATACATGTAACAGGCTAAAATGCCTGCAAATCTACCCTCGATCCACACCCAAGAAAGGCACAATGCATGTATTACCTTATATTAAAAAGTAGGGCACATGTGGGAATATATACCTTCTTGTATTACTCTACTTGTGCATTGAGCCAATAATCCAAGTTCTGTCCATGATTTTCCCAAGTTGACATGATTCCCTCTACCGCCTACCAAAACACCAGCTCTTCTCTGTAAACAAAATATATTATTTGGAAATTATGTTGTTTTTTCACATATGGCAGTCAGACACTCTCAATAAATACATACATGTATTTATAGGACCACTCAGATTTTTTTCAAGTATGTAACCTGACACTTACATGTATGTCCAGGATAATTTGCACCTAATTAGATGCAACCGAAATTTGACATCCAGCACAAAGTCTAAGCATTTGCTACCTAATTATTCCAACAATAAAATAATAAGGGTTAAGGTTGGTGCTATATAATTTTTTAGGTTAGGGTAAATGTAGCTGTTTATGTTAACTTGAGAAGCAGCATTTGGGAGACACATTGTGATGTTAGTTGTCTGTATTCCAAGACACGAGTGATTTTGAAGTTGGGGAGAAGAGCAAGGGGGACACTTCGGGATGCTTATATTTGGTAGACATCTAATAAGAGTCAATCCTGGACATATCTCACAACTGAGGCATTTTTATATTGCAAAAAGGCAAGCTTATTCATTTACACTTTGTCTCAATTTGATATAATATGAGCCATCTTTAAACTTACCTTTGATCTGGAAATCATTTTATGTGCAAATTCTTCAAGTTCCCTTCTATCTTCTTCATTGCTGTCATTAAACTATTGATGAAACATAATAAGAGGTTAATTGCAACTTTAAGACCATTTTACCCATTTGCAGATAACATTGCAAAGGCAGGTCTAATTCTCCTCAGTTACAGTACTTAAAGACCCTGAGTGACAGTTGCCCTGGTTGGAGTTTTGATCCTGGGACCTCCCACACAGTAGTCCAATTCTCAACTGACTGCGCCAAACGGTCAGTGGTATTGATCGGAAACATGACGGACCTACCATATTTTGCATTCCAGTAGACGAGCTTCTTATCTCCTATGCATTATACAAGGAGTCAAATAAAAATCTAGAGGTCATTAGCAATGGCTTTTTCAGCCAACCATTAATGTTTCACTGGTCAGCAAATTTGAATAACAAAAACTAAAATAAGACTACATACAAAATAATAGATATTTTAAAATGTTCTTTCTGCGGATCATGCCATGTTGAAACACACACCTTAGCGATAAAATCCTCTGTTACTTCATATGGTATTCTTCTGACAAAAAAAAACAACAATAGTAATTATTATAATAATGATACTGTATATTACTAAATTCTAAAACACTTCATATTGAAAAATCTAACAAACATGCTGACAGTACTTATACAAAGTACTTTCACACTTTTAAAAACTGCTACTCAGTAAAATGCAATAGTGTTCTTGTTTAAACATTGTACTAGGGAAACTGTTATCAAAACAAGATGAGGAGAAGTCTAAAAGGGCTGTCATATGCTCTACACTAACCAAGGGGCTTTCACAATTTTAATTTTAACTTAAAAGTTTCTCTTCATATCTGCTCATCTGTAGATTAACTTTTCAGATTTGGATAAACTACATTTAATTATTTTCTCACCTCGTCCTCGTGAATGTTCGAGGAGGCTCAGCGACCAGAGACTTTTTAGCAAGCCTATCTTCTAGAGCAAGCCTCTGCGTGTGTGAGATTATCCCAAATTTGTGAACAACTGGAACACGTTCCACTGGCATTTTTTCCTTTAAAAGACCTCTTAACACTCAGTTTACCATAAAACCTCTCCCAAAAGTATGGAATAGGATTGTCTCTCCAAACGGGAAGTTTTCATGTTCGCAAAATCGTTCGCAAAGTAGTTACAGGAAGCCATGTTCTCTTTTGCGGTTGCCCTAGCAACAGTAATAAGCTGAACTGTACCCTGGGGTACCCAGTGAGTGATTTGCGCCTTTCACAAGTATCACGCAAGCGCAAATTTAAACTTCTCGTGACATTGGATAGCGACATTCTCGTCCCCAGAGCCTCCGTTTCTTTTGGTCACGTGGTCGTCAACGACATTTCAAGCCTAAAGACGAGTGGCTCTGGGGACGAGAATGGGATAGCGATGGAGGGATCGATGTGAGACGTAGCTACATGTATAGGTTTTTGGTGCTTATAGAGTAAAAAACAGTCAAAAACCACTGTTTCTGTCCTAAAACTTGAGAGGAGCGGAGGGATATTTTTTTTTACTTTCTCGAACCAGTTTTTGCATGGTCATTAAACCAAGATGGCGGTTTCCTAAACAAAATGACCTAGTACGTAGTTCAACAATGGATGTAATGAAGCCAGCGTTAATAAACATAGGTGGACGGTGTTATCGGAAGATGCCGTTCGAACAAAGAATCGAACACCGTGATTCTCTTGAGGAGGATTGTTATAGCGGTAAGTCAAGCTAGAGCAAAACTATATCAGTCCGGTATTTGAAAGTCTACCCCTAAAGAGCTGTCTCGTCAGCGTATTAAATATTGCAAGTGTAATTATTAAGGTTTAACCCTCAACAGCTATTAGCAATAATTGCCTCAATTTGGGTCATCACTTGTAATGTGCTAATATTGTAAAATAGTTAGCATTGATTTTCAATTTCAGTTTCATTGATATAAATGGGTAAATTCAGGACGTAAAAGAGCGTTAATGAAAGACAGATCTCTTATTTGGCAGAGAATTTGACATACGATCGTGAAGATGAAGCTTGTGATGCGTTTGGTTCGATAGAAAAGACAGAAGAAGGCTACCAGCTGCGCATGCAAGTCCCAAGTCTATTGTATAAATTCATAATTGGAAAGAAAGGAGAAACAAAGAAAAAATTAGAGAAAGAAACAGGAACAAGGATTATGATTCCCAGACCAGGTGAAAAGGGAGATTTAGGTGAGTCTAATTCTTTTATTTTAAATTAAACATGTTTAGATGAATAGCAAATACTGTTTTTGTAATGACTGCAAAATTCTCGTGCACTCATTGGCTAATTTTTATTGTCAATAAGTGGACAGACACATAAATTAATAATTTATGCAATATTGACGCAATATTGCTCCCGTCAGATTGAGGTTTCTAGTAATTTTTGTCTGGCTTTCTTCTTGTGTTTTGACTTAATTTTGACCCCTCTGGCTTTTTGTTATTGTAAAAAACAAATATTGATGTCATTTTTCCATGCGTCTGGCCTGTTATTGACAATGAATTTCATCCTAACCTTGTCAAAGTAGTCTGTGGATGCACTCGGCTATCACCTCGTGGATCCACAGCTACTTTGACAATGTTATGACGAAATTCATGATCAATAACAAGACAAACGCATAAGAAACTCACATCAATTTGTTAAATAGGGAAGATATCTGTTTACAAACATTGCTTTTGTTATTGGAATATGCCAACCACTAGAACAAAAGATCATTTGTTTCGACAGCCAATGAGGCTCTGGTTGGCATATTAATGACAAAAGGTGACATCAATGATATCTTCCCTATTGCATGATTTCATTCAGGGTCACCTGGCACAAAAAGTATATGTACTGGAAATGATATCTATATCTACTGGTATATCTATGTCTATGTGCTTGAGCACTCAGCAATGTCCCCATTGACTTTTGCCTGTTTTTGCTTAAGTGGCCTTGTGCACTGTAAGCCTTTTTGAAAGGTCACTGCCAATCCAGCCACATTTCCGTCGAGAATTCAAGCCAGACCATAATACCAGGAACTCTGTGCCTTGCTTTTTTCATATAGTGTGTGGGATATCATAAAACACCCCACTGAGGGGGATTATGAGCAAGGGTTGTGACACGGGGCCTACAGTTTACTGTTTATAGTCGTTATCAAAGCCATTTGCAGATATAATTACAAAGGCAGCATTTTCTCCTGAGTTATATGTTTGTAAAGACCCTGAGTTTTGGTCCAGCCAGAGTTGAACTAACAACCTCCTGTGTGGTGGTCTGATGCTCAACCAACTGCGCCAACCGTTCATATCACCTGATGGCAGCACGATTTGTTCTTCCTTCAACTCAACTTTACTTTGACAGTGTCCCTGACCTCACGTATAAACAAGAGCTAAACATTTAAATCACCAAAACTGCCAATAGCTTTCTGATTAATTTGTTTTTTGAACATAATTTAAACAATAGAGGGCTTTTTCTGTGTTTACAGAGCATTAATCTAATGCCATCAATTTTTACTCATTGATAACCGAGGGATAGAGACAAGTTTAACGCATTGACACCTCAAACGCCCTAGGACGCCTGCAGTTGACATATAAAATCATCTGGCGTTAGACAGAGTAAAATCTGTTAAGTCACACTCCCAGGGGTCAATGTGTTAATAGAGGGGACAGTTTTTGGCTGCTTGACCCACTGACACTTCAAATGCCTCAGAACACGCCCAGTTGATGAGTAAAATCGTCTGGCATTAGACAGGGTAAAATCTGTTAAGTCACACTCCCAGGGGTCAATGTGTTAATAGAGGGGACAGTTTTTGGCTGCTTGACCCGCTGACACTTCAAATGCCCTAGAACACTCCCAGTTGATGAGTAAAATCGTCTGGCATTAGACAGGGTAAAATCTGTTAAGTCACACTCCCAGGGGTCAATGTGTTAATAGAGGGGACAGTTTTTGACTGCTTGACCCACTGACACTTCAAATGCCCCAGAACACTCCCAGTTGATGAGTAAAATCGTCTGGCATTAGACAGGGTAAAATCTGTTAAGTCACACTCCCAGGGGTCAATGTGTTAATAGAGGGGACAGTTTTTGGCTGCTTGACCCGCTGACACTTCAAATGCCCCAGAACACTCCCAGTTGATGAGTAAAATTGTCTGGCATTAGACAGGGTAAAATCTGTTAAGTCACACTCCCAGGGGTCAATGTGTTAATAGAGGGGACAGTTTTTGGCTGCTTGACCCGCTGACACTTCAAATGCCCTAGAACACTCCCAGTTGATGAGTAAAATCGTCTGGCATTAGACAGGGTAAAATCTGTTAAGTCACACTCCCAGGGGTCAATGTGTTAATAGAGGGGACAGTTTTTGACTGCTTGACCCACTGACATTTCAAATGCCCCAGAACACTCCCAGTTGATGAGTAAAATCTTCTGGCATTAGACAGGGTAAAATCTGTTAAGTCACACTCCCAGGGGTCAAAGTGTTAATAGAGGGGACAGTTTTTGGCTGCTTAACCCACTGACACTTTAAATGCCCCAGAACACTCCCAGTTGATGAGTTAAAAATCGTCTGGCATTAGGCAGAGTAAAATCTGTTAAGTCACACTCCCAGGGGTCAAGGGGTTAAGCAGTATGTCACTTCCAATATTTGTGTCATTTTGGACAGCTTGATTTCTTGTGAGCTTACATGATGGCAAGTAGTTGTCAGAGTGTTTATTTAATTATCATAGATATTTACATACATGTGTAACATACATGTAATACCTTGTCTTTCTCAGTGATAACAGGACCTCAAAGGAGTGGTGTTGTGGGAGCAAGAAGCCGTGTTGAAGTCATAACTGAATCTTCAAGGCAAAAGATTCCTTTCACACATTTCTTGTGTTTTCCTCTGTATAAGACCAACTTGGAAAAGAAAGTTGATGAGTTTAAAGTGAGAGTGCTGAAAGATTGCTTTGAGGTAATTTTTTCATCAACTCCAGATATCTCTACAGTACATGTAGTTCATTTTTTGTTGGAAAAAAGACAACAACAGGATATACATTCCCTTCCAATCAGCATAGTTTTTTGGACACTAGGCACACTCAGTTATAAGACACACCTTTAACTTTCAAAGTTGATGGCATTTATTTAACAAACTAAAAGTTGCATCGAAAGACTCAGTTATAAGATGCATCTCAAATACAGGAATTTGGTCCAACTCCTCGCTATTCATGCAGTCTCAGCTGAAGATTATAGTGTATTAATAAGTCTAGAACAATGGCACAAGGAAATTCAACTAGAATTTAGGGAAAAGCCTTTAAATCCTGGTGTTATTAGTACTTTCTTGTGCTTGTTTTTGTTGTACAATGTCAAGATTTGAAGCCATCATCATGAATATTGGTGTGCGAACCTCTATTTCAATCAGAAGTCAAACGTCTTAACCACTGGACCGTCATGCCTTCAGAAGGTTGTTCATTGCAATTGTTTTGAACCCAGGATTCATATCAAAATCAAATGGGTTAGAGTAACCCTGAAATGGACTCTGGGCTACTCCACCAGACAATCATACTTCATCAAGTTTTCAGATTGTTGTTGCACATGTATATGTAATTTATTTTCAGTGTCGAGGAATAGATGCCAGTATATTTCAATTACCAAGCAAGATTCATCTAACTGTTGGAATGCTGACCTTGTTAAGTGAGGAGGATGTGGTAAGTTGTTTTAGTAGTCTTTTGGTTTCGGTCAAATTCAGTATTATTGATCTTTAAATGAAATGGTGTATTTCTCTTTTCCAAGCAAAATGCGGGAGATTTATTGTTTGAGTGCTATCGAGAACTTGTCAGGTGAGAACATCATAATCTGATCCAACATGTAGTCACCATTACAATTTTAGTACATCAAGTTTTAATACATCAAACAGGCTCTGGTGGCATTTCAAGTAATTCACTTGCTGTTGCTGGTTTTGCAGTAGCAAATGGCTTGTTTAAAATTCACCAACAAAGTTTCTTAACAAGGACTTTTCTAAGGTCTTGGTGCATGTGGTGTCTGGTCGGTTGGAGGTTTTTTTAAAATAATCTTGGGAATCTGGATGGAGGAATGCAGGCGTTTGCATTCATTGGGACCACTGTAATCCTCCAGAAGATGCTTACATGTAGTCTCTGTGGCCCAGGTCTGGGCTGAAGGTATTAGCAGTGTTTACACCTGCAGAGTTTGAATACCATCTCCTCACAGGTTGTTCCGTTCATTGTTTATTATTATTATTATTATTATTATTATTATTATTATTATTATTATTATTATTATTATTATTTTAATTGTTATTATCATTATTATTAATCATCTTCAGCGAATACTTACAAAACTCCCCAGTTGTGGTAGAGCTCAAAGGAGTGCAGTACATGAATGATGATCCAGCAGAAGTCGATGTGTTGTATGCAAAGGTTGCAACAAAAGATGGCTCAGATAGGTACTGTTTCCACATAGTAATGTCATTTAACAACCTCATTGGCTAATTCAGCCATGAAGAGATTTAAGTTTCTTAAGAAACTGTGCTACTGCATTGGTGTGAAGGGAAATTCGCTACTGTAAGAAATATTTCTGAGCTGGTGTTTTGGGCTTTAATAATTTTTATTAACCCTTTGTCAGTGGGAAGGGCCAGAACTCAAAGCGTCAGCTCACATAACGGTACTTGCATCTTTCCTATGGTGCTTTATTGACTTCATCACCTCTGTTGATGAGACCAAATTAATTTTCCTAATCCAGCCTTGAGTCCATCACCCAGCACGGAGCACAGCCCCCTGTCCCACCGTAGTTAACTTAAAGTGCCCCTAACCCCAAAATATTTTTTTCGCTAAAATGAATCTTTGCACCTGTTCGAAACGCATTGCAGCCATTAATTTTTTTCATTTTTCTTACAAATCCTGCCATTTTATAGGCTTGGAAAGTTGCAAAAATCCAAGCATCTTTTGTTCACAACCGAGTCAGAAGGGTAGTGGGTCTATTCCTGAGTTGACGTCACAAACTGATTTACATTGCATTAACTCTTTGTAAACATGCATGCAAAGTAGAT
>OX421454.1:34110005-34122505 GCA_949126865.1 Montipora capitata
TTTACAATTGGCATATTTCTGTTGAGCCAGGATCTAAAGCAATGTTTTTTAGACGCGACTGTCGCTTCTTTCTGCCAGTGGAAAGAAAGGGTGGATTAATGATCTGCGTCTTGCTCCAGAGACGAAAGTAAAATTGTCCTCCCTAGGTTGCATCGAATCCTACTCTCTTAGGAAATTAGCCGTTCATATTTACGACTATGAGATAATTTTAAGGTCAAAAGTGAGGAAATATAGTGAGATGATTTTGTAAGTAGCTTGTGACACGAAGTCGTGTTGTTAGCAGCTAAAATAATTGCAAGCAAAGTATTACTTGTAGTAGTAGTGTATTGTATATAGTGCAGTGTAGTATTTGTTTTGAAATAAATTTTAAAAATTTAAAAAAAAAATTGAGGAAATATTTCTGCGCGAATCTCAAACTCAAGCATTTCCATCATACACAGCGTTTTGTGCAGCATTATGCAATTCCCTTATCATGAAATAAAATTATGTACATGTAACACATCGTTGTTGTAGACATTACAATACAAGTAACCTGTGTTAAAGAAGTAAATACATACCAGCCTTTATGCTAGATCCTGATTATGCAAAAGAAGGGCTATGGATAATTGAATGTCTCTGAATTGTATATCTCAAGTGATTGTCGCTAAAACAAATCTCTTTAGAGAAAATCAACTTGCTATATGATGTTTCAGCTAATGCAGGCAAACTTCTTCCTTCCTCCAGCGCTTTTTTAAAAAAATTCATCCGCAAATTGTGGAATATCCGTATTACCTGAAAAATTTCCTTAACAAGATACAACCTGGACTTTACTTGCAAATCTATAAAATCGATTCTGTGCAACCTACATGAAATACTTTCAATTCCCATTTCCCTTGAAAAATATAGTCCCGAGTGCGTTGCCAGCAATTTTGCTAAACGGTATTAAGCAAAACCAAGTCAAAGTCGAGCGACGGGCAAAACTGCGAGGCTAGCAAACTGCTTCTTTGGGAAACAACTGTTGTTTGAAAGTTTATCATCGCTCTAAAAATTCTTTTGCAGCTAAAACACGTTACCAAAACTTGTTAAGTTGCAAAGGTTATGACTGAATTTCCCTCTGAGTTGATACCAAAGAGAGAAATTCCCTTTGAAATATAAAGATCAAAGTATAAATTTTCCGATTACCGTTGTTCGTTTCTAAATTGAAACGCATCTGCTCTGTGATATTTCTGTCTATAAATTAATTTCTTTATTTTTTGTTCAGAAAAAAAGACGCATTTCACGGTGACTTCATGAAATATGTAAATGCTTTCTATTGTAATATCTGTAATGTACGTCATCTTTTCCAGACAGAATCGTTTAGTGGTTTTCTCACCGCTCATATAAATTTTAATCTCAGGAAAATGAAACGAAAATCATCTCGGTAATTAGATTTGTAAACTCTAAGTTAGGACCACTAAAACAAATATTTAGCTTGTTTTAGGTAACGAAGAAAACTGTTCCAAAACATTATGAAACTGATCGCTTTGGGGTGAAAAATAGAAACTTTTTATTTTCTATTTCGTGTGCCAGAAGAAATTAAGGATTTGAGAAGTGGCATCAGGTTTGTTTTAGTAAAAAAGCCAGATGTTTTTTAAACCACAAAAGAGAGATTACCATCGCTCTAAATCAGGTTTTAAGACCGCATTTACCTAAATAAACGCAAATTATGTATCGTAAAGACTAACTGGTATGGCTTTTTAAAGTTTAAATACATGAGCTATTAAGAGTTTGAAGCTGACTCGGGAAATAACTGTGTAATTGTTTAAATTGCTTTAGTTTGATTTACCTAATGTAATTCGTTTTTGAAAGAGAGACTGATTTTATTCGATTTCCCCGTAGGTAAGAATTATGGCTCTGTTAAAACCCAGACACCTGTTTCGGCAGTGAAGTCAACTGGCCGCACGCGTGGGGCAATCTTTCGCACCTTTGTTTAGCTTATAACAGCAGGAATTGATCTTATATAAACCGCGCTTACGAATTATAGCGGACAATTTTGAGTCTTACGAAGAATCAGGTCGACTTCTCCACTTTAGAAGGTGAAGCGATCAGGTCAAATCGTGAGTTGTTAAGCATTATGTCGAAAAATCGCGTTCTTCTGTGGACAGCTCCGAGATGCGTCTCGACGGCGTTTGAGAGATCAATCATGACTCTCAAGAACTCCAAAATTTTACACGAACCGTTCTCTGTAGCTTTTTATTTTGGCCCCGAGAGGCAGAGTCAGCGATATGCATCCCAAGAGGTCAATCAACAAGCAACATATCGCAGTATCAGCGAGCTGCTTCTAAAGGAGTACGACGGAAGAGATTTCCTCTTCTCAAAGGAAATGGCTTACTGCTTGGAAAACAAGTTTCACCTCTTCACACAAGAGGGCTTTAAAAACTTTAAGCATTCATTTCTGATCCGCCATCCACTAAGGGCAGTTTACTCCCTTTACAAAGCCTCTACAAACCCGAAGCTTACGGGATGGGATTACTTTGATCCCGCAGAAGCAGGTTTCCGACAGATGGCCGAGCTTTACGAATTCGTTGAGCGAAACATTCACAGAGATCCTGTTGTTGTCGACGCAGATGATCTACTGGATTCTCCTAACGAAGTCCTAAAGAGCTATTGTGAGGCAGTGGGGTTGGAATATGAGGAGAACATGACTTCCTGGGAGCCTGGGCCGATACCAGAATGGGATGTCTGGGCTGGATGGCACGAGGACGCATTGAAAAGTTCAGGATTTAAAGCAAGGGACAACAAAAATAGAAATCGGCCCTGTGCAGCTTTCGACATTGAGGATCTTCCGCCTCAAGTAGCTTCTGTTGTGGAAGATTGTATGCCATACTATGAAGCCCTGTGCGAAAAGAGAATTAGGCCAAAGAACAATGAGCTATATTGACTGTGCTAAATGAAATATACTTTAATATCAACTTCGGTAAGAAGACATTACATCGTGCAAGTGTCGGTTGATCGAAGCCTGGTTAGCGCAAACAGTTGGTTAAGAGGTATCAAAACCTATTCTCGGTTTTCACATGACGTCACGACCGCCATGTTGGTGCCCTAAACAAAGAAAAGGCGGCCATGTTGGTGCCCCGACCAAATCCTCCGGGAATAACTCTATTATTATGCAAACTCTTCCTTTTGTTTTCGTTGAAAAACATGGCTGTTGATCACGTGAGTGAAAACCAGCCATAGGTTTCCATGGTATCTGACGCTCCTTAGCGCTAACCATGCTTCGAGCAACCTGGGCCAGAAAAAAAGTGTTCTTTGGCCTCCATTTCAATGATTGCCGAGCCTTTCGTCCTCAGATTAAAAAAACTTGAACACTTTGTAACGGAAATAAAACTTTGAGTGGAAAATACGGGAGCAACAGCATTAATCTTAGGCCAGCTGGTTTAACTAGTTTGTACTACGAAATAAACAGCACTGCTGGAAGCTTAAGTATAATTAAGAACATTTAAATGAAGCAGCTTTGTTTTAGATGTCCCAGTGCGCAATTTGCGTTCCGGTATGGCAGTTTTTGTACCCCGGCTGACATGTGATCACTAAGCTTTAAAAGGCCCATTTACTGACCAGCTCTCAGCTGGCTTGGTCGTTTCAGTTGGTAGAGCATGTGTAGCACAATTTCATGTTCATGGGTGGCCTGCAGAGCAGGCGTTTTTTTACTAACGCTCGTTGAAAGTGGTTTTCGACAAACTTGTTTGAAAGGCCGCCATACTGGAAGTGCAGCAAGGAAAGACAAACCCACAGTCCTCTCCCCTGAAACAACCCTAACCCTTCATTAATGCTAACCCAAGGCCTAAAAACTATTATTTAGGTTTAATGTTACATTAGGAAAGGGGTAGGGTTGTTCTGGTGATGGAAGGACAGTGACCTGTAAAAAAATACCTGCTTGTTCGCGATTCCCGTTCGAGCCTGGATTTTCTCAGGCTTCCTTTGCAACTGCAAAAATTGTTCAACTAACTGCCATGATCTTTCCACTTTTTATTCCTTCTATAGACCTTATTCATAAATGGCGGTCAATTTATAATTCTTGTGTCGAAGTGCAAATTAGCCTACCAAGCCTCGATACCACACAGTGAATTGAAAAGAATTCTTGCTCTAAAATGAGGCTTGGTAGGCTAATTTGCACGTGGACAAAAGAATTATAAATGTGACCGCCATTTATGAATAAGGTCTATTGGTGGAGTTGATTTCGAGATAACATAAGATAAGTCCAATCGGTGGTTAGAGTGTCTAAGGAACCGAAAGCAAGCACATGCAAACCCCCGCCCCCGCCTTGGTTTCCTCCTAGTAAGGTGGTAACGTGGTAACGTGGTAACGTGGTAACGTGGTAAGGTGACGTCTCTGGTGTATTTTTTCAAAAGTGAATTCCAGAAATACCAATTACAATTCCACAATCTTCGAGAGACAATGTTCAGACCATCTTCAATATTAAGCCGGAGCACTGGGTTTTCTACTAACTATGGTTTTGCATGGATTTTTGCATGCTCTTTTGAATAGTTATGGAGACTGGAGCGAGCTCTTGGTAGGAATTTCATATATGGTAAATAAGTTGTACCTATTCTTCTGGGCCCGGCTGTTCGAAACCAGGATCGGCGTAAACTTTTGTTTCATGTTTTCAACTTTTTGGTGAAAGTTTCATTCGTTTCTTTTTGTTTTTCAAGATTGACTTATTCTAATGTAAAGTTTGCCGAATATCAGCGTTGAACAGCATTTGGGAGCACAGAAATAAACTCCTTGCTTAATTTTTCATCTGGGATTAGCGTTAAGCAGCTTTTGAACAACCGGGCCCTGTTGGTTAGTTAGTTTTTAGGGATGTTTGAACGCAGGCTAGAATAGGTATGGGTCGCGTTATATTAAAAGAGCGTTGTTTTGCCTTGTTCCCAAGGAGCGACCGAGATGATCCACTCCAGAAACGAGGTACGCAAAAACTGATTTGTTTCCATTTTCCCCACGTCGAAGAGACAAGACAACAACACGACCAGGTTAGCCGGATGCTTTCCACAACAAAAACAACAACGGAGTAGTAAAGAGAACCACAAAAGCTTACTGTTCTATATTCCAATAGTTATCACTCAGTGACTCTTGTTTATTACTCATCATTCCTTAAAAGATACTGGTTTCACAAGGGTAATCCCAATGCTGATTATAACTCTTAGAGAGACTGTTCTCTTTTTCATAACTTTTCGAGCACCCTATTGCATGCATTGTACTCGTCTTTGGCCGGATTCGTCACGCAATTATCTTGCATGGTCATGCAATGTTACGTCACACAATGCTTGACAGCTCATCAAACTGATCGAAAGTTTCAAAGTAAAATAATAAATTAGGCCCAAAAATGCTCCAGCTCAAGATGTTATGATCCAATATGGTACTCGAGATCATAAAACTATAATACAACTGGTTAAAAGATAAAATTTACCTCGACAGTTCCTAAGGGAACCCAAATCCCAAAGTGTTGGAATGACATATTTATGTTCTTTTGTGAAGTTCACACACATTTTCTTCAACAAAAGAATAATTCACCACGAAGGGATTTCTGGCCCATCTCATTACACTGATATGATATAACTCCCCTCAAAAGGTACGACTGTCCACTGTAAACTAAAAGCGTTACATCACGTTTGGACGACCTCTTGTCATCATTGCCGAATTCTTATCGTTAATTGTTTTTCAAAATCGATCTCATCACTGTCGACTAGGCCAAAAATTTTCCCCTTCATTTTTCTGTTCACATTTTAATTTAAAAGTCATCTTTGCCCCCTCGAAAGAAAAAAAAACTTTTCTTGCTTCTACTGAAGGTGTTTCGAGGTAATACCACGTTTAAAAGGCTCTTTGAGCATTGAGTCAAAATAAACAAAAGGTGGCTAAAATACCCATCTATATAATCAACACTACTTCCTTAACTTTGAACAACGATATAGTTTTATTGGTTCAAGTAAAATCTTTAACTTTTTCTTTATCACTTCGTACGAAAGACACTAACATTTGATTGATTACATATTCGTGAATAAGATTTTGCTTGGCAACGTACAGAACAATTTTTTTAAACTCGTGTCTCATGCGATACGGACGAGTGACGTTCAGTTAAGATGATGTGATCTTGACTGATAATACGCCATTTATCGGTTTGCAATGGGCCATTTCCAAGTTGCTGTTTGTCTCGGTTTCGAAGCGAGTCTTAGTGCTCAACTATTGTAAGGGAAATGAGTTTGATTCGCATAAGAATACGCAACTAATTTCCATTTGAATGGTTGTGCACAAGCACTCGCTTTGAAACTGAGGCATGCAGCAACTCGGAAATGGGCTATTCTGCCCAATACTACCTTGTTTCGAAAGGACCAGTCACTTAACATAATAGGGACCTTTAGATCGGAGGACGAGGACAATTAGGAGAACGAGTTTTCCGTTCTGAGCACGCGCACTTCAAAAAATGTCCGCCTCCAAACCTTACGCGCATGCTCAGTATGGAAAACTCGTACTCGTAGTCGTCCTCGTCCTCCCCTACACCATTAATCAGCTAATCAAGACATCAACGTGAGAAGACAAAGGTAACCAGTTTAACTGGCTTCAAACACGTTTTTTATGGATAACTGATACTGAGAAGTGTTTTCTTAAAACACAGTACAGGCAGACACCCTCTATTAACTATGGTTAAAATGAAGACGTAGCAGCTACGAGGCGAGGGTTTCTTTCCTGCTTTGATAAGCGAGTTAAAGCGAGTGGTACCTTTTAACACATAAAACCTGTTTTAACTTTGTTTTTTGTATAGTATCACAATAAGCTCTACAACGAACATATTTAAGCTTTTGACCTGCACTTGAAAACTTGACCTTTTTTAAGATTTATTCTAAAATTTAAGATTTCCTTTGGCTCTCACAAGAAGGGCATACATGTCCAATACTCCGACATAATGAGATTCCTGGTACGTCACAATAGACATCACAAAGTGTCACAAAGTGTCCCGCTCTTTAAGTCTCGCAAAACTGTTACTATTTTTTTGAGGATTAAGGTTGGGGGACACTTTGTGATGTCTATTGTGACGTCCCATGAATCTCATTATGTCGGAGTATTGGACAACCCTCAAGAAGGGAGGCTAGTATTGCTACTCTGTTCTGGAAAGAAGTTTGGGACATCGCGGGAAAGGACGCTTTTAGTCCGCTTTTAGTAAACAGAACCTTTTGTTTCCAGTTACTGATGAAAAATGAGGTAGGATTAACAAAGGACACCCAGTCATTGCTACAGGCATAGTTAGCAACTATGCTGGAGGTTTTCTCTGCCAAGGTCATGGCAACGAGGTTGAGCAGAAAATGCCTGTTCTTGGTTTGCACCAACGTGATGAGAAGGCCATGTTGGTGTACAAAACAATAGAAAATGGCCCCACAATTTTTGTAGAATAATAGAGTCAAATTCCCAAAATAGCATTTTGTTGCATTGTTCTGTACACCAACATGGCCGCCGTGCGGTCAGATACAGAATATACAGATCGAGAGGGGGGATACCCATAACCTTCCTTTGTTCGTGACAGTTCTCTGGGAACCCAAGTGAGTAGTGCACAATTCCCAACCTCGCCGGATTAAATTGCGCTGTTTTTGGAAAGAAAAGAAAGCCCTCGTTTACAGTGCGACTTCAACGTTTCTGATAAATGCTACGCGAGCAGTCCCACTTTAAAACAAACCATTAGATAGATGTCTTATAACTTTCATAATCTCGGAAACATGCACATCAACGTTTGTCCCAGTCAGGCATGATTGGGAATCTTTTGTCACGCTATCCATCTTTTCTTGCAGTACACATCACGGGTTATTGATTGTCACGCAGTCACTAATTTTACTCCAAGAGCTCGGCCACTAGCGGTGGCATGTCCAACTTACCAAAAAACTCAAGTGTGACATAATTTTCCAGCGCTTTCTCGCTAAACATACGCAGAGTTGGAAGGCAAAGGAGAAGCTTTCCAAGTCGGTTTGGTTTGTGAGGGTACAGCGTGGCCGCATAGTCACGCAAGTAGCTGTTCACTGTGGCTTGAAGTTCCTCGACTTTTCCTTTGTTCTTAAGCTCGGGTGTATCTGGAAAAAAAAACAACCCAACAATCATTTTAGTCAATCTCGAGGCCCTTCCTTTTCTCTTGAGGTCAACAACTAGGGAAAAGCAACGACCACTACGAGGAGGACGAAGAAAATTCTAACAACAGGGGCACCCAACGAGAATATAGTTCTAAACCACATAACATCGCTTTGTTAAACATGTTTTCGTATTTAAACGGAAGATATAGGCATATTTTATCCCCTAAAAATGTTTCATCTGTTCGGATTTCCTAGCTGGAAGTCTAGTGATCCGAACATTATAGGGATCAAAGCTTACCTTTTCGAAAATTTCAGCCTGAAAAAAGGCTCCCGAAAATTCTAGGTGACCTTTTTAGGGTAAAAATCCGTTTAAAATGGGCAATTATACCATTTTTTAGATGTTCGAAAATCCTAGAACAGGCAGGCAAGCAAGAAATTTTACAACAAACGATCCGAAAATTCTAGATCTCAAGTCGTCTTCCGAACAGATATTCTTCGAAAAGTGACGTTGGGTGCCCCTGTAACAATAACAATAGTTTGTAGAGAGATGTATTTTTCTGATGGTGACTACCCGGAAAAAATCCTAATGCCCCTTTGAAGGAGTCGAACCTACGGCCTTCCGATTACCAGTTCCGCTGGGGGAAACGGGGATCGCCAGTGACTGGGAATCGCGAGAGATATATAGGGATCGGAAATCACTTGCGATTCTCCAAAGAAAGAGTTTGCTTGCAAGGTAATTTATAGGTACATTTGATGTCTACAAATTTCTCAGACGAGACCAATATGAGAACTTTCAAAAGGCCAAGACCATTTATTCCGAATTGAAAGGGAAGACCGTGCGATTTCCCCATTTCATCTATCAACAACTTTTATCCAGGTTACAGCACTTTACTTTATTTGTTATGTTTCTTTAGATTTTGGGTGTTATTTTATCACCATCATCATCACAGCCTGCGAAGCAAGTGTTTCCGTTGGGTTTCACAGGAGAGAACTTTGCGAAACTTTCCCCCTCCCTACTCTATTCATTTTTGCCTTTTTACTCTGTCAAAACATCGAAAAATCCTGCTTCTCAATATTTCTCAGGGGCACCCAAACAGATTATAGTAGCATTTTAAAACCTATTTTAGTATTTAAACGATAGATATAGGCATATTTTTATCTCCTAAACATTTTTCCATTCATTCTGAATGGAATGAATGGAAAACATTTTTCATCTGTTCGTATTTCCTAGCTGAAAGTCTAGTAATCCGAAAATTATAGGGATCAAAACTTACCTTTTCGAAAATTCCTGTCAGAAAAAAGGCTCCCGAAAATTCTAGGTGACCTTTTTAGGGTAAAAATCCATTAAAAATGGACAATTATACCATTTTTTAGATGTTGGAAAATCCTAGGACAGGCAGGCAAGCAAGAAATTTTACAACAAATGTTCCGAAAATTCTAGATCTCAAATCGTCTTCCGAACAGATATTTACCGAAAATTGACGTTGGGTGCCCCTGATATCTCTTCTGTTCCCAACGGAAACGCTTGCTACGCAGAATATATTCATCATATCTTTACTTGCCCTAGGATTTTAGGAAAAAGACTGCATGCTGTCTGCCATTTTTGTTTGGACTGTGCGGCTCTTTGTTGCACGTGGTTACTATAGCATCTTAATTGGGCCTTGAGCTAATCACAATCGATGTTATTTTATCACCATCATCATCATAGCCTGCAAAGCAAGCGTTTCCGTTGGTTTCACGGGAGAGAACTTTGACCAAACACTCCCCCTCTCCCCACTTTCTTCATTTTCGCTCTCGTCCCATTTTTTACTCGGTCAAAACATCGAAAAATCCTGCTTTCCCATATCTTTATTTACCCTAAGATTTTAGAGTAGCTTGATGCTAGTATCTCCGAGAATTTACCCTCCCAATCATGATACACCAAAGACGACAGACCACAGATTTATGAACATTGAAGGGTTGTGAGACGGGGCCTATGGTTTATCGTCCTTATCCGAGAAGACGAGAGAGTCTAACCATTTGCAGATGTCATTACAAAGGCAGCACTCTCTCTGCAGTTATTTTAAGACCCTGAGTGTTGGTCCGCCCGGAGTCCGGTGTATTTTAAATATGATTAACATAAAAGAGTCCACACACCTGGGCAAAGTAAGACAAGCGCAGACAAACAAGCAAACTCGTTCGAATCTAAATTCAAGCTCCTTAATTTGTCGCTAAACTCTAGCGTAGCATCCACAAGGTCCTCTGTCCATCCCAGAGCCACAACATCTTTCTTCTCTAGGATAACACGCTGGCTAAACCTCACTGACATGGGGTCGCACGCAACGGATCTGTATGCCAAACGGAAAACATTCAGATCCATAAAGCAGGCCTTGAGTAGGCTCACTTGATCTTCAAGATCGAGCTCCCTAAATCCTGGCACACACTTGGCCCACTGAATGACGTACTGGAGTTCTTGATAAGCCAATTCCATGAGTTTATTCACGTCTTTTTCCCCCGGGGTGTTTGAACTCTCGATAGTATGGCCGGCAATGTCGGGAATCAAGGTCACGTGTTCTCGGATCTTTGCAATGAAAGCCATGACATCTTCTCTGTTGCTTGGCGACTCTGAGGGGTGACATGCCCCACTATCCGCATAATCATCCTCGTTTGCGACGCCGTTTGTGGTCGTCTCGTCCCGAGAGGGCCGTTGTGGCTTTTTAGGGCGATGATCCTGGAGAGAACGGTGTCGGTGTCTTCCCCCTGGTGTTCGGTCCTCTCGCACCGCTAAAAGACAACCGAACTGTGAGATGATGGGAATCGTCTGCATGAACCCTGATATTCCCACAATCATTACTCCACTCAAGCACAAAATCCACTTTACACAAGCATAAAAAATATGGTAAAGCCAAAATGTCTTGTACGGATGCTTAATTTAAGAAGCCTTCTGTCCCGGACAGAAGGCTTCTTAAATTAAGGAACGGCGTTCCTTTTAAGCGTTAAAACTATAAAAAACGGATGTACTGAGCATAGGGACGATCAATGCCCCAAATTTGTCGCAGGCAGTGACGTACTCAAGACGTTTTTCTTTTTAACCACAGCTTACACAACATATATATAGATACAGATCAACAGCAACATAAAACTATCTCTTTTCAAGCTCACCATAACGGAGGGAAGACCCGATTGTCTGAAAAGACGTCTCCAAATACTAAAAGAACTCGGCCCGGGAAAGGTTCGTCTCTGACAAGTAGCAAACTCCAAGGGCCCGACGCGCCCACATTCCAAAAAGCGGTGTTTTTGAAGGTTTCAATATAAAGAAACATCGCAGGCGTTGTTGGGATGTGTAGAAAACAATGAAACCGGAAATAAGCACGGAAAGGTTCCGGGGGATATAGAAGCGCATGCTAAATAAGCCACAAATTAAAAAAGGCAATACAACACAAATAAAACCCACCTTCTTTAAGCATTCCCTGTGCCACACACTTCTGAAACCGGCAATACTGACAGCGGTTTCTGTTGATCTGATTCACCTCACAGTTTCCTTCTCCCTTGCAAGTGTACTCTAAATGTTTCTGCACTGTACGTTTGAAGAATCCTTTACAGCCTTCACATGTGAACACACCATAATGGTAACCAGTGGCCTTATCGTTGCATACAACACACTCGGTTGTGACACTGGCCGCGTGGGATTGGTTTGATGCTGCGCTGTTTTCACTGCCCTCCTCGCTCTCTATTGACAATCGTTGTTTTGACGTCGCTTCTGCCGCGGAAGATGTAGAACTGCTGGAGGATTTTCGCGAGAATTTACAAGACTGGAGATCTTCTCTATCACGATCACCTGGTTCAGTCTTCGAGAGGGTTATATCCATAAAAACGTCCGCTAAGTCGCTGGAGGTTGAATCGAACGGCCTCGACGAACCCTCCATGAAACTGCAAATATAAACAGTAAAAAAAACGTTTTAACTGACCCTCCAACCGAAGCTTTAAATAGGCCTTTGTCGATATATTAAAATTCAGCTTGAAAGAGAGGTTTAGAAGACAAAGACAAAGGAAAGTGGATGATATGCAAATATTTTTCACATTCATTCCAACGTGTTTCTATTGTTTTTGTTCTCACTGCCTCACCATCAAGCTGGATATTTGATATTTCGAAAATGGCCCATTAACACTTAAGTGTCGTCTACCGTTGTGTCTAAAGCATCCTTCTTAATAGAAACAGTCCCAAATTTCCTGGTGGAGGCCGCGAGTTGACAATATCCGTTTCCATAGTCATTTTGACAGCCTACGTGTACGGCCACACGTAGGCTATTAATGCGAGCGCTCTTTAATCAGGTATCGAGAAATCAAAACCGAAGCAATTACTTTTTACCCATGACAACGGATGCATACAACCCAATTAACCAATACGAACTCGCAGCAAATTTGTGTACACGTTAGTAAGCGCGGGAAAATGCA
>OX421454.1:34127505-34140005 GCA_949126865.1 Montipora capitata
ATGGAGCTCATTATGTTGAATATTGCCATGACTTTTAATCCACAAAAAAAAAAATTAATGTACAAGATACCAGAATCATTTACAAGGAAAATACATAAAAACGTCACAACATTTTCAAAACATAAAAACTGTACAATGTTATGTAACTATTAGACTTGGCCAAGAGGTTTTGTTCTGGTTGAACAAGATTATGGAAAACAAATAAACTGTGAATCCTTTAAATAAGAGCAGAAAATAAGAAATGTCACGGATGATGGTATATGAGTGATAACCACACAAAAATGACAGTAATCATGAGAAAAAGCTTCTCAACGTTAAGTCTCAGTCATAACATTTTAGAATAATGAAAAAGAAAATCAACATCACTGTAAAAAAAAAATACATCATAAGGCGTAACTGGTCAGTATAAATAACATACGGTATTATGAGAAAAACATGGGTGATGCACAAATGGTTTCCTCTCTATACTACTTACTTGATTTTGTTACACAATTTTTTTTTTTACAAGATAATCAATCAGTGTCAGAGAATATTAAATGCCCAAACAACCTGCATAACTAAGAACAGAAAATGACTTTCATCGTTTTGCACAACTAAAAAATATTAGGCAGTGACATATTTAATGAAAAAGCCAACAAGAAAAATTATAAAAACAGAGAAATTAAGAAAGAGATGATTAATCTTATTGTAATGCTAGGTAGAATGATTAGTCTAAACAAACTGGTCAATATTAAGCAGACACCCTTGGAAAGCAAAAAAAATCCTGATTTGTCCAAGCCATCGATGGAAATAAAAGCGATGGGTTTGTAATATTGATAGTAAAATTAAAACGGCTTTTAGGTGTCCATAAATAGAGCTAAAACGATTTATCCACAACAAAGATTCAACTGTACCATAGCAAAATATAGAGCATCAATTAGGTCAATCTCATTCCCAGAGATTTTGTTTTGTTTTTTTTTATAACTGTTACAGGAAAAAAAACCTAGGAAAACAAAACTGAGTTATTGTTGCTGCTGGGCAACCATTAAAATTTGCCCATACTTTTAGGACAGGAGCTGAAGGGTTAATTTAAGGAAATCATGAAATTATATATTAGGTATATAAAAATATCCAAACATAATAAAAACAATGAGACTCCATGGAAGACCTACAGAATTATAAGGGATCACAGATGCATGTAACATTAAGTGAAGCCTAAGGAAGAAAAAGCTTTTTACGCATCACAAAAATGCAAAATGTATACCAGTTTGAAAATTTTTTTAAAAGTGCACATAACCTCAAAACTTTTACTTTAGCAAAAGTTAAATATCAAATATATATTTACCTTAATTGCTTCTCTAGATTTTACTTTTAAATGTACTTTATAAGGTATGTAAGAGAAAGATGCTGGTAATTGTTTGTCTCATGGTCAAGGAGAGAGAAGCAGGAGTCTATTCCATTGATGATGTCATAAACAAATTTGCATAATAGTTTTGAAAGAACTTTGGCCATGTAAATACATTTTTGACATCGGCATTGAAGGAAGAGACACTCTGATACCTCTCATTAGCTCGGCCAAGGGACAAATGAATGCCAGCTTTGTTACTCTTTCGTACCTCATAATTCTAGGCCTATTAATGGGAGTGATTTTAAAAGTAAAATCTAGAGAAGGCAATTTTAAAGTAAAATACATGTTAGACATTTCACATTTGCAAAAGAAAATACTTCAAGGTTAGGTGTACTTTAAATGCTTAAATGAAAGTTAGGCAGTGCTGGCTATCCGTGTGCAAGGGATGAGGCTCCCTGTTACCTTGTGGTTAAGCAAATATGGTCACTTGTTGCATGTCTAATCTAGAGTGCTTGCTTCTCGTTTCTAATTGTCATTTTTTTCCAACCCATCCCTCACAATAATAACTATTGTAAGCATAAAATTGGTGGCATTCCAACGACTGCCTCGTCAGTGTGACAGTTGCTAGGAGGTGGACTGTGAAAGGATTACTATGTCTGCCACCATGTTGTGTGTGGGCATATCTACATGTAGCACAAAACTCTCAGGCACATAACCTCAAGTTTATCTTGCAAATGAATTACATAAAAATTTCTCTGCATTTCAATCAACAACATTATGGAAAGAAAAATAGAAAATGATTGAGGCAGCAGTCGTTTGACTGATTCATGGCTAGATAGTTTTCAAAACTGAGGAAAAAAGGCTGACTAACACTTGATTTGACGACCTTAGCTTGAAATACAAGTAGTGTGCAGACTACTCACAATACGCAAACATGTACTTTTACTGATCCCTAAATAGCTAAATGGTTGGCCTGGATTCTTTTGACAACGGCTTATTACAATGATAAAATTTCATGTACATGTAACCTGAAATCATGTCCATAATTTAAATTTAAAAACTAGTTTATTCTGCCATGAACTTCAAATAGTCACTGCCTGGATAAAATGCCTAAGAGTCCAGTTACATGTTAAATAATTTCTACACAACTTCCTTCTTCTTCCATTTTTTACTCTATTGTACTTGTTTGGTCTCTTTTTTTTAATTTTTTTTTTTTATACTTAATGTTAGAGGATTATTTCAAAGCATTTTTAATAATATTCTTTTTAATGATCGACCATACTGCTAATGCTTACATTTCTCAAACTAGCCTTTAAAGGAAAAATTTGATCAATCACTAGCTGTCAGAATTAATCTTTATACAACTGCTGATAAATGAAAGCTCAAGATTTCTTTCTTCACAAAACAGACATCATTGCTTATGAGGCTTCATGCAATGACTGACTATGCAGGTCTATTGAAGACTGACTGAGTAAGGAAACTGCAGGTGACATAACTGGTCTGCAATATAAATTAATCCTCTGAGTATTTTCATGATGTGGGTTATAGTAAACAACATAAAATCATCCAATTTGGTGTTCATTTCTTTTTTCAGCCATAAAGTTTGAAGATTATTTCCAGAGGTCAAGATTATGTTGTTACAGTGTAAATGCAGTTTAACCAAGACAAAAGCATCATCCCATGGCAGCTGGTTTACCTAATAGGATGTTGTCAACCATTGTTATTGCACATACAAATACCAACTGCACATCACGAAATAATATTTTGTCACATGCTGCTTTTATATCTTTGATTTTTGCTAGAATGCCTAGAATGCCTTAATGCTGTTAATTTGCTTCTTATATAATTAAAAGCCCAAAGGAGAAAGCATAATGGCAGAGGCAGTAAATAATAAAAAACTAAATGAAATGATAAATGATGCTGAAGGCAATACAGTTTCTTAATTAAGATTTTCCCTCAGTTGACAAAATATCGAAGTGCAGGGTTTTTACAAATGTAAGGTGAAATGGAATTTGTTGAATGAAAGCACTCACGACTGTTGACAGCACCACTCATATGAGTACATGAGGCAGGTTAAGTAAAATATGCCCCCCAAAAAAATTTAAATTAGTTCTCAGCAGCAGATTCAGAGCTACTTTCACAATCAGAAAAATCAAGGTGGCCTTAAATTGAATCTACACCAAATTTTCTTCACTTAGCAGAGAGTTTTGTCTTAGCCTACTGACTACTGGAGATATAGGAGTTATAAGCAAATGATAGATGGTTAAAAATGGATTTGCTGTTGCTATGGTAACACATTATGTCACAGCAATGAGTGCGGCTTTTAAGCAAGAATAACAGTAATATTTTGTTTTCATATCCAGGTACCATAACATTGTTATTAGATGAAACATAGTTGTAGAGTCAATCCTTCTAATGAGACTGTTTGTCGAGACAACTACCCCTTTTTCCACTGCTTGCCATGGTCATGATGTGGTTATTAAAATGGCTCGTGTCATTAGTTAAGAAAACAATAGGTACAAAATTAAATAACAACTATAATAGTAATGAATGGGTCCTAAACCTCCTCATTCCCCAATTAATCAGGTCTTGGGTTACTTGAGTTATTGGTGCTGAGATATCTTAGGAGAAAAATATTATTAAACTTTGTAAATGTAATAATGTTATTATGGTGATAATAACAATGATAAAATATTTTTTAGGATTAGTGTCCTTAAAGATCTGTTGGGACTATTATGATAATTAATTTTACAGTGCTACAAAGACTTTTTCCTGATTGGTTGTTGACAAAGTGCCTTTAAAAAAAGGAGATGTATTTTTATGGCAAATGGTAGAGCAGTAAATAATAATAATAATAATAATAATTATTATTATTATTATTATCATCATTATTATTATTATTATTATTATTATTATACATTGGTGTCACCAGCTCGATTTTGATTGGCTGTAAGCACGCAGCTAATTCTTGCTTGCTCTGTTTCTCTTATGTCATAACTATTAAATAACAACTATAATAGTAATGAATGGGTCCTAAACCTCCTCATTCCCCAATTAATCAGGTCTTGGGTTACTTGAGTTATTGGTGCTGAGATATCTTAGGAGAAAAATATTATTAAACTTTGTAAATGTAATAATGTTATTATGGTGATAATAACAATGATAAAATATTTTTTAGGATTAGTGTCCTTAAAGATCTGTTGGGACTATTATGATAATTAATTTTATAGTGCTACAAAGACTTTTTCCTGATTGGTTGTTGACAAAGTGCCTTTAAAAAAAGGAGATGTATTTTTATGGCAAATGGTAGAGCAGTAAATAATAATAATAATAATAATAATTATTATTATTATTATTATTATTATTATTATTATACATTGGTGTCACCAGCTCGATTTTGATTGGCTATATCTTGCTTGCTCTGTTTCTCTTATGTCATAACTACAAACAATAGATTTTATATAAGTAGAATTGACGTCATACCTACAGACAATAGTTTTATGCATGCAGAAGTGACGTCACCTAACACACTAACTGGCAGAGAAGAGGAAAGAAGACTCTGCCAACCACAGAAAAAATTCCTTGATTTGCTGCTCGTCCAAAGAAATGCTCTGAGGAATATGCATAATAAAAACAACAACAACACAAACTTTGGCCTTGATAATTATTGCTATCATGCTTAACTTCATCCAATAATTGTTAATTATTCATAGTGCTTGAGCTACCACAGACCTTGCACGGCATATCAGCGTATTTATTGCTGCAGTATATGGCATTTGTCAATCTTGCAGATTGAAGTGAATTACAAGTTGAAGTTCTTTCAAAATAAATGACTGTATAAAATTGGACCCAAAACCATTAATTGGTCCCAACAACTATGTCTTTTAGAACATTTTACAACACGAGGATGAAATCCCTACTGTGGATAGTGCAGAGTGCAAGTCCAAATTCCAATTCAGACACTGAAATTTTGTTAAAGTTCTTCAATTTCTCTTCTCCTCCCTTTCATTTATAACCTGCATTTAAAAATTTATTCATTTATTCCATTCATCAAGTCCTGCTCCCAACTGAGTGGCTTCATAGCTCAGTTATTAGAGCATTGCACTTGCATAGCAGAGGTCATGGGTTTGAATCCCGTCGAAACCACCTGAATTTTTCAGGTGTTTGTAAGAGACAATTAAATTAAGTGTGAGGATCACTTAGAACTCCGTTTCCTCTACAACCTGCACTTCAAATACACACATTTATTTCTTTCATAGTGTCATGCAGACCTTAAGACCAAATTAATTATTTGTAAGTGATGGAAATATTTGTGACAGAAAAAAATAACCACTCGACCACAATATACCCATATTTTCTGGGGTCAGTTTCAACAAGGCACAAGTATTTTGTAGTCATGGCAAAAAATATTGCCTCAGATGAAAAGCATAAACCTAGAAATGATATATTACTTTGCACAATAGACACAGAAACTTTTATAACCTACACTTTCCTCAAAAATAGGTTTATAGAACCAGAACACGAAAGTCAAAAAAATTAAAAGTGCAAAAAAAATGTAACTGCTTGGAAAACTGATAAATAAATGGCTTATCAGCAGCTAATGAAGGTAAAACGTTAAGTTGGCAAAACCAAAGAGAAAGGAAAACACATTTTAATGAAAACAAAAATTGTAACAGCTGAAGGAACCCAGGTCATTTTATTTTATCACAAAACATAAAATGGTTTACATGACAGCGACATAGGATAAAGCTGGCCTACTTGTTGGGATAATCAAAGAAACTAGGACACATGGTTTCATCAGCCTAAACATACAGGGACCAATTTGTTGCCAAATTTGACAGATGCTGCAGAAAAATGTTTCCCTTCAAAGTATACATTTTGAATCTTATAGTCAAGGTACATTTCCTGAATTGAAATGATGTTTGTATAGATGTTTATTTTTTTTCCTTTTATTTGAGATTTAAGTTGAACCAGGTAGAGAGAATCTGACAAACGCAAAGAACGACCACATATCGATCGCGTGTACGAGGTAAAGTTAAATTGCTATTGTTTTGGGACGTATTAACAACAAGAGTCACGAAATAATAACTATTAGTCACGCATAATCAGTCATTTCCTAATTTTATTTTCACTATCACAGCATTTCCTTTTCTTTATAATGCAGTTCACATTGTCAAGCCAACAGGCGATCACAATTTCCGCAGATGTACAACATTTACGAAAAGATTTACATAATACACATGCCTCGATATTTGATGAACGGAGCTTAGGGGCATCGGATCATGAATTCGGTATATCTCTGATCCAACTCATTATAAAAGATGCCAATATTTTATCTGGATCCTTTATGTCATGGAAAAAACAACGCCTGCAACTTGTTCAATCAAGGAAAGAAATCTGTCTTGGTAAATGATTACGGACGTGTATTTTACCAGAAAGTCGCTTGCAATATTTCCAGTGAGTGTATAGGATGTCGTTGTGTTATATAATTTGTTTCAGAAACCCCGGCAAAGGACACGAAATAATATTTCCCGCGCCTTTCTTATCAGTTTTGAGCCTGATATAATGACAAGCGACATCTCCGAGATGTAATATCATGTTAAAAGCAATTAAGCTCAAAGAACTGAGACGGATAAAGATTTACGAGTTGCACGCAAGCGATCCATATTCTCACGCAACGACCTCATTTAAGACTTCATGACAACGGAAGCTCACTCATCCAAATTTCAAAAGAAAAAATTTCATCTTTTTGTAAAGAGTTGAAAGACAGATTTAAAAAGAGGCAAAGGCGACGAGATTACATAATAATTCAAAGGTGGTGCGCACGGGTTTTTACTGTGATGTTCCTGAGCTCAATGTTCCTTGAGCTTTGTTTGCTGTTAATATGCCGTATTTTCCTCTGTTTCCCCTCCTTTTTTAATGTATAGCAGATCGGAAGTGTATAAGGGCTTACCTTTTGTATTACGGAAACCCCAATGAATTCAGTCTTTTTCCAAACATGCAGAGCAAACACAACCGAAGAACATGAGAACATTAAGCGAAAAACGAGCACGGGTGGAAAAACACAGGTGGAGACAGAGAGAGACTGAGAACAGTCCCACGTGATTATCGGCGGTATGTCAAAGACCCGCGAGGATATGGAAAAGACGCCAAGTAGGTGTTCACATGGGATGAACTGATCCAAGCACGCATCAGACTGGGGCTGTAAATAAAAATGCTAATTGTTCTTGATATCACGGGTGCTGTATCAGCTCAGACCGACCTGAAATTTTCAGTACAACAAAAAAGCAAGATGACACACGATAAATCTTGTCCCCAGTCCGCTTTTCTTTTGGTCATCACCTAGAACACGGACTCTGGCCACTTACAAGGCGGGAAGTCCGAAATCAAGGACTTCCGGCTCGTCGAAGCACCCTCATAAATTTGAAACAACAGTGGTTGTCAACGGTTACAAATATGGACCTTCACTATGACTGTGCATAAATTGGAAGTGGCCAGAGTCCGGGTTCTTGGTGCTGACCAAAAGAAAAGTGGATTCTGGGGACGAGATTGACACACCATAACACCATCCCGGTATCTCCAATACATCACACATGCGCACAACCAAGGCTGCTAATTGACCGGATGAAATGGTTGTGCGCATGCGTGAGTTCATTTCCCACCCTGGTCAGAGTTTTTCTCTGTCCTTGTGTGGGCCCAATTCCATTAGTAGGGCTAAAGCTCACATGGTTTAGATGGGTAGAAAATAGCACTTCACATAACCCTCCAATAGTTAATTCTTTTAAATTAAAATCTTATTTTAGCCACGCTACTCTCTATATTTAGAGAGGCACTGTAATGACGTAATGAAATTTTATGTATGCGAAGCATTGAGAACGAGAACTTAAAATAGCTTTGCGTTTTAAAATTTACCATGGAGCATGGGGATCCGTTCTCTTACCTCATCCTTTCTTGGTAAATAAAATATTCAAATTATTGAACAGTTTACATTTATATTATTTTGTTGTGACCGGAACTGTCGTGACTGCCTTATGGATGTGATTTATGACATTTTGTGGAATCCGTTATAATAAGGTTCCGTTTTTGTTTCGTTTCCTCAGAAACGAAACGTATCTATTTTGACTTCAGGGTGAACTATTTACACAGTGAGGTAGAGTGGCCAATCAAAACAAAGTTTGTAATTGAAAACCTAAACAATGAGACGCAAAAACAAACTTGTAAACACATCAACCGGAAGTATCGCAAATCATAATGCTGACGAACACAAAAGCGAAAGGGATGGGTCATAAATATGAAGTTTTGACTATATGAATGATTTTGGGCTAGATTAAAACGATATGTTGTTGAAAAATCCAAAGTCATCTCTCTTTTTTTTGAATAATGTAAACAGTGGCCGTTTTTATACTGGAGACGTATAATACGTCGACTGGGCGACTTTGGGCAAGTTAATTTAATGCTTAACTTAAGGGTCATTTAATTCGTCCCGTATAAAGATGGGCGAGAGACGCGTTCTGCGTCTGGACAAACTAAATTGTTTAGTGCGTCTTTGAAGTCGCATTTAACGATTTAGTTCGTCCAGACGTATAATGCGTCTCTCGCCCATCTTTATTTCATTCTAAAAGCTAGCTTTTAGAATCTCTGTACAGTGGCCAATTTACATTAACAACTCCGTTGGTAAAACCAAATGTCCGATTCCAGTTGATTTGTAGTTTTTCCAATTAGTAGAGCATTCGTGCTCGGCTAAATAGCCTTGAGCACTAAATAGAGTGATTATTATTTGCGAACTCTCGTGTATTTCAGTTTCAGCAGGAGTGGAGGGACACATTTACAATGGGATTGAGAGAGCTAGAAATTGAAAAAAACTACGTTTAATGTAGCGTGATTCTCAGACGGTCCAGGTTGCTCGTGTCACGCACTCTTCTAGTGCGTAACACGAGCGACCTGGGGCCCGTTTCTCGAAAGTCCCGAAAGCCATTTGTGAAATTGCCAACCGCTTGTTTTAGAAACAAAAATTTGGTTTTATCAACGGAGTTGATAATGTAAATTGGCCACCGTACAGAGATTCAAAAAGCTACTACTCCCCACCGACGCAGCACCACAGTTTCTTTAAAAACTACCCTCTTCATTCGCTTGTTTTAGAAAGCCGATCTTTGAACATGTTTTCAAGGCAACAAAATGAAAACTAACTGTGAAGTCTGACGAATTAAATCCTCTCCGTTCTTGAGATACAAAGGGAATAGTGACACCCGAAAACGGCCCGTAAAGTTTCGGGACTTTTGAGAAACAGACCCCTGGACCGACTGAGAATCAGGCTAAGTTTAATGTTCAAATAAGATATAGCTTCTCATGCTTTTGGAGAAAGCAAATAGATTGAGGTCTTTATAACCCTTTCCCTTGTGTTCACGTTGTCCATAAAACTTGATAATCGGTCCTTTCACGTCGCAGATTTACCGAAAACATGAAAGAAATGCACAAAAATGAAAAATGCACGTGCAGAGCGTGCAAAGCTATTGTTTTTGCTCATCATAAATATGCAAATTTTGCGACGTTTTCGTTGCCGTCGCGTCGTAGATCTTAAACTCCCTGTGAACATCTACTGATCCACTGCACTCACTTCAATACATATGTTCCCAACCTCGTTTCCAGGGCTTTTGGTGGTGAAAAGCCCTGGGAACGAGGTTGCTATGTCTCCTTTAACTATGTCAATCCTTAGAGTGAGACTTATAGATCTTACTCTGTCTAACACCAGACGATTTACTCGTCAATGAGGGCCACTTCAGGGATGAATGGGCTAACATTTACTGGTCCACTAAAAACTAAGTCCTCTTTAATTAACCACATCAATCCTGAGAGTGATACTTATAGATTTTACTCTGTCTAAAGCCAGACGATTTTACTCATCAATTGGGGCGGCTTCAGGGATGAGTGGGTTAAATTTTGATGGGATCTGTTTCCAAAGATCAATTTCCAGGTTTGCCAGCATTTGCTTTAGGAAGGGTAAAGGTAGATTTCACGAGGGTAACACGTGACAGTGAACTAGTTTTAAAACTCCTTTTTACGGGTATTTAAAGCTACAGAGGAAAGTCGAAAATAAAACGGGCATCGAACTGGCGACCTCCAGCTCAAAAGGCCGCGCACTAACCAACTGAGCTACGCCTGTCTCTATAGTCGGAATTTGTGCAAGTTTTGTTTGGCAGCATCGGCTGGTTTTATAATGATGAACGTTGCTTGTGTACTCAAAAAAATGGTTAAATTATTGGATAAATTTGTGCCATGCATGTGTCAACTTGAGAGCATGCAAGCGGGTTCGCTTGGTTTGTATTTTTTGTATATACAATACAATACATACTTAATTGACCACTCCCCATTGGGACTTTTCAGGGCCAATGAAACACAATCAAGAAAGAACAGAACATTCAACAACAACTGTTAAGAATCGCAACTGGCCGGAGGCAAACCAGTTGGCTATTTACAAGTGCATCTGGGAAGTTGAACCAGGGACTACCAGGAACAAATCCAACCAGTGATCAGAACGTGTTTTAAACACCTGTGATCCTGAGATCTTAAAGCAAGCAACCTAACCACTAGGCTGCACTACCTCCTGTTCAAAGTGCTGCAAGTGTGCACTGGAACTCCTGGACAAACACCATGTAACACTTGCATATCTGCTTTATATGATACCCCAAGAAAAAATGGTACATGAAATATAAGGGCGTCATGAACATTATAATCGATCTGCTTAAGTTGTCTAAGATTAGAGGGAGATAATACCTGAGTTTGGGTGATGATATAATTACTTGCATTTCTGGACATAGGTACCTTAAATAGTCCCCTTAATAATTTTGACTGACAGTTTGCGTGTGACAAACTGCTTGTGGACTCCTTGGGTGGCTGGTCTGCAACCTCGTTTCCAAGCCCTCTTTGTCAAGAGGGTATCAATGGGGTTAACCGATAGGCGTAAAAATTGAACAATTTTAACCGTTAGCCGAAAATGGGGTAAAAAAAATTAACCGTAAAAAAAATTGTTCCCTAGATTTGTTAATTTTAAAAAAGGTCCTAAACTGACTTATGACCTGTTGCGTTTGTTATTTGGTTGCTACTTTGACTCCGTACATGTTGTACATGTGGTACATATTGTTACGGTAACAAAGAGCGAAATTACCGCCAAAAACAATTTCACAACTTCGCTAATTTCTACGAATCCGAATCTATTTAACTGTAAACAATCTTAGCGAAGGCGAGCGACTACTCTTAATACATTCTTACTATAATTAACAGAAATACGTCTTTACGCTTAACTGACCACACAGGCAAAGCACTGTCCTTTTCTTTCATACAATGTTCCGAAGACAGGAGCCTTCTTTTGCTTGTTTTCTTTCTTTCGCTCCACGGAAAACCAACTGTAATCTTGATAGCAGAATCTCACACGAACGGGTAAAATCCCTTCACCTGTCACTTGTCAAGCAATATAGAATAAAGATAGGATGGCAGTCGAGCCAATAGTGCGACTAACCAGACCTGAGGTGATAGAAGTATTAATTAAGCAAGGTGGCACTTGTGATACATACGCTTGTTCCGGAGAAGTATAGATTTTGGACCTCAAATCAACAAGTTGTTTGTTGTCATCCTGTTGCTATCTCTCCTGGACCTCTTGGTAGTGTTTTGGCACTTGATTACGATTTTGTCTCCTGTTGCCCTTGATTACTCAAGATAAGACTTCACCAACTATCCGATGTAACAGAGCTTCAAAATGGGCTGAAAGATGCGAAAGATCTATGCTTCAGTAGAGGTGTAGACTTTATGGCAGAGCGTCACGGTGGTAACGCGTGCGTAAGATTTAAAGACATTGAAGGGAACGTTAGACTGGACCCCAACTCTCTACGTTCACGTGCTGATCTGGAGAGGATACTGAGTAATTACAACCTCTCCCTGGATGGAACCTTTCCAACTTTACAAAAGCACCTTTCTATACCAGCTAGAAGCAAAGGTGACGAAATGTGCTTTGCAAACTGATGTTCAAAGTATGCAGCTTTCTGTATGACTAGTGATGACATACTATTGTGCGCAGATGATGGTCACCGAGCTATGTATAAGGTTCGGCTAGAAAAGCTGCAGCTTTGTCCAAGTGCATGGAATATGTAGTGTTGCAGATACGCTTTTCACAACGGATGCG
>OX421454.1:34145005-34147505 GCA_949126865.1 Montipora capitata
TGTTCTTGCAAACACAAAGGATTCTGGTCAAGTTCTGTAAAATTAATATCAAGTAGTAATATTATTATCATAAGGGTGGCCACCTTTTCTTTTCAGCTCTTGTCCTTGTACCTACACGTGAGCTGGCTCTTCAGACATCACAAATTTGCAAGGAACTTGGCAAACACTTGGGAGTGCAAGTTATGGTAACCACAGGAGGAACAAGTCTCAAGGATGATATCATGAGACTTTACAATGATGGTAAATTCAGCCTTCTTCATACAACAAGCTTGGTCCAACATTTTTCATTCATGGTCAAGCCTAAAGCCTGTTAACCCTTTCACCCTCGCACATAAAAATTAGTGGATCAAATAAAATCACTGCTAATGTAAGCCTCTATGCAGTTTCCTAGTTCAAACATTCTGCCATCTTTAACAAACCTTGAGTTTTTCTTGCCTTTTCATCTTCATTTTATATCCTGCAACATGCAGTCCATGTCCTTTCAAATTTTCTGACCAGAGTTTAAAGTACTAAAACATAACAGACATGGAATAGTGTCTCTCTTGTCTGTTCACAGAAGTTCCTAATAGGATTTGGCTCTAACTTTTAAAATTTTGTTTCTGGTCATGATTTCCCTGCACATGTGTAATATTCCTTGTCACTGGTTGTTTATGTCTTCGATTATTATTCAAAGATTTTCTTAATTCGTTTACTCATTTACTGTTACTTCAGGGTTGTCAATAAGGTCCGGTAGGCAGCCAAAACCACCGCCTAGTAAACCGTCTTCAGCCGGCTACTTTTGCCTCATTTTACAACCAGTCAAGTTGTAAAATCTTACACTTGTTAGATTATCATCAAAGAAACTTAAAAAACATTCTTCCCCCGGTTTTGAGTGGAATTGATGGCATATTTTATGAAGGTTACACAAGAAATGACCGCAAAACTGCTTGTGCTCGATTGTTCCTGTGAATGGGGTGGACTGCCTGGAACATTTAACTGAATACCAGTAGTTCCCAGTCTTGCGCTTGATCTGATGAAACAACCTGGTGTCCAAAAAATAATGTTTTCTTGTCCTCAGTCAAGTGTGCCAAGCTCACTTTCATGGCCACCTACTTTTAATAATTAATATTAGCCTTCTACCCTCAAATTAATTGGAAACCCTGATGCTTACAATTCAGCCCCAAGGAGGGTTGGAACTCGGTATCTCCGCATCCAGAGGCAATTGCTATGACCACTTGGCCATGAAAAACTTTCTGACAGACTACACTGGAAATATTTATTAAAGAATTGTGTGCGTGACCGGAAACAACATGTGCTTTTGTTGCATGCAAGGTCCGGTTATTGTATGACTTGGTAACACATCTCACAGGGCTAATTGTATAATTTGATAATTCTTCCGGCGTTGTTAAGAAAAAGTATTAAATATTTTAAAATACCATCATAGAATCTTGTGAAGCATCTACTTGCTGGTTTTGATTGGAATCAATGCTGTTAACCACAGTTTTACATTTGAACAATAATAAATTATTCTATGATCACATTTAACCAGGTGGTTGGGTCACTGAATATGGGCTTTGGACTTCGGACTACAGAATTGAACTGGATATTGACCAAGATATTGTCACATAAATAAAGCACTGAAATACTGTGAACTTTAAAGAAAATCAGCTAAGAATCCTTCAAAAAAGTGTAGGTTACCCGTAGCCTCTTGTTATCTCCACAAGGAACTTGCGGAAGTCAGAAAATTAAACTTGCTCATCCTGGTTCTTTATTTGGCAGTTCACATCATCGTTGCCACACCCGGCCGCATACTAGATTTGATGAAAAAAGGGGTGGCTAAAGTGGACAACTGTCAAATTCTTGTCATGGACGAGGTCAGTACTCAGTATTATTAAAGTAAATAGATTTAGTGTGTGCTGGGCCAGTAATTAAACTGGATTTCAAGGGCTCAAAATTTAAAAAATCCAGATACAAGAATAAAGGCACTATTTTGCAAATTTAGTGGCAAAGTCGTCAAACTGTATATGTGTAAAGAAATCACTGAAAATGTGTTATGATCGAGGGAATTGGGTTGTACGTGTTTACCCACATAGCAGCTACAGCTGTAATACTAACTCACTCATCCTCATTGGGCCCATGAAGACTCTTGAGGCCAGTTCTTTCGGTTTCCATAATCAAGTATTTTTATGGGGCGCGGGGAATAGCCGCATGCCCAACCCCCAAACTGGAGGGCCAGTGACTACCATTTGCCCTGGCCTCTACCCTTTGACCTGCCCGCCATATGGTTAGTCCTGCTGGGGGGAGACCCAGACGGTATAACTCTCGGGCTCATTGAGGCACGCAAGCTCCTCCACCACGACAAGGCGGTGGTCCAAGGAGAGCTAGAGCTGTACGTTACGCCACAATTGTGCCCCATTTCTTCAAGAAAACTCATCTTTTCATTCCTTTATTTTAGCAAGAATAGTGGTAGTGGCAACCTCTAGCCCTTTTACAGTACCGCTGAAAGCATTTACCCATTTTC
>OX421454.1:34157505-34160005 GCA_949126865.1 Montipora capitata
AGGTAAGAATGAGCCAGTGCTATGAGTGTTAGAAAGAAAATGGCACTGTGTTGAAAACAATTTAGGCTGGATATGGAAAGTTAGCACAAATGTGATTGACACAAAGACAGGTATAAGTGTTCAATACTTATTTTAATCAACATGGGCAATAAATGCATCTTACATGAAGGTTTTGGCAAAGCCGAAGGCTCAGTGTTTGGACAGCATAGCAAAAAAATAATTATTGTGTTGTGGTTGATTGGGGAAAACTTGCATTGAACATCGTAGGTGAAAGTGAAAGAAAAGAATGAAGAACTAAGACGTACAGTACTGCTGTAATTAAGAAAAGAGAAGAGAATGAAATGTGGAGATCTTTGTTTAATGTATTTTTCATGTGAATTGTGTGTGGTTATTTATTTGTTACAAATTTGTAAATATGTACATATTCAGTATATTTCAAAGAATACTTGAGTTTCTGGAGATTATTTTCAGAAGGATGGTAGAGCATGAGGATATACATTCTACAAGTAGTTTGTGTTAATGATGTTGTAGAGAGATGATTAAGGAAACAAACCACAAAAAACATTGCACATTTTGAAATAACTTGAGATTGAAGTCTTGGTAATAGACGAGTAGGCTACAATAGCATCAGTGACAGCTATTTTTGAATGATAGTATTTGAGCATTCCAAGCATTGCTTTAGTATGTTTTAACAAGAGTAATAATAATTATGAAAGAAATCAATAATAATAATTATTATTGATTTTTTCATGTCTACACAATGCTTAACATGTATAGAAATATTGTTATTCAAAGTTCTGTCCATTATACATGTAAGCAAACACGCTGTGGTGAACATCAAATGTATGCACCACAGTGTCCAGTTAAAATTAAAGTCAAATTCTCCCAAATGGCACGCTTTATCTTACTGAAGAGAGTGAAAAGAATACTCAAAGATTGGAGTTGAGAGTTGCATGGAATTCAAGATAAATGAAGCATAAACAATAATACAACATGATGCAAACACAGTAGTTTGAGCTTCATTTGTTTTACTACCTTACTGCACATGAACCAGACCAGATAAAGTTTTAGGGACAAAAATGTTTCATTGGTAAAATATATAGGAGGCACCTGTCATTGAAACTAGGACAGGAAGGTCATATACAGTATTATCAAAGATAATGATAGTCCTTATGTATTGTAATAATTAATGTTTGTCTGGACAAAGAAATTCACTTTGCTGTTACTGTATACTGCTTTTACGGAAGCACCATGAGTGTTTTTTGTGGTTTGAATGTCCCGACTTTTCATCTTGGAATAAAACCTGTTTTTCAGGATTACATGTTTTAGTCTCAGTCTGCATCTAACACACAAGTTGGTTTTTCTCAATAATAATACCAATTTATTGCTTGGGCTTTTATTTTGGAAAATGAGACTAAAACACTAGTAGGGAAAATTCCTCGAATGAGCCTTAATTTTGTGGAGTTTACAAGAATTAATTTTGCTGCATGTTTGTATTCACCACTGAAAACCCTTTTCTTTAGAACAAAGGGACTTAGACATTACAAATTTAAAGATTTATTTTTCTATCAAAGCCCAGCATTGCTTGAAATCAGGTTTCATGCTGTCAATTAATGTAGACGATTCTGCAGCTCTAAGGATCATTCCTGACAACAGATCAATCACTCTGACGTTTGAAGTTCGGTCAAATTCATAGATGGTGCAGACAGAGATAAAAACAGCAGCTTTTTTGTTAAGGATCGATTGTAATAGAGGATGGACCGAAAAATTAATGATTGAAATTCTGCATAGAGGAATCATTAAATTGAAACCCTTGGGAGCTACTGTTTGACTCCCAGTGTTTCAACCAACATTGGGTCAGAAACGGTAGTTGACCACAAGCCATCTTCCTTCCTTTACTGAACTTAAATGATTTTAATTAAACTTAATTACATCTGGAAAAAACTGTTTTAAAAAGCTGGGCAATCTACTTTTTTTATTAATGCTTTTAAAAGCATTCTCCAAAACGGCCATTGAAAGATCTAGTGGCTGTTTAAGAACAAAAAACCATTAATTGTATATTGATACAAGTATGGTCTCCATGTTGTAAATATATTGTTTCCTTGGTATACCTTCCTCCAGACAAGATTGGCAGTGCAAAAATTTAATTCCTAATTTAATTCTGCTTTCAATATGCAACAGACATTCTCATGACCTACATTGTACTTTCAGACTAGATCTTTTTGCAGTTTCATTTTGTAAACTAAGGAAACATTATTTACAACATAACTGTCTTGGGTTACCTAGACATGTGGATACAAAGCACTTATATACAATGAATGTATTTCAGCTAGACTAAGTGCTTGTATCTCCCTTATCTGGAGTGTGAAGTTACAACTCTTTTTCATAGGGAGTGCTAATGGCAGGAATTGCTAATTATTTTAAGATCATAGTAACTTTCACACTGTGTGACAAGTTGGTATTTCCTTATATGAAATACTGCTAAGACATCAGTTAAAAC
>OX421454.1:34200005-34215005 GCA_949126865.1 Montipora capitata
TGAATGTAACATTCCGCTCGCTCTTATTACTGTTGATCAACTGAAAGCTTTCGATAGGATCTCCCATGATTTCTTATTTAGGTCCTTGGAGGCTTTTGGTTTTGGGCCGAGCCTTATGCGCTGGATTCGTGTTTTTTATAATTCTGTTTGTAGCTCTGTCAAGGTTAACGGATGGCTTACGGCTTTTATTGATTTGAAAAGAGGTTTAAGGCAGGGATGTGCCTTGTCTATGCCGCTCTATGTATTGATTGCTGAGACGATGGCACTTAACATACGGGCTAACCCGAACATACACGGTTTACGTCCGCCAGGCTCGGAGACTGCACTTAAGTTATCTCAATTTGCGGATGACAGTACTTTGTTTTTGACGGATGATCAGTCCATCAATGAAGCATTTCGCACTTTTGAACTTTATGAACGTGCTTCGGGGGAGAGAATCAATCGAAGTAAATGTAAAGGACTGTGGTCTGGAGCTTTTTCTCGGCGAACGGATCAGTTGCACGGATTCAAATGGTTTAACGACTACATTCCGGAAAAAATTCTTGGACAATTTATCGGGAATATTGACTGCTCCCGGGTAAACTGGGAATCGAAGATACAGAAACTCGATCATATTGTTGATGTTTGGCGCCATAGGGACCTCAGCTTTAAGGGTAAATCTTTTGTCATCAATGGGCTTTTGACGTCTACTTTGTGGTACAATGCTACGTCGCTATCCCTACCATCTTGGGCAGTGACACGGCTAGAGGAAGCTGTGTACCGTTTCTTTTGGAATGACAAGCACCCGTTAGTCAATAGGGGTATTTTGTCCCTTCCTTTGAAAGAAGGTGGTTTTAATGTGGCTCGGCTCGAATTCAAGATAAAGGCCCTTAGACTCAACACACTGCGTAGACTACTAACTGGAGAAGACGCTCATTGGAAACTTTTTACATCCCATTTTTTACGTGTCTCAGGTATGCAACTTGGTAAATTGACCCTTGCTACGGACTTTGCGCCACGTGATATCGACAGTAACGTTCCTGCTTTTCACAAGGAGCTTCTTTGCGCTTGGATCAATCACAAATGTTATCATGAACGTACAGATATCCCTGATTCGTTGTCGGATATTTTTGCGGAACCACTGTTTAGGAACAAGCTTATCAATGTTAATAACAAGCCTCTCTTTTTCAGACTGGGTTTTATGCGGCCTCGTTCGTGTTAAGGATATTTGCTATGCTATGAAGCTGTCCCGGGATTTCTGCCTATCAAGGCTGTGCATGAGATTCTTATGGACCATGACTCCTGCAGAGATCGTACTTTTAATCAGACTGCACGTGAGCTGAGTGAAGTTCTCGGAGCCATTCCTGCAAAGTGGAAGTTGAAAGTAATCAACGGTGACTCTGTGTCTCCATCTGCTGCACAGCCAAGTTTTTGTCCCTTACCATCTGCACCTGGAAAACCTCCCACAAGTATTCTCGATTGCAAGACTCGCCATTTCTACCGGCATTTTCATAAAAGTGAACAAATTTCGACTCCTGGGCTTGATTACTGGCATACTAAGTTTCAGCTTCAGGCACCCTTTAACTCGTCGTTTTGGAATACTGTCTACTCACCTCTGGTCACTAATAAGCACGGGGACTTAAATTGGAAGGTTGCCCATAAAGCGTTACTAACGGCCTTGCGACTGAATAGAATGGATGTTTATGCATCGGAAAATTGTCATCGCTGTGGCGTCATGGAAACGATCGAGCATGAGTTGGTTGAGTGTCCTGTGGTATGTCATTTTTGGAACCAGGTGCAAGTCTTTGTTGACAAGATCACTGGAAGCAGTTTAAGTCTTACCACCAAGATAAAGCTCTTGGGATAAATTCCGGAAGAAGTTATTCAAGTATCAAAGAATGTAGTTAATTTAGTTAACTGGACCTTAACGATTGCTCGTTTTTCAATTCATAAGGCTGCGGTTAATTTCAGAGTTAACAAGGAAGTTACCCCGATACTTTCAATTTTTGGAGCTATTGTTAAGTCAATTATCCGTTTTCAGTTTAAGGTTTATGTGTCAAAAGGAACGCAATATTTGTTTCCTGGAGTTTGGTGCATTGGATATGCTTTTGTGAAATTAGTAAACAATGCGTTAGTATTTTCGATGTAAGAGTTTATCATGATTATGCTTGTAACTAGTATTTGTTTAAAGTATCAATTTCTTTTTACTTGTAAAGAAAAAGCTCTTTTTGAGCCTTTTACACATAAAAAAAAAAGTCACAATGGCTCAGGGATCCATTAACCTCTCCCTCTTTGGATTGAAAGTAGCACGGGGGACCCCAAACAGAGTTTTTGCTTTTTTTTTAATTTTTTTTTTTCCACTCAAAAAATGTTTAGAAGCGAATTTTACTGTAAAATTTAACGGTAAAAAACAGCAACGGCGATTATAGACCGTTCAACGGTCATTTACAAATTGAAGGATCATGTGCTTATATATATCGTAGAAATGCGCATGCGTTCTGTACGTAAATAGGTGTGATTAGTAGTGTGGTTACCACATGTTGAAATGCAAGAAAAAAATTCCAAACTATAGACCATCCTTTTTAAAATATGTTCTAACAGAGGAGCTGCGAGTAGTCAAGGGGTTGTTATTTAGCTTCTCTTTAATCGATTTTATCTTTGGTTGGTTTTGTCCATCCTGTCTTGAAGTCCATTTATTCCAGTTTTTAAGGACACTGTCGTGTAGGTTTCGTGTTTTTTTGGGTAAGTTCATTCCGATAAGTATTGAAGTGAAGGAATCTATTTCAAGTTGTACGGTGGCCGACATGGCCGACATCGCCGATCGGAAAGGTCGAAGCGTCCTACTCATGGTTCCGTGGAAAACGAGTTTTGGGCGCATAAAGAGAGGAAGTAGTGATGAGATTGCAGATGGTATTACAGTTTTTCAGGATCTTGGCAATAACGAATATTTGATAGAGTTACAAACGATGGCTGGCGCTGATTTGTTGATTGAGGAGGGTTTCGATATGGACGAGGTACATGTTTGCTGTCATCCTCCTCACGGATTTTACACTAACGTTAGTATCTTGGGTCTCCGTTCCTACGTCGATGATGTGGATGTCAAGGACTGTCTTTCTCAATTTGGGGAAGTGAAAGGCGAAGTTATCAGATTGAAGTACAAGGCAGACCATGACCTGGCTGGAATCGAAAATGGTAATCGTTTGGTGAAAATGCTTCTTGGAGCTAGATCTATTCCGTATTCAATGAGAATTGGAGGCGAGTGGTGTAGGGTTATTCACAATAACCAACCGCCCGTTTGTAGTGAATGCCATGAGGAAGCCCATACAAGAAAGAAATGCCCGCAAATTGAATGTAGGATTTGCAAACAAAAGGGGCACATGTCCTATATTTGCGATAAAAAGAAAGAGCAGCATGGCGATGATTTAAACCCTGTCGCTGACGATGCCGGAGTTGCAGTCGAGAATCCAGCGACAGTTCAGGAACCAGAACCAGAAGGAAAACCCCCGACCGAGCCTGTTATTACTGAAATGGATGATGATTCAATGGTTTACGATGATACGGCACAAGGTAAAAAACGACCTCATTCGTCGACGGATTCTGACTCTGTGGAAAGTAGTTAGTCGTCGGCAAAGGCTACGCCCAGTTCCAAACATAGAAAATGCTCGAAATCGCGATAAGAAAAAGGAGAACATTCATTCAGAGAAACCCATTAGTAAAGATCCGCCCGCTGGCGCAGGTACGTCATGATATTTTTCTATATATTACGGGATCACTAATGGCTAATTTACGTTCCTTTTCCACTTTCTGGTTTGTTTTCATGACTATTTTGGCCAGTGTTAATTGAAGAAGATTTGATATTATTTGCGTTCAAGAAACACACTGGTCTGTTGATTTGGAGATGGAAATTAAACGAGAATGAGGCGGTGACATATATTTTGCCCATGGGACGGCCCATAGTAGAGGTGTTGCTATCTTGGTCCATTCACGCTTGGATCACACTTTGAGACGACTGAAATGTGATAATGAAGGTCGGGTCCTCAACGTTCTTTTGGATCTTGAAGAATCTACAATTAACATAATTTGTATCTACGCACCTAGAACTGACATTGAACGGCGGCATTTTTTCAGTGGTTTTGATCGCTTTCTTTCTGATGATTTTGTTAATATCGTGACTGGAGACTTTAATTGTATTATGGATACGAAAATGGATAAACTCGGAGGAAACCCGAATGCGAGACATTCCGCTGTGCTTGCATTGAATGACGTTTCTAAGCGTTATGATCTTATTGATATTTGGAGGTTGCGTCATAGACATGAACATAATTTTACTTGGGCTGGAAAAGACCCCGCTGATACTAGTGTAATAATACGAACACGCATTGATTTTTTTCTTGACGAGCAGAAATTTCGACCGCTTCGTAACTTCAGTTAATATCCTGCCTTATTCTCATTCCGATCATGACTGCATTTGTTTAACTTTTGATTTCGAACACTTGGCGCGTGGCCCTGGTTATTGGCATTTTAATAACGAGCGTTTGAAAGACGAGGTTTTCGAAGCTGAAATCGAGGGATTTTGGACGGATTGGAAGACTCGTTTTAAAGATTTCCCAAACCTCCTAAAGTGGTGGAATAGGGCGAAGCAGCATTTTAAAATAATTGCCATCAGACCGGCGAAAATTCGGAGAAAAGCGCAGGAGCATAAGCGTCATCAACTTGAAACCGAACTAGAGAAACTGCAACGAAATGCAAAAAATGGTTCCAATCGTGATATAGAGCGATATCTTTTGGCGAAAGAAAAACTCAAACAGCTAGACTTGAGGGATTTGGAGGCAAGTAAGATTCGAGCGAAAGCGCAGTTTTCAGAAGAAGGCGAAAGGAGCACGCGTTATTTCTTTTCATTAGAGAAGAAACGGAAGGCAGAGCAAACTATTCGTCTTTTGACCAAGGAGAATATGGATACTGTTAAGGACATGAAAGGTCTTCTCTCCGAGACCCACGCATTTTATAAGGAACTGTTTTCAGCTCAACCGTGTGACGAGGCCGCTCAGAATGCCTTTTTAAGTGTACCATTTCCGAAGCTGTCAGAGTGCGACAGAGAACATTGTGACAGAGACCTAACTGAGGAAGAGTTACGCAAAGCGGTTTTGTCAATGGAAAATGATAAGTCACCAGGGATAGACGGTCTGACAAATAATTTCTATAAACACTTTTGGCCAATTTTAGGAGAAAAACTGACCCAGGTTTATAATTATGCATTTCGCAGTGGCCAGTTATCAGTGTCGCAGAGGCGAGGTGTCATTACGTTGTTATTTAAAAAAGGTGATAGGACTTTGTTGAAGAACTGGCGACCCATCTCGTTATTGACCACTGATTACAAGGTTCTAACAAAAGCACTTGCGAATAGATTGCAACAGGTTCTCCCCACCATTATCCATTCCGATCAGACGGCTTCTATTAAGGGAAGGACAATAAATGACAACACGCGGCTTCTCGATGATGTGCTCGCATACGCTAATGAGACTAATACACCTCTGGCTTTTATAAGTGTGGATAAGTTAAAAGCTTTTGATAGGGTATCTCATGCTTTTTTATTTAAGACTCTGGATCGGTTTGGCTTTGGACCTAATTTTATTCATTGGATAAAGGTTTTGTACAACTCTGTTTCTAGCTCGGTAAAAGTGAATGGTTGGTTCACGTCTTTCATTCCACTTGAAAGGGGTTTGAGACAAGGATGCCCGCTATCTATGCCTCTTTATGTTATCGCTGCTGAAACCATGGCGATTAATATTCGAGGTAACGCAGGGATTCACGGCATTCTCACCCCGGATTTACAACAGGAAGTGAAACTATCGCAGTTTGCAGATGACACTACCCTTTTACTCGTCGATGAAATTTCCATTCGTGAAACTTTCCGTACTTTTGATCTTTATGAGAAAGCTTCTGGCGCAAAAATTAACAAGAGTAAATGCAAGGGCCTGTGGAGTGGGGCTTTTGCGCATAGAACTGACCAGCCCTACGGCTTCGAATGGTTTAACCAGTACATTCCTGAGAAAATCCTTGGGCAGTACTTCGGGAATGTGGACTTTACGCAGCTTAACTGGAATCATAAGGTTGAGAAGATTAAAAACATAGTTACATCATGGCAGCACAGGGATTTAAGCGACAAGGGCAGAGCTTTGTTAATAAATGCTCTGATGACGTCTAGTCTATGGTATAATGTTACTTCTTTACCTGTGCCCTCTTGGGTGGTTACACAAGTGGAAGAAATTATCTTACCCTGCGAGCAGAGTCTCTTTCGATCTTCCTAGATAAGTCGGGAAGAGGAAAGTAGACTCTGCTCGCCGCCTCCACATTATTTGATTTGCCGCTCATCCAAAGAATTGGATGAGTCAGTCCAGTTTCGACTTGTCAAACCTGTTTTTTTTTATTTTTGCGCATGATCAGTCGCCACGCGTCATCAATATTTTGAAATTTACAACAGCGTGGCAATTTTAACTGTTAGAATTCCCATGAGTTTTTCCTATATGTGTCGGTTACAGAAACTAGCCTGACAGAAACCTATAAATTTTTCAGTAAAAAAATAAAATGGCATTTTTAAGATATATGGACTATCTTGAGTTTCCAATGAAATGATTCCTTGATTGTCGTGTGTTTGCCGGAGTTGTTCGAAAATATTCCGACTTCTTCTTCTTCGTTTTGTGGCTACTGGTCACGCGTGACTGACACCGGATACATAAATTTTCAATTTTTAACGCGTGCTCAATACAAAATGTGGAGGCGGCGAGCAGAGTCTACTTTCCTCTTCCCGACTTATCTAGGAAGATCGAAAGAGACTCTGCTCGCAGGGTAAAATTATCTATGCTTTCTTTTGGAATAATAAACATCCTCTTGTGTGCAGAGACATTCGTGCATTGCCTGTTAAGGGGGGATGCTTTAACATCCCCCATTTGGAATCCAGAATACAAGCATTCCGTTTGAATACTTTGAAGAGGCTGTTGTCTGGAGAGGAAGCTCATTGGAAAAGTTTCACTGCATATTTCTTTCGTGTTTCCAATATGAAGCTCGGCAAGTTAACCCTTGCGTTGGAGTACTCCCTTCAACGTATTAATCGCGATGTCCCTGCTTTTCACAAAGAGTTGCTATCCGCTTGGTTCAAACATAGTCCGTGCCGTGTTCGCACCCACGTCCCAGTCTCTAGAACAGATATATTGAAGGAACCACTATTTCTTAACAAGCAGATCACTGTTGATGAAGTACCTCTGTTCTACGCTGATTGGATTGCTGCGGGTCTGACGAGGGTGAAGGACATCTGTTATGAGGCAGTCCCGGGCCTCTTACCTATCCTAGCAATGCATGAAATTTTGACGGAACAACGTGGTCGCACTTTATCCCGAACCAGACGTGAATATAGACTGCTCGTTGAGGCTTTTCCCCGTCAGTGGATTCAGCAGGTGTGTTCCGAATCAGCACGTCCTCCCTCGCTTCAACCCCGTCTTAATATTCAAGCTTCTAGTCCGAATCAAGAGTCGCTGGATATCCTGTCCTGTAAAACGCGTCATTTTTACGGTCAGATAAGTAGTATGCATAAGCCAGTTATACCAGCCGTAGCCACTTGGAAGCGAACCCTTCAACCGGAGCCAGCTTTTAATTCGAAGCAGTGGGGAATTTTGTATTCTCCCTTAGTTTCTAACAAACAAGGAGACATTAACTGGCGTATGGCCCATCGCGTTTTACCGACTGCATTGTCGTTGCATAGAATGACGGTTTATGATTCACCTTTTTGTCACAGATGTGGCCTTTTGGACACACTTGATCATGCACTCGTGGAATGCGTTACAGTTACAAATTTTTGGTCTTTCGTGCAAACCTTCATAGACAAACTCACACAAAACAATCTACCGCTCACAGCTGCTGTTAAGCTATTAGGAAAAATTCACAAGACGAGTGATCCCTTCAACAAGAGGTCAATGGATTTAGTAAACTGGACACTTACAGTAGCGCGTTATGCTATATTCCGATCAGCTGTTTATCACAGAAAGGACAATCAAACTATGCCTCCAGAAGCTATTTTTACTGCATCAACTAAGTCGCAATTGCGTTTTCAATTTAGGTTACATTTACTTCGTCGTTCCCAGAATAATTTTCAAGATCTTTGGTGTATTCGTGAAGCCTTTGCTAAGGTGTTAAATAATAACATAGTTTTCACGTTCTAAAAGTTTAATTTAGTACAAAACCAAGATAAGAAGTAGATATATAACTGACTGATATATTGTATGACCCTTTTTAAATGTAAATAAAAAGCTCTTTCGAGCCTTTTTAGATAGAAAAAAACAATGGCTCAGGGACCGATTAACCTCTCCCTCTTTGGATTGAAAGTAGCACGGGGACCCCAAACAGAGATTTTGCTTTTTTTTTTCTCCACTCAAAAACTGTTTAGAAATGAATTTTACTGTAAAATTTAACGGTAAAAATCATCAACGGCGATTATAGACCGTTCAACGGTTATTTACAAATTGAAGGATCATGTGCTTATATATATCTTAGAAATGCGCATGCGTTCTGTTCGTACTATGGTGTGATTAGTAGTGTGGTTACCACATGTTGAAATGCAAGAAAAAAATTCCAAACTATAGACCATCCCTTTTCAAATATGTTCTAACAGAGGAGCTGCAAGTAATCAAGGGGTTAGTCACAATGGCCCAGGGACCGATTAACCTCTCCCTCTTTGGATTGAAAGTAGCACGGGGACCCCAAACAGAGTTTTTGCTGTTTTTTTTTTTCACTCAAAAAATGTTTAGAAATAAATTTTACTGTAAAATTTAACGGTAAAAATCATCAGCGGCGATTATAGACCGTTCAACGGTCATTTACAAATTGAAGGATCATGTGCTTATATATATCGTAGAAATGCGCATGCGTTCTGTACGTACTATGGTGTGATTAGTAGTGTGGCTACCACATGTTGAAATGCAAGAAAAAAATTCCAAACTATAGACCATCCTTTTTAAAATATGTTCTAACAGAGGAGCTGCGAGTAGTCAAGGGGTAAGTCACAATGGCTCAGGGACCGATTAACCTCTCCCTCTTTGGATTGAAAGTAGCATGGGGGACTACGTACTATGCTGTGATTAGTTGTGTGGTTACCACATGTTGAAATGCAAGAAAAAAATTCCAAACTATAGACCATCCTTTTTAAAATATGTTCTAACAGAGGAGCTGCGAGTAGTCAAGGGGGACACCCACCACAAGTGATAAAAGATATCTGCTGCTTTGGTTCTTCCTTCGCAGTTCTATCTGCCTCAGTTCCAAGAAGCCTTTTTTGAGGAGCTGCGAGTTGTCAAGGGGGATACCTACCATAAGTGATCGAAGATATCTGCTGCTTTGGTTCTTCCTTCGCCGTTCTTTCTGCCTCAGTTCCAAGAAGCCTTTTTTGAGGAGCCTCCTCTTTCCCAGATTTGTGGTACGTATCTTTTTCTGTTTTTACGGTGACCCTCCTGGGGACTTATGCTTGACCTTCTGTCATAACCCAGGGTAAGCCGGTGTTTTTCCTTCTATTGGTTTCTTGTGTGGTGTATCTTTGCTGCTGTTTCTTTTTTTCGTCGCTGGTTCCAGTTTTTCTCTTTTTCTCGTCTTTGCCTTTTTGCTCCAGTAATCTTTTGTCAGCTGTTTTTGGGTTTGTCTTCTTTTGTTTATCGTTTATTTGAGCTCTATAGTAAGGAATTTAAGCTATATATTGTGTTAACTTTAATTGTAAGTTATTTTAGTATTAAGAGAGGTATTTTTCAAGTTGAAAGATATCTTTTCTTGAATTTAGTATAAGGTATTTATTCTTCGTCATCAATTTACTAGTAGTTTGATACATTTCTTTATACTGTAGTTGTAATTGTGAGCACTTATTCTCCGAGTGAATCACTCTTGTAGTAGTAAGGGAACTTAGTTCAAGTATATTGAGGGAAGTGTCTTTCGAGTCGAAAGATATTTTTTCTTCAGTTTAGTTCATAGTATTTATTCTTTGTTTAACTTATAAGTAGTTGGATTTATTTCAATATACTGTAGTATTTCTGAACACGTATTCTCCAACTGAATCTTATTATTGTAGTAGTAAGGGACTTAATTTAAAAGCATATTAAGAAAAGTACCTTTTAAATTGAAAGACTTTTTGAAGTACGCTGAAGAATTTATTCTTGTTGTCATATATTGTTGTAGCTGATAAGTTAACAAATTTAAAATATTAAAAGAGTAAATTGCTTTTGTAGTAGTAAGGAATCTATTAGTAGTTGGACGTATTCCATATTCTGTAGTTGTATTTCTGAGCACTTATTCTCTGAGTGCATCATTATTGTAGTAGTAAGGAACTTTATTCGCAAGTACATTAAGAGAAGTATCTTTTAAATTGAAAGAGTTTTTTTTTCTTGAAGTAAAATTAAAGAACTTATTCTTGTAGTGAAATATTGTTAACAGATTCAAATATTAATAGAGAAATAATTATTTAGTTGTTGATAATTAGCTTACACTGTATTTACCTACTTTTTGTTATGTTGCCGCTAACTATCAACATCCACGTTGGTCGCAAGCTGTCTGACAAGCGACGGGACGAGATATTGGATGCTGTTTTGAGTTATTTTGCCCCTGAAACGGTGAGGGCCGTTCAGGTGGGCTATGATGTGGTTCGTGTAACTTTCCGTGAGGCGGAGAATTATCGTTCCGCAAAGGAAAGGGAGGATGTTCGCTTTTTGGCATGTGGTGTCGGGTGTTGGGTGGGGATCCTCCGACCACACTCATCCACATATTTGATTATCCCTTTGAAGAGCCTGAGGCCGACCTTCGCGCTGCTTTTGAACCCTATCGCGCAATCAAGTCTGTTAAGCGCCAGACTTACTTGTCTCATCCAAGTATTTCGACTGGCACAGTCCTGGTCTCTATTGTTATGAAAGAGCCCCCACCCCGCTACTTAATGGTTCGGGGCTATTACGTTCGGACTTGGTACCGCAGTCAACCGCTGGTGTGCAATATGTGTTCGGCTGAGGGGCATCGTGCCGCTGATTGCCCGAACCGCGATAAATGCCGTCGTTGTGGGGGTACGGGTCATTTTGCCCGTGCGTGTCTCGTTTCCCGTCCTTCTTTTGCCGAGGTTGCCAGAGGCGTTGCTGGCTCCTCTTCGTCGGGCACATCTGGTCCGGCTGTTCTGCCTATAACAACTGGCGCTTTACGTGGTGGTGATGATGATGATGATGATGATGATGATGATGATGATGATGATGGTGTTGATGATGACGATTCTATCTCCTTTGGTGAAGACGCTTGCTCCAAGATGTCTTCGGCCTCTGGTGGCCAAGCTGCTTTCTCTCAGCAGGTCACCGTGGACAGCGCCATTTTTAAGGTGGCGAGTGTGTGCTCTCTGGGCAATGATAGTGTTGGGGATAAAAACGAGCCTTCTGTCCGGTCGAGAGCGGCGAGTCTCCCTTGTTTAAGCGAGCCTTCTGTTTCTGGGGCTCCTGTCTTTAGTGTTGAGTCTCGTCCTCGGTCTTTGTCGTCTGCAGATAAGCCCCCTGTGGCTTCTAGGAGTGGTGGCGGGTTGACGGGCCAGTCTGTTTCGGTCTCTGACCCTATGTCTGGTGAATGTGAGAATAATGCCTCAGTAACTTCTGATGCTGCGTGCCCTCACCCCTCCCCTGTTGTTGGTATGAATGACGGGCAGATTGTTAGCCCCTTGCCGGAGGCTGAGGCTTTATCTGCCGATAGCCTTGAACTTGTTGCCTCCGGGGCCTCTAAGGAGGCTCCAATAGCTCCGGCAGCTGTACCTTGTGAGGAGGCTCCGCCTTCCCAGGGTTCCCACAGTGTTTTGCAGGAATATCAGTCTTCGTCTTTACAGAAGAAGACTAAATCGGGTTTGTTTGCCTCTCTGAGGCGTAAGGCGTCTCCTTTAGAGGCGAAGTCGCGACGTCAATACGTACCGAATATTCCGCCAGAGAGGTCTTCTAGGCCCAAGACTGCTAAGCAGTCTTGAGGCTTGAGGTTTTTTTTTTTTGGACTGTTTTTTTGGTGGTCTTGTTTTTACTTTTGCACTTTCTCTTCATTATGGAAAGTGCTCGTATCCTAACTCTAAACGTTAACGGTTTAAGGGACGTTAATAAACGATTGTCTCTCCTTCCATGGATGTCCCATTTTTCGGCCGATTTCGTTGCCCTGCAGGAGACACATGCGTCCTCTTGTCAGGACTGCAGCTCTTGGTTTTCCCCATACGGTTATTCCGTAGTATCTTCCCCTGGCTCTGCACATTCCTGTGGAGTGGCTTTGCTCTTTCGCCACCGTTTTGTGTTGACTAAATCTGTTGCCGACAAGAGGGGGCGTTTCATCATGGCTGAGTTTAAGCTGGATGAGGTCTCCTTTAGGCTGGCTTGCATCTATGCACCTAATCGAAATCCGGATAAGAAGGCGTTTTTTGATTTTGTTTCTGACTCGGTTGATCCAGCTATAACAACCTTAATTTTGGGGGACTTTAACGCAGTGTTCGACCGCTCTTTGGACCGCCGAGGGCCTAATCCCTTGGATGATTCTCGTGAGAGCTCTAGTGCTTTGTGTTCTCTTTTTGACGATTGCTGTATGGTGGACATTTGGCGGCATCTTCACCCTGCGCTCTCTAGTTTTACGTGGATGAAGCCCGATGGTTCCGTGGCTTCCCGTATCGACCTGATCGGGTGCCCTTTCTCTGGGTCCACCACGCCAGTGAATGTGCCATTCTCCCTTGTCCTTATTCGGATCATTCAGTTGTCTCTCTTCGTTGTAGCATTCCTTCCCCTCTCCCTCGTGGGCCGGGGAGGTGGAAGCTTAATGTGTCTCTTCTGACCAACTCCGACTTTGTTGGTGCAGTAAGTCATTTCTGGGCTGTGTGGCGTATCCAGAAACGTTCCTTTCGGTCCCTCCAGGCTTGGTGGGATCGAGGCAAAGAGCATTTAAAAGGGTTGGCAGTGCGTTTTTCTGTTGAGGCTTCTTCTGCGAGGCATTCCTCTCGTTCCATTCTTTTGAGCGTCTACTCTCATTTGAAGGATAAGATTGATGCTGGCAATGTTTCTCTTCTTACGGTGTTCGAGAATGTTTCCAACCGTATTAGTGAGCTGGATGCTAAGGAGGCTGACGGTGCTCGGATTCGCTCTCGCACCAGGTGGGCTGAGGAGGGCGAGTCTTCTACTAAGTTCTTTTTAAGACTGGAGAAGAAGCGGGGGTCTGATGGTTGGATTTCTGCCATGCGATCCGATGATGGTTCCTTTGCCACTGAAATCAATGCCATTTGCGATTCTTGGGTGGAGTTTCACTCTTCCCGTTTTTCTGCTGCTGTGACGGATCCATCTGAGCAGAGCGACTTGCTGGATTCTCTCTCTGCCTTTTTGTCTCCTGCGCAGAGCGAGCTGTGTGAGGGTTTGCTAACTGTGGAGGAGGCTCGTGTTGCTATGGAGGGTTTAGCTTCTGGTAAATCTCCTGGTTCGGATGGTTTACCCATCGAGTTCTATCGAACCTTTTGGGACGTTTTGGGCTCTGATTTAGTTGAAGTATTTAATGCCTCTTATTGTTCTGGCTTTTTGCCCACTTCTCAGCATACGGCGTTAATAACTCTAATTTTTAAAAAGGGTCATAGGCTCTCCCATAAGAACTGGAGGCCTATTAGTCTGCTTAATTGCGATTATAAGATATGTGCTCGTGCTCTGGCTGGGAGGCTTTTAAAGGTCCTCCATCACGTTATTCACCCCGATCAAACGTGTGGTGTGAAGGGCCGCTTTATTGGCGCAAATGTTTCCCTCTTGAGAGACGTGGTTCAGTATGCCCATGAGACCAGGCTCCCCGTTTCTATCCTGTCCCTCGACCAAGAAAAAGCTTTTGACCGGGTTGACTGGGAGTGTCTCTTTACGACTCTGCAGCACATGGGTTTCGGAAAGTCCTTTATTTCTTGGGTTCGCCTTTTGTACGCCGGTGTCCGGAAAGCCGTGCTCGTCAATGGCTACACTAACAAGTTTTTCTCGCCTTCTCGGGGGGTGCGGCAGGGGTGTCCCTTGTCGCCTCTCCTCCTTATCGCCTCCTCTCCTTATCTCCATCGAGGTTCTTGCAGTTAATCTTCGTGCGCATCCTAATACTATTGGTCTTCGCTTGCCTAACGTTCCTTCCTGCCTTCCTGTCCTCTCCTTGTACGCCAACGATACCTCTGTTATTGCCTCTTCGGACGACGCTATTCGTGCTGTTTTTTGCGTTTATGATAAATTTGAGAGGGGCACGGGTGCCAAGCTGAACATGGAGAAATGCGAGGGTCTCTGGCTTGGTGGTTGGGTCGACCGTTTGGACTGTCCTGTTCCTATTCAGTGGACGTCTGAAAAGATCAAAGTACTTGGTGTGTTCCTTGGGAACGGGAATTTGGACAAATGTAATTGGAGGCCTCGTTTAGATGCTGTCACGCGCTGCCTCAATTCCTGGCGTTCTCGTCACTTATCATTCACTGGTAGGGCTTTGGTTGCCAATGCCCTTGCGCTCTCTAGGATGTGGTACGTGGCTTCCCTCTTGTCCATGCCAGAGTGGGCCTTGTCCGAACTAAATACTGTTCTTTTTAGCTTCTTTTGGGGTGGAAAGAAGGACTTAGTTGCTCGTGCTGTAGTCGTCCACCCAAAGCCTGCAGGAGGTTTCTCAGTTGTTTCCGTTCGCCATAAAGTTTATGCTCTGCTTGTGCAGTGGGTTCGGCGTATGGTTGTGTCGCCCAGCGGGTGGGTTCCTCTGCTCACCTTCTGGTTTTTTGACCGTTTTGGCGCAGCCCCTCACGATGTGTTTTCAAATCCAGCATCTTTCGCCCCTGAACGTCTTCCTCCTTTTTATGCCTCTCTTCTTCGGGCCTGGGGTGCCATTCAGGGCTCCTCTTCTTCTTCATCTAGTTTGGTTGTGGGCTCGTCCCAGCATGTCGACCCGGTTGCTGTCGCTTCTGTTTCTACTAAAAGTTGTTATGTTCTGCTTCTTTCTTTGTCTCCGTGTATTCCCCATTGTGTC
>OX421454.1:34222505-34240005 GCA_949126865.1 Montipora capitata
TTTTTCTTGTGATTTCAGACAATCGGTAAATCGCTTTTCTGTAAAGCTAACGACCACAAAAGAGCAAGAAAAATTTAAGCTATTAACTACTGAATTACAAGAGGCAGCGACGCAAACCAAATATTTCGAAATCTTCGAGCAGCTTACCCGCTTTATTAGGAAAAAAAAATACCGGGAACAATTATTGTCTAATTGGCTAGAGTGGTGGCACAAACGCCGTGCAAATATCTTTAACGCATTCAAACCTGCACACGGAGCACCCAAAACAAATTGGGCCGAAGCATTCCACGCTTCCCGATCACATTCTGAATCTGTCAACCTGAGCCTAGTGGACGCTGCGTACCATGACATAGTGGATGCTATTTTGACCGACGTCCAACTTCACGAAATTGGCGCAGGCACCATGGCTCCTCTAAGAGGCCCTGATGAGGCCACTAGGCTGGCAAGAGATTTTGAAGATCAAAAGCAACGAGCAAAGGATTATGCAAGCGCAATCGCTACATTAACTAAAAGCCTAGAATCCACTGGAAACTCTTTTATGGTTGAGACCAACAGCACTCATAGGCCAGACAAATGGAAACCCACGAAACGGAAACGAGTTAGCATAAATGAGGTGCGCGCTCGTGCCGAGGACATTCGTCGTTATTCATCAAGTTCTGAAGACGAAATTGTAGTCAACACCTCTGCGAAATGTCTAAAACGGCGAAGAAGCAAGCGCAGTAAGCGGTTCCAGTCCAGTTTAAGCAAGGCACTAAGAGAAAAATTTGAACTGTTGTCTTACAGAGAGGATGATTTAGGAATTTACTGCGACGTGAAAGGAAACCAGGATAATTACTTTGTAACTATAAGTAACAACCCGTCTTGTAATTGCCCTTACTATTTGTGGAAACAAAACAATGTTGTTCAGATATGTAAACATTTGGCTTGGGTGTATGTCAAAATAATCGGTTTGTCTACCGACGACGATGCAATTCATCAAGTAGCTCTAGACGGTAGGGAGTTGAAACGCATCTTAGATAAGGCACCCCACTTCACACCGACTACAGTTGCTGAAACAACTCCGACACAGCCGCGCTTACACATGCCAAGTGTGAACACTCTCTTGCCTTATACCTTAGCAACCAGCTCTGCAGGGGTAACTGCAAATTCTACTTGCCTTTCGTCGCCCGTAAACGTATCAACACAACCTGTCCCTACTATGTGCAATACAGTACCAGTTTTTACGCACCTCGCAACGGCAATTCAAGGCCCAGGCCAGCCTACCAGTGCAATCCACTTTCCAGTGGTGACATTACCAGTGCACACCTCACCGCGGCCTGGAAACAAAGGGAATTTTCAAGGGATTCTCACTGATGCCGAAGTGAAGGGAATTTTTTAAAGTGATCCCAGGGACAGAAAACCTCAGTTATGGTATGTGGATAAAATGGTTCGAAGTAGCACAGCAAGATGCGCTTCTTGTATTAATGTACAAATGGTACTCGGAGTTCTTTATGTTCAAGTTTCAGGTTTATGGATACCAAGAGGGCGACGAGCTGCTATAGAGCGGACTTTCTACTTGTGTGCTCACCCCAACTGCCTCTCGCGACGACCACCGTTTTCTAATCTACGAGTACCTCCGCCTGTTATCAATGTCTCCGCAAACAGTTTTCTCGAAGACAGAGACCTTGCAATTCTCCATGAAAGACGTTTACCCTTGTCACTTCCGTTGCAAGATTTATTGTAGCTTCAAGATAAACCCTTTTTTTTTAAATCCCTCCTTTTAAATTACCTAGATATAAAAAATGGATGTTAAAACACTTTCTAGACTTATATTTTTGAATATGCACGAATTACAGATTGTCCGTTATTTTTACTCAACAAACAATGATTGTGCAAACGAATTTGAACTTGTATAACGCTAATGTGAGAATGATTGCAACCCATCTCGGTCTGCGATCATACAAGTGACTCCGATTACTAGTACAATAGACAAAATTTGACTGCACTTGGTCAGTTACCGCTCATCAATCAATCAATCAATTCCGAGACTGTATGAATAAATAAAAGACTCGTTCAAATGCAAATGTCCTGCATATCCCGATTGCTTCGTTTATAACTGTGCTAGGGTTGCTTAAAAATGCGGGCTCGGTGAGTACAGACTTCCCTCCTAAGGCCCCCTAGGGATGATCGGCTCAGACTTTGCGAGAATTTGACCCAAAATCCAAAGCCCGAACGGTGCCTGAGTCAAGATTAAAGTGTCTCCCCATAGAAAAAATAACTTCTTCTTGAAAAATAATAATTATAAGGTAATTAACTTCTCGGAAATTATAAATGTATGCTTTCATTAAATGCTATTATTTCCGATAAGCTGTCTCTTAGCGTAATAACTTTCTTTCCTCCCAAAGCAGTCTGAGAGTACATTGTAACTTAATCAATGCATCCATTGCAACCCCTATAGGTATTGAATCGCGATTGAAAACTAATCGTTGTATACTTAGCCTTCCCTCAGCAAAGCGAGCACTGGGATTGGTTGTTTTTTTGTCAAGTTACCCTGATTAAATTACGGGTTACAATTCCGCTGTTGTTGTCCGCTCCGGATACAACAGTCTGTTTGTTTGTTTTGCTGTGATTTTAGAAGGGAAAGTCCGAAATATATAAGAAGTTGCTTAATGTACATGCCCTCGGGAAAGAGCCAAATGCTTCGTCCCGGGAAACATCAGAGCTCTCTGGAAAACAAAACAGTTTCCCCCGGCACCATACATTGAGTGTACCAGTATTGTAACTTTATCGCAATTGCAATTGCTTTGTGACGAAAAGCATATTTTAAGCAGAGTCCATGACATAACTGGCAGGGTCCCGAAGGATAGCCTTAAACTCCCGTGAAAACTCCTGGATAGTTTGATAACAAAGAGAAAGTTCCAGGAGATTGCTGCATGTATGGGCTATTGGTCGCCTGGAAACTCCCTCCAACCTATTAAACATGACACGAATGGGCTGTTGTGGAAGGATGTCTTGGGCGGTTACAAAAAGTAAGAAAGATAGCAGGTCATCTTCTCCAAGGCCTCGAATAAAATCTCACAGGTAATAGAAGGTCACGTCTTCTTCAGGACGCAAATTGTCGTCGGTTTCAATGAGACTCAGGACACCACTGGTAGTTGGTAAAAGGGCTTTGTACAGGTCGTTCAGTGTCGTATTTGAAAGCTTTTCCCAGAATGCCTGAAAGTGGTTCTGAGGAATACCACTTTTAATGAGCGTGCACAAGAACAATGGCTTCATGCACAGCTCTTGTCGCGCAAGATTAGCCAACAGAGTGTTGATGTTATCTTGCCGTATAACAGCGCCCATCCCGAAACGGCCAAAGACGTACTGAACTTCTTCCCTATGACTGTCCTGAAGAGACTGAAAGTCTCTCACTGCCCTTTCCAAGATTTCCCTTTCACTTTCAGTTATGAACTTCATGAAATCGCTGAGAAGGCATTCCTCATTTACTGCGGACGGAGAGTGGATAACAGTGAGTAAAGTGCTCTTACAAAAACTTACAGGAATGGTTTGGAGGAGTGCTGTCGCATGTGAGAAAATTCTCCCCAGAAGGGGATAAATTCGATTCGCTTCATTTTGCTTTGCGATGGACAGGAAAGGAACAAACACATTCTCCCCTGTGAAATAGGTGTTAAAGCCTTCAATCCAAAAGACGGACAACACGTCTTTTAGAAGGCCACCACCATCCACACCGTCCTCTCCAACGAAACATACTTGCAAGTAATGTTCCACCACGTCTTCTGCATGTCAAATCTTGAAATTTCAATATTCTGCATGCCAAATCTTCATTTTGCCTTGCGATGGACAGGAAAGGAACAAACACATTCTCCCCTGTGAAATAGGTGTTAAAGGCTTCAATCCAAAAGACGGAAAACATGTCTTTTAGCTGGCCACCACCATTCACACCGTCCTCTCCAACGAAACATACTTGCAAGTAATGTTCCACCACGTCTTCACATTCACTGTGTACTTGCAATACGTCCTCCATGATGTTGCCGCCCTTTACTTTAATTTGACGTACGTTTGGAGTTAAACAAGACAAGAGAGGATCGTATGCTACCAGGAGAAAAAAACATAATCATATTACTAATAGCTATCATGATTACTCTTTTCCTTACTGTGCAAATTTCACCACTTCCTTATAAGCCGTACTTAAGTATCAGTAAAATGGATGGGACTACGCGAGGGATGTAAAATTTTCTCCGCTGCCTCGAGTGACACTGAGCTGAATACACTGATAGACGCTTCCACAGTCGTGTAATTTGTAAAGTCTTGCACTCTCGCCACTGTGTACGGAGTGAAACGCTGAAAAGTAAAAACAAAAGGAAGTGTGACTTACCTGAAGTACCTGCAGCTCTTGTCTGTTCTGACAGCCCCATGGTGACATTTAGCCGTTGTCGAAACCTCCTTCCTCGCTCAGTGATACCATAGGCACACACATAAATGAAAATAAGTCAGATCACAATGTAGTTACATATTTCTAATAAGAAGAAAATAACTACATGTAGAACTCAACGCTCTTGTACATCAAATTATCGTGATTGCTGTCTCCTGGATGACAGAAGAAGCTACTTGCCCTGATATTGTGCAATTATACGTTCTATTTTACCATCATCAACACCAGACTTTGATCTCCGTATTAAGGTTAACGAAATTGTCTCAACATCAAAACAAAGCAATTTGCCGGGAACTTAGGTAGCTATGTAATCTTTCGGCAAGGAAGATTGAGAATAAGAAACAGTGTAACCAAATTAACAAGAACAAATTTTAAGTCTCAAGCAACTCACCTCCTCTGCTACTGATTGATCGTCTTCGACAGTGTCATCTAAATCACGGGGGTCTGGTTCATGAGGTGCTCCTAGAGATATCTGCGGTGTAACAAAGACAAAGGAATTTTTAATACCATAGGCAGCACTACTTTTTCTCGGCTCGCTAATTCTTCTGATTTATGTATTAGCATATTGTTGCGCTCATTAGATGGTTACTGTTCGTTTTTACGAACAATAAAGAGTTTGTTTTGAGCAAGATGAAAGGCAGAGGAACTATACCGACTGATTGCAATAAACGTAGACATTTTACCTCCGAGTCCGAGTCCGCGACAGCGGTTACCTCGTCCCCCTATAGCGCGAAATGAGTTCAAACTATCAATTCTGCAAATACATGAAATAATAAATATTTGGCAAGTGCCCAGTGTATATCTCTGATTGCTGAAAAATAAGTAATGCCGTAGTTTAACAGTATCTAAAACTGGCGCTTAATAAGCATCGGTAGTACATAAGGACTGACCTCAAGCAACATTATGGGCGGTTGATCACCAACCACAAGTACTTCGTCCACTGTATGGTCATTGGTATTCTCGTGGGTGGGAACCAATTGCTACGAGACATGAAATATCAATATGTAATGTTAAGTTTTAAAAGCAGCAGTTAGCGATTTTCACTTGTAAGAAGAATAGCTTACCTGAACTGCATCAGTGGGTGGTTGCATTGTACTCGCATCTGCATGTCAAATCTTGAAATTTCAATATTCTGCACGCCAAATCTTGAAATTTCAATATTCTGCATGTCGAATCTTGAAATTTCAATATTCTGCACGTCAAATCTTGAAATTTCAATATTCTGCATGTCAAATCTTGAAATTTCAATATTCTGCATGCCGAATCATAAAATTTCAATATTCTACATGTCAAATCTTGAAATTTCAATCTTCTGCATGTCGAATCTTGAAATTTCAATATTCTGCACGTCAAATCTTGAAATTTCAATATTCTGCATGTCAAATCTTGAAATTTCAATATTCTGCATGCCGAATCATAAAATTTCAATATTCTACATGTCAAATCTTGAAATTTCAATCTTCTGCATGTCGAATCTTGAAATTTCAATATTCTGCACGTCAAATCTTGAAATTTCAATATTCTGCATGTCAAATCTTGAAATTTCAATATTCTGCATGCCGAATCATAAAATTTCAATATTCTACATGTCAAATCTTGAAATTTCAATATTCTGCATGCGGAATCTTGAAATGTCAATATTCTGCATGGAGGATCTTGAAATTTCAATATTCTGCACGTCAAATCTTGAAATTTCAGTATTCTGCATGTCAAATCTTGAAATTTCAATATTCTGGAGAGTCATCTAAAAATATAACTTCATGTATTTCCAAGAATTTAGGCAACATTTCAGTCGTTCTGCATGGAAAGTGTGTGTCAACTTTCCGGGAATAAAATTGGCATGAATGGTTTAGATCAGGATTTTTGTAAAGAAAAGTAAATATTTATCGTTGGTTGATCATGTCCTCCGCATAACCCGCAAAGTCGGGCAGTTCATGTTGACCGTTCTCAGAACGAGAACGGCACAAGCTGCACGTTCAGAGCCAAAGAGAGCTTAAATTAAGCAACAACCGCGGCGACGGCGACGTTGACGCCAACGTCATCTTGAAATAGAAATTCGCCGTTTATAATCACGTCACGACTGTTTCAACCTTTTTAATACGACAAGGGTGTGTTAATTTAGGGGGAGCAAATGAAAATTTACCTTCAAGTGCTGACGTCCTTCAGGAAACCTCGAATTTGGCTATTTCACCTTGTTGTTTTGCACACAACGGGAAAGAAATGGACAAAAGTGAAAAATGCAAGTGCATGGCGTACAAAGGTATTGCTTTTGTCCACGAAATATGCAAATCTGTGACGTTCTCGTTGACCGACGGTCGCCGTTGTCGTTGCTTAAGGGGGGAGGGGGGGGGGGTTTATCTCGAGTACCTTTAACTCTACAGTTATCCTTTATCTGGTTCGCCTCACAACCATATTTGGGGAATCACGTGACCAAAACAAAAAATGCCCAAAAACTCAGCGAGTTAACAATGCTTTTCACAAAATTTTAAGGCAACAGTAGGAGAACTTTCTAACGCAAAAATCTGTCGCATGGATTTTAAAATAAATACATATTTCTCCAAAAAATCAAAATATCAGTTTCATTTTTCGTCCAAATAGAGACTCCTTGCTCAAGTTTACGAAAATTGATGGGACGGTTCTCATCTGGTGAAAAAAAAACGCCTCTTCCTTTCGTTTTTCGAGAGTTTTTACATGCTTTTCACTGAAACGCACGGCAGAGGACTGGGAAAAGTTGCGCATGCGCCTTCTTATTGAAGTGATGTCAGATTTCCATTGAAAACGTTACTTGAAAGAACCATCCATATAACCTTTTTGTAGGGCTCTTTGACTAAAAAGCTTCCTTAGCAACCATTGTCTTTCTGTAGTTAAGTGCCACACCCTTTCGAATGGTCTAACATCAGAATTTTTGTAAAGAAAAGCGAATCTTTATCTTCGCTTGATTACGTCCTCCTCCTAAAATTCGGGAAGTTCATGTCGACCGTTCTCGGGAAGAACGGCAAAGAAATGCACCCAAATGAAAAATGCACGACTTGCACGTGTTTCTCGTTCTTAATCTCTAAAAACGTAAAAACTGAAACCTTGAAGAAAGTCACGAAGCAACAACAGCAAGCTGGTAACAGTTTCTTACTTTCCCATTTTGTCACACCCCATATTTGTTTGCAACAACAGCTGCATTTAAGACTCTCCCCGGATCGCGTTCGCTACTGGAAACAAAGATGGACAGCTGGATGGAGACGGTGAACTCGAAGACCGAATGGAAAAAATAGGGGACTGTACACAGTTTACCACGAGAGCATCACGAGTCCCAAGTAGAGGGGAGAAACCACCTGGCTATTTTAGAAGAGTGACAGAATCGACTTTTGGGACAACCGAACACGAATCCCGGCAATGTCCTAACGGCACTGGGAAACACAGCTCAGCTCTCACACAGTTGCTTAGAAGCATCCAAAAAGGCAACTATTGGCAACGCAAACGGAGAAATCAAAGTAAAAATACTTACATCACAGTTGATAGATTTATTTACCTCTTTAACCTGACCTATTATTCCCACATCACAGTTTACAAATGGTATTGTGAAACTTTGATTTGATGAACATGAAAAAAGATTCCGAAGTAAATTCTTTTCACAACGAAACGGAAGAAGATTGGAAAAGTTAACCGAGAAAAGAAGCGAAATAACCAAATCTTTGCAAAGAAAAAAAAAAGAGAGAAAACGAAAGGGAAACGATCATATTACTCTTGCAAATGTTCCAGATCTCGCTGTATGGTCATCTTTGTACACTGAGACAAAACTATTTCTGTGAAAACAATATCAGTACTTAGACATTCTCACAACATGACAAAATACATTTTTGTTTTACAAAATCTCCCCTCGTTCGATGCAAGTTAACAATCAGACCAAAATATATATAACTAAGGAAGACTAAAAACGTATTCGGTAAAAATTCTTCCTGGATTCTGTTCCTATGAAAAATGCTTTAAATTGGGTTTTACCAACAACCTCACGAAAATACAAATTTAAAGAGTCTTTGACCTTACAGCAAGCAGATAGTTTCATTTTTGTTAATACAACACTTTTTCGTTTCCATGCTATCAGTCACAAAATTGAACTTAGAATACGTTAGGCGAACTCAAGTGCTAGATCATGAATTATTTATTGTGCATCAATTGGAACCATGAAAACTTTGTCCAATTCGTTCCCTGCAAGAAAACGAAAAACACGAAATCTTTAGCACCACGCATTTCTGGAGTTGCTTCAGGTTAAAAGAACAGGCCTCTTTAAAACTTATTTCTGCGCTAATTAGTTTTTTCTTTGCTAATGGTATGGTGGAATTTTCGGCCCCAGCTACTCTAATCCGATTAGTATGATAACGTGAACTTCTTGATACCATCACGGTGATGGAAATGAAACAATATTTCGCTATCTTATAGTAATTATCTCGTGATTGTTTCATCTCGCAAATGCTGTGCAATATGAGTGAAGAGTCCCTTAACTGGATTGGTACAAAAGGTTTTGAACTTGAGATTTAAAGAAAAAAACGTTTTTGTTTTTTTGCTTTTTTTTTCACACAGCACGGCAAGTTCACTATACCAAACTAAACTTTTTCCTGATGGCTTAAGTTTGTTTGGCTTCCACAAACGAGGTTGACTAGCAGTAGAGTTATTTTCATAGAGTTATTTCGTAGAGTTAGAGTTAAGTTTCCAAAATCCTTAATTTAGAAATACAGAAATACAAAAAGTATCCTAAACATGCATAAAAGCTAACCTTAGGCCTAATTAGGCCTAAACAAAAGTTTAGCTTTTATGAATGTTGGCTTCCAAAAGTTTGAATTCAGGATTTTGGAAACTTAACTCCAACTCTACGATGTAACTCTATGAAAATAACTCTGAGAATAGCTGTCCCCTCCACAAACTAACCCGACGCCGAAGTATACACGAACCGGGAATTTGAACGAAATGTACAAAAGTTCAGTGACCACGTGCAAAGGAATTGTGTTACTCCTTAATGATGTTGCCAGGTAACGACTTTGTACACGTTGCCGCAGCGTAAATTTTATAAGGCCGCCGAAAAATACGTTTTCAAAAGTATTCGTTTTCGGTGTCATCGAAAACGCATCGATCCATGCACATCCACACCACCGTTTTCGCAGCGTTTTCAACTGGTCACACTAAAACGCTGAATGACCACCCTGCTAGCAGAGCCTTTCTTTTGCTTGCTCGATTTCGGCGTTGTTGAGAAAGACTCTGCATGAATAGAGTAAGATCCTTATTGAGCATGCGCTGCATGTTGCCAGGATACAGTTTCGAACCCAGGCCTAAAACGCTTGCGCTGACGCCATCTTGATTTTTCATGGTAGAGCGGGCTCAATTATAACCATTGGTTTTAACACGAAACGGATGCTCGCACTGGCAACCTAGCCAATCAGAGTGCTCCATTTAGCCTGAGATAACGATAACCATAATGACAATAGCCGAGTATGGGAATCCAACCCGGGACACATTGGTGGGAGACGAGTTCTCTCACCACTACGCCATCTTTCTGCTATAAAAATAATGTAGAAGAAAACATTGCCACTAAAACGGTTGGAAAGATATAAAATAAATATTGCAAAGCCAAAGAGATGTATGGATCACCAAAAAAAAAAACTACAACAAAAAACAAGACGATTGAATTGAAAAAAAGCTGCCCAGACCTTTTTTTAAGTTTATGACAACTCACTTGCCCGGAAAGTTGTTTTCGTCGAGGATCATCTTATTTGTGATGTAACGGTTGTATTAAAGGTATTCCATATATTGCCTTTTCAAGGTGAGAAATTGTAGTAACCACACATTTGCCCAAATCAACCCCAATATACCGATGCATAGTCATCAACACTGTCATCTTCAAAATCACAAATACCGGCACGATCATTCTCGCATCATTACAGCCAGTTCAAGATTCTTATTATCATTATCACTGTTATCGCCATCAAAGTTCGCAGCACCGTCTGCAGCATCGTCATGTATCGTCGTACATCATGCTTTCATCTAATGCATCATCGTCATCACCATTATCATCATCATTGACATCATCGTCGTCATCGTCATCACTGTCATCATCATCGTCATCATCATTGTCATTATCATCGTCATCATCATTGACATCACCGTCGTCATCGTCATCATTGTCATCATCATCGTCATCATCATCGATATCATCGTCATCATTTTCATTATCATCGTCATCATCATTGACATCATCGTCGTCATCGTCATCATTGTCGTCATCATCATTGACATCATCGTCGTCATCATCACCATCATTATCACTGGCATCATCGTTGTCATCGTCATCATCGTCGTCGTCATCATCATATAGCATCGTTTCTTTGAGGGATTAGACACTTCTCCGATTGGTGAATGTTCGTAATCTTCGTCTACCATCAGTGAACTTTGAACGGTATCCTTTTACATGAAAAACTAAATAAAATTCCGCTTGCTATAATTGCTTCATTGCGATGAAAATATTAAATTCCACTTTTAAAAAATTGTGATTCGCTCAACTTGAATTTACGGAAATGGAGCGTTTCCATGGTCATGGTCCGTAGTGTAAAAATCAGGACCGAAACCTAGCCAATCAGAGTGCTCCATTTAGTCTGAGATAACGATAACCATAATGATAATGATAACGACAACGTTAACGATAACTGTTGTGATGATGATGATGATGATGATGATGATGATGATGATGATGATATAAATAATAATGAACTTTAAGTGTCAAGTGTATTAATAGCTCTGGGGCATTAATTGGGGACACTGTACAGAACAACAACAACAACAACAACAACAATCAAACAATCAACAATCAAATCAGATTAACTTAACCCATTGTCTCCCAGGGGTTCCCTATTGACGAGTAAAATCGTCTGGCGTTAGACAGAGTAAAATATTAAGTCTGGCCAGTTTAGGCCGGTTTGGACGTCAAAGGGTGAATGGGGAGTGAGGGATTAAACTCATATCAAATCACAGGTTGTTTTTTTAGGAGAACGGAAAACCGGAGTAGTACCCAGAGAAAAACCTCTCGGTGCAGAGTAGAGAACCAACAAACTCAACCCACATATGACGCCGAGTCGCCGAGTATGGGAATCCAACCCGGGACACATTGGTGGGAGACGAGTGCTCTCACCACTACGCCATCTTTCTGCTATAAACATAATGTACAAGAAAACATTGCAATAACCACTAAAACGGTTGGAAAGATATAAAATAAATATTGCAAAGCCAAAGAGATGTATGGATCACCAAAAAAAACTACAACAAAAAACAAGACGATTGAATTGAAAAAAGCTGCCCAGACCTTTTTTTAAGTTTATGACAACTCACTTGCCCGGAAAGTTGTTTTCGTCGAGGATCATCTTATTTGTGATGTAACGGTTGTATTAAAGGTATTCCATATATTGCCTTTTCAAGGTGAGAAATTGTAGTAACCACACATTTGCCCAAATCAACCCCAATATACCGATGCATAGTCATCAACACTGTCATCTTCAAAATCACAAATACCGGCACGATCATTCTCGCATCATTACAGCCAGTTCAAGATTCTTATTATCATTATCACTGTTATCGCCATCAAAGTTCGCAGCACCGTCTGCAGCATCGTCATGTATCGTCGTACATCATGCTTTCATCTAATGCATCATCGTCATCACCATTATCATCATCATTGACATCATCGTCGTCATCGTCATCGTCATCGTCATCACTGTCATCATCATCGTCATCATCATTGATATCATCATCATTGTCATCATCATCGTCATTGATATCATCCTCATCATTTTCATTATCACCGTCATCATCAATGACATCATCGTCGTCATCGTCATCATTGTCGTCATCATCATTGACACCATCGTCGTCATCATCACCATCATTATCACTGGCATCATCGTTGTCATCGTCATCATCGCCGTCATCGTCGTCGTCGTAATCGTCATTGTCATCCTCAATCATGCAACGTCATCTTTACCAACACCCACATCATCGTCATCATTGTTGTCATCGTCATCATCGTCGTCATCATCATCATCGTTGTCGTCGTCGTAATCGTCATCGTCATCCTCAATCATGCAACGTCATCTTTACCAACACCCACATCATCGTCATCATCATTGACATCATCGTCGTCATCGTCATCATCATCATCGTCGTCGTCGTCATCCTCAATCATGCAACGTCATCTTTACCAACACCCACATCATCGTCATCATCTTCTTCACTGTCCTCGTCATCGTAACGTCAACCCAGCACTCTCACTCCTCCTTGGAACTACTCCTCCCCTTTTCGCGATATTTTGAAGGACACCGTATTATTAATCTCACCGTGCTCCCAAGGAAAAATCTCCTTGCATGGCGGTCAAATCGTTCAGCCCGGATCGACGCCTCGGGCTTTGTGAGTCTTTGGGGAGTGTAGCTCCCTGGTCCAGGATCGTTCTTGGGGAAAAAGGAAATATTTCAACGGTTGTGGTAACAGTAGAGTGTGACGCGACTTCCCTACCCCTCCCTCTTCACTTTACCTTTGGCGCTTAGGCTATGGTCACACTAGCACTAGTCTACGCACCAATTGCACTGAAGAACTTTGGCAGTAAGGTTAAGCAATGGCCACGAGAGGACAATTAAGAAGACAATTTTTACTGAAAATCGACCCACCGGATCTCTAGGATATTGACTCAAAGTAGAGCAGTAAATCCTGTTTGTCGGATATGCAGGGAAACGATGAACTTTTAGAAAAGCCCCGTGGTGCTTCTTGTGTTTGTCTGAAAAAAAAAAAAAAAAAAGAGGAACGCAATATATCGTCACGTCACAAGGAAAAGCACAGACCTGTCACGCATGACTGAGGTTACCTGACTCACCATTAAATTCGTGTAAGAATGATTTTAAATCATATTCTCCGGGACCAAGGGTCTGTTTAGCCTGGAGAAAAAAAGAGATAAAATTTTGGTTCTTTTCTGCTAAGGGTACTTCTAACTTGTCAATGAGGACTTCTGGATCAAAGACGCGGCGACGTCAGCAAGCGTCATTTATGAGCGAAATGGAATGTCAACGTCAAAATCTGCATGAAAAAAAGGGTGGGCCACGGCAACCCACCGGACAAAATCACTGTCTGGTGGGTGAGCACCATCAAAACCAATTGAGTTATCCAGTGTAGCGATTCATCAACAGGGTGCAGAGAGTTCTCCAACCAACGAACAACTGCCACCAGGTTTAAGAATTAGTTCTAAGGAGAATGTGAGCACGGAACACGAATTTGCATATACTCGCCACATCTCGACCGCTGAAACAAGAATAATTCTTGGACAGTTGCTGCTCACGACAAGCGGAATGTTAAAAAAAAGAAAACGCGTACTGACGTATTCAAAAGGGAAACTCGGATTTTACAATGAATTCCTCAAAGAACTGTTGCCGTTTTCGTTGCGTAAGGTACCTAGTATTTTCTTTTGATCTTGTTTTATTGAAATCAACCATTTAGGCTGAAGTGGCTAAAACGTCTTAACAGTATCTCCATGGAATTGGTCATTACCAGAATTCTGTATTTACCCTGTAATTAAGCGCAATAGATCACAGGGGGCACGTATACAAAACATGGACGTCAGGTCCATGGACCCCTTCATGGACCCGGCCCATGGAGTACCCCTGTGGACCACCCCTCATTTTGTACAGTTTCAAGCAGAAAAATCCTTATACGAGAAAGAGAAGTCATCCTGGCACTTATCTGGACAATTTAAGCAATAATGATCTCTGCGAGGCCGGTGCAATGCTCAACCAACTGAACTATGAAGCCACCCAGTTGGGAGCAGGTCATGTTTTGCATACGTCGTCCTCTTGGGGCCTTAGCATGCCTTTTGTGCCTGGCATGTCTTATGCCACGCTGGTAGGTGTGGACTCAGCCGAGCGGTTGGCTCAGTTGTTGAGCTGTGGGGGAGGTCGCGGGATCAAAACCGGACCAACACACAGGGTCTTTAAATAACTGAGGAGAAAATGCTGCCTTTGTAATGACATCTCCAAATGGTTACTCTCTCTAGTCTTCTCAGATAAGGACGATAAACCGAAGGTTCCTGTAAGGGCCGAAGAAATATTTTTTCATTTGTTTTTTTCTTAATTAACCGCGTAAGGTTGTGCGAGAACATCTTCGTGCGTAGACGAGGATTGCGTGTACATACCCCCGAGAAGGTACCATGTAGCATGTAGGTATATGTGCAAAAGCAGTCTGGCAAAGTTCCCCACAAAGTGTTGTTCATTCACCCTGAAAAGCCACTAGAGGAGTGGTCAACTACATATTAGAAGGTATAGGTGTCTATCAGACACAAATGTTTAAAACAGAAGCCCATACCTAGGAGCGACGTTTTCACAGATCACGATTTATTGACGTCATAGCGTCACCGAACGAGAACTGTCTTTGTTTCTTGCGGAAAAGGTAGTCTAAAAATAGATTGGTCCACAAAACTGCCTGGAGATTGGCTTAATATGGAAGATGTTCGCTCCTAGTCATGGGATTGTGCTTAAATTGTCCAGATAAGTGCGACAATCACTCTCCCTATCGTCTAAATATTTTTCTGCTTGTAACTTTACAAAATAAGAGGTGGTCCAGAGGGGTGGTCCAGAGGGGTAGTCCATGGACCGGGTCCATAGGGGTGGTCCATGTTTTGTATACGTCCTCGCATGGGTGCGGCTGCTAATTCTTTTTTACCGCTGTCATTAAGTTTCGGTTCTGGTTTCCAATAAGCCGTCTCAAAGGTTGCATGGATTTCTCTCGATAATGTTCGCTGTGGTAGAGTGAAGTTGAGCCCCCTACTAAAGACCAGCTTTTGTAAGAAACGCAGCCTGTAGGAAAATACGTTCTTAATGTGCTCATCGATGTTAGTGTCAGTAGTTAGAAGTCTTGAGATCTTTCTAGTATGAACACTCATCTTCTGTTGATACTAGAGTTGATAATGTAAATTGACCACCGTAAAGAGATTGACGTTTCGAGCGTGAGCCCTTTGTCAAGGCGAATCGAGGAATTATGGGTTGTGTGTAGTTTTTATAGTTGAGTACGAGCTACGCTGTTGGTGGCAACATGGCAACGTGAAAAAGAGGAATACATTAGTTAAATGAAAAGCGTTCAATGATCAAGAAAATGGCCGCCAATTTTCCTGAGCGCGCGTTGCATGTTGGGCAAAACTGGGTCTTTACATTAAATGACTCGGCGTAAGGTTTCATTTTCTTGGAAAGGCGCATACTGGACAAAGGTTCCTTAAAAACTGGAATACACTACAAAAGTACACTACACTTTACTGTGGCAACATCAAAAAAAAAAAAAAAAAAGGAAGATTGTAACTACCTACCAAGAATTGGCCGCGAGGCATAGGGTCTCGAAACTTTTAGGTGTTCAAGGAACGGACGGTCGTTTTTCACTTCGGTCTGTGAACTGGTCTCGTCGCACCCAGGTAATTTTTGCCCAAATTACAACGTCATGCGCTAAAGGGTCTTCTCGAAGTAAACTGAAATCTCCGATGAATCCGATATTTTGGGAAAACGGCTAGCCTCTAGAGTTTCACAAACATTTTCAAAAAAGCACTATTTCATTTCGATTCGTAAGTGCGTTTCTTGAGAACAAACATACCTTATTCCTGGCATTGTATCTTCACAAGGATGATCTTTCAAAGAAAAAGACTGTACTATCACTTCGTTATTCGCCACTTCGAAACATGTTTGAGGCCAGCCTTTCAGAATAAAGGGTCGCAGTTTCAGAAATGGATTTCGAGATTTTTGAGAAACGCACGAGTGAACGGGTAAACGCATTCTGTTATGCGGGTTGTTTCCAAGAAAATGAAACCTTACGCCGAGTCATTTAATGTAAAGACCCAGTTTTGCGGGTTGTTTCTCGGCATAATATTATGGTAATGTACCATTTGTAGGCGTGAAATAAGCTTCAGAATAGATAACAAAGGACAAAAACACTAATTTATTCTGCCGTGTCCTGGCTCTTTCACACATGCACAATCAAACGCAAACATATTTCAAATTCCTTTAACGTACATCTACCGCACTTGCTTTTACTCTGAAAAAGAAACGTCATTTCCCATAAAATTTGAAATCGTGACTGCATATTTTCTGAACTTCGCTAAGACGTCGTGACGATTTTAAAAGTCAACTTCGAGAGTGGTGCGTTTGTGAAGGTAGATGGAATTCAATGAAAAGTGACTAAGAAGTACTGTCAGTCGACTTGGGCTGGTTTAACTAACCGTTGCAGTAAACAAGAAGAGACTACAACAACGTCTAACCGTGACAAAGAAAACACTCATGCTTTTCAATGGCCTGTCTGGTGAGTGAAGCGTTCTTTAGCTATATTAGATTCCTTTGCACTTTACGCTCCAGAAACCTCATATCTTCTTCTACTTATTCAAAACAAAGATCATCATTATCAGACGTTTTTCTATCTACAATGAGCGACAAAAGTAATTGAGACACTCTTAGGAAAAGACGCTTTTCGATACTTAGGCATTTGTTCTATTTTATTTGCATCTAGCGTTAACTCTCTGATACCCCCGGCCCCCCAATTCAATGCTGTGTAGGCGCTGTGGTCTGTGCGGTCGAAGAAATAGAAAAATCAACATTGTTTTGGGGGAAAGGGGGAGGAAATGTATCCAAGACGCAGTAAATCGAATTTTACTGCCAAGTGTCTCAACACTTTTGTCGCTCATTGTCTGAAACAGTAAACTTGTTTCTTTTACAATAACCGGTGTAGTACTTAATTGAAATTCCTGCCATCGCTTTATTCCAGGATTTGGGTTCTTCTCATGGGAAAATTATGGCAAGCTTACTCATCAATACAAAAATTTAAGGAAATTATCACCTTTTTTGGAAGTGAAATCTTGCGTGACATTCGTGCGTGGCATCGCCAATTTAGGGTGTTGGTCATCTCCACCTTATTTCTCTCCGAAAAAGGAATGAAATAATAAAGTAATTGTTGAAATTCAAACTACTGGTGGTACTCCCAAAGCAGGCTATCTTGGAGTAATTCAAACGACCGCTGTACAGGAAAATCAACGGGTAACCACGG
>OX421454.1:34245005-34247505 GCA_949126865.1 Montipora capitata
ACATGTAACAAAAGGAGTCGTTTTAAAAATCTAGAGAATCTGCAGCTAATATCTGTATAATGTTTATGGATAAATTAAGGAATGATCTTTGAAGTTACGTATTGAGCAACTGCCCTGTGAGAACCCTGGAAAAAATTAGGGCACTCAGTGGGATTCACCGTCACCCATGACCTCAGAGATACTAGAGCTATACTTCCTCCAATATTGAATTTAAAGGAGCCATATCTCTTAAGAGCAGGACAAACGAATGTTGAAATGAAGTTGATAATGCAGGCAGAAATTAAGACGTCAGCCAAACTCCTTGATTGAAAAACAACACGCTCTTTGACTTTATGGGAGTCAAACCAAAGCACATTGGTAGTAGGAAAGAGTTTCACAAACTAAGCCGTTCCTGCAAATTTTTTTGAAAGATGGGTTCGGTTTTAAAAACAAAATTTGAGCATTTTACTCATTACAAACAGATTCAAACAGACTCATCCCATACAATGCTCCCGTACAATTATTACAATGCCTGAGGAGATGTTTATGGATCAGTTACATGTTGAGAAACTGCCATGTGAGAAGCCTGAAAAAAAATTTAGGCCATTCAGTGGCATTCACACCCATGACCTCTCAGATACTAGTTAACAACCATACACCTCCAATATTGACATTGAATGAGCCGTATCCATTAAGCGCAGGACAAACCAATGTGGAAATGATAAACTTGGAAATGCTGGCAGAAATTAGAATGTCAGCCAAACTTCTTGATTGAAAAACAACACACTCTTTGACTCTATGGGAATCAAACCCAAGCAAATTGGTAGCAGGCAAGAATTTTACAAACTACACCGTTCCTGCAAATTTTATGGAAAAAATGGCTTTGGTTTTAAAAGCAACAAACTTTGACTGTGCATCAATTGCCACTTTGCAGTGATATTACAAGCGACTGCTACTAGCGAAACAGCGTAAATGAGCATGGACTCTTGTTGAAACCACCCATCAAAAACTGCCAATACGGTACATAATCTGATCATTACCGAGCGGTACTACACACTGCAGGCATCACTATCAGCCAAAACGTTTGTATGGACAACATGCGAAGCGTGTGTACATCAGTAAAAGAATCACATCAGGATAACATTATAGTGAGGTGTGTGCACATCAGTAACAGAATTAATTATGGAAAAGAAATACTCTTTGAGTCAGTGTACCCTTTAGTTTGTAATTATCAGAGAGATATGTAGAAATGCCTATCAAATCAAATTTAATTAACAGTTAGCTCTATTAAGGAGAGGAGTATTATGTGAAACCTTCAGTCAGTGTTTAGTTATAGTTATATGACATAAAACAGCGTGAAAAAACTGCCAAAGTTAGGAAAAAAAATTGAGTCACGTTCCTGTGGCTTGTTGTGAGAGATGCCAGAGACCCCTGACTCACAACGATTGAAATTAAAGTTGGATATTAAGGTCAGTGTGAAAGCAAAACCTCTCTTCATACCACCAGTTTCATAAAACAAATATCGAGTCAGGATAGATGGCCAAATGATGCCAGTCACGTGACCCCAAGCTAGGTGGAGAGTTTAGCGCGCTCCACTTGGTGCTTGTGTCACTTTCGTGCTTCCCGAAGCCCACATAGCCGTGGTCAACCAATCCCAGGTCATACTCCATACAATTACACAAAGTAGTCAATTTTCTTGAATACAGGCTGAATTCAGTTCAGCAGCTCTCTGTATTGTGACTGTTAGGATGTTTACAGGAACCATAACCGGGTCACTGTCTGAGATTTCATGGCTGGTGCCAAAGGATGGTCTGTGTTCCAGCTGGGATCACTCAGATTTAGCTTCAGTTACAATGCCACTAAATCAAAACGCCTGATAACATACCAAGGGCTTAAGATTCCCGAGTGATGGAGGTGTTTAACAACCAAACATCTTCCCGATAAGAAAACAACTTCAAAATCTTTCATGAAGCGAGTAAGCGAATGTGTCAGAAAAAGGATAAAATTAGACAATCTGATGCTAAAATCAGTTTGATGATTATGGTGAAAATTAAGGAATGGTCGTCGAAGTTACATGTTGAGCAACTGCCAAGTAAGAAGCCTGGAAAAAAATTGGCACACTCAATGGGATTCACACCCTTGACCTCAGAGATACTAGAGCTATACTCCTCCAATATTCAGGCCCCCAGTTGGATTCCCAACCATAATCTCGGAGAGGCTACAGCTGTAGCTAAGAAACTCTTGATTAAAAAACACAAGGCTTGTTGAGTTTATGGGAATGAAAGCCAAGCACATTGGTGACAGGCAAGAGTTTTACAAACTTCAACGTTCCTGCAAATTATCTTGAAGGATGGATTTGGTTTTCAAAGGAACAAACTTTGTGCATTAATTGCCAGTTTCCTATGATATTACAAGCGACTGCTACTAGAGACGTAATGTCAATGTGCAGGCCGGAACTTTGTTAATGATCAGCTTGGTGATAATTGCACCTCTTGATGAAACCACCCAACAAAACTTGAAA
>OX421454.1:34252505-34273597 GCA_949126865.1 Montipora capitata
ACAATCATCTACTGATGGGGTCAAATTCACCTGAGGATAGCCCATTAGTAAAATATTACACAGATCATTTAAGCAGAGAAATGGCAGAAGGTGAAGGTAAGCAGTTAACTACTCCACAAGGCCATCAGATTACATTCAGAATGAAGCTGGTCCCCTGTGACATGAAGTGGGCATCATCTATGTCTGGCGAACTAAACAACTGTGCTTTTTACTTTTCACCATTTGCAAATGTAAACCAGAATGACAAAATGACAATGGATGGGTCAATTGGTGCAGGGCCTAAGGACACATGGCAAGAATGGAAGTATGAAAAGAGAATTGCAACAGCCAAGAAGGTTGAAAAATTGAAAGCTAAACTCCGGGATCCTTCAGGAAAGCAAAGAAGTGAGGTCATAAAGTTGATTTCGAAGGAGAAATCAAGGCAGGAATTTATCCCACCACTTGGTAAGTTTGTGAATCTGATTAAAGCAGAACCCTTGCATAACACAAATAATGCCTGGCAGCAATGGTTTACAAATCTACTGACAGTGGTTATGCAATACACTAATGATCCCCAACTTAAATCAGCCACAACTTTATCAGACATGCCGGATGCTTCGCCACTGATCAAATTCCTGACATTGTGTGAGAGAAACTGCAAAGTGTAGCAGCTAGGCTTTACAATTCCTTTGTGCGATGGTTTGGGGAGAAGAGGAAAAAGGGCATTTCTTTCTCTTACCGCTTTACAGGAGGTGCAGCCAATATGTGTTTTTTGTTTTTTTTTTCATTTAATTTAAAACCCTCAGAAATTCTTGGTATCAGTAAGTAAACAAAGTCAAAATTTGTCTGTACATGTCCTAGTATTACAAATGACATACCGGTACTTAACGTAACTTCTTTTTTCCAGCTTGAAGAATGCCTTGCATTAAAACTTTGTTAAGTCTGAGAAGGTAAGCTGGATGGCATGGAGCAATAATGAAATTGTGTACATGACCCAATGAACCCATCCATGTAACACTGTACAAACATATTTAACTTACTGCAAGTACAGTGTAGATGAATTTAAATGAAACTGTAATAAGAGATGTACACAAGTACATGAGCTTTCTAATGGTCTTAAAATAAATGGAACCAGTGCTTTGATAAATAGCCTGGTCTTAACTGCAGCGCTCATTGAAACCTCCCTCCCTGTAAAACACATACCTAATCACATAATTTATACTGATCATTACAGATTTTAACAACAAAAGGTAGAGTGCATGTGTGTGTTGTTTTTGTTTTTGTGCATTTACAGGGTTTGGTTTTTAAATCAATGGAAGCGATGCTTTTTGCCAGCTTGCTGTGATATTTGAAGGGCGGCCTCATGTAAGATACAGTGGGCATAAACTTTGATAATCAGCCTGGTCTTAATTGCGTCGCTCATTGAAACCTCCCTCCCTGTAAAACACATAATCACATGATATACTGATCACTACAGATTTTAACAACAAAAGGTGGAGCGCATGTGTGCGTTGTTTTTGTTTTTGTGCATTTACAGGGTTTGGTTTTTAAATCAATGGAAGCGATGCTTTTTGCCAGCTTGCTGTGATATTTGAAGGGCGGCCTCATGTAAGATACAGTGGGCATAAACTTTGATAATCAGCCTGGTCTTAATTGCGTCGCTCATTGAAACCTCCCTCCCTGTAAAACACATAATCACATGATATACTGATCATTACAGATTTTAACAACAAAAGGTAGAGTGCATGTGTGTGTTGTTTTTGTTTTTGAGCAAATTTTACAGGGTTTGGTTTTTAAATCAATCGAAGCGATGCTTTTTGCCAGCTTGCTGTGATATTTGAAGGGCGGCCTCATGTAAGATACAGTGGGCATAAACTTTGATAATCAGCCTGGTCTTAAATGCGTCGCTCGTTGAAACCTCCCTGTAAAACATACAATATGATGATTGTTACAGATTAAAACAGCAACAGGTCGTTTTTTTTTCTTTTTGTAATAAATAAATTTGTTGATATCAAGCGTTTGTGAAAATTGTAAGAGTATGGCACATTCTTGATGAAATGTGTGACGAGTCCCTAAGGACATGGCCTGAGAACTAAAAACACCATACCCTGAGAAAGTCAAAACCTAACCTTAAGAGGAGTAAAGTCTAACATGCATACCACTGAAGGAGAAAGAGATAACGGCTAAAGAACAGCTGGCTCTGCAATGAGGTAAGTTACAGGACAACCTCCACCCATTTTTATGTTTTTCATCAATGCAGTTTGCTGAAGTATGGTAGGGCAGTCCAGGTTAATTGGAAAATACAAAAGTCAAAAATAAGTAGGATGGTCTAGTATTAATTCCAAATCAGTTCTTGCAGAGAAATGTTTGATGCTAATGGTTTTTGGTGCTTACAAACAAACAATGGCCACAATAATTTAGTTACCAGCTAGCTTTTTAACTGAAACACACAATTACTGCTTATACCTGCGCTGAGGAACAACCATGTAGTTCCAGTATCCATAATTAAACGATAGGGTTAACACTTCTGAGGACTTGTGAAACTTTAGCTTCATGGGCTTACCCTCTGAAACCACAACTTCACACCTTTCCGAGGGATTCAATCTCCAGTTTTCTTCCGCTTTTTTAAAATAGTGTTGCGGTCAACGTCTTGAACACAATCCAAATCCATCCTCATGAAAAAGGTATTTGGCCTTGCGGATGTCCACAATGGGGCCGTTTATACGAGAGAAAATAAGCCGCGGCTAACTCTGGCCGCGGCTTACGTAAGCCGCGAACACCTCGTATAAATGGTACAAAATCTACCTTCACGGCTTTCTCAAGCCACAGCTTACCCTGGCCGGGGAGTTTATACTCGTATAAATAGTTCCTTTCGCGGCTTACGTAAGCCGTGGCCAGAGTTAGCCGCCGCTTATTTACTCTCGTATAAACGGCCCTAATATCGTAAATAATAGTGGTGTTGTTCTCGCTACGCCATACAGCTGAAGAGCTCTCTTGGCATGTCTATTGCAAGTTCTCCCATCCAAGGGTTTGCTATTTTCGGTTTCGACTGAAGACGTCGCACAATTTTTTTTATGTAACTTTCTAAGCGACCTTCCTACTATTCCTCTGCTGTCTAGCAGCCTTTGGACATCAGCAAAACGCGACAGTTGGGCATATTTGTCGTCCAAAAAATTTACGGCATTTTCCAGCTCACAGAAGAAAGAAGTAACTCAACATACTCCTTTGCCCGTTTCTATTGAAGATAAACATTCGTACTTTCCACGTACTAAAAACGGCGCCTCATTCACAGATTCCGCGACATTTACTCTATTGGACGCCATTTTTATTTTGTCTGGATATGTACATCAATTTCTCCCATGACACACCGCTAGCCTCTTATGAAACATTTAGGGGGTGGGCTGGCCCCTACGTGAATCCTGAAAAAATTTTCAGGTCCCTCGTGGGATTCCCGTCCATGATCTCTGAGATGCTACAGCTAACACTCCTCCAATCTTGAGATTGAATGAGCCGTATCTTACAAGAGCAGGAAAAACCAATGTGAAAAGAAAAATCGTAACACAGGGAGAAACTATCATGTCAGCCAAACTCTTGATTAGAAAACACAAGGCTTGTTGACTTTATGGGAATCAAAGCCATGCAAGCATATTGATGGCAGGCAAGAGTTTTACAAACTTCATCGTTCCTACAAATTCTCTTGAAAGATGGGTTTGGTTATCACAGCATCAAATTTTGTGCATTAATTGCCAGTTTGCTCTGATATCACAAGCAACTGCTACTAGTGACATAGTGTCAATGTGCATAAACTTTGATAATGATCATCCGGGAAATAACTGTATCTCTTGATGAAACCACACAGCAAAACTTGACAAAACAGTACATAATCTGATTGTCACAGATTGGACATTAAAACACTCTGCAAGCATAAAAAATCACAGCAAAGTTTGCCTGGATAACATGTGACGTGTGTGTACATCAATAGGTGAAAAGACTCACATCGATTGTAGTTAATAATAATAAAATAATAATAATTGGCAGGGCTAATCACCCTTTACTTGCAGTATTAGGACTGAATTGCAAAAGGGCACAGCTCACCAATGACAGCAAAGTTTGCCCTCATAACACGTGAAGAGTGTGTACATCAATTATAGAGGAATAGACTCACAAAGATTGTAGTAAAAGTTGGATATGTATTAAATTCAGTGAGATTAGCAACACCTCTCTTCATAGCACCTCTTTCATAAAACAAATATCCAGTAAGGATAGATGGCCAAATGATGCCAGTCATGTGACCCCAAGCTGGGTGGAGAGTCTAGCGCGCTCCACTTGGTGCTTGTGCCACTTTCGCGCTTCCCAAGGCCCAAATAGCCATTATCATCAACCAATCCCAGGCCATGCTCCATACAATCTAACAGGTCATTGCACACAATTACAGTAGTCAACTTCGTTGAATACAGGCTGAATACAGTTCAGCAGCTCTCTGTATTGTGACTGTTAGGATGTCTACAGGGACCATAACCAGGTCGCTGTCTGAGATTTCATGGCTGGTGTCAGAGGACGGTCTGTGTTCAAGTTGGGGTCACTCAGATTAAGCTTCAGTGACAATGCCACCAAATCAAAACGCATGATAACAAATAACCAAGGGTTTAAGATTCCCCGAGTGATGGAGGTGTTGCTATCCTCTATAGTGTAAAGAAAATGACTTTTATATAAACATCTTTCTCATACAAAAACTTCTTACTTAATTTCTAGTAATTTCAGTCTGGTGATAACTGCATCTCTTGATAAAACCACCCAGCAAAACTTGAAAACACAGTCCATAATCTGATCATCACAGATTGGACAAAACACATTGCAAGGATCATGAATGACAGCAATTAGTTTGCCTGGATAAAAGGTGAAGTGTGTGTACATCAAAAGATGAATAGGCTCACATCAATTGTAGTTAATAATAACATTATCATTGCCACTGTGCTAATCACCCTTTACTTGCAGTATTAGGACTGAATTGCAAAAGGGCGCAGCTCCCGATATCAGCCTGAAAGCATATGAAGATGCCTCTGGCTGCCGCTGTATAGTCCATGTTTGATGTTAGAGCACAGTACCACAGCTAGATGTTAATTAGCTGTGCGTGGGAAAGCAACACCTCTCTTCATAACCTGTTTCATAAAACAAATATCGAGTAAGGATAGATGGCCAAATGATGCCAGTCATGTGACCCCAAGCTGGGTGGAGAGTCTAGCGCACTCCACTTGGTGCTTGCGCCACTTTCGCGCTTCCCAACGCCCACATAGCTATGATGATCAACCAATCCCAGGTCATGCTCCATACAATCTAACAGGTCATTGCACACAATTACAGTAGTCAACTTTGTTGAATACAAGCTGAATACAGTTCAGCAGCTCTCTGTATTGTGACTGTTAGGATGTTTACAGGAACCATAACCAGGTCGTTGTCTGAGATTTCATGGCTGGTGTCAGAGGACGGTCTGTGTTCAAGCTGGGGTCACTCAGATTTAGCTTCAGTGACAATGCCACCAAATCAAAACGCATGATAACAAATTACCAAGGGTTTAAGATTCCTGAGTGATGGAGGTGTTGCTTAATTTCTAGTAATTTCAGGCTGGTGATAACTGCATCTCTTAATAAAACCACCCAGCAAAACTTGACAAAACAGTCCATAATCTGATCATCACAGATTGGACAAAACACATTGCAAGGATCACAAATGACAGCAATTAGTTTGCCTGGATAACATGTGAAGTGTGTGTACATCAATCGATGAATAGACTCACATCAATTGTAGTTACTAATAATATTATCATTGGCAGTACTAATCACCCTTTACTTGCAGTATTAGGACTGAATTGCAAAAGGGCGCAGCTGCCGATATCAGGCTGAAAGCATATGAAGACGCCTCTGGCTGCCGCTGTACAGTCCATGTTTGATGTCAGAGCACAGTACCACAGCTAGATGTTAATTAGCTGTGCGTAGGAAGCAACACCTCTCTTCATAACCTGTTTCATAAAACAAATATCAAGTAAGGATAGATGGTCAAATGATGCCAGTCATGTGACCCCAAGCTGGGTGGAGAGTCTAGCGCACTCCACTTGGTGCTAAGGTGCCACTTTCGCACTTCCCAAGGCCCACATAGCCGTGATGATCAACCAATCCCAGGTCATGCTCCATACAATCTAACAGGTCATTGTACACAATTAGAGTAGTCAACTTTGTTGAATACAGGCTGAATACAGTTCAGCAGCTCTTTGTATTGTGACTGTTAGAATGTTTACAGGAACCAGAACCAGGTCGCTGTCTGAGATTTCATGGCTGGTGTCAGAGGACCATCTGTGTTCAAGCTGGGGTGGGGGTCACTCAGATTTAGCTTCAGTGACAATGTCACCAAATCAAAATTAACGCATGATAACATACCAAGGGTTTCAGATTTCCGAGTGATGGAGGTGTTGCTATCCTGTATAGTGTAAAGAAAATGACTGTTGAATATACAGTATAAACATTTTTCTGATACAAAAACAACTTAATTTTTTTTCAGGAAGTGATTAAGTGAATGTGTAAGAAAAAGGATAAAACTAGACAATCTGATGCTAAAATCTGTTTGATGAAGTATGGTGAAAATTAAAGGAATATAATGATCTTTGTGATTTATTTGTTTGTTAGCGGTTTGTTTGAAGGATGTGCATTAAAACGAGGCTTTTCTGAGTATGGTTGCCATGTTGTGAAAACATGTGTGGTTGATTAGGGTATTTAATGATAATCTGGTTTAATCCATCGTAGCTGTAAGTTGGTTTCTCAGTATTATTTTAACACTGGCAACAAGGATGGGATTGATTGTGCACAATGACGGCAGTAAATATTGAAATTCAAGCCCCAGCATTGTTTGATTGCAAAGGTAATTCGTCAGTGTTAGCAACATGGTGGAAGAAGTGGCTCCAATTGCTTCAATACTTTCTGGTGGCCAAGGGAGTGGTGAATGATGCAAAAAAGAACTTCAATGCTTTGCTACTTTATACAGTGGGAATAGAGGTTCAGGAGTTGTATGAAATGTTAACTGACCCAGGCCTGGGTGCTGCAGTTGAAGAAGATTATAAGTCAGCTACCAGCATCTTACTTACTTACTTATTTGCAAATTATTATTTGATAACAATGTACATTAAAATATCTGATGACATTAATTATTGTGGCAATGCTACTAAATTCATACAGATAAAATAATAAATAATACTATCATTTTCTACACAACCATGTCATTGTAAATGGAAAATATCATGGGCACAAAAGGTGCTTTCAATTGCAGTTAAAATAATATTGTTCAAAGTTGGCATAAATTGAAGTTCCTATGATGCATAAAAGGAACAAACCTTACTCTTACCAGTGAATGAATGCACATGTAAGCAATGGTACATGGCAAGACATTGAAACAATTTGGGAGCTCAATCAGATTAAGTTATGCCTCTATTAGTTCTGCAGGGCAATGATATCTTCCAACTAAGTGTAAATCCATATCTGTTGAGAGAGGGTAAAAAATAATGTGAGTCTAAAGTACTATGACCAAAAAAAAATTTTTATTTTCTTTGGATTTCAAAAAGTAACAGTAACTGATCCAAGTTTTAAGCCTTGATTCCAAAAAGACACCTGTTTATTTTAACTGGAATTTTCCTGTTTAATGGTTTGCCATTATTACCTTTAAAATCTTGAGAGGGCTGGATTGAGGATAAAATGACATCAAAGACTCAATAGGTTAAGAATGCAATGTGTGTGTATGCAGCTGAATTAATGGTTCATTAATCCATTGACTCCTGAGGGATCCCCATTGACGAGTAAAATCATCTGGCATTAGACAGAGTAAAATACTAAGTCTGGCCGGTTCAAAGGGTTAATATGCAGCAAATGCGTTTGAGGCTTTCAGACTTTTAAACTCATGCTTTGCATATATAAGAAGTTGTGTTCACACACTGAAATTTTAAGCTAGTGAGTAAACAATGTCTCTTTTCCCTAGATCCAACCCTCTGAGGTCCAATCGGTCAGTTTGGAACGCGAGTTTTGTGTGGACCCTGAAAATCCAAAACTTACACTGAAAGTAAATAGCCTTTGAATAAGAATCAGCTTAAATTTTTGCCCGTCAAGTGTTGAGCAATCACATGCACTTTCAAAATCTCAAGGAAAAAAAGAAGTGATTTTTTGATTATAGCAGCACTTTAAGTTAGAGTAAACATTACGCACATTCTGGCCAACAGGTATAAAATGCAATTGCCAAGTAAACCTTAGCTAAAAGTTCAAATATTTGAATTTAAAGGAAATATATGTATCAAAAGCAGGAATGATAAAGAATATCTGAAATGCTCATATATTTGAAGTGCGGAAATTGAATACATGGGAGTTAGAGATCACCACAATTAACCAGCAACTTAAGCAATTGTGACAATTTTAAGCTTGAAGAAATCCAGGCTTGTGTAGGGCACCTATCATGACAGTAAGATTGCACAGCACTGCTCTACCAATAATTATTAGAATAGTGCAGCACGATCACACAGACACGTTCAAGCTGCCTATATTTTTTCAGGCTTTCTTTACAACTGCTTTTACTTGCTGCTTAACTCTGATGGAGGTACAGGGATGGTGTAGTGATGAAAGCACTTACCACCCACCAATGCGGCCTGGGTTCGATTCCCAGAGTCAGAGTCATAATGTGGGTTGAGTTGCTGTTGGTTTTCTACTCTGCACCAACAGGTTTTTCTCCGAGTACTCCAATTTTCCCCTCTCCTCAAAAACCAACCTTTGACTTAATTTGCGTTAATTGTTAATTTCGGTTTACAGTGTCCCCAATTAGTGCTCCAGCGCTAGAACGACTAGACACTGAAATAAAATTCCTTTCCTTTCCTTTGATAATCAACATGCAGCTCTCATGTACTGTAATGATTATCCCAATGATTAATTCGCGTGCGCTGTTGTGTTGTACAAGATAACTTGGGAAATTTTCGAGGTTTTGCATTGGAAAGTGAGCGTTAAAAATAAACCATATGCGCAGTAAATGTACACAAGATACTGAGTTCTAGAATTAAGTTCACCTTGAAGAAGAAACAGTGAACTTCCAGATGATGTAAAAATATTGCTAAAAAGTGATTCAAAACACGTCCTAAGGCTCAACTGAAAATGTAAAGGTAGAATTTTCGAAGCAGCGCGCGTTAAGCAATCAAGAAAGTTTTTGATCGCTAAATAAACAAAGCGCTTGAAAAATATATATTATAACTCAAAATATGCCTTATGCAATTTACAGTTAAGTCTAACCACTCAATGGATAAAAATTGTTTGAAATTTATTCCAATCGCTTTGTTTTCTTTCAGATATAAGTGCAAAAAAAAGGGAAAAAACGCCGCGCTGCCGAAACAAAATTTCACCACGTGTTTTCTGCTTGTCGAAATACACAAAACCGCAAGATTAATTTAGTTAATTGATCACTATCATGTTTCATGAGAGAACAACCAAGGTCAAATTGTGTACAAAAGTGTTCTTTCGAAAACTTTCACTGAAAGATAACTTACACAACACAAGAAAAACAACAGAGAAAATCGCTGGAAGTTTTCTCGCATTTGCGGAATATAAACGCACGATCGGATTGATTTATTTGTTGAAGATACCGATCATTCCGAGGTATGCCGAAGGCGAAAATTCCTTCGATTACCAATTTATTTTAGGAAAAAAAAAACTTGTTATTTGCAAAAAAGCCATCGGTTGGTCAATATAAAGCTAAATTCGGGAGCTAATCAATGCCCATTATGACGTTAATTGCTACGAAGGCCTTTAATTCTGCGCGGCTTACTCGATGAAAAAAGAGCAATGCGCTCGGGGATTTTGAGAGTTTTTGACAGGCATACCTACTCGTTTTGTTTACCATTAATTCCCATGGATCATCTCCTATGAAAACTAAGAAAAATATTTCATTCATAACGATTATCTAAAACGAAATAAAGAGCAGTAGATGCCACGAAATCTGGAATTTGAATATTATCGACCTGATCATTCCAGCGAGCTTCATGTTTATCATCGGTCGCTCGGTTTTCACCGTCTTCTTCGTCACTTTTAAAGCCATCTAAATCAAAATTGTTGTCTCTAGTATCCCCTCCTCTTTCAGGAAAACCATAAAAGATTTCTTAGATCCCTAGATCCTTCGAATCCGAAAAAAAAAAGCATGAATATCCCCATCGTTCGGTGCGTTATCTGGCGCATCGGCTGTTGTTTTCGCGTAATTTGATCGCGCGATCGAAAGGGCAAAAAGCCAGCCCTTGTGGGGTCTCTTATCAGCTGTCAAAATATGCTCACAACACGGCAAATGATTGGTCAATTATCCTACTAAATCTCCATAACAACAAAAAATTTAGATTTACTAAGGGAGACTGGGTAGAGGCCCAAGATCACCTCTGGTCAAGACGCCATTTTGTACGGCCGGTTTTGGCCGGTTTAGGTATTTCAGGGGTCATCGCGCGCGGCCGGTTACGGCCGGTTTAGGTGTCAATGGGATAATTATTATATAAACATATATATACACACACACGGTTAGTAAAGTACTTTACCAGTTTTCTGAGCATAAAAGCACAAGCATCAGTATGCCAATCTTACATGTAATTTGTTATCACAGTATAATTACGAAGTGTATTTGTTATTAATTAACAATGATAAATATTAATATCTTTTTAAGTGTAAACTATACACAGAGGTAAAATGAAACCAACTGAAACTAATTGTTGGATGTCTTATGAGAGAGCAATTATACCAATGGGCAGGGGATATAAAGATCCTTGCAATCTGATTGGCTCTCAGCAGTGTAATTTATTCCCAACTTTTTTTTTTTTTAACTGGATCAATAAAATATTGGTACTGACTAAAATCCTGTAATTTAGTGATCAGTTAAATGATTATTGTGTGATTTCTAAATGGATGTAATAAAGTGGTAATTGAACTTCATGTCGTGCAATTTTGGTCGGAAATCATACTTGTGATTTTAAATAGAACTTGCGCACGTATGATTTCAGACCACATTTCACTCCACTCAGTTGAATTACATGCATTATTAATGTAAGCATTCAATATGTCGGTAAATGGTGAGGGTTGTTTCTGTATTGGTAAGACAACGACCTGTATCACCTGTGTTTTGTACACTGGTCTGCTGGATAAATAACGAACGAGTCATACTAAGAACACACCCAGGCTGAGAGTCAGTTAAGAATCTCTTTAGTTTTGTTTTACGACAATATGAATAAAGATAAAGAAATGTACAACCGTATTCTAACATGTCATTATTAGTAGTCGAACTTACTGAAGGTACACCCGCCACACAACTTTAAGAACATGTTAAGAACGCTCTGACGCTGAAATCGCAAAAAGATAAGAATCTTTAGTCTGAGCCCAAAAATAAGATGTTAATCTTACGAACATATAAAGAAAGGGTGTATGCATGGTTATGATGGTCTTTCCTGGGCTAGAACTCTCTGCTTTCCTCCCACTGGAGGGCTTTCCACTGGACTCCACTGGTAGAAAGTTATTTTTCGGACACTTCTCTTGTAAGAACCCTAAGAGAATGAACTCGAGGTATGTACTGCGATATTGATGTCTCCCCGTAAAAACCTTACTTGGAAGCTTTTTGCTCACCTCCGTACAAACCCGAGTCCCCAACTTCGCCCAAGCGTCTCAATCGAACAAAACACGTATCTTTTGCACGAAATTAATTTGCACGATACTATAAAAGTATGATAGTTCAGATGATGAGAGACAGTGTTGCGTGACTTTGCCCCGAAAGGTCGCAAACGTGACTAGATATATGATAGAAAAAAAATCATGTGAGACATCAGTGAAAACTTAAAAGGATACGTTTGACATATGCAAAGAACGAAGATAGAACAAAACAAAAAGAAATTAAAACAAACTCCCCACCCCAAGGGCAGTTTGGGAAGGAAAAGTATTGTTTCTTCGTGACGTGTCATCTGAAACACCAAGGTAGGTATACCTTAAATATAAGTGCGGGTTGTCTCTTCAGAAGCCCCCGGTCTGGCATCATGAAGCTGGAATCGTGGGTAGAGGAAAGCCTTTGAAAGAAACCAAGGGCGAGAGATGATCTTACTATAACAGGTACGCCAAACGTGGTTCGTAAAAAAAATGGGAGCGTTCACAAGTGAGGTTATCTCTCTTACCGTTCTGAAGATATTCCAAGTCCTATAAGTGACATTTCGCTAAGTTGTGCTTCAAAACAAATACTGCCAGCTACGTTTTTCATCGATAGGACTGGACAGCTCAACACTTATAAAAAAAACTTACAAAAAAAACCGCCAAACTTCCGTTTCTCAACTGAAACAAATTACCCACAATGCCTTTCAAGACCAAAAACATTAACTTTGTTTGGACGTGCTAGACGCATTTTTTTAGCCTTCGGAAGTTCGACCAAAAAATCGGCCATTTTTGAAAATTTTCCCTTGGTCCCCCCTTTGCTCTTTGGCGAAAAATGGCCATTTTTGATAGTTTTGCGAAAAATGTCATTTCTCCTCTAATAGGTCTTTTTTCATGCGGTTTTTTGCATAGCACAAATCTAGGATAGTTTAGCTTTCAATCCATACTAATTAGGCCATCAGGCGACTTGTATTTCCTATTTTTTTAGCCTTCGGAAGTTCGACCAAAAAATCGGCCATTTTTGAAAATTTTCCCTTGGTCCCCCCTTTGCTCTTTGGCGAAAAATGGCCATTTTTGATAGTTTTGCGAAAAATGTCATTTCTCCTCTAATAGGTCTTTTTTCATGCGGTTTTTTGCATAGCACAAATCTAGGATAGTTTAGCTTTCAATCCATACTAATTAGGCCATCAGGCGACTTGTATTTCCTATTTTTTTAGCCTTCGGAAGTTCGACCAAAAAATCGGCCATTTTTGAAAATTTTCCCTTGGTCCCCCCTTTGCTCTTTGGCGAAAAATGGCCATTTTTGATAGTTTTGCGAAAAATGTCATTTCTCCTCTAATAGGTCTTTTTTCATGCGGTTTTTTGCATAGCACAAATCTAGGATAGTTTAGCTTTCAATCCATACTAATTAGGCCATCAGGCGACTTGTATTTCCTATTTTTTTAGCCTTCGGAAGTTCGACCAAAAAATCGGCCATTTTTGAAAATTTTCCCTTGGTCCCCCCTTTGCTCTTTGGCGAAAAATGGCCATTTTTGATAGTTTTGCGAAAAATGTCATTTCTCCTCTAATAGGTCTTTTTTCATGCGGTTTTTTGCATAGCACAAATCTAGGATAGTTTAGCTTTCAATCCATACTAATTAGGCCATCAGGCGACTTGTATTTCCTATTTTTTTAGCCTTCGGAAGTTCGACCAAAAAATCGGCCATTTTTGAAAATTTTCCCTTGGTCCCCCCTTTGCTCTTTGGCGAAAAATGGCCATTTTTGATAGTTTTGCGAAAAATGTCATTTCTCCTCTAATAGGTCTTTTTTCATGCGGTTTTTTGCATAGCACAAATCTAGGATAGTTTAGCTTTCAATCCATACTAATTAGGCCATCAGGCGACTTGTATTTCCTATTTTTTTAGCCTTCGGAAGTTCGACCAAAAAATCGGCCATTTTTGAAAATTTTCCCTTGGTCCCCCCTTTGCTCTTTGGCGAAAAATGGCCATTTTTGATAGTTTTGCGAAAAATGTCATTTCTCCTCTAATAGGTCTTTTTTCATGCGGTTTTTTGCATAGCACAAATCTAGGATAGTTTAGCTTTCAATCCATACTAATTAGGCCATCAGGCGACTTGTATTTCCTATTTTTTTAGCCTTCGGAAGTTCGACCAAAAAATCGGCCATTTTTGAAAATTTTCCCTTGGTCCCCCCTTTGCTCTTTGGCGAAAAATGGCCATTTTTGATAGTTTTGCGAAAAATGTCATTTCTCCTCTAATAGGTCTTTTTTCATGCGGTTTTTTGCATAGCACAAATCTAGGATAGTTTAGCTTTCAATCCATACTAATTAGGCCATCAGGCGACTTGTATTTCCTATTTTTTTAGCCTTCGGAAGTTCGACCAAAAAATCGGCCATTTTTGAAAATTTTCCCTTGGTCCCCCCTTTGCTCTTTGGCGAAAAATGGCCATTTTTGATAGTTTTGCGAAAAATGTCATTTCTCCTCTAATAGGTCTTTTTTCATGCGGTTTTTTGCATAGCACAAATCTAGGATAGTTTAGCTTTCAATCCATACTAATTAGGCCATCAGGCGACTTGTATTTCCTATTTTTTTAGCCTTCGGAAGTTCGACCAAAAAATCGGCCATTTTTGAAAATTTTCCCTTGGTCCCCCCTTTGCTCTTTGGCGAAAAATGGCCATTTTTGATAGTTTTGCGAAAAATGTCATTTCTCCTCTAATAGGTCTTTTTTCATGCGGTTTTTTGCATAGCACAAATCTAGGATAGTTTAGCTTTCAATCCATACTAATTAGGCCATCAGGCGACTTGTATTTCCTATTTTTTTAGCCTTCGGAAGTTCGACCAAAAAATCGGCCATTTTTGAAAATTTTCCCTTGGTCCCCCCTTTGCTCTTTGGCGAAAAATGGCCATTTTTGATAGTTTTGCGAAAAATGTCATTTCTCCTCTAATAGGTCTTTTTTCATGCGGTTTTTTGCATAGCACAAATCTAGGATAGTTTAGCTTTCAATCCATACTAATTAGGCCATCAGGCGACTTGTATTTCCTATTTTTTTAGCCTTCGGAAGTTCGACCAAAAAATCGGCCATTTTTGAAAATTTTCCCTTGGTCCCCCCTTTGCTCTTTGGCGAAAAATGGCCATTTTTGATAGTTTTGCGAAAAATGTCATTTCTCCTCTAATAGGTCTTTTTTCATGCGGTTTTTTGCATAGCACAAATCTAGGATAGTTTAGCTTTCAATCCATACTAATTAGGCCATCAGGCGACTTGTATTTCCTATTTTTTTAGCCTTCGGAAGTTCGACCAAAAAATCGGCCATTTTTGAAAATTTTCCCTTGGTCCCCCCTTTGCTCTTTGGCGAAAAATGGCCATTTTTGATAGTTTTGCGAAAAATGTCATTTCTCCTCTAATAGGTCTTTTTTCATGCGGTTTTTTGCATAGCACAAATCTAGGATAGTTTAGCTTTCAATCCATACTAATTAGGCCATCAGGCGACTTGTATTTCCTATTTTTTTAGCCTTCGGAAGTTCGACCAAAAAATCGGCCATTTTTGAAAATTTTCCCTTGGTCCCCCCTTTGCTCTTTGGCGAAAAATGGCCATTTTTGATAGTTTTGCGAAAAATGTCATTTCTCCTCTAATAGGTCTTTTTTCATGCGGTTTTTTGCATAGCACAAATCTAGGATAGTTTAGCTTTCAATCCATACTAATTAGGCCATCAGGCGACTTGTATTTCCTATTTTTTTAGCCTTCGGAAGTTCGACCAAAAAATCGGCCATTTTTGAAAATTTTCCCTTGGTCCCCCCTTTGCTCTTTGGCGAAAAATGGCCATTTTTGATAGTTTTGCGAAAAATGTCATTTCTCCTCTAATAGGTCTTTTTTCATGCGGTTTTTTGCATAGCACAAATCTAGGATAGTTTAGCTTTCAATCCATACTAATTAGGCCATCAGGCGACTTGTATTTCCTATTTTTTTAGCCTTCGGAAGTTCGACCAAAAAATCGGCCATTTTTGAAAATTTTCCCTTGGTCCCCCCTTTGCTCTTTGGCGAAAAATGGCCATTTTTGATAGTTTTGCGAAAAATGTCATTTCTCCTCTAATAGGTCTTTTTTCATGCGGTTTTTTGCATAGCACAAATCTAGGATAGTTTAGCTTTCAATCCATACTAATTAGGCCATCAGGCGACTTGTATTTCCTATTTTTTTAGCCTTCGGAAGTTCGACCAAAAAATCGGCCATTTTTGAAAATTTTCCCTTGGTCCCCCCTTTGCTCTTTGGCGAAAAATGGCCATTTTTGATAGTTTTGCGAAAAATGTCATTTCTCCTCTAATAGGTCTTTTTTCATGCGGTTTTTTGCATAGCACAAATCTAGGATAGTTTAGCTTTCAATCCATACTAATTAGGCCATCAGGCGACTTGTATTTCCTATTTTTTTAGCCTTCGGAAGTTCGACCAAAAAATCGGCCATTTTTGAAAATTTTCCCTTGGTCCCCCCTTTGCTCTTTGGCGAAAAATGGCCATTTTTGATAGTTTTGCGAAAAATGTCATTTCTCCTCTAATAGGTCTTTTTTCATGCGGTTTTTTGCATAGCACAAATCTAGGATAGTTTAGCTTTCAATCCATACTAATTAGGCCATCAGGCGACTTGTATTTCCTATTTTTTTAGCCTTCGGAAGTTCGACCAAAAAATCGGCCATTTTTGAAAATTTTCCCTTGGTCCCCCCTTTGCTCTTTGGCGAAAAATGGCCATTTTTGATAGTTTTGCGAAAAATGTCATTTCTCCTCTAATAGGTCTTTTTTCATGCGGTTTTTTGCATAGCACAAATCTAGGATAGTTTAGCTTTCAATCCATACTAATTAGGCCATCAGGCGACTTGTATTTCCTATTTTTTTAGCCTTCGGAAGTTCGACCAAAAAATCGGCCATTTTTGAAAATTTTCCCTTGGTCCCCCCTTTGCTCTTTGGCGAAAAATGGCCATTTTTGATAGTTTTGCGAAAAATGTCATTTCTCCTCTAATAGGTCTTTTTTCATGCGGTTTTTTGCATAGCACAAATCTAGGATAGTTTAGCTTTCAATCCATACTAATTAGGCCATCAGGCGACTTGTATTTCCTATTTTTTTAGCCTTCGGAAGTTCGACCAAAAAATCGGCCATTTTTGAAAATTTTCCCTTGGTCCCCCCTTTGCTCTTTGGCGAAAAATGGCCATTTTTGATAGTTTTGCGAAAAATGTCATTTCTCCTCTAATAGGTCTTTTTTCATGCGGTTTTTTGCATAGCACAAATCTAGGATAGTTTAGCTTTCAATCCATACTAATTAGGCCATCAGGCGACTTGTATTTCCTATTTTTTTAGCCTTCGGAAGTTCGACCAAAAAATCGGCCATTTTTGAAAATTTTCCCTTGGTCCCCCCTTTGCTCTTTGGCGAAAAATGGCCATTTTTGATAGTTTTGCGAAAAATGTCATTTCTCCTCTAATAGGTCTTTTTTCATGCGGTTTTTTGCATAGCACAAATCTAGGATAGTTTAGCTTTCAATCCATACTAATTAGGCCATCAGGCGACTTGTATTTCCTATTTTTTTAGCCTTCGGAAGTTCGACCAAAAAATCGGCCATTTTTGAAAATTTTCCCTTGGTCCCCCCTTTGCTCTTTGGCGAAAAATGGCCATTTTTGATAGTTTTGCGAAAAATGTCATTTCTCCTCTAATAGGTCTTTTTTCATGCGGTTTTTTGCATAGCACAAATCTAGGATAGTTTAGCTTTCAATCCATACTAATTAGGCCATCAGGCGACTTGTATTTCCTATTTTTTTAGCCTTCGGAAGTTCGACCAAAAAATCGGCCATTTTTGAAAATTTTCCCTTGGTCCCCCCTTTGCTCTTTGGCGAAAAATGGCCATTTTTGATAGTTTTGCGAAAAATGTCATTTCTCCTCTAATAGGTCTTTTTTCATGCGGTTTTTTGCATAGCACAAATCTAGGATAGTTTAGCTTTCAATCCATACTAATTAGGCCATCAGGCGACTTGTATTTCCTATTTTTTTAGCCTTCGGAAGTTCGACCAAAAAATCGGCCATTTTTGAAAATTTTCCCTTGGTCCCCCCTTTGCTCTTTGGCGAAAAATGGCCATTTTTGATAGTTTTGCGAAAAATGTCATTTCTCCTCTAATAGGTCTTTTTTCATGCGGTTTTTTGCATAGCACAAATCTAGGATAGTTTAGCTTTCAATCCATACTAATTAGGCCATCAGGCGACTTGTATTTCCTATTTTTTTAGCCTTCGGAAGTTCGACCAAAAAATCGGCCATTTTTGAAAATTTTCCCTTGGTCCCCCCTTTGCTCTTTGGCGAAAAATGGCCATTTTTGATAGTTTTGCGAAAAATGTCATTTCTCCTCTAATAGGTCTTTTTTCATGCGGTTTTTTGCATAGCACAAATCTAGGATAGTTTAGCTTTCAATCCATACTAATTAGGCCATCAGGCGACTTGTATTTCCTATTTTTTTAGCCTTCGGAAGTTCGACCAAAAAATCGGCCATTTTTGAAAATTTTCCCTTGGTCCCCCCTTTGCTCTTTGGCGAAAAATGGCCATTTTTGATAGTTTTGCGAAAAATGTCATTTCTCCTCTAATAGGTCTTTTTTCATGCGGTTTTTTGCATAGCACAAATCTAGGATAGTTTAGCTTTCAATCCATACTAATTAGGCCATCAGGCGACTTGTATTTCCTATTTTTTTAGCCTTCGGAAGTTCGACCAAAAAATCGGCCATTTTTGAAAATTTTCCCTTGGTCCCCCCTTTGCTCTTTGGCGAAAAATGGCCATTTTTGATAGTTTTGCGAAAAATGTCATTTCTCCTCTAATAGGTCTTTTTTCATGCGGTTTTTTGCATAGCACAAATCTAGGATAGTTTAGCTTTCAATCCATACTAATTAGGCCATCAGGCGACTTGTATTTCCTATTTTTTTAGCCTTCGGAAGTTCGACCAAAAAATCGGCCATTTTTGAAAATTTTCCCTTGGTCCCCCCTTTGCTCTTTGGCGAAAAATGGCCATTTTTGATAGTTTTGCGAAAAATGTCATTTCTCCTCTAATAGGTCTTTTTTCATGCGGTTTTTTGCATAGCACAAATCTAGGATAGTTTAGCTTTCAATCCATACTAATTAGGCCATCAGGCGACTTGTATTTCCTATTTTTTTAGCCTTCGGAAGTTCGACCAAAAAATCGGCCATTTTTGAAAATTTTCCCTTGGTCCCCCCTTTGCTCTTTGGCGAAAAATGGCCATTTTTGATAGTTTTGCGAAAAATGTCATTTCTCCTCTAATAGGTCTTTTTTCATGCGGTTTTTTGCATAGCACAAATCTAGGATAGTTTAGCTTTCAATCCATACTAATTAGGCCATCAGGCGACTTGTATTTCCTATTTTTTTAGCCTTCGGAAGTTCGACCAAAAAATCGGCCATTTTTGAAAATTTTCCCTTGGTCCCCCCTTTGCTCTTTGGCGAAAAATGGCCATTTTTGATAGTTTTGCGAAAAATGTCATTTCTCCTCTAATAGGTCTTTTTTCATGCGGTTTTTTGCATAGCACAAATCTAGGATAGTTTAGCTTTCAATCCATACTAATTAGGCCATCAGGCGACTTGTATTTCCTATTTTTTTAGCCTTCGGAAGTTCGACCAAAAAATCGGCCATTTTTGAAAATTTTCCCTTGGTCCCCCCTTTGCTCTTTGGCGAAAAATGGCCATTTTTGATAGTTTTGCGAAAAATGTCATTTCTCCTCTAATAGGTCTTTTTTCATGCGGTTTTTTGCATAGCACAAATCTAGGATAGTTTAGCTTTCAATCCATACTAATTAGGCCATCAGGCGACTTGTATTTCCTATTTTTTTAGCCTTCGGAAGTTCGACCAAAAAATCGGCCATTTTTGAAAATTTTCCCTTGGTCCCCCCTTTGCTCTTTGGCGAAAAATGGCCATTTTTGATAGTTTTGCGAAAAATGTCATTTCTCCTCTAATAGGTCTTTTTTCATGCGGTTTTTTGCATAGCACAAATCTAGGATAGTTTAGCTTTCAATCCATACTAATTAGGCCATCAGGCGACTTGTATTTCCTATTTTTTTAGCCTTCGGAAGTTCGACCAAAAAATCGGCCATTTTTGAAAATTTTCCCTTGGTCCCCCCTTTGCTCTTTGGCGAAAAATGGCCATTTTTGATAGTTTTGCGAAAAATGTCATTTCTCCTCTAATAGGTCTTTTTTCATGCGGTTTTTTGCATAGCACAAATCTAGGATAGTTTAGCTTTCAATCCATACTAATTAGGCCATCAGGCGACTTGTATTTCCTATTTTTTTAGCCTTCGGAAGTTCGACCAAAAAATCGGCCATTTTTGAAAATTTTCCCTTGGTCCCCCCTTTGCTCTTTGGCGAAAAATGGCCATTTTTGATAGTTTTGCGAAAAATGTCATTTCTCCTCTAATAGGTCTTTTTTCATGCGGTTTTTTGCATAGCACAAATCTAGGATAGTTTAGCTTTCAATCCATACTAATTAGGCCATCAGGCGACTTGTATTTCCTATTTTTTTAGCCTTCGGAAGTTCGACCAAAAAATCGGCCATTTTTGAAAATTTTCCCTTGGTCCCCCCTTTGCTCTTTGGCGAAAAATGGCCATTTTTGATAGTTTTGCGAAAAATGTCATTTCTCCTCTAATAGGTCTTTTTTCATGCGGTTTTTTGCATAGCACAAATCTAGGATAGTTTAGCTTTCAATCCATACTAATTAGGCCATCAGGCGACTTGTATTTCCTATTTTTTTAGCCTTCGGAAGTTCGACCAAAAAATCGGCCATTTTTGAAAATTTTCCCTTGGTCCCCCCTTTGCTCTTTGGCGAAAAATGGCCATTTTTGATAGTTTTGCGAAAAATGTCATTTCTCCTCTAATAGGTCTTTTTTCATGCGGTTTTTTGCATAGCACAAATCTAGGATAGTTTAGCTTTCAATCCATACTAATTAGGCCATCAGGCGACTTGTATTTCCTATTTTTTTAGCCTTCGGAAGTTCGACCAAAAAATCGGCCATTTTTGAAAATTTTCCCTTGGTCCCCCCTTTGCTCTTTGGCGAAAAATGGCCATTTTTGATAGTTTTGCGAAAAATGTCATTTCTCCTCTAATAGGTCTTTTTTCATGCGGTTTTTTGCATAGCACAAATCTAGGATAGTTTAGCTTTCAATCCATACTAATTAGGCCATCAGGCGACTTGTATTTCCTATTTTTTTAGCCTTCGGAAGTTCGACCAAAAAATCGGCCATTTTTGAAAATTTTCCCTTGGTCCCCCCTTTGCTCTTTGGCGAAAAATGGCCATTTTTGATAGTTTTGCGAAAAATGTCATTTCTCCTCTAATAGGTCTTTTTTCATGCGGTTTTTTGCATAGCACAAATCTAGGATAGTTTAGCTTTCAATCCATACTAATTAGGCCATCAGGCG
>OX421454.1:34273797-34311297 GCA_949126865.1 Montipora capitata
AATTAGGCCATCAGGCGACTTGTATTTCCTATTTTTTTAGCCTTCGGAAGTTCGACCAAAAAATCGGCCATTTTTGAAAATTTTCCCTTGGTCCCCCCTTTGCTCTTTGGCGAAAAATGGCCATTTTTGATAGTTTTGCGAAAAATGTCATTTCTCCTCTAATAGGTCTTTTTTCATGCGGTTTTTTGCATAGCACAAATCTAGGATAGTTTAGCTTTCAATCCATACTAATTAGGCCATCAGGCGACTTGTATTTCCTATTTTTTTAGCCTTCGGAAGTTCGACCAAAAAATCGGCCATTTTTGAAAATTTTCCCTTGGTCCCCCCTTTGCTCTTTGGCGAAAAATGGCCATTTTTGATAGTTTTGCGAAAAATGTCATTTCTCCTCTAATAGGTCTTTTTTCATGCGGTTTTTTGCATAGCACAAATCTAGGATAGTTTAGCTTTCAATCCATACTAATTAGGCCATCAGGCGACTTGTATTTCCTATTTTTTTAGCCTTCGGAAGTTCGACCAAAAAATCGGCCATTTTTGAAAATTTTCCCTTGGTCCCCCCTTTGCTCTTTGGCGAAAAATGGCCATTTTTGATAGTTTGCGAAAAATGTCATTTCTCCTCTAATAGGTCTTTTTTCATGCGGTTTTTTGCATAGCACAAATCTAGGATAGTTTAGCTTTCAATCCATACTAATTAGGCCATCAGGCGACTTGTATTTCCTATTTTTTTAGCCTTCGGAAGTTCGACCAAAAAATCGGCCATTTTTGAAAATTTTCCCTTGGTCCCCCCTTTGCTCTTTGGCGAAAAAATGGCCATTTTTGATAGTTTTGCGAAAAATGTCATTTCTCCTCTAATAGGTCTTTTTTCATGCGGTTTTTTGCATAGCACAAATCTAGGATAGTTTAGCTTTCAATCCATACTAATTAGGCCATCAGGCGACTTGTATTTCCTATTTTTTTAGCCTTCGGAAGTTCGACCAAAAAATCGGCCATTTTTGAAAATTTTCCCTTGGTCCCCCCTTTGCTCTTTGGCGAAAAATGGCCATTTTTGATAGTTTTGCGAAAAATGTCATTTCTCCTCTAATAGGTCTTTTTTCATGCGGTTTTTTGCATAGCACAAATCTAGGATAGTTTAGCTTTCAATCCATACTAATTAGGCCATCAGGCGACTTGTATTTCCTATTTTTTTAGCCTTCGGAAGTTCGACCAAAAAATCGGCCATTTTTGAAAATTTTCCCTTGGTCCCCCCTTTGCTCTTTGGCGAAAAATGGCCATTTTTGATAGTTTTGCGAAAAATGTCATTTCTCCTCTAATAGGTCTTTTTTCATGCGGTTTTTTGCATAGCACAAATCTAGGATAGTTTAGCTTTCAATCCATACTAATTAGGCCATCAGGCGACTTGTATTTCCTATTTTTTTAGCCTTCGGAAGTTCGACCAAAAAATCGGCCATTTTTGAAAATTTTCCCTTGGTCCCCCCTTTGCTCTTTGGCGAAAAATGGCCATTTTTGATAGTTTTGCGAAAAATGTCATTTCTCCTCTAATAGGTCTTTTTTCATGCGGTTTTTTGCATAGCACAAATCTAGGATAGTTTAGCTTTCAATCCATACTAATTAGGCCATCAGGCGACTTGTATTTCCTATTTTTTTAGCCTTCGGAAGTTCGACCAAAAAATCGGCCATTTTTGAAAATTTTCCCTTGGTCCCCCCTTTGCTCTTTGGCGAAAAATGGCCATTTTTGATAGTTTTGCGAAAAATGTCATTTCTCCTCTAATAGGTCTTTTTTCATGCGGTTTTTTGCATAGCACAAATCTAGGATAGTTTAGCTTTCAATCCATACTAATTAGGCCATCAGGCGACTTGTATTTCCTATTTTTTTAGCCTTCGGAAGTTCGACCAAAAAATCGGCCATTTTTGAAAATTTTCCCTTGGTCCCCCCTTTGCTCTTTGGCGAAAAATGGCCATTTTTGATAGTTTTGCGAAAAATGTCATTTCTCCTCTAATAGGTCTTTTTTCATGCGGTTTTTTGCATAGCACAAATCTAGGATAGTTTAGCTTTCAATCCATACTAATTAGGCCATCAGGCGACTTGTATTTCCTATTTTTTTAGCCTTCGGAAGTTCGACCAAAAAATCGGCCATTTTTGAAAATTTTCCCTTGGTCCCCCCTTTGCTCTTTGGCGAAAAATGGCCATTTTTGATAGTTTTGCGAAAAATGTCATTTCTCCTCTAATAGGTCTTTTTTCATGCGGTTTTTTGCATAGCACAAATCTAGGATAGTTTAGCTTTCAATCCATACTAATTAGGCCATCAGGCGACTTGTATTTCCTATTTTTTTAGCCTTCGGAAGTTCGACCAAAAAATCGGCCATTTTTGAAAATTTTCCCTTGGTCCCCCCTTTGCTCTTTGGCGAAAAATGGCCATTTTTGATAGTTTTGCGAAAAATGTCATTTCTCCTCTAATAGGTCTTTTTTCATGCGGTTTTTTGCATAGCACAAATCTAGGATAGTTTAGCTTTCAATCCATACTAATTAGGCCATCAGGCGACTTGTATTTCCTATTTTTTTAGCCTTCGGAAGTTCGACCAAAAAATCGGCCATTTTTGAAAATTTTCCCTTGGTCCCCCCTTTGCTCTTTGGCGAAAAATGGCCATTTTTGATAGTTTTGCGAAAAATGTCATTTCTCCTCTAATAGGTCTTTTTTCATGCGGTTTTTTGCATAGCACAAATCTAGGATAGTTTAGCTTTCAATCCATACTAATTAGGCCATCAGGCGACTTGTATTTCCTATTTTTTTAGCCTTCGGAAGTTCGACCAAAAAATCGGCCATTTTTGAAAATTTTCCCTTGGTCCCCCCTTTGCTCTTTGGCGAAAAATGGCCATTTTTGATAGTTTTGCGAAAAATGTCATTTCTCCTCTAATAGGTCTTTTTTCATGCGGTTTTTTGCATAGCACAAATCTAGGATAGTTTAGCTTTCAATCCATACTAATTAGGCCATCAGGCGACTTGTATTTCCTATTTTTTTAGCCTTCGGAAGTTCGACCAAAAAATCGGCCATTTTTGAAAATTTTCCCTTGGTCCCCCCTTTGCTCTTTGGCGAAAAATGGCCATTTTTGATAGTTTTGCGAAAAATGTCATTTCTCCTCTAATAGGTCTTTTTTCATGCGGTTTTTTGCATAGCACAAATCTAGGATAGTTTAGCTTTCAATCCATACTAATTAGGCCATCAGGCGACTTGTATTTCCTATTTTTTTAGCCTTCGGAAGTTCGACCAAAAAATCGGCCATTTTTGAAAATTTTCCCTTGGTCCCCCCTTTGCTCTTTGGCGAAAAATGGCCATTTTTGATAGTTTTGCGAAAAATGTCATTTCTCCTCTAATAGGTCTTTTTTCATGCGGTTTTTTGCATAGCACAAATCTAGGATAGTTTAGCTTTCAATCCATACTAATTAGGCCATCAGGCGACTTGTATTTCCTATTTTTTTAGCCTTCGGAAGTTCGACCAAAAAATCGGCCATTTTTGAAAATTTTCCCTTGGTCCCCCCTTTGCTCTTTGGCGAAAAATGGCCATTTTTGATAGTTTTGCGAAAAATGTCATTTCTCCTCTAATAGGTCTTTTTTCATGCGGTTTTTTGCATAGCACAAATCTAGGATAGTTTAGCTTTCAATCCATACTAATTAGGCCATCAGGCGACTTGTATTTCCTATTTTTTTAGCCTTCGGAAGTTCGACCAAAAAATCGGCCATTTTTGAAAATTTTCCCTTGGTCCCCCCTTTGCTCTTTGGCGAAAAATGGCCATTTTTGATAGTTTTGCGAAAAATGTCATTTCTCCTCTAATAGGTCTTTTTTCATGCGGTTTTTTGCATAGCACAAATCTAGGATAGTTTAGCTTTCAATCCATACTAATTAGGCCATCAGGCGACTTGTATTTCCTATTTTTTTAGCCTTCGGAAGTTCGACCAAAAAATCGGCCATTTTTGAAAATTTCCCTTGGTCCCCCCTTTGCTCTTTGGCGAAAAATGGCCATTTTTGATAGTTTTGCGAAAAATGTCATTTCTCCTCTAATAGGTCTTTTTTCATGCGGTTTTTTGCATAGCACAAATCTAGGATAGTTTAGCTTTCAATCCATACTAATTAGGCCATCAGGCGACTTGTATTTCCTATTTTTTTAGCCTTCGGAAGTTCGACCAAAAAATCGGCCATTTTTGAAAATTTTCCCTTGGTCCCCCCTTTGCTCTTTGGCGAAAAATGGCCATTTTTGATAGTTTTGCGAAAAATGTCATTTCTCCTCTAATAGGTCTTTTTTCATGCGGTTTTTTGCATAGCACAAATCTAGGATAGTTTAGCTTTCAATCCATACTAATTAGGCCATCAGGCGACTTGTATTTCCTATTTTTTTAGCCTTCGGAAGTTCGACCAAAAAATCGGCCATTTTTGAAAATTTTCCCTTGGTCCCCCCTTTGCTCTTTGGCGAAAAATGGCCATTTTTGATAGTTTTGCGAAAAATGTCATTTCTCCTCTAATAGGTCTTTTTTCATGCGGTTTTTTGCATAGCACAAATCTAGGATAGTTTAGCTTTCAATCCATACTAATTAGGCCATCAGGCGACTTGTATTTCCTATTTTTTTAGCCTTCGGAAGTTCGACCAAAAAATCGGCCATTTTTGAAAATTTTCCCTTGGTCCCCCCTTTGCTCTTTGGCGAAAAATGGCCATTTTTGATAGTTTTGCGAAAAATGTCATTTCTCCTCTAATAGGTCTTTTTTCATGCGGTTTTTTGCATAGCACAAATCTAGGATAGTTTAGCTTTCAATCCATACTAATTAGGCCATCAGGCGACTTGTATTTCCTATTTTTTTAGCCTTCGGAAGTTCGACCAAAAAATCGGCCATTTTTGAAAATTTTCCCTTGGTCCCCCCTTTGCTCTTTGGCGAAAAATGGCCATTTTTGATAGTTTTGCGAAAAATGTCATTTCTCCTCTAATAGGTCTTTTTTCATGCGGTTTTTTGCATAGCACAAATCTAGGATAGTTTAGCTTTCAATCCATACTAATTAGGCCATCAGGCGACTTGTATTTCCTATTTTTTTAGCCTTCGGAAGTTCGACCAAAAAATCGGCCATTTTTGAAAATTTTCCCTTGGTCCCCCCTTTGCTCTTTGGCGAAAAATGGCCATTTTTGATAGTTTTGCGAAAAATGTCATTTCTCCTCTAATAGGTCTTTTTTCATGCGGTTTTTTGCATAGCACAAATCTAGGATAGTTTAGCTTTCAATCCATACTAATTAGGCCATCAGGCGACTTGTATTTCCTATTTTTTTAGCCTTCGGAAGTTCGACCAAAAAATCGGCCATTTTTGAAAATTTTCCCTTGGTCCCCCCTTTGCTCTTTGGCGAAAAATGGCCATTTTTGATAGTTTTGCGAAAAATGTCATTTCTCCTCTAATAGGTCTTTTTTCATGCGGTTTTTTGCATAGCACAAATCTAGGATAGTTTAGCTTTCAATCCATACTAATTAGGCCATCAGGCGACTTGTATTTCCTATTTTTTTAGCCTTCGGAAGTTCGACCAAAAAATCGGCCATTTTTGAAAATTTTCCCTTGGTCCCCCCTTTGCTCTTTGGCGAAAAATGGCCATTTTTGATAGTTTTGCGAAAAATGTCATTTCTCCTCTAATAGGTCTTTTTTCATGCGGTTTTTTGCATAGCACAAATCTAGGATAGTTTAGCTTTCAATCCATACTAATTAGGCCATCAGGCGACTTGTATTTCCTATTTTTTTAGCCTTCGGAAGTTCGACCAAAAAATCGGCCATTTTTGAAAATTTTCCCTTGGTCCCCCCTTTGCTCTTTGGCGAAAAATGGCCATTTTTGATAGTTTTGCGAAAAATGTCATTTCTCCTCTAATAGGTCTTTTTTCATGCGGTTTTTTGCATAGCACAAATCTAGGATAGTTTAGCTTTCAATCCATACTAATTAGGCCATCAGGCGACTTGTATTTCCTATTTTTTTAGCCTTCGGAAGTTCGACCAAAAAATCGGCCATTTTTGAAAATTTTCCCTTGGTCCCCCCTTTGCTCTTTGGCGAAAAATGGCCATTTTTGATAGTTTTGCGAAAAATGTCATTTCTCCTCTAATAGGTCTTTTTTCATGCGGTTTTTTGCATAGCACAAATCTAGGATAGTTTAGCTTTCAATCCATACTAATTAGGCCATCAGGCGACTTGTATTTCCTATTTTTTTAGCCTTCGGAAGTTCGACCAAAAAATCGGCCATTTTTGAAAATTTTCCCTTGGTCCCCCCTTTGCTCTTTGGCGAAAAATGGCCATTTTTGATAGTTTTGCGAAAAATGTCATTTCTCCTCTAATAGGTCTTTTTTCATGCGGTTTTTTGCATAGCACAAATCTAGGATAGTTTAGCTTTCAATCCATACTAATTAGGCCATCAGGCGACTTGTATTTCCTATTTTTTTAGCCTTCGGAAGTTCGACCAAAAAATCGGCCATTTTTGAAAATTTTCCCTTGGTCCCCCCTTTGCTCTTTGGCGAAAAATGGCCATTTTTGATAGTTTTGCGAAAAATGTCATTTCTCCTCTAATAGGTCTTTTTTCATGCGGTTTTTTGCATAGCACAAATCTAGGATAGTTTAGCTTTCAATCCATACTAATTAGGCCATCAGGCGACTTGTATTTCCTATTTTTTTAGCCTTCGGAAGTTCGACCAAAAAATCGGCCATTTTTGAAAATTTTCCCTTGGTCCCCCCTTTGCTCTTTGGCGAAAAATGGCCATTTTTGATAGTTTTGCGAAAAATGTCATTTCTCCTCTAATAGGTCTTTTTTCATGCGGTTTTTTGCATAGCACAAATCTAGGATAGTTTAGCTTTCAATCCATACTAATTAGGCCATCAGGCGACTTGTATTTCCTATTTTTTTAGCCTTCGGAAGTTCGACCAAAAAATCGGCCATTTTTGAAAATTTTCCCTTGGTCCCCCCTTTGCTCTTTGGCGAAAAATGGCCATTTTTGATAGTTTTGCGAAAAATGTCATTTCTCCTCTAATAGGTCTTTTTTCATGCGGTTTTTTGCATAGCACAAATCTAGGATAGTTTAGCTTTCAATCCATACTAATTAGGCCATCAGGCGACTTGTATTTCCTATTTTTTTAGCCTTCGGAAGTTCGACCAAAAAATCGGCCATTTTTGAAAATTTTCCCTTGGTCCCCCCTTTGCTCTTTGGCGAAAAATGGCCATTTTTGATAGTTTTGCGAAAAATGTCATTTCTCCTCTAATAGGTCTTTTTTCATGCGGTTTTTTGCATAGCACAAATCTAGGATAGTTTAGCTTTCAATCCATACTAATTAGGCCATCAGGCGACTTGTATTTCCTATTTTTTTAGCCTTCGGAAGTTCCACCAAAAAATCGGCCATTTTTGAAAATTTTCCCTTGGTGCCCCCTTTGCTCTTTGGCGAAAAATGGCCATTTTTGATAGTTTTGCGAAAAATGTCATTTCTCCTCTAATAGGTCTTTTTTCATGCGGTTTTTTGCATAGCACAAATTTAGGATAGCTTAGCTTTCAATCCATACTAATTAGGCCATCAGGCGACTTGTATTTCCTATTTTTTTAGCCTTCGGAAGTTCGACCAAAAAATCGGCCATTTTTGAAAATTTTCCCTTGGTGCCCCCTTTGCTCTTTGGCGAAAAATGGCCATTTTTGATAGTTTTGCGAAAAATGTCTTTTCTCCTCTAATAGGTCTTTTTTCATGCGGTTTTTTGCATAGCACAAATCTACGAAAGTTTAGCTTTCAATCCATACTAATTAGGCCATCAGGCGACTTGTATTTCTTACTTCTTTAGCCTTCGGAAGTTCGACCAAAAAATCGGCCATTTTTGAAAATTTTCCCTTGGTCCCCCCTTTGCTCTTTGGCGAAAAATGGCCATTTTTGATAGTTTTGGGAAAAATGTCATTTCTCCTCTAATAGGTCTTTTTTCATGCGGTTTTTTGCATAGCACAAATCTAGGATAGTTTAGCTTTCAATCCATACTAATTAGGCCATCAGGTGACTTGTATTTCCTATTTCTTTAGCCTTCGGAAGTTCGACCAAAAAATCGGCCATTTTTGAAAATTTTCCCTTGGTGCCCCCTTTGCTCTTTGGCGAAAAATGGCCATTTTTGATAGTTTTGCGAAAAATGTGTTTTCTCCTCTAATAGGTCTTTTTTCATGCGGTTTTTTGCATAGCACAAATCTAGGATAGTTTAGCTTTCAATCCATACTAATTAGGCCATCAGGCGACTTGTATTTCCTATTTTTTTAGCGTTCGGAAGTTCGACCAAAAAATGGGCCATTTTTGAAAATTTTCCCTTGGTCCCCCTTTTGCTCTTTGCCGAAAAAATGGCCATTTTTGATAGTTTTGCGAAAAATGTCATTTCTCCTCTAATAGGTCTTTTTTCATGCGGTTTTTTGCATAGCAAAAATCTAGGGTAGTTTAGCTTTCAATCCATACTAATTAGGCCATCAGGCGACTTGTATTTCCTATTTTTTTAGCCTTCGGAAGTTCGACCAAAAAATCGGCCATTTTTGAAAATTTTCCCTTGGTCCCCCCTTTGCTCTTTGGCGAAAAATGGCCATTTTTGATAGTTTTGGGAAAAATGTCATTTCTCCTCTAATAGGTCTTTTTTCATGCGGTTTTTTGCATAGCACAAATCTAGGATAGTTTAGCTTTCAATCCATACTAATTAGGCCATCAAGTGACTTGTATTTCCTATTTTTTTAGCCTTCGGAAGTTCCACCAAAAAATGGGCCATTTTTGAAAATTTTCCCTTGGTCCCTCCTTTGCTCTTTGACGAAAAAATGGCCATTTTTGATAGTTTTGCGAAAAATGTCATTTCTCCTCTAATAGGTCTTTTTTCATGCGGTTTTTTGCATAGCACAAATCTAGGATAGTTTAGCTTTCAATCCATACTAATTAGGCCATCAGGCGACTTGTATTTCCTATTTTTTTAGCCTTCGGAAGTTCCACCAAAAAATGGGCCATTTTTGAAAATTTTCCCTTGGTCCCCCCTTTGCTCTTTGGCGAAAAATGGCCATTTTTGATAGTTTTGCGAAAAATGTCATTTCTCCTCTAATAGGTCTTTTTTCATGCGGTTTTTTGCATAGCACAAATCTAGGATAGTTTAGCTTTCAATCCATACTAATTAGGCCATCAGGCGACTTGTATTTCCTATTTTTTTAGCCTTCGAAAGTTCCACCAAAAAATCGGCCATTTTTGAAAATTTTCCCTTGGTCCCCCTTTTGCTCTTTGGCGAAAAAATGGCCATTTTTGATAGTTTTGCGAAAAATGTCATTTCTCCTCTAATAGGTCTTTTTTCATGCGGTTTTTTGCATAGCAAAAATCTAGGGTAGTTTAGCCTTCAATCCATACTAATTAGGCCATCAGGCGACTTGTATTTCCTATTTTTTTAGCCTTGGGAAGTTCGACCAAAAAATGGGCCATTTTTGAAAATTTTCCCTTGGTCCCCCCCTTTGCTCTTTGGCGAAAAATGGCCATTTTTGATAGTTTTGCGAAAAATGTCATTTCTCCTCTAATAGGTCTTTTTTCATGCGGTTTTTTGCATAGCACAAATCTAGGATAGTTTAGCTTTCAATCCATACTAATTAGGCCATCAGGCGACTTGTATTTCCTATTTTTTTAGCCTTCGGAAGTTCCACCAAAAAATGGGCCATTTTTGAAAATTTTCCCTTGGTCCCCCCCTTGCTCTTTGACGAAAAAATGGCCATTTTTGATAGTTTTGCGAAAAATGTCATTTCTCCTCTAATAGGTCTTTTTTCATGCGGTTTTTTGCATAGCAAAAATCTAGGGTAGTTTAGCTTTCAATCCATACTAATTAGGCCATCAGGCGACTTGTATTTCCTATTTTTTTAGCCTTCGGAAGTTCGACCAAAAAATCGGCCATTTTTGAAAATTTTCCCTTGGTCCCCCCTTTGCTCTTTGGCGAAAAATGGCCATTTTTGATAGTTTTGCGAAAAATGTCATTTCTCCTCTAATAGGTCTTTTTTCATGCGGTTTTTTGCATAGCAAAAATCTAGGGTAGTTTAGCTTTCAATCCATACTAATTAGGCCATCAGGCGACTTGTATTTCCTATTTTTTTAGCCTTCGGAAGTTCGACCAAAAAATCGGCCATTTTTGAAAATTTTCCCTTGGTCCCCCCTTTGCTCTTTGGCGAAAAATGGCCATTTTTGATAGTTTTGGGAAAAATGTCATTTCTCCTCTAATAGGTCTTTTTTCATGCGGTTTTTTGCATAGCACAAATCTAGGATAGTTTAGCTTTCAATCCATACTAATTAGGCCATCAGGCGACTTGTATTTCCTATTTTTTTAGCCTTCGGAAGTTCCACCAAAAAATGGGCCATTTTTGAAAATTTTCCCTTGGTCCCCCCTTTGCTCTTTGACGAAAAAATGGCCATTTTTGATAGTTTTGCGAAAAATGTCATTTCTCCTCTAATAGGTCTTTTTTCATGCGGTTTTTTGCATAGCACAAATCTAGGATAGTTTAGCTTTCAATCCATACTAATTAGGCCATCAGGCGACTTGTATTTCCTATTTTTTTAGCCTTCGGAAGTTCCACCAAAAAATCGGCCATTTTTGAAAATTTTCCCTTGGTCCCCCCTTTGCTCTTTGGCGAAAAATGGCCATTTTTGATAGTTTTGGGAAAAATGTCATTTCTCCTCTAATAGGTCTTTTTTCATGCGGTTTTTTGCATAGCACAAATCTAGGATAGTTTAGCTTTCAATCCATACTAATTAGGCCATCAGGCGACTTGTATTTCCTATTTTTTTAGCCTTCGGAAGTTCGACCAAAAAATCGGCCATTTTTGAAAATTTTCCCCTGGTCCCCCCTTTGCTCTTTGGCGAAAAATGGCCATTTTTGATAGTTTTGCGAAAAATGTCATTTCTCCTCTAATAGGTCTTTTTTCATGCGGTTTTTTGCATAGCACAAATCTAGGATAGTTTAGCTTTCAATCCATACTAATTAGGCCATCAGGCGTCTTGTATTTCCTATTTTTTTAGCCTTCGGAAGTTCCACCAAAAAATGGGCCATTTTTGAAAATTTTCCCTTGGTCCCCCTTTTGCTCTTTGGGAAAAAAAATGGCCATTTTTGATAGTTTTGCGAAAAATGTCATTTCTCCTCTAATAGGTCTTTTTTCATGCGGTTTTTTGCATACCAAAAATCTAGGGTAGTTTAGCTTTCAATCCATACTAATTAGGCCATCAGGCGACTTGTATTTCCTATTTTTTTAGCCTTCGGAAGTTCGACCAAAAAATCGGCCATTTTTGAAAATTTTCCCTTGGTCCCCCCTTTGCTCTTTGGCGAAAAATGGCCATTTTTGATAGTTTTGCGAAAAATGTCATTTCTCCTCTAATAGGTCTTTTTTCATGCGGTTTTTTGCATAGCACAAATCTAGGATAGTTTAGCTTTCAATCCATACTAATTAGGCCATTAGGCGACTTGTATTTCCTACTTTTTTAAGCCTTCGGAAGTTCGACCAAAAAATCGGCCATTTTTGAAAATTTTCCCTTGGTCCCCCCTTTGCTCTTTGGCGAAAAATGGCCATTTTTTATAGTTTTGCGAAAAATGTCATTTCTCCTCTAATAGGTCTTTTTTCATGCGGTTTTCTGCATAGCACAAATCTAGGATAGTTTAGCTTTCAATCCATACTAATTAGGCCATCAGGCGACTTGTATTTCCTATTTTTTTAGCCTTCGGAAGTTCCACCAAAAAATCGGCCATTTTTGAAAATTTTCCCTTGGTCCCCCCTTTGCTCTTTGACGAAAAAATGGCCATTTTTGATAGTTTTGCGAAAAATGTCATTTCTCCTCTAATAGGTCTTTTTTCATGCGGTTTTTTGCATAGCAAAAATCTAGGGTAGTTTAGCTTTCAATCCATACTAATTAGGCCATCAGGCGACTTGTATTTCCTATTTTTTTAGCCTTCGGAAGTTCGACCAAAAAATCGGCCATTTTTGAAAATTTTCCCTTGGTCCCCCCTTTGCTCTTTGGCGAAAAATGGCCATTTTTGATAGTTTTGGGAAAAATGTCATTTCTCCTCTAATAGGTCTTTTTTCATGCGGTTTTTTGCATAGCACAAATCTAGGATAGTTTAGCTTTCAATCCATACTAATTAGGCCATCAGGCGACTTGTATTTCCTATTTTTTTAGCCTTCGGAAGTTCCACCAAAAAATGGGCCATTTTTGAAAATTTTCCCTTGGTCCCCCCTTTGCTCTTTGACGAAAAAATGGCCATTTTTGATAGTTTTACGAAAAATGTCATTTCTCCTCTAATAGGTCTTTTTTCATGCGGTTTTTTGCATAGCGCAAATCTAGGATAGTTTAGCTTTCAATCCATACTAATTAGGCCATCAGGCGACTTGTATTTCCTATTTTTTTAGCCTTCGGAAGTTCCACCAAAAAATCGGCCATTTTTGAAAATTTTCCCTTGGTCCCCCCTTTGCTCTTTGGCGAAAAATGGCCATTTTTGATAGTTTTGCGAAAAATATCATTTCTCCTCTAATAGGTCTTTTTTCATGCGGTTTTTTGCATAGCACAAATCTAGGATAGTTTAGCTTTCAATCCATACTAATTAGGGCATCAGGCGACTTGTATTTCCTATTTTTTTAGCCTTCGGAAGTTCCACCAAAAAATCGGCCATTTTTGAAAATTTTCCCTTGGTCCCCCCTTTGCTCTTTGGCGAAAAATGGCCATTTTTGATAGTTTTGCGAAAAATATCATTTCTCCTCTAATAGGTCTTTTTTCATGCGGTTTTTTGCATAGCACAAATCTAGGATAGTTTAGCTTTCAATCCATACTAATTAGGCCATCAGGCGACTTGTATTTCCTATTTTTTTAGCCTTCGGAAGTTCGACCAAAAAATCGGCCATTTTTGAAAAATTTCCCTTGGTCCCCCCTTTGCTCTTTGGCGAAAAATGGCCATTTTTGATAGTTTTGCGAAAAATGTCATTTCTCCTCTAATAGGTCTTTTTTTATGCGGTTTTCTGCATAGCACAAATCTAGGATAGTTTAGCTTTCAATCCATACTAATTAGGCCATCAGGCGACTTGTATTTCCTATTTTTTTAGCCTTCGGAAGTTCGACCAAAAAATCGGCCATTTTTGAAAATTTTCCCTTGGTCCCCCCTTTGCTCTTTGGCGAAAAATGGCCATTTTTGATAGTTTTGGGAAAAATGTCATTTCTCCTCTAATAGGTCTTTTTTCATGCGGTTTTTTGCATAGCACAAATCTAGGATAGTTTAGCTTTCAATCCATACTAATTAGGCCATCAGGCGACTTGTATTTCCTATTTTTTTAGCCTTCGGAAGTTCCACCAAAAAATGGGCCATTTTTGAAAATTTTCCCTTGGTCCCCCCTTTGCTCTTTGACGAAAAAATGGCCATTTTTGATAGTTTTACGAAAAATGTCATTTCTCCTCTAATAGGTCTTTTTTCATGCGGTTTTTTGCATAGCGCAAATCTAGGATAGTTTAGCTTTCAATCCATACTAATTAGGCCATCAGGCGACTTGTATTTCCTATTTTTTTAGCCTTCGGAAGTTCCACCAAAAAATCGGCCATTTTTGAAAATTTTCCCTTGGTCCCCCCTTTGCTCTTTGGCGAAAAATGGCCATTTTTGATAGTTTTGCGAAAAATATCATTTCTCCTCTAATAGGTCTTTTTTCATGCGGTTTTTTGCATAGCACAAATCTAGGATAGTTTAGCTTTCAATCCTTACTAATTAGGGCATCAGGCGACTTGTATTTCCTATTTTTTTAGCCTTCGGAAGTTCCACCAAAAAATCGGCCATTTTTGAAAATTTTCCCTTGGTCCCCCCTTTGCTCTTTGGCGAAAAATGGCCATTTTTGATAGTTTTGCGAAAAATATCATTTCTCCTCTAATAGGTCTTTTTTCATGCGGTTTTTTGCATAGCACAAATCTAGGATAGTTTAGCTTTCAATCCATACTAATTAGGCCATCAGGCGACTTGTATTTCCTATTTTTTTAGCCTTCGGAAGTTCGACCAAAAAATCGGCCATTTTTGAAAAATTTCCCTTGGTCCCCCCTTTGCTCTTTGGCGAAAAATGGCCATTTTTGATAGTTTTGCGAAAAATGTCATTTCTCCTCTAATAGGTCTTTTTTTATGCGGTTTTCTGCATAGCACAAATCTAGGATAGTTTAGCTTTCAATCCATACTAATTAGGCCATCAGGCGACTTGTATTTCCTATTTTTTTAGCCTTCGGAAGTTCGACCAAAAAATCGGCCATTTTTGAAAATTTTCCCCTGGTCCCCCCTTTGCTGTTTGGCGAAAAATGGCCATTTTTGATAGTTTTGCGAAAAATGTCATTTCTCCTCTAATAGGTCTTTTTTTATGCGGTTTTCTGCATAGCACAAATCTAGGATAGTTTAGCTTTCAATCCATACTAATTAGGCCATCAGGCGACTTGTATTTCCTATTTTTTTAGCCTTCGGAAGTTCGACCAAAAAATCGGCCATTTTTGAAAATTTTCCCCTGGTCCCCCCTTTGCTGTTTGGCGAAAAATGGCCATTTTTGATAGTTTTGCGAAAAATGTCATTTCTCCTCTAATAGGTCTTTTTTTATGCGGTTTTCTGCATAGCACAAATCTAGGATAGTTTAGCTTTCAATCCATACTAATTAGGCCATCAGGCGACTTGTATTTCCTATTTTTTTAGCCTTCGGAAGTTCGACCAAAAAATCGGCCATTTTTGAAAATTTTCCCTTGGTCCCCCCTTTGCTCTTTGGCGAAAAATGGCCATTTTTGATAGTTTTGCGAAAAATGTCATTTCTCCTCTAATAGGTCTTTTTTCATGCGGTTTTTTGCATAGCAAAAATCTAGGGTAGTTTAGCTTTCAATCCATACTAATTAGGCCATCAGGCGACTTGTATTTCCTATTTTTTTAGCCTTCGGAAGTTCGACCAAAAAATCGGCCATTTTTGAAAATTTTCCCTTGGTCCCCCCTTTGCTCTTTGGCGAAAAATGGCCATTTTTGATAGTTTTGGGAAAAATGTCATTTCTCCTCTAATAGGTCTTTTTTCATGCGGTTTTTTGCATAGCGCAAATCTAGGATAGTTTAGCTTTCAATCCATACTAATTAGGCCATCAGGCGACTTGTATTTCCTATTTTTTTAGCCTTCGGAAGTTCCACCAAAAAATCGGCCATTTTTGAAAATTTTCCCTTGGTCCCCCCTTTGCTCTTTGGCGAAAAATGGCCATTTTTGATAGTTTTGCGAAAAATATCATTTCTCCTCTAATAGGTCTTTTTTCATGCGGTTTTTTGCATAGCACAAATCTAGGATAGTTTAGCTTTCAATCCATACTAATTAGGCCATCAGACGACTTGTATTTCCTATTTTTTTAGCCTTCGGAAGTTCGACCAAAAAATCGGCCATTTTTGAAAAATTTCCCTTGGTCCCCCCTTTGCTCTTTGGCGAAAAATGGCCATTTTTGATAGTTTTGCGAAAAATGTCATTTCTCCTCTAATAGGTCTTTTTTTATGCGGTTTTCTGCATAGCACAAATCTAGGATAGTTTAGCTTTCAATCCATACTAATTAGGCCATCAGGCGACTTGTATTTCCTATTTCTTTAGCCTTCGGAAGTTCGACCAAAAAATCGGCCATTTTTGAAAATTTTCCCCTGGTCCCCCCTTTGCTCTTTGGCGAAAAATGGCCATTTTTGATAGTTTTGCGAAAAATGTCATTTCTCCTCTAATAGGTCTTTTTTCATGCGGTTTTTTGCATAGCAAAAATCTAGGGTAGTTTAGCTTTCAATCCATACTAATTAGGCCATCAGGCGACTTGTATTTCCTATTTTTTTAGCCTTCGGAAGTTCGACCAAAAAATCGGCCATTTTTGAAAATTTTCCCTTGGTCCCCCCTTTGCTCTTTGGCGAAAAATGGCCATTTTTGATAGTTTTGGGAAAAATGTCATTTCTCCTCTAATAGGTCTTTTTTCATGCGGTTTTTTGCATAGCACAAATCTAGGATAGTTTAGCTTTCAATCCATACTAATTAGGCCATCAGGCGACTTGTATTTCCTATTTTTTTAGCCTTCGGAAGTTCGACCAAAAAATCGGCCATTTTTGAAAATTTTCCCTTGGTCCCCCCTTTGCTCTTTGGCGAAAAATGGCCATTTTTTATAGTTTTGCGAAAAATGTCATTTCTCCTCTAATAGGTCTTTTTTCATGCGGTTTTCTGCATAGCACAAATCTAGGATAGTTTAGCTTTCAATCCATACTAATTAGGCCATCAGGCGACTTGTATTTCCTATTTTTTTAGCCTTCGGAAGTTCCACCAAAAAATCGGCCATTTTTGAAAATTTTTCCTTGGTCCCCCCTTTGCTCTTTGGCGAAAAATGGCCATTTTTGATAGTTTTGCGAAAAATGTCATTTCTCCTCTAATAGGTCTTTTTTCATGCGGTTTTCTGCATAGCACAAATCTAGGATAGTTTAGCTTTCAATCCATACTAATTAGGCCATCAGGCAACTTGTATTTCCTATTTTTTTAGCCTTCGGAAGTTCGACCAAAAAATGTGCCATTTTTGAAAGTTTTTTCTTGGTCCCCCCTTTGCTCTTTGGCGAAAAATGGCCATTTTTGATAGTTTTGCGAAAAATGTCATTTCTCCTCTAATAGGTCTTTTTTCATGCGGTTTTTTGCATAGCACAAATCTAGGATAGTTTAGCTTTCAATCCATACTAATTAGGCCATCAGGCGACTTGTATTTCCTATTTTTTTAGCCTTCGGAAGTTCCACCAAAAAATCGGCCATTTTTGAAAATTTTCCCTTGGTCCCCCCTTTGCTCTTTGACGAAAAAATGGCCATTTTTGATAGTTTTGCGAAAAATGTCATTTCTCCTCTAATAGGTCTTTTTTCATGCGGTTTTTTGCATAGCACAAATCTAGGATAGTTTAGCTTTCAATCCATACTAATTAGGCCATCAGGCGACTTGTATTTCCTATTTTTTTAGCCTTCGAAAGTTCGACCAAAAAATCGGCCATTTTTGAAAATTTTCCCTTGGTCCCCCCTTTGCTCTTTGGCGAAAAATGGCCATTTTTGATAGTTTTGCGAAAAATGTCATTTCTCCTCTAATAGGTCTTTTTTCATGCGGTTTTTTGCATAGCACAAATCTAGGATAGTTTAGCTTTCAATCGATACTAATTAGGCCATCAGGCGACTTGTATTTCCTATTTTTTTAGCCTTCGGAAGTTCCACTAAAAAATCGGCCATTTTTGAAAATTTTCCCTTGGTGCCCCCTTTGCTCTTTGGCGAAAAATGGCCATTTTTGATAGTTTTGCGAAAAATGTCATTTCTCCTCTAATAGGTCTTTTTTCATACGGTTTTTTGCATAGCACAAATTTAGGATAGCTTAGCTTTCAATCCATACTAATTAGGCCATCAGGCGACTTGTATTTCCTATTTTTTTAGCCTTCGGAAGTTCGACCAAAAAATCGGCCATTTTTGAAAATTTTCCCTTGGTGCCCCCTTTGCTCTTTGGCGAAAAATGGCCATTTTTGATAGTTTTGCGAAAAATGTCTTTTCTCCTCTAATAGGTCTTTTTTCATGCGGTTTTTTGCATAGCACAAATCTAGGATAGTTTAGCTTTCAATCCATACTAATTAGGCCATCAGGCGACTTGTATTTCTTACTTCTTTAGCCTTCGGAAGTTCGACCAAAAAATCGGCCATTTTTGAAAATTTTCCCTTGGTCCCCCCTTTGCTCTTTGGCGAAAAATGGCCATTTTTGATAGTCTTGCGAAAAATGTCATTTCTCCTCTAATAGGTCTTTTTTCATGCGGTTTTTTGCATAGCACAAATCTACGATAGTTTAGCTTTCAATCCATACTAATTAGGCCATCAGGCGACTTGTATTTCCTATTTTTTTAGCCTTCGGAAGTTCGACCAAAAAATCGGCCATTTTTGAAAATTTTCCCTTGGTCCCCCCTTTGCTCTTTGGCGAAAAATGGCCATTTTTGATAGTTTTGGGGAAAATGTCATTTCTCCTCTAATAGGTCTTTTTTCATGCGGTTTTTTGCATAGCACAAATCTAGGATAGTTTAGCTTTCAATCCATACTAATTAGGCCATCAGGCGACTTGTATTTCCTATTTTTTTAGCCTTCGGAAGTTCGACCAAAAAATCGGCCATTTTTGAAAATTTTCCCTTGGTCCCCCCTTTGCTCTTTGGCGAAAAATGGCCATTTTTTATAGTTTTGCGAAAAATGTCATTTCTCCTCTAATAGGTCTTTTTTCATGCGGTTTTCTGCATAGCACAAATCTAGGATAGTTTAGCTTTCAATCCATACTAATTAGGCCATCAGGCGACTTGTATTTCCTATTTTTTTAGCCTTCGGAAGTTCCACCAAAAAATCGGCCATTTTTGAAAATTTTTCCTTGGTCCCCCCTTTGCTCTTTGGCGAAAAATGGCCATTTTTGATAGTTTTGCGAAAAATGTCATTTCTCCTCTAATAGGTCTTTTTTCATGCGGTTTTCTGCATAGCACAAATCTAGGATAGTTTAGCTTTCAATCCATACTAATTAGGCCATCAGGCAACTTGTATTTCCTATTTTTTTAGCCTTCGGAAGTTCGACCAAAAAATGTGCCATTTTTGAAAGTTTTTTCTTGGTCCCCCCTTTGCTCTTTGGCGAAAAATGGCCATTTTTGATAGTTTTGCGAAAAATGTCATTTCTCCTCTAATAGGTCTTTTTTCATGCGGTTTTTTGCATAGCACAAATCTAGGATAGTTTAGCTTTCAATCCATACTAATTAGGCCATCAGGCGACTTGTATTTCCTATTTTTTTAGCCTTCGGAAGTTCCACCAAAAAATCGGCCATTTTTGAAAATTTTCCCTTGGTCCCCCCTTTGCTCTTTGACGAAAAAATGGCCATTTTTGATAGTTTTGCGAAAAATGTCATTTCTCCTCTAATAGGTCTTTTTTCATGCGGTTTTTTGCATAGCACAAATCTAGGATAGTTTAGCTTTCAATCCATACTAATTAGGCCATCAGGCGACTTGTATTTCCTATTTTTTTAGCCTTCGAAAGTTCGACCAAAAAATCGGCCATTTTTGAAAATTTTCCCTTGGTCCCCCCTTTGCTCTTTGGCGAAAAATGGCCATTTTTGATAGTTTTGCGAAAAATGTCATTTCTCCTCTAATAGGTCTTTTTTCATGCGGTTTTTTGCATAGCACAAATCTAGGATAGTTTAGCTTTCAATCCATACTAATTAGGCCATCAGGCGACTTGTATTTCCTATTTTTTTAGCCTTCGGAAGTTCCACCAAAAAATCGGCCATTTTTGAAAATTTTCCCTTGGTGCCCCCTTTGCTCTTTGGCGAAAAATGGCCATTTTTGATAGTTTTGCGAAAAATGTCATTTCTCCTCTAATAGGTCTTTTTTCATACGGTTTTTTGCATAGCACAAATTTAGGATAGCTTCGCTTTCAATCCATACTAATTAGGCCATCAGGCGACTTGTATTTCCTATTTTTTTAGCCTTCGGAAGTTCGACCAAAAAATCGGCCATTTTTGAAAATTTTCCCTTGGTGCCCCCTTTGCTCTTTGGCGAAAAATGGCCATTTTTGATAGTTTTGCGAAAAATGTCTTTTCTCCTCTAATAGGTCTTTTTTCATGCGGTTTTTTGCATAGCACAAATCTACGATAGTTTAGCTTTCAATCCATACTAATTAGGCCATCAGGCGACTTGTATTTCTTACTTCTTTAGCCTTCGGAAGTTCGACCAAAAAATCGGCCATTTTTGAAAATTTTCCCTTGGTCCCCCCTTTGCTCTTTGGCGAAAAATGGCCATTTTTGATAGTCTTGCGAAAAATGTCATTTCTCCTCTAATAGGTCTTTTTTCATGCGGTTTTTTGCATAGCACAAATCTAGGATAGTTTAGCTTTCAATCCATACTAATTAGGCCATCAGGTGACTTGTATTTCCTATTTTTTTAGCCTTCGGAAGTTCCACCAAAAAATCGGCCATTTTTGAAAATTTTCCCTTGGTCCCCCCTTTGCTCTTTGGCGAAAAATGGCCATTTTTGATAGTTTTGGGGAAAATGTCATTTCTCCTCTAATAGGTCTTTTTTCATGCGGTTTTTTGCATAGCACAAATCTAGGATAGTTTAGCTTTCAATCCATACTAATTAGGCCATCAGGCGACTTGTATTTCCTATTTTTTTAGCCTTCGGAAGTTCGACCAAAAAATCGGCCATTTTTGAAAATTTTCCCTTGGTCCCCCCTTTGCTCTTTGGCGAAAAATGGCCATTTTTTATAGTTTTGCGAAAAATGTCATTTCTCCTCTAATAGGTCTTTTTTCATGCGGTTTTCTGCATAGCACAAATCTAGGATAGTTTAGCTTTCAATCCATACTAATTAGGCCATCAGGCGACTTGTATTTCCTATTTTTTTAGCCTTCGGAAGTTCCACCAAAAAATCGGCCATTTTTGAAAATTTTTCCTTGGTCCCCCCTTTGCTCTTTGGCGAAAAATGGCCATTTTTGATAGTTTTGCGAAAAATGTCATTTCTCCTCTAATAGGTCTTTTTTCATGCGGTTTTCTGCATAGCACAAATCTAGGATAGTTTAGCTTTCAATCCATACTAATTAGGCCATCAGGCAACTTGTATTTCCTATTTTTTTAGCCTTCGGAAGTTCGACCAAAAAATGTGCCATTTTTGAAAGTTTTTTCTTGGTCCCCCCTTTGCTCTTTGGCGAAAAATGGCCATTTTTGATAGTTTTGCGAAAAATGTCATTTCTCCTCTAATAGGTCTTTTTTCATGCGGTTTTTTGCATAGCACAAATCTAGGATAGTTTAGCTTTCAATCCATACTAATTAGGCCATCAGGCGACTTGTATTTCCTATTTTTTTAGCCTTCGGAAGTTCCACCAAAAAATCGGCCATTTTTGAAAATTTTCCCTTGGTCCCCCCTTTGCTCTTTGACGAAAAAATGGCCATTTTTGATAGTTTTGCGAAAAATGTCATTTCTCCTCTAATAGGTCTTTTTTCATGCGGTTTTTTGCATAGCACAAATCTAGGATAGTTTAGCTTTCAATCCATACTAATTAGGCCATCAGGCGACTTGTATTTCCTATTTTTTTAGCCTTCGAAAGTTCGACCAAAAAATCGGCCATTTTTGAAAATTTTCCCTTGGTCCCCCCTTTGCTCTTTGGCGAAAAATGGCCATTTTTGATAGTTTTGCGAAAAATGTCATTTCTCCTCTAATAGGTCTTTTTTCATGCGGTTTTTTGCATAGCACAAATCTAGGATAGTTTAGCTTTCAATCCATACTAATTAGGCCATCAGGCGACTTGTATTTCCTATTTTTTTAGCCTTCGGAAGTTCCACCAAAAAATCGGCCATTTTTGAAAATTTTCCCTTGGTGCCCGCTTTGCTCTTTGGCGAAAAATGGCCATTTTTGATAGTTTTGCGAAAAATGTCATTTCTCCTCTAATAGGTCTTTTTTCATACGGTTTTTTGCATAGCACAAATTTAGGATAGCTTCGCTTTCAATCCATACTAATTAGGCCATCAGGCGACTTGTATTTCCTATTTTTTTAGCCTTCGGAAGTTCGACCAAAAAATCGGCCATTTTTGAAAATTTTCCCTTGGTGCCCCCTTTGCTCTTTGGCGAAAAATGGCCATTTTTGATAGTTTTGCGAAAAATGTCTTTTCTCCTCTAATAGGTCTTTTTTCATGCGGTTTTTTGCATAGCACAAATCTACGATAGTTTAGCTTTCAATCCATACTAATTAGGCCATCAGGCGACTTGTATTTCTTACTTCTTTAGCCTTCGGAAGTTCGACCAAAAAATCGGCCATTTTTGAAAATTTTCCCTTGGTCCCCCCTTTGCTCTTTGGCGAAAAATGGCCATTTTTGATAGTCTTGCGAAAAATGTCATTTCTCCTCTAATAGGTCTTTTTTCATGCGGTTTTTTGCATAGCACAAATCTAGGATAGTTTAGCTTTCAATCCATACTAATTAGGCCATCAGGTGACTTGTATTTCCTATTTTTTTAGCCTTCGGAAGTTCCACCAAAAAATCGGCCATTTTTGAAAATTTTCCCTTGGTGCCCCCTTTGCTCTTTGGCGAAAAATGGCCATTTTTGATAGTTTTGCGAAAAATGTCATTTCTCCTCTAATAGGTCTTTTTTCATGCGGTTTTTTGCATAGCACAAATCTAGGATAGTTTAGCTTTCAATCCATACTAATTAGGCCATCAGGCGACTTGTATTTCCTATTTTTTTAGCCTTCGGAAGTTCGACCAAAAAATGGGCCATTTTTGAAAATTTTCCCTTGGTCCCCCTTTTGCTCTTTGGCGAAAAAATGGCCATTTTTGATAGTTTTGCGAAAAATGTCATTTCTCCTCTAATAGGTCTTTTTTCATGCGGTTTTTTGCATAGCAAAAATCTAGGGTAGTTTAGCTTTCAATCCATACTAATTAGGCCATCAGGCGACTTGTATTTCCTATTTTTTTAGCGTTCGGAAGTTCGACCAAAAAATGGGCCATTTTTGAAAATTTTCCCTTGGTCCCCCTTTTGCTCTTTGCCGAAAAAATGGCCATTTTTGATAGTTTTGCGAAAAATGTCATTTCTCCTCTAATAGGTCTTTTTTCATGCGGTTTTTTGCATAGCAAAAATCTAGGGTAGTTTAGCTTTCAATCCATACTAATTAGGCCATCAGGCGACTTGTATTTCCTATTTTTTTAGCCTTCGGAAGTTCGACCAAAAAATCGGCCATTTTTGAAAATTTTCCCTTGGTCCCCCCTTTGCTCTTTGGCGAAAAATGGCCATTTTTGATAGTTTTGGGAAAAATGTCATTTCTCCTCTAATAGGTCTTTTTTCATGCGGTTTTTTGCATAGCACAAATCTAGGATAGTTTAGCTTTCAATCCATACTAATTAGGTTATCAGGTGACTTGTATTTCCTATTTTTTTAGCCTTCGGAAGTTCCACCAAAAAATGGGCCATTTTTGAAAATTTTCCCTTGGTCCCTCCTTTGCTCTTTGACGAAAAAATGGCCATTTTTGATAGTTTTGCGAAAAATGTCATTTCTCCTCTAATAGGTCTTTTTTCATGCGGTTTTTTGCATAGCACAAATCTAGGATAGTTTAGCTTTCAATCCATACTAATTAGGCCATCAGGCGACTTGTATTTCCTATTTTTTTAGCCTTCGGAAGTTCCACCAAAAAATGGGCCATTTTTGAAAATTTTCCCTTGGTCCCCCCTTTGCTCTTTGGCGAAAAATGGCCATTTTTGATAGTTTTGCGAAAAATGTCATTTCTCCTCTAATAGGTCTTTTTTCATGCGGTTTTTTGCATAGCACAAATCTAGGATAGTTTAGCTTTCAATCCATACTAATTAGGCCATCAGGCGACTTGTATTTCCTATTTTTTTAGCCTTCGAAAGTTCCACCAAAAAATCGGCCATTTTTGAAAATTTTCCCTTGGTCCCCCTTTTGCTCTTTGGCGAAAAAATGGCCATTTTTGATAGTTTTGCGAAAAATGTCATTTCTCCTCTAATAGGTCTTTTTTCATGCGGTTTTTTGCATAGCAAAAATCTAGGGTAGTTTAGCTTTCAATGCATACTAATTAGGCCATCAGGCGACTTGTATTTCCTATTTTTTTAGCCTTCGGAAGTTCGACCAAAAAATCGGCCATTTTTGAAAACTTTCCCTTGGTCCCCCCCTTTGCTCTTTGGCGAAAAATGGCCATTTTTGATAGTTTTGAGTAAAATGTCATTTCTCCTCTAATAGGTCTTTTTTCATGCGGTTTTTTGCATAGCACAAATCTAGGATAGTTTAGCTTTCAATCCATACTAATTAGGCCATCAGGCGACTTGTATTTCCTATTTTTTTAGCCTTCGGAAGTTCCACCAAAAAATGGGCCATTTTTGAAAATTTTCCCTTGGTCCCCCCTTTGCTCTTTGACGAAAAAATGGCCATTTTTGATAGTTTTGCGAAAAATGTCATTTCTCCTCTAATAGGTCTTTTTTCATGCGGTTTTTCGCATAGCACAAATCTAGGATAGTTTAGCTTTCAATCCATACTAATTAGGCCATAAGGCGACTTGTATTTCCTATTTTTTTAGCCTTCGGAAGTTCGACCAAAAAATGGGCCTTTTTTGAAAATTTTCCCTTGTTCCCCCGTTTGCTCTTTGGCGAAAAATGGCCATTTTTGATAGTTTTGCGAAAAATGTCATTTCTCCTCTAATAGGTCTTTTTTCATGCGGTTTTTTGCATAGCACAAATCTAGGATAGTTTAGCTTTCAATCCATACTAATTAGGCCATCAGGCGACTAGTATTTCCTATTTTTTTAGCCTTCGGAAGTTCCACCAAAAAATCGGCCATTTTTGAAAATTTTCCCTTGGTCCCCCCTTTGCTCTTTGGCGAAAAATGGCCATTTTTGATAGTTTTGCGAAAAATGTCTTTTCTCCTCTAATAGGTCTTTTTTCATGCGGTTTTTTCCATAGCAATAATCTAGGATAGTTTAGCTTTCAATCCATACTAATTAGGCCATCAGGCGACTTGTATTTCCTATTTTTTTAGCCTTCGGAAGTTCCACCAAAAAATCGGCCATTTTTGAAAATTTTCCCTTGGTCCCCCCTTTGCTCTTTGGCGAAAAATGGCCATTTTTGATAGTTTTGCGAAAAATGTCTTTTCTCCTCTAATAGGTCTTTTTTCATGCGGTTTTTTCCATAGCAATAATCTAGGATACTTTAGCTTTCAATCCATACTAATTAGGCCATCAGGCGACTTGTATTTCCTATTTTTTTAGCCTTCGGAAGTTCCACCAAAAAATCGGCCATTTTTGAAAATTTTCCCTTGGTCCCCCCTTTGCTCTTTGGCGAAAAATGGCCATTTTTGATAGTTTTGCGAAAAATATCATTTCTCCTCTAATAGGTCTTTTTTTAAGCGGTTTTTTGCATAGCAAAAATCTAGGGTAGTTTAGCTTTCAATCCATATTAATTAGGCCATCAGGCGACTTGTATTTCCTATTTTTTTAGCCTTCGGAAGTTCGACCAAAAAATCGGCCATTTTTGAAAATTTTCCCTTGGTCCCCCCTTTGCTCTTTGGCGAAAAATGGCCATTTTTGATAGTTTTGGGAAAAATGTCATTTCTCCTCTAATAGGTCTTTTTTCATGCGGTTTTTTGCATAGCACAAATCTAGGATAGTTTAGCTTTCAATCCATACTAATTAGGCCATCAGGCGACTTGTATTTCCTATTTTTTTAGCCTTCGGAAGTTCCACCAAAAAATCGGCCATTTTTGAAAATTTTCCCTTGGTCCCCCCTTTGCTCTTTGGCGAAAAATGGCCATTTTTGATAGTTTTGCGAAAAATGTCATTTCTCCTCTAATAGGTCTTTTTTCATGCGGTTTTTCGCATAGCACAAATCTAGGATAGTTTAGCTTTCAATCCATACTAATTAGGCCATAAGGCGACTTGTATTTCCTATTTTTTTAGCCTTCGGAAGTTCGACCAAAAAATGGGCCTTTTTTGAAAATTTTCCCTTGTTCCCCCGTTTGCTCTTTGGCGAAAAATGGCCATTTTTGATAGTTTTGCGAAAAATGTCATTTCTCCTCTAATAGGTCTTTTTTCATGCGGTTTTTTGCATAGCACAAATCTAGGATAGTTTAGCTTTCAATCCATACTAATTAGGCCATCAGGCGACTAGTATTTCCTATTTTTTTAGCCTTCGGAAGTTCCACCAAAAAATCGGCCATTTTTGAAAATTTTCCCTTGGTCCCCCCTTTGCTCTTTGGCGAAAAATGGCCATTTTTGATAGTTTTGCGAAAAATGTCTTTTCTCCTCTAATAGGTCTTTTTTCATGCGGTTTTTTCCATAGCAATAATCTAGGATAGTTTAGCTTTCAATCCATACTAATTAGGCCATCAGGCGACTTGTATTTCCTATTTTTTTAGCCTTCGGAAGTTCGACCAAAAAATCGGCCATTTTTGAAAATTTTCCCTTGGTCCCCCCTTTGCTCTTTGGCGAAAAATGGCCATTTTTGATAGTTTTGCGAAAAATATCATTTCTCCTCTAATAGGTCTTTTTTCATGCGGTTTTTTGCATAGCACAAATCTAGGATAGTTTAGCTTTCAATCCATACTAATTAGGCCATCAGGCGACTTGTATTTCCTATTTTGTTAGCCTTCGGAAGTTCCACCAAAAAATCGGCCATTTTTGAAAATTTTCCCTTGGTCCCCCCTTTGCTCTTTGACGAAAAAATGGCCATTTTTGATAGTTTTGCGAAAAATGTCATTTCTCCTCTAATAGGTCTTTTTTCATGCGGTTTTTTGCATAGCAAAAATCTAGGGTAGTTTAGCTTTCAATCCATATTAATTAGGCCATCAGGCGACTTGTATTTCCTATTTTTTTAGCCTTCGGAAGTTCGACCAAAAAATCGGCCATTTTTGAAAATTTTCCCTTGGTCCCCCCTTTGCTCTTTGGCGAAAAATGGCCATTTTTGATAGTTTTGGGAAAAATGTCATTTCTCCTCTAATAGGTCTTTTTTCATGCGGTTTTTTGCATAGCACAAATCTAGGATAGTTTAGCTTTCAATCCATACTAATTAGGCCATCAGGCGACTTGTATTTCCTATTTTTTTAGCCTTCGGAAGTTCCACCAAAAAATCGGCCATTTTTGGAAATTTTCCCTTGGTCCCCCCTTTTGCTCTTTGGCGAAAAATGGCCATTTTTGATAGTTTTGCGAAAAATGTCATTTCTCCTCTAATAGGTCTTTTTTCATGCGGTTTTTCGCATAGCACAAATCTAGGATAGTTTAGCTTTCAATCCATACTAATTAGGCCATCAGGCGACTTGTATTTCCTATTTTTTTAGCCTTCGGAAGTTCCACAAAAAATCGGCCATTTTTGAAAATTTTCCCTTGGTCCCCCCTTTGCTCTTTGGCGAAAAATGGCCATTTTTGATAGTTTTGCGAAAAATGTCTTTTCTCCTCTAATAGGTCTTTTTTCATGCGGTTTTTTGCATAGCACAAATCTAGGATAGTTTAGCTTTGAATCCATACTAATTAGGCCATCAGGCGACTTGTATTTCCTATTATTTTAGCCTTCGGAAGTTCCACCAAAAAATCGGCCATTTTTGAAAATTTTCCCTTGGTCCCCCCTTTGCTCTTTGACGAAAAAATGGCCATTTTTGATAGTTTTGCGAAAAATGTCATTTCTCCTCTAATAGGTCTTTTTTCATGCGGTTTTTTGCATAGCACAAATCTAGGATAGTTTAGCTTTCAATCCATACTAATTAGGCCATCAGGCGACTTGTATTTCCTATTTTTTTAGCCTTCGGAAGTTCCACCAAAAAATCGGCCATTTTTGAAAATTTTCCCTTGGTCCCCCCTTTGCTCTTTGGCGAAAAATGGCCATTTTTGATAGTTTTGCGAAAAATGTCATTTCTCCTCTAATAGGTCTTTTTTCATGCGGTTTTTCGCATAGCACAAATCTAGGATAGTTTAGCTTTCAATCCATACTAATTAGGCTATAAGGCGACTTGTATTTCCTATTTTTTTAGCCTTCGGAAGTTCGACCAAAAAATCGGCCATTTTTGAAAATTTTCCCTTGTTCCCCCCATTGCTCTTTGGCGAAAAATGGCCATTTTTGATAGTTGTGCGAAAAATGTCATTTCTCCTCTAATAGGTCTTTTTTCATGCGGTTTTTTGCATAGCACAAATCTAGGATAGTTTAGCTTTCAATCCATACTAATTAGGCCATCAGGCGACTAGTATTTCCTATTTTTTTAGCCTTCGAAAGTTCCACCAAAAAATCGGCCATTTTTGAAAATTTTCCCTTGGTCCCCCCTTTGCTCTTTGGCGAAAAATGGCCATTTTTGATAGTTTTGCGAAAAATGTCTTTTCTCCTCTAATAGGTCTTTTTTCATGCGGTTTTTTCCATAGCAATAATCTAGGATAGTTTAGCTTTCAATCCATACTAATTAGGCCATCAGGCGACTTGTATTTCCTATTTTTTTAGCCTTCGGAAGTTCCACCAAAAAATCGGCCATTTTTGAAAATTTTCCCTTGGTCCCCCCTTTGCTCTTTGGCGAAAAATGGCCATTTTTGATAGTTTTGCGAAAAATATCATTTCTCCTCTAATAGGTCTTTTTTCATGCGGTTTTTTGCATAGCACAAATCTAGGATAGTTTAGCTTTCAATCCATACTAATTAGGCCATCAGGCGACTTGTATTTCCTATTTTTTTAGCCTTCGGAAGTTCCACCAAAAAATCGGCCATTTTTGAAAATTTTCCCTTGGTCCCCCCTTTGCTCTTTGACGAAAAAATGGCCATTTTTGATAGTTTTGCGAAAAATGTCATTTCTCCTCTAATAGGTCTTTTTTCATGCGGTTTTTTGCATAGCAAAAATCTAGGGTAGTTTAGCTTTCAATCCATATTAATTAGGCCATCAGGCGACTTGTATTTCCTATTTTTTTAGCCTTCGGAAGTTCGACCAAAAAATCGGCCATTTTTGAAAATTTTCCCTTGGTCCCCCCTTTGCTCTTTGGCGAAAAATGGCCATTTTTGATAGTTTTGGGAAAAATGTCATTTCTCCTCTAATAGGTCTTTTTTCATGCGGTTTTTTGCATAGCACAAATCTAGGATAGTTTAGCTTTCAATCCATACTAATTAGGCCATCAGGCGACTTGTATTTCCTATTTTTTTAGCCTTCGGAAGTTCCACCAAAAAATCGGCCATTTTTGGAAATTTTCCCTTGGTCCCCCCTTTGCTCTTTGGCGAAAAATGGCCATTTTTGATAGTTTTGCGAAAAATGTCATTTCTCCTCTAATAGGTCTTTTTTCATGCGGTTTTTCGCATAGCACAAATCTAGGATAGTTTAGCTTTCAATCCATACTAATTAGGCCATCAGGCGACTTGTATTTCCTATTTTTTTAGCCTTCGGAAGTTCCACCAAAAAATCGGCCATTTTTGAAAATTTTCCCTTGGTCCCCCCTTTGCTCTTTGGCGAAAAATGGCCATTTTTGATAGTTTTGCGAAAAATGTCTTTTCTCCTCTAATAGGTCTTTTTTTTATGCGGTTTTTTGCATAGCACAAATCTAGGATAGTTTAGCTTTGAATCCATACTAATTAGGCCATCAGGCGACTTGTATTTCCTATTATTTTAGCCTTCGGAAGTTCCACCAAAAAATCGGCCATTTTTGAAAATTTTCCCTTGGTCCCCCCTTTGCTCTTTGACGAAAAAATGGCCATTTTTGATAGTTTTGCGAAAAATGTCATTTCTCCTCTAATAGGTCTTTTTTCATGCGGTTTTTTGCATAGCACAAATCTAGGATAGTTTAGCTTTCAATCCATACTAATTAGGCCATCAGGCGACTTGTATTTCCTATTTTTTTAGCCTTCGGAAGTTCCACCAAAAAATCGGCCATTTTTGAAAATTTTCCCTTGGTCCCCCCTTTGCTCTTTGGCGAAAAATGGCCATTTTTGATAGTTTTGCGAAAAATGTCATTTCTCCTCTAATAGGTCTTTTTTCATGCGGTTTTTCGCATAGCACAAATCTAGGATAGTTTAGCTTTCAATCCATACTAATTAGGCCATCAAGCGACTTGTGTTTCCTATTTTTTTAACCTTCGGAAGTTCGACCAAAAAATCGGCCATTTTTGAAAATTTTCCCTTGGTCCCCCCTTTGCTCTTTGGCGAAAAATGGCCATTTTTGATAGTTTTGCGAAAAATGTCTTTTCTCCTCTAATAGGTCTTTTTTCATGCGGTTTTTTCCATAGCAATAATCTAGGATAGTTTAGCTTTGAATCCATACTAATTAGGACATCAGGCGACTTGTATTTCCTATTTTTTTAGCCTTCGGAAGTTCCACCAAAAAATCGGCCATTTTTGAAAATTTTCCCTTGGTCCCCCCTTTGCTCTTTGGCGAAAAATGGCCATTTTTGATAGTTTTGCGAAAAATGTCATTTCTCCTCTAATAGGTCTTTTTTCATGCGGTTTTTTCCATAGCAATAATCTAGGATAGTTTAGCTTTGAATCCATACTAATTAGGACATCAGGCGACTTGTATTTCCTATTTTTTTAGCCTTCGGAAGTTCCACCAAAAAATCGGCCATTTTTGAAAATTTTCCCTTGGTCCCCCCTTTGCTCTTTGACGAAAAAATGGCCATTTTTGATAGTTTTGCGAAAAATGTCATTTCTCCTCTAATAGGTGTTTTTTCATGCGGTTTTTTGCATAGCACAAATCTAGGATAGTTTAGCTTTCAATCCATACTAATTAGGCCATCAGGCGACTTGTATTTCCTATTTTTTTAGCCTTCGGAAGTTCCACCAAACAATCGGCCATTTTTGAAAATTTTCCCTTGGTCCCCCCTCTGCTCTTTGACGAAAAAATGGCCATTTTTGATAGTTTTGCGAAAAATGTCATTTCTCCTCTAATAGGTCTTTTTTCATGCGGTTTTTTGCATAGCACAAATCTAGGATAGTTTAGCTTTCAATCCATACTAATTAGGCCATCAGGCGACTTGTATTTCCTATTTTTTTAGCCTTCGGAAGTTCCACCAAAAAATCGGCCATTTTTGGAAATTTTCCCTTGGTCCCCCCTTTGCTCTTTGGCGAAAAATGGCCATTTTTGATAGTTTTGCGAAAAATGTCATTTCTCCTCTAATAGGTCTTTTTTCATGCGGTTTTTCGCATAGCACAAATCTAGGATAGTTTAGCTTTCAATCCATACTAATTAGGCCATCAGGCGACTTGTATTTCCTATTTTTTTAGCCTTCGGAAGTTCCACCAAAAAATCGGCCATTTTTGAAAATTTTCCCTTGGTCCCCCCTTTGCTCTTTGGCGAAAAATGGCCATTTTTGATAGTTTTGCGAAAAATGTCTTTTCTCCTCTAATAGGTCTTTTTTTTATGCGGTTTTTTGCATAGCACAAATCTAGGATAGTTTAGCTTTGAATCCATACTAATTAGGCCATCAGGCGACTTGTATTTCCTATTATTTTAGCCTTCGGAAGTTCCACCAAAAAATCGGCCATTTTTGAAAATTTTCCCTTGGTCCCCCCTTTGCTCTTTGACGAAAAAATGGCCATTTTTGATAGTTTTGCGAAAAATGTCATTTCTCCTCTAATAGGTCTTTTTTCATGCGGTTTTTTGCATAGCACAAATCTAGGATAGTTTAGCTTTCAATCCATACTAATTAGGCCATCAGGCGACTTGTATTTCCTATTTTTTTAGCCTTCGGAAGTTCCACCAAAAAATCGGCCATTTTTGAAAATTTTCCCTTGGTCCCCCCTTTGCTCTTTGGCGAAAAATGGCCATTTTTGATAGTTTTGCGAAAAATGTCATTTCTCCTCTAATAGGTCTTTTTTCATGCGGTTTTTCGCATAGCACAAATCTAGGATAGTTTAGCTTTCAATCCATACTAATTAGGCCATCAAGCGACTTGTGTTTCCTATTTTTTTAACCTTCGGAAGTTCGACCAAAAAATCGGCCATTTTTGAAAATTTTCCCTTGGTCCCCCCTTTGCTCTTTGGCGAAAAATGGCCATTTTTGATAGTTTTGCGAAAAATGTCTTTTCTCCTCTAATAGGTCTTTTTTCATGCGGTTTTTTCCATAGCAATAATCTAGGATAGTTTAGCTTTGAATCCATACTAATTAGGACATCAGGCGACTTGTATTTCCTATTTTTTTAGCCTTCGGAAGTTCCACCAAAAAATCGGCCATTTTTGAAAATTTTCCCTTGGTCCCCCCTTTGCTCTTTGGCGAAAAATGGCCATTTTTGATAGTTTTGCGAAAAATGTCATTTCTCCTCTAATAGGTCTTTTTTCATGCGGTTTTTTCCATAGCAATAATCTAGGATAGTTTAGCTTTGAATCCATACTAATTAGGACATCAGGCGACTTGTATTTCCTATTTTTTTAGCCTTCGGAAGTTCCACCAAAAAATCGGCCATTTTTGAAAATTTTCCCTTGGTCCCCCCTTTGCTCTTTGACGAAAAAATGGCCATTTTTGATAGTTTTGCGAAAAATGTCATTTCTCCTCTAATAGGTGTTTTTTCATGCGGTTTTTTGCATAGCACAAATCTAGGATAGTTTAGCTTTCAATCCATACTAATTAGGCCATCAGGCGACTTGTATTTCCTATTTTTTTAGCCTTCGGAAGTTCCACCAAACAATCGGCCATTTTTGAAAATTTTCCCTTGGTCCCCCCTCTGCTCTTTGACGAAAAAATGGCCATTTTTGATAGTTTTGCGAAAAATGTCATTTCTCCTCTAATAGGTCTTTTTTCATGCGGTTTTTTGCATAGCACAAATCTAGGATAGTTTAGCTTTCAATCCATACTAATTAGGCCATCAGGCGACTTGTATTTCCTATTTTTTTAGCCTTCGGAAGTTCCACCAAACAATCGGCCATTTTTGAAAATTTTCCCTTGGTCCCCCCTTTGCTCTTTGACGAAAAAATGGCCATTTTTGATAGTTTTGCGAAAAATGTCATTTCTCCTCTAATAGGTCTTTTTTCATGCGGTTTTTTGCATAGCACAAATCTAGGATAGTTTAGCTTTCAATCCATACTAATTAGGCCATCAGGCGACTTGTATTTCCTATTTTTTTAGCCTTCGGAAGTTCGACCAAACAATCGGCCATTTTTGAAAATTTTTCCTTGGTCCCCCCTTTGCTCTTTGGCGAAAAATGGCCATTTTTGATAGTTTTGCGAAAAATGTCATTTCTCCTCTAATAGGTCTTTTTCATGCGGTTTTTTGCATAGCACAAATCTACGATAGTTTTGCTTTCATTCCATACTAATTAGGTCATCAGACGAATTGTATTTCCTACTTTTTTAGCCTTTAAAAGTTCGACCAAAAAATCGGCCATTTTTGAACATTTTCCCTTGGTCCCCCCTTTGCTCTTTAGCGAAAAATGGCCATTTTTGATAGTGTTGCGAAAAATGTCATTTCTCCTCTAATAGGTGTTTTTTCATGCGGTTTTTTGCATAGCACAAATCTAGGATAGTTTAGCTTTCAATCCATACTAATTAGGCCATCAGGCGACTTGTATTTCCTATTTTTTTAGCCTTCGGAAGTTCCACCAAAAAATCGGCCATTTTTGAAAAATTTCCCTTGGTCCCCCCTTTGCTCTTTGGCGAAAAATGGCCATTTTTGATAGTTTTGCGAAAAATGTCATTTCTCCTCTAATAGGTCTTTTTCATGCGGTTTTTTGAATAGCACAAATCTACGATAGTTTTGCTTTCATTCCATACTAATTAGGTCATCAGACGACTTGTATTTCCTACTTTTTTAGCCTTTAAAAGTTCGACCAAAAAATCGGCCATTTTTGAACATTTTCCCTCGGTCCCCCCTTTGCTCTTTTGCGAAAAATGGCCATTTTTGATAGCTTTGCGAAAAATGTCATTTCTCCTCTAATAGGTCTTTTTTCATGCGGTATTTTGCATAGCACAAATCTAGGATAGTTTAGCTTTCAATCGATACTAATTAGGCCATCAGGCGACTTGTATTTCCTATTTTTATAGCCTTCGGAAGCTCGACCAACAAATCGGCCATTTTTGAACATTTTCCGTTGGTCCCCGCTTTGCTCTTTGGCGAAAAATGGCCATTTTTGATAGTTTTGCGAAATATGTCATTTCTCCTCTAATAGGTCTTTTTTCATGCGGTTTTTTGCATAGCACAAATCTAGGATAGTTTAGCTTTCAATCCATACAAATTAGCTTATCAGGCGACTTGTATTTCCTATTTTTTTAGCTTTTGGAACTTCCACCAAAAAATCGGCCGTTTTGAAAAATTTCAAATGGTCAACCCTTCGCTCTTTTGCGAAAAATGACCATTTTTGATAGTTTTGCGAAACATGTCATTTCTCCTCTAATAGATCTTTTTTCATGCGGTTTTTTGCATAGCACACGTCTACGATAGTTTACCTTTGAATCCATACTAATTAGGCTATCAGGCGACTTGTCTTTTCTATTATTTTAGCCTTCGGAAGTTCGACCAAAAAATGGGAAATTTTTGAAAACTTTTCTTTGGTCCCCCCTTTGCTCTTGGGCAAAAAATTGGGCAATTTTGACAGTTTCCGAAAAATGTCATTTCTCCTCTATTAGGTTTTTTTTTCATGCGGTTTTTTGCATAGCACAAATCTACGATAGTTTAGCTTTCAATCCATACTAATTAGGCCATCAGGCGACTTGTATTTCCTATTTTTTTAGCCTTAGGAAGTTCGACCAAAAAATCCGCCATTTTTGAAAAATTTCCCTTCGTCACCCCTTTGCTCTTTGGCGAAAAATGGCCATTTTTGATAGTTTTGCGAAAAATGTCATTTCTCCTCTAATAGGTCTTTTTTCATGCGGTTTTTTGCATAGCACAAATCTAGGATAGTTTAGCTTTCAATCCATACTAATTAGGCCATCAGGCGACTTGTATTTCCTATTTTTTTAGCCTTCGGAAGTTCGACCAAAAAATCGGCCATTTTTGAAAATTTTGCCTTGGTCCCCCCTTTGCTCTTTGGCGAAAAATGGCCATTTTTGATAGTTTTGCGAAAAATGTCATTTCTCCTCTAATAGGTCTTTTTTCATGCGGTTTTTTGCATAGCACAAATCTAGGATAGTTTAGCTTTCAATCCATACTAATTAGGCCATCAAGCGACTTGTGTTTCCTATTTTTTTAACCTTCGGAAGTTCGACCAAAAAATCGGCCATTTTTGAACATTTTCCCTTGGTCCCCCCTTTGCTCTTTGGCGAAAAATGGCCATTTTTGATAGTTTTGCGAAAAATGTCATTTCTCCTCTAATAGGTCTTTTTTCATGCGGTTTTTTGCATAGCACAAATCTAGGATAGTTTAGCTTTCGATCCATACTAATTAGGCCATCAGGCGACTTGTGTTTCTTATTTTTTTAGCCTTCGGAAGTTCGACCAAAAAATCGGCCATTTTTGAAAACTTCCCCTTGGTCCCACCTTTGCTCTTTGGCGAAATATGGCCATTTTTGATAGTTTTGCGAAAAATGTCATTTCTCCTCTAATAGGTCTTTTTTCATGCGGTTTTTTGCATAGCACAAATCTAGGATAGCTTAGCTTTCAATCCATACTAATTAGGCCATCAGGCGACTTGTATTTTCTATTTTTTTAGCCTTCGGAAGTTCGACCAAAAAATCGGCCATTTTTGAAAATTTTCCCTTGGTCCCCCCTTTGCTCTTTGACGAAAAAATGGCCATTTTTGATAGTTTTGCGAAAAATGTCATTTCTCCTCTAATAGGTCTTTTTTCATGCGGTTTTTTGCATAGCACAAATCTAGGATAGTTTAGCTTTCAATCCATACTAATTAGGCCATCAGGCGACTTGTATTTCCTATTTTTTTAGCCTTCGGAAGTTCCACCAAAAAATCGGCCATTTTTGAAAATTTTCCCTTGGTCCCCCCTTTGCTCTTTAGCGAAAAATGGCCATTTTTGATAGTTTTGCGAAAAATGTCATTTCTCCTCTAATAGGTGTTTTTTCATGCGGTTTTTTGCATAGCACAAATCTAGGATAGTTTAGCTTTCAATCCATACTAATTAGGCCATCAGGCGACTTGTATTTCCTATTTTTTTAGCCTTCGGAAGTTCCACCAAAAAATCGGCCATTTTTGAAAAATTTCCCTTTGTCCCCCCTTTGCTCTTTGGCGAAAAATGGCCATTTTTGATAGTTTTGCGAAAAATGTCATTTCTCCTCTAATAGGTCTTTTTCATGCGGTTTTTTGCATAGCACAAATCTACGATAGTTTTGCTTTCATTCCATACTAATTAGGTCATCGGACGACTTGTATTTCCTACTTTTTTAGCCTTTAAAAGTTCGACCAAAAAATCGGCCATTTTTGAAAATTTTCCCTTGGTCCCCCCTTTGCTCTTTTGCGAAAAATGGCCATTTTTGATAGTTTTGCGAAAAATGTCATTTCTCCTCTAATAGGTCTTTTTTCATGCGATATTTTGCATAGCACAAATCTAGGATAGTTTAGCTTTCAATCCATACTAATTAGGCCATCAGGCGACTTGTATTTCCTATTTTTATAGCCTTCGGAAGTTCGACCAACAAATCGGCCATTTTTGAACATTTTCCGTTGGTCCCCGCTTTGCTCTTTGGCGAAAAATGGCCATTTTTGATAGTTTTGCGAAAAATGTCATTTCTCCTCTAATAGGTCTTTTTACATGCGGTTTTTTGCATAGCACAAATCTAGGATAGTTTAGCTTTCAATCCATACTAATTAGGCCATCAGGCGACTTGTATTTCCTATTTTTTTAGCCTTCGGAACTTCGACCAAAAAATCGGCCATTTTTGAACATTTTCCCTTGGTCCCCCCTTTGCTCTTTGGCGAAAAATGGCCATTTTTGATAGTTTTGCGAAAAATGTCATTTCTCCTCTAATAGGTCTTTTTTCATGCGGTTTTTTGCATAGCACAAATCTAGGATAGTTTAGCTTTCAATCCATACTAATTAGGCCATCAGGCGACTTGTATTTCCTATTTTTTTAGCCTTCGGAACTTCGACCAAAAAATCGGCCATTTTTGAACATTTTCCCTTGGTCCCCCCTTTGCTCTTTGGCGAAAAATGGCCATTTTTGATAGTTTTGCGAAAAATGTCATTTCTCCTCTAATAGGTCTTTTTTCATGCGGTTTTTTGCATAGCACAAATCTAGGATAGTTTAGCTTTCAATCCATACTAATTAGGCCATCAGGCGACTTGTATTTCCTATTTTTTTAGCCTTCGGAAGTTCAACCAAAAAAACGGCCATTTTTGAAAATTTTCCCTTGGTCCCCCCTTTGCTCTTTGGCGAAAAATGGCCATTTTTGATAGTTTTGCGAAAATTTTTATTTCTCCTCTAATAGGTCTTTTTTCATGCGGTGTTTTGCACAACAGAAATCTAGCATACTTTAGCTTTCAATCCATACTAAGTAGGCCTTTAGTCGAATTGTATTTCCTATTTTTTTAGCCTTCGGAAGTTCGACCAAAAAATCGGCCATTTTTGAAAATTTTCCGTGGGTCCCCCGTTTGCTCTTTGCGAAAATGGCCATTTTTTATAGTTTTGCGAAAAATATCTTTTCTCCTCTAATAGGTCTTTTTTGACGCGGTTTTTTGCATAGCACAAATCTAGGATAGTTTAGCTTTCAATCCATACAAATTAGCTTATCAGGCGACTTGTATTTCCTATTTTTTTAGCTTTTGGAACTTCCACCAAAAAATCGGCCGTTTTGAAAAATTTCAAATGGTCAACCCTTCGCTCTTTTGCGAAAAATGACCATTTTTGATAGTTTTGCGAAAAATGTCATTTCTCCTCTAATAGATCTTTTTTCATGCGGTTTTTTGCATAGCACACGTCTACGATAGTTTACCTTTGAATCCATACTAATTAGGCTATCAGGCGACTTGTCTTTTCTATTATTTTAGCCTTCGGAAGTTCGACCAAAAAATGGGAAATTTTTGAAAACTTTTCTTTGGTCCCCCCTTTGCTCTTGGGCAAAAAATTGGGCAATTTTGACAGTTTGCAAAAAAT